>CP136055.1:284501758-285701758 GCA_032464435.1 Aegilops umbellulata | reverse complement strand
AAGGGGTCCATTGGGAAACCTAGTCCCTGAAGGAAGTGAGACATGAACACCACGCTCCCACCAGGCCTGGGAGTGGGAATGACCTGCCCTTGAGCAAGTAACCTATGCGAGATTTCGCCAGTCAAAAACCTGGCCTCTCTCAGCTTTAGCACGTCCTCCTCTGTAACAGAAGAGGGCGCCCATCGGCCTCGAAGGTCGAAACCAGACATTGTCGAAGATCCGAAGCGCCTGAAATCTGGAACCTTGGCTGTTGGAACTCGAGGCGAAGGGCAAACTCATTTGAGATTGAAAAGAAGGAGCGACGCCTTGGTCTCTTTATAAGAGGTGGAATACCAATGGCCCTCCCCGTAACCGTTTGGGACTCGCCTTTAATCGAGAAAACATGCCAACGGGCACGATTGGGTTACCCACGCCCGTATTGATGAGAATCCCGTAAATAAGGGGACATGATCTCTGCTTTGAGAAGACGTGCCAAGGAAACCGCCTCGCGGAACACGCTGAGGTGGGGGAGTAAAAACGATTCGAATAAAGACTTGGCCGTGGTGTGATGTCATGCTACGGAATACGTCAGCAGATTAGATTGGTGTAAATATTATTCTCTCTATGGCAATGTGTGGAAACTTATTTTGCAGGGTCGGACACTGTCTTTTGTGTTCAAAATCTTCTATGAAGTACTTGGAGGAGGAACCCGCCTTGCAATGCCGAAGATAATCTGCACGCCGGCCTCGTCGTCATTGAAGCCTGGTTCAGGGGCTACTGAGGGAGTCCTGGATTAGGGGGTGCCCGGATGGCCGGACTATAACTTCAGCCGGACTCCTGGACTATGAAGATACAAGATTGAAGACTTCGTCCCGTGTCCGGAAGGGACTTTCCTTGGCGTGGAAGGCAAGCTTGGCGATGCGGATATTTAGATCTCCTACCATTGTAACCGACTTTGTGTAACCCTAACCCTCGCCGGTGTCTATATAAACCGGAGGGCATTAGTCCGTAGGACAACATACAACAATCATACCATAGGCTAGCTTCTAGGGTTTAGCCTCCTTGATCTCGTGGTAGATCTACTCTTGTACTACCCATATCATCAATGTTAATCATGCAGGACATAGGGTTTTACCTCCATCGAGAGGGCCCGAACTTGGGTAAAACTTCGTTTCCCTTGTCTCCTGTTACCATCCGCCTAGACGCACAGTTCGGGACCCCCTACCCGAGATCCACCGGTTTTGACACCGACACCTACCCAATCACTTTCGATCGCAGGGATAACCCGACAAGCATCCGGCACGAGGGATTGCCCGCCTTGATGTTAGACCCATTAATAAACGGATATCATCTCACACGAGTCCTTATGGACGGCGGCAGTGGTCTAAATTTGATATATCAGGACACAGTCCTCAAGATGGGGATAGACCCGACAAAAATCAGCCACAGTAATACTACCTTCAAGGGAGTAATACCAGGCCCAGAGGCCCGCTCCACGGGCTCTCTAATACTAGAAGTTGTATTCGGTTCACCCGACAACTACCGAAGTGAAATGTTAAACTTCGACATCGCTCCATTCCAAAGCGGCTATCAAGCACTACTCGGAAGAACAGCTTTTGCTCGTTTTACTGCAGTGCCGCATTACGCTTCTCTTAAGCTTAAGATGACTGGCCCACATGGAGCCATCACAGTTAGCAGAAATATTGAGCGTTCCTTACGTGCGGAAGAACGCGCGGCGGCTTTAACAGCCGAACACTAGACGGCCTCGCTAACCAGAATAAATGACCAGTCGTCAAGACCGCGGACACGGCTGGACGAGTCTGGCGCATCACTAGATATACGTGAGATCGGTTTGATGGTCATACCCTCATAGATGGTACCAGGGGTTTCCCGCGTGTAAACAGGGCTAGTTCGTCTTAACTTGAATTATCTTGAATTTTAATGGTTTATTGAGAATAACCAATTTTTCGCAGGACAACTTTCACCTAAGTACTTGTCTTTCACAGATGACAATCGTGCTACACCCGTCCAGTATACGGCACAACGGAGACACAGGCGCAAACCTGCAGCAGGGACCCGCTCAAAGGTTTCTTTTTAGATTAAGACCCTGCGTAAACCTTTTTTATTGTCTCTTGTTGTTCACATCCTCCGGATACTAAATACAACCGAGAAGGATGCTGGCGTTATTGACATTTTGCCACATCAGAATATTGCATGTACCTGGTTACTCGGGGTTTATTATTAAGGGCATTGTTCAGCCCGGCATATGTTATAAAGACCGAATACTTTAGGGAGTGTTCGGCGTCACGAGTTTGGCCTTATATGCATCAGCTCCGAATCATGTCTTTGGTCAAATGTTGGGTTTTCCCGGCTCCCGTGTTTTGCTACCTTACGTTCCACTCTATCGGCTAAGGTGGCACCAGGAGAACTACTATGATTGTGCCCTGGTTCATCCGGATGAGCACCTCAGTAGAGAAAGCCGTAAACGGATTGTCATGATAAAGCGTGAGACTGGTCAACCACTCGATGACTTAGCAGAATCTTCGGGATTCCTCCGCATTAACGAAGGTTCATTTTACAGTCAGGTATGTACGTGCCCCATATCCGGACGAGCGCGGAAGTACCAGGGGTTATATAGTAGTCCCGGTGTCAAACTCCTATGGCTATGTGAAAGTGTTAAAACAATATAGTCTGATTGCCTCGTTCGCTGCGCTATCACCTCCTTAATGGACCAAGATGTTGGATCAAGTGTGAACACGTGTTTTTTGCGAACACCCCCACATTATATGCGTGGGGGCTGAAGCCGACGTCTGTAAACTTTCAGGTTATATACGTATATACATAAACAGCCGCATAGGAGGTATCATAATACTTTCAGGCAAAAGTATAAACGCAGCCTTTATAATTTAATAAACATTGTTCTTACAATGGGAATACATGTTATTAGAACATAATATTCTTCGAGCACTGAGCCTCTATTGAACGAGCGCCTTCAAGGGCTTCTTCAAAGTATTGGTCGGCAGATACTCGGACTACGGCCGAACTCTGGGTTGCAATAGCGGTGGCCTCCATCTCTGCCCAGTATGTCTTGACACGGGCAAGAGCCATCCACACACCCTCTATGCACGCCGACCTCTTCATAGCATCGATGCGTGGCACAGCACCAAGGAACTGTTGCACTAAATTAAAATAACTGTTCGGTCTTGGCCCTTCCGGCCACAAATGATCCACAACAGACCTCATGGCAAGTCCGGACAACCTCTGGAGCTCGGCCCACTCGGCCATCTGCTCATTCAACAGAAGCGGATGCACTGGAACATTGAATTGTGACCAGAATAGCTTTTCCACTTCATGATCTTTTTGATCTTCGAAGTATTCGGCTGCATCAGCAGCACTTGCTGCCAAATCCACATATGCGTCTGCAGAACTCCATAGTTGATCAAGAGGAGCGTACATAGGATCTCCGAACTTTATCTGCAGCATAAAGGTCTTCCCAGCCGCGATATCTGCGGTTTGACGCAGCTCCTCCTTCATCGCTCTGATTGTAGAGCGGGTGTCCTTGGCTGCCACCGTGCCCTTCTCCAGGTCCGTCATCGTTGCTCGATTTTTCTTTTCAAGAAGCTCATAATGGTCGGCGGCATCCTTCAATTCCACAGCCATCTTGGCTATTTCATCCTTGCTTCGGCAATGCGTATCCTGTTCGGCTCTCAGCTCTTCGACCGCTTTAGAGCGGCTGCATCACTTTTCCTGGCTTGTTCCTTGGCTCGGGCAAGTTCCGCCGAAGGGTCTCCACGGCGGCGGCCCCGTCTGCAGTCTTAACATATTAAAAGATACTAGCATCATGATCCTCTTACTATGTGTTGATCACCAGAGAAATCACATACCCTGTGCCTCGTCGAGCCGTTTGTTCACAAGAACGATGTCGGCATCCGCCACATCAAGTTGCCGCTTTAGCTCGGCAAACTCACCAGTCTGGCTAGCCACCTGACATTCCGCCACCTGCATATGAAGGCGGACTGATTATTACCTGGGACCATGATACTCTGTTTGTCGCCATTCTCGACAGCAACCAGAGTCTCAGGGGCTACTATCTGCATAGGGCACACTTAACGTGTGCGGTACCGTAAAAAACATACACTATTTCACGTACCTCAAAGCCTTTCAGCAGACTCATAAAAGCTTCATGCAACCCGCTTTCGGCGGATGAAATCCTCTCAATCACCATATCCATTAGCGTACGATGCGCTTCTGAGATAGCCGCTTGCTCCAGAAGATCCTTCAGTGCGTCCGATCGCACACCGTACGGTTTCGTACTCTTTCCGTCGCTCTCTTTAGGAGCCGAATACTAAGGACTTCGGGTGGCTGAAGGATTACCCTCTGGCCTTGGCGGATCAGGAGAAACCCTGCACGACGACACTTCAGGGTCACCCGCCTCATGAGGCGGGGTGGCATAGGGAGGTGTGTCGCTCTCCAACATCTCCGGAAGAAGATCCCCCGAAGACGAACTCTGTCGAGAAGGGCTACAATCCGAACTACAAGATATATGCTTCGGTTATTGTCTTCAGAAGTAAAGTAGGATATTTTTACTATTAAGTACTTTTTGTTTACTTACAGCTCGGTAGAGGGCTGATCCCCTTGTGGGCACTATGCGGCAAGGATACCCTCTGAGGCAGGACCCTCTGGCGAAGATTTCTTCCCCCGTTTAGAAACCATTGTTTCTGGGTCTTCAGAGGTGGTCCTCTTCCTTCCTTGGGGAGAGGGAATTTTAGATTCTTCTCCTCGGTTATCCTCCTTCGCAGAGGCGCTAACTCCCCCGGTTTGAATGAATAGTGAGCGAGGCCCGCTTTCAGCCTCTTTATTCCCCCCTTTATCTTCCCCTGAGGGCGCTTGATAAGGCGCAAGCTCGAGCATCCTGGCCAGTACAGGATCCGGTGAGACCTCGGGAGGGGGCGCCGGACACCTGATCATCTTCGCCTTTGTTACCCAGTCTTGGTCAAAGAGTGACTTTTCAGAACGATGTTGTGATAAATAAAAAGACAACGTGTTCGGCCACGGGATTACTTACTTGGGTATCTGGACGATTGCAGCTCAGACCCGCATCCTCGGTGGTGTCCGGACACCTTATTTGTGGTCCGAAGAACAACTTGTACATTTCTTTGAGCGTCATGCTGAGGAAGTGCTGAATAGCTCGCGGACCTTCCACATACGGAGGGGTCGACGTTTGCAAGGCGGGACTCGACGAACTAGCATGACATGCATTACCATGGCCAGGCTGACATCTCCCTCGAGGAGATCTCGAATGCGACTCTGCAATATCGGCACATCATTTACTGGCCCCAGTCCAGCCCCTTGTTGATCCATGACGTCAGTTGTGGCGGGGGGCCTGAGCCAAAGGCAGGGGCGGCCACCCACTTGGTGCCCTGGGGAGCTGTGATATAAATCCACTCCCGTTGCCATAAACTGGACACCTCCGGGAAGGAACCCTCTGGCCATGGAACATCAGCGTTTTTGCTTATTACCGCACCTCCGCACTCTAGGTGTCGCCCCTCAATCATCTTCGGCTTCACATTGAAAGTCTTGAGCCATAGGCCAAAGTGTGGGGTAATGCGGAGGAAGGCCTCACACACGACGATGAACGACGAGATGTGAAGGATGGAATCTGGGGCTAGGTCATGGAAATCCAGCCCATAATAGAACATGAGCCCCCTAACAAAGGGACATAGAGCAAGGCCTAACCCTCGGACGAAGTGAGAGATGAATACAACGCTCTCGCCGGGTTCGGGAGTGGGAATGACCTGCCCTTGGGCATGCAGCCTATGCAATATTTCGCCGGTCAAATACCTGGCCTCTCTTAACTTATTGATGTCTCCCTGTTTGACAGAGGAAGGTATCCACCGACCTTGAAGGTTGGATCAGGACATAGTTGAAGGTCTGAAGCGCCTGAACTGTGCCTTGGGTGTTGGAACTCGAGGCGGGGGAAGGATTTCATTGAGTATGAGAGGGAAAAAAGGATAGTCCTTGGCCTCCTAATAAAGAGGGTGAATATCAAGCGTCCTCCTCGTGGCCGTTTGGGACTTGCCTAAAATCGAGGAGTCATACCAACGGGCACGATTGGGTTACCCACATCCGTATTGATGAAAATCCCGTAATAAGGGGGACACGGTCTCTGCTTCGACAAGACGTGCCAATAAAATTGCCTCGCAAAACATGCGACGGCAGGCTGATTGAGAAAAACGGTTCAAATAATGATCAGGCCGTGGTGTGATGTCACGTTATGAAGAGTCGTCAGCAGATTAGAGTTGTGGAAATATATTCTCTCTACGGTGGTATGTGGAACTTGTTTTGCAGAGCCGGACACTATCCTTGTGTTCAAAATCTTCTATGGAGTATTCGGAAGAAGAACCCGCCTTGCAATGACGAAGACAAAACTACGCGCCGGACTCATCGTCATTGAAGACTGGTTCAGGGGCTACTGAGGGAGTCCTGCATTAGGGGGTCTCCGGACAGCCGGACTATATCCTTTGGCCGGACTGTTGGACTATGAAGATACAAGATTGAAGACTTCGTCCCGTGTCCGGATGGGACCCTCCTTGGCATGGAAGGCAAGCCTGGAAATACGGATATGTAGATCTCCTTCCTTGTAACCGACTCTATGTAACCCTAGACCCCTCTAGTGTCTACATAAACCGGAGGGTTTAGTCCGTAGGACAACAACAATCATACCATAGGCTAGCTTCTAGGGTTTAGCCTCTATGATGTCGTGGTAGATCAACTCTTGTAATACTCATATCATCAAGATCAATCAAGCAGGAAGTAGGGTATTACCTCCATCGAGAGGGCCCGAACCTGGGTAAACATTGTGTCCCCCACCTCTTGTTACCATCCACCTTAGACGCACAGTTTGGGACCCCCTACCCGAGATCCGCCGGTTTTGACACCGACACCTGCTCCCTCCAACTTGCGGGTCTCTTGGACGATGAAGGCCTGCTTCTCCGAGGACTGCCGCCTTGCTCGCTGCTTCACAGGGCGCACATTGGGGCATTCCCTTAAGTGGTGTTGAATCACCTCTCTCGGGACCCCCACCAGCTGATTGGGCTCCCATGCGAGTATATCCTTGTTCGTGTGCAAGAACTTCACCAATGCTTCTTCTTGGCTCGGGTTGAGGCTGGCACCTATGGTGAAGGTGGATCGTGAGGACCCGTCCTCGTCGACCGGCACCTTCTTGGTTTCTGCCTTGTCTTGGGTGAACAGCTGCTTCTTCTTGGTTGGCGCGGCCTCCTTGGCCTCGGGGGCACCGGCAACGACTGGCTGCGCCGCCGCAACGGTCACGAAGGCAAGTTTGAGCGCCGTCACGGCCTCCTTGGTGTCCCCCTTGACGGTGAGGACACCTTTGCCTCCAGGCATCATGGGGTTGCAGGCTGGATGAGTCGCCACCCATGAACTGGGCCAGAGCTGGGTACCCGAGGATGGCGTTGTACGGGAGGCCAAGGCGGGCGATGTCGAAGTCGACCAGCTCGGTGCGGTAGTTGTCGCACGTGCCGAAGATGGCAGGAAGGCGGATCTGCCCCAGGGAGCGGGCAGCGCCGCCACCAACTCCTGATAAAGGCTTGCTGAGGTTGAGCCGCTCGAGCGGCATGTGAAGAAGGCTGAAGGCTTCCTCAGAGAGCAAGTTGAGGCCAGCGCCACCGTCGATGAGGGTCTTGGTGACGGCCACGTTGCAGATGGCGGGCGTGCAGAGCATCGGAAGCATACCCGAGCCGGCGGTGCTGACGGGGTGGTCTTCTAAGCTGAAGGTGAGGTCGGCCTCAGGCGCAGCCCCCGAGCGCTTGGAAGCGGCACCAATCTGGCGGAGGAACAACTTGATGTGGCAATCTGAAGGCGGCGCTTGAGAGCCACCTAGCAGGGCCGCGACCGCGTGGTGCGCCGGTGCCGCGTTGGGTGCAGTGATGAGGTCGCGCAGCTCTTCCTAAGATGCCACCATGGATCCGGGAAGGTTGAGAAGCCAGGCGCGCGGCTCGCCAGCGAGGGCCATGGGAAGCCAGTTGGCCATGACCTTGTCATCACCCCCGGACTCGAGGACGGCCTCCTCGTATGCCAGTAGGAAAGCTGACGGGTCCGCCGTGCCGTCGTAGTGCGGCGGCATCTCATGCTTGAACTTGGGTGGCCACCGCACCCGCCGCAGGACGGGGGCCAGGGCTCGGAGCCCCCTGGCCCCGTCGTCAACACCGGCCTTTGGAGTCGGTGGCGAGGCGCCTGCCATGTGGGCGGAGCGCAGATCAATGGAAGAGAAGCTACGGCACACCCCCTACATGGCGCGCCAAATGTCGGATCACGGGTTCTGGCAAAACCCTTGAGGTTCGAACACTGGGTGCGCGCGAAGATCTCCTCCCTACCGATCTACGCCTTAGCTCTCTAAGATCTCGCGGATGGACTCGACGAACTCACAAGACAAAGACACAAGATTTATACTGGTTCGGGCCACCGTTGTGGTGCAATACCCTACTCCAATGTGGTGGTGGTGGATTGCCTCTTGGGCTGATGATGAATAGTAAGAGGGGAAGAACAGCCTCCTGAGGCTGAGGTGTTCTTGTGCTTGACGAACTTGTGTGCGTGAGATGCCTCTCAATCCGTTGCCTCCTACTGTGGTGGCTAGTCTTATTTATAGAGGGCTTTGTCCGCTTCCCAAATATTGAGCGGGAAGGGAGCCAACAATGGCCAATTTGAAAGGGGACAACTAGTACAACTTATCCTGACAAAAGCGGTCTTCACCTGCAAAATGCTCTGGTGGTGACGCTGTCTTGGGCTCTAGGGTGACCTCCGTCTTGCCGTCCTGCTGGTCTTGGTCTTGTTGCACCGTTGTGGAAACCTTTGCTTGATGCCTCAGTACTCCGTGCCTGCGCTTGCCCCCTTGGCACAAAAGAGGAAACAAGGACGCTGCGCGCGCTTGCGCCCGCCTGGCGCCCGCCTAGTCTCGGTCGTCATGGCTCACGTCACGAGAACCTCGTGAGGTTTGCCTTGCCTTGTTCTCTCCACCCCTCATGAGCCTGCCTGGCGAGGCCGCTCCCGAGGAGGTTTTGCGTCGTCCGCCTCGCGAGGCTTGGCCCCTCGCGAGGTTCTTGAATGCCTTGTCGATGAAGATGGGTCGTACGGGCCTGCTAGCTCAGCCACGCCGTGGGCCGCAGGCAGGCAAGTCTGGGGACCCCCATTCCCAGAACACCGACGGAGGTAGGTTTAAAAAGGCCACGTGATGCTACAGAGTCAGCTAAGTTAGTATTAGAGGCAGCGGTTGCCGTTTGGTGTCATGTATGTATCTTCCCACATGGATTCAGTACAGGAATGACAAAGACGAAACCCAGTTCAACACCTTCCTCGAACATTTATCTATAAGTATGGTTATGTATGGAAACTAGTAATATCGTCTTGCTCTGTCCCATACTTTCTAGGTTGCTGATAATGAGACTCCCATAATTTTCAACCTATGAGGTTCAAGTTGGATAGCCAAGATGATGCAACCAGACAAGCTTGCACCCATGTTTTCAAGTCTGCTATGCGACAGTATTGGTATAACTTGAGGAAAACTCACTTTAAAGGCAAGGCTAACAGTAAACTTGCCCAAACATCGCCAGTGGAAAATATATCAGATGAATACTGGAGAGGCCTCGTTAAACACTGGTCTGATCCGAAGTATCAGGTACATTATATATATATATATATGATCAGATCGCATGTTGAAGTCCTATTTACGCATGTGTCACACAAATATATCTTCTTGTAGGCGAACTGTTTAAAGAACAAGGCCAACCATATGAAAGTGAAATTCCAATAGACGACAGGATCTCGTAGCTATATTGCACACTGCGAGGCTCTTGTAATTAGCTGCTGTTTCCCTCTTTTCGATGTACCATATTATCATATCTATATTGACTTGTTCCAAATGCAGAGGAAAGCCCGCAAGGACCAAAAAGTACCTAAACCAAATGATGTGGAAATCTTCAAGGACTGTCACACCAGCAAGACGAAGGGCATGACTACACCAGTCAAAGTCGCTGTTGTACGTCCTTAATCCTCATGCCTTTTAACTACTACTTACTCTGACTCGTGCCTTGTACTGCATGGTTTGCAGCCAATGTCTATTACTCTTTTCAATTTTATACACAATTTTCTTAGTGTATCATTGCACCTTACAAGGTTTAAAACAGAGGAGTGACGTTCCTTTGATCTTGACCTGTAATCTAGTTCCATGCTGGACTTGCCCACACAACGTTACAATTGCCTGTTTGTCTGTTCTCAGTTGTTTTGTGATACGAATGATGTCATACTATGCTTACCGTATTATAAACTTTGTCTCTTTATCCTTAGCTGTCAATACAATGTGAAGAAATAAACAATACAATAGCCATGGTACATGGTCATATGTTTGGAACCTGGTTTTATTATGTACTTTGCAGTAAAATACAACTAATATTTTACATGGGTTCACGAGAATAAGTTCTGTATATAGACCAAAGCTATTCTGTTTGGTTTTGCTGCCTCCTTAATATCTTCAGTTCTGGTACTACTAATGTAAAAACTCAACTTTTCAGCAAGCTATGGAAAAAATGGTGGAATCGCCACCTTCTGAAGGTGGCGAGGCAACTATAACCGCAATGTCAGCTCTTGATGCAGTGGGTCAGTATCTGTCCACTAACAGTGCCAAAAGCACGTTCCTGCGTAATACTGGTTTGGTTGTTAAGGCAATCTCGTCCAAACTGCCTCATGATCAAGATATGCAAGCTCAAAACAATGTTATATCTGCGCTCCAGACACAAGTACATTCCCTAACAGAGACCCTTTGTGAAACAAGGACATACATTGTTCGATGTCGTCAAGATATGCATGGTTTTGAAACGAGACTATCAGACATTTGCTATGTTGTTCTGGAGCCTAGGAGAAATCAAGGCGAAGGTTATGGTGCTCCATCGGACAATACAATATGAAAACGTAACAGTGTCAGGTCAAATGAACTGAGCTTCCGAATTTCTGGTGGTGCATTTATTTGCTAGACTGTTAACTTTTATGCCAACCTTCCTTTTGTATTGTAGTTGTAATTTGTTTGGTTGCGATACAATTTTTTTTCTTAACGTGCAGCCACCGGCTGAAGAAAACATCAAGCCATTTTTGTATAGTGTAGGGTGTTCCCTATATTTGCACTGGTGGCGATCTTTGATGCCCAATGGATGTAATCTATGCAATCGCCTTAATAGTCTAGCATTAGTTTCGGGCTTATTTTTCCCTAGTCTTCTTTTTCCCTGCTTTGCTAGTGGCCGCAACAACCATGGGCCATATACGGACCGTTGTAACCTTGACCCTACTACGGGCCATAGGATCCATGGGTGAAAGTGCAACTACCCCTGGGTGGTTTTGGTAACAACATATAGCTCATTGAGCTAACATTATTCCAAGATTAATATTTCAGGAAAAGCTCAATGAATGGCATGGCATGGATGAGGAAAGTGGATCCCTCAGAATCATAAGGACAAAAGATTGGCTCAAGCTACAAGATCAAGACTCTAAATTTTATATTTTAGTGATCCAAGATCACATTGAGTCCATAGGAAAAGCCAATACTATCAAGGAGGGATGAGGTGTTGCTTAATGAGCCTCTTGCTTCATGTGCTTAGTGATATGCTCCAAAATCCTCAACTACCTTCCCACATCCACATATGACCTAAACCAAAAGTCAAACTCGGCCCCACCGATTCTTTCCATCCGGTGCCACCGAGTTCCAAATGTCATAGCCAATGCCACAAACCCTAGCCAAATCGGTTTCACCGATAGGGATCTCGGTCTCACCGAGACGGGATTGTAATCTCTCTATTTCCCTTCGTAATGTTTCGGTCTAACCGAAGTGAGCGATCGGTCCCACCGAGATTGCAATGTAAATTATTTGTTTCCCTTTTGTAACATTTCGGTCTCACCGAGATGAGCGAATCGGTCCCATCGAGTTTACCTGAGCAACTCTCTGGTTAGCTTATTACCAAAATCGGTCCCACCGAGTTTGTGTAATTGGTCACACCGAGATTACCTTATGCCCTAACCCTAACCATATCAGTCCTATCGAGTTGCATCTCAGTCCCACCGAAAATCCTAACGGTCACTAGGTTTGCTGAATCGGTCTGACCGAGTTTTACGATTCGGTCCCACCGAGTTTGGCAGATTGTGTGTAACGGTTAGATTTTGTGTGGAGGATATATATACCCCTCCACCCACTCTTCATTCGAGGAGAGAGCCATCAGAACATACCTACACTTCCAATACACATGTTCTGAGAGAGAACCACCTACACTTGTGTTGAGCTCAAGATATTCCATTCCAATCATATGAATCTTGATCTCTAGCCTTCCCCAAGTTGCTTTCCACTCAAATCTTCTTTCCACCAAATCCAAATCCTGTGAGAGAGAGTTGAGTGTTGGGGAGATTATCATTTGAAGCACAAGAGCAAGGAGTTCATCATCAACACACCATTTGTTTGGAGAGTGGTGTCTCCTAGATTGGTTAGGTGTCACTTGGGAGCCTCCGACAAGATTGTGGAGTATAACCAAGGAGTTTGTAAGGGAAAGGAGATCGCCTACTTCATGAAGATCTACCGCTAGTGAGGCAAGTCCTTCGTGGGCGATGGCCGTGATGGAATAGACAAGGTTGCTTCTTCGTGGACCCTTCGTGGGTGGAGCCCTCCGTGGACTCGCGCAACCGTTACCCTTCGCGGGTCGAAGTCTCCATCAACGTGGATGTACGATAGCACCACCTATCGGAACCACGCCAAAAACATCCGTGTCTCCAATTGTGTTTGAATCCTCCAAACCCTTCCCTTTACATTCTTGCAAGTTGCATGCTTTACTTTCCGCTGCTCATATACTCTTTTGCATGCTTGCTTGAATTGTGTGGAGATTGCTTGACATGTACTAAGATAGCTAAAATCTGCCAAGAACTAAAATTGGGAAAATGCTAGATATTTATTTGGTCAAGTAGTCTAATCACCCCCCTCTAGACATACTTCCGATCCTACAAGTGGTATCAGAGCTTTGGTCTCCATTTTCTTTGATTTCCATAGCTTTTGGTGGTCATAGCCTTGGTTTCACAACCTAGGAGAGTATGGCGTCTAGCGTGGGAAATTATCACCATAGAGGTCCTTACTTTGATGGAACTAATTTTGCTAGTTGGAAGCATAAGATGAAAATGCATATTCTTGGACATAACCCCGCCGTTTGGGCTATTGTGTGTATTGGTTTGCAAGGTGAATTCTTTGATGGGAAAGAACCAAACTGTGAAGCCACCGCAGAAGAGTTGTAGATGCTGCAATACAACGCTCAAGCTTGTGATATCCTCTTCAACGGATTGTGCCCCGAAGAATTCAACAAAATTAGCCGTCTTGAGAATGCAAAGGAAATTTGGGATACTTTGATTGATATGGACAAAGGTACCGACTCCTTCATGGAATCCAAATTGGATGTGCTTCAAAGTCAACTTGACAAGTTCAAAATGAAGGATGGTGAAGGTGTCGCTGAAATGTACTCTAGGCTTGCTCTTATCACAAATGAGATTGCCGGCTTAGGGAGTGAAGAGATGACCGATAGATTCATCATCAAGAAGATCCTAAGAGCCTTGGATGGAAAATATGACACCGTGTGCACATTGATCCAAATGATGCCCAATTACAAAGATCTCAAGCCAACGGACGTCATTGGAAGAATTGTTGCTCATGAGATGTCACTCAAGGATAAAGAGGAACTTCACAACAAATCAAGTGGTGCTTACAAAGCCTCATGTGAAGCTCCCACATCATCAAGTGAGAAACAAACCTTCAATGAAGAATTGAGCTTAATGGTGAAGAACTTCAACAAGTTCTACAAGAGTAGAAGCAAAGATAGAAGCTCCAAGTCAAGGTCCTACAATGACAAAAGATCTTCTAGTCGAGAGCGAAACTGCTACAATTGTGGAAGGCCCGGACACTATTCCAATGAGTGTACGGCCCCCTACAAGAGAAGAGAAGATTCTCCAAAGAGAAGACGTAGAAGAGAAGAATCACCATCTAGAGAAAGAAGGAGTAGAGATGATCGTTATGAACGAAGATACTCACGGAGAAGAAAGGATTCGGATCGAAAGGACAAGTCATCAAGGAGCTACACAAAACGAAGACATCAAGCTCATGTTGGTGAATGGGTATCTGGCTATGACTCCGCAACCACTCCGAGAGAAGCTATCACTATGATTCTAAATATACTCAAGATGAAGGTGTTGCCGGTCTAGCACTTGTGACAACCAACTCCTACGACATATTTGACTCAGCAAATGAAGGAGTTGGAGCATGCTTCATGGCTAAAGGCCCAAAGGTATCACATCCCTAGTATGTTGATTTCAATAGTGATGAAGATGACTTGTTAGGTGATGATGATTTACTTGTTGACAACTCTAGTGATGAATACTATGATGAAACGTCAATTAATCATGCTAAAACAAATGACAATGATAAGGAGAAAATTGAGTCTCTAACTAAAGAACTAAACACTCTTAAGTTAGCTCATGAAACTATCTTAGGAGATCATCAAGAACTTTCAAGGACTCATGAGAAATTATGCTTTGAAAAGCTCAATCTTGAGCAAGAGTATGAGTTCTTAAAAGCAATCAATGATGATCTTCGTAAGAAAAGTTCTTCTTACATTGCCAAGCGTTTACTCTTATCCACTTACATGCCTCAAGTCAAGTCTAGTAACAAGAACAAGAAAGATTCTTCCTCTAGTAATAACAATGATCATGCTAAATCCAATATTGTTGCTTCTAATAGTTCTCTTGATTCCACTAATGATTCTCTTAGCCAAGTTACACTTGAGCAAGAAAATAGCTTATCGAAGGGAATCATAGAGAAAGGAGTTTACAAGAGCCTTGCCGGAAGTAAGCAATTCAAGGAAATTGTACGCAAGCAAGGAAGGCACCGGAAAAATCAAGGTGTTGGTTTTGAACGAAAATTCAATGCCAATGGAGTTGAGTGGGAAGAAGATCAATACCCCAAGACGAAGTTTGTTCCTCAACAAGAGAAGTATGATCCAACTTCTTTCAAAGGGACACAAGCTCAAGATGATCTTCCACCACAAGACTACAAACAAAAAGGCAAGGACAAGCTTCAAGAGGAAATTGATGCATTTGAAGAAGGTCCTAAGACCTTAGTCAAGTGGGTTCCTGTCACACCCTGCATTTTGTAACATGTTATTTGCATTAATAAAGCATGAAAATTTGGACCAACAATTTTTTTTGCATTATTTGGCTTTTATTTTGAAGTTGGTTTTCTCTGAGTGGTTTTTCAAGTGCTCATTAAAGTCAACTACTCCACCTTATATACTTCATCTCCTTGCCCCAAACTTCTTCCAATGATCATGCCATGTGTATAGTGGAATATAGTATTTTGTTACAAAAATAATTTGGCCAAAAAGTACTTTCAAAAAATAGTTTTCCAAAAACCCCTGAATTGAGGACTGCACTGCAAGTACTTAACTAAGGGCAGTAAAAATCTTTCCAAAAATATATTTGACTCCTATTAGATATAGGATACCCAAAAACCACAAAAATATAATTTTAAAAGTTATTTTCCTATTTTATTTAAAGGATTTTTCTTAAGGCCAGAAATGGTCTTAAATAGGTTAAAATTATTTAAAAGCTTTAAAAATATTTGAGAAAAATTAGGGAGACTCAATGGACATATATTTTCCATATATATGAGTTTCAACACATGGTTATGATCAAAATATTGGACAAAACCTCCCAAACCCATTTCTGCCCATTCCAAGGATTTGAAATATTTCTATAGGAAATATTTTCATAAAAATCCAAGAAAAATCCAGCAAGTCACAAATGCATATTGTGATCACCTTGCAAAGCCTCATGTCAATTTTTGATTCACCAAAATGCCCCAAACCCCTCTCTGACCAGAACCATATTTGAACAAGTTTGTACTACCAACTTTCTCTCATTGACCCCAATTTTTGTGAGCATGTTCACATGACCAAACGAGGCCACTACACCAAGTGGTGCATCAAGGAGAAGTGATTTGCTCAACTAGATCTACACAAGTCCATTTCTGCTCATTTCTAGGGTTTACCAAAGTTGCATTGGGAAACTTCTCCAAATGAGCTCATACCCCTTGAACCTTGATGTTTTGTCATTACAAAGGCCCCTGCCAAATGGCACATCAAGAGGATTAGTGAAACTACCCCAAGCACTAATCAAACACTGTCGGATTTCGGGTTCCGGCAGACCCTTGGGGTTCGAACTCTGGGGTGCGCGCGGAGATTGTGCCCTCTACCTCTCCGTCTCGCAAGGATCTAGCTACTGAAATAACCACACGAGGGACACAGGGTTTATACTAGTTTTAGCCACCATTGTGGTGTAATACCCTACTCTAGTTTGTGGTGGGTGGATTGCCTCTTGGGCTGATGATGGTGAACAATACAAGGAAGAACAGCCTCGCGAGGGTCTGTTCTTGGTGAGGGGGATGAACTGCTAGGAGGAGTTCAGCCGCCCTTCTCTCTCTCTCTTGCCCTCTGCTTGCTCAGATTCTCGGTACCCGATGCCCCTACCCTAGGGGTGGCTAGTCCTATTTATAGGCAAGGGCCCTGGGCCTCTTCCCAAATATTGAGCGGGAAGGGCGCCAACAATTGGACAATTTAAAGGAGAACATCCAGTACACTTATCTTGACTAAAGTTGGTCCTCGCCTGCCAAAGACCCCGTGGTGACGCCGTCCTGGGCTCTACGATGACCTCCTTCCCACCGTTGGACTGGACTTGGTCTCGTTGCACCGAAATGGATACCTTTGCTTGATCCTCTCGCTTGCGCTTGCCTCCTTTGCACCAAAGAGGAAAGGGAGGACACTGCGCGGGCTGGCGCCCGCCTGGCACCCTTGGTCATCATGGCTTGTGTCACGGGCACCTCGCGAGGTACCTTGCCTTGATCTCTCCGCCTCCTCGTGAGCCAGCCTGGCGAGGCCGCGCCCGAGGAAGCGCCGTGTCGTCGCCCAGCAAGTCTTGGTCCCTCGTGAGGGTCTTGGGTCTTGTGTTGATGAAGATGAGCCGCGTTGGGCCCCCTTTTGAGCCACGCCGCAGGCCATAGGCAGGCAAGTCTGGGGACCCCCATTCCCAGAATGCCGACAGTAGCCCCCGGGCCCAAGGCGCGCATGGACTTGGCCATGCCGAGGAGCGAAAGGGCAAGGGCGAAGCACCGCGGGCCCTAACAGCCTGCGGCCTTGGGCGCCGCATGGCAGTTCGATTGGACGTGGGCGTCTCCGCTTCCCCGCAATGTCTTGGCAACTGCGTGACTTGACTAGTCCCTGCATGCATAGATACGGGTCATTATTACCTACAATCGTGGTGCTCGGCGGTTGGACTTTTCCGGCTATAAGCACGGGGCCGCGTGAGCTCCGCCAGTTCGCCCCTTCCTGCTTCTCTTCTTCTTCTCCTTGGCCACTCCCCGCTCCCATGGCTCCAAAGAGGTTCTCAGCCGCAGAGAAGGGAAAGGCCAGTCTGGCAGGGACCGACTCCCCCCCCCGGCCAAGCGCGGCTGGGGTCGTCCCCGCAAGCATCCCGCGGTCCCCGTTGCGGCTTCCCGTGGCCACAGGGGTGGTTCCCCGCGTGGTGGTGAGCGCTCGGCTGCCAAGGGGAGGCAGGCCGTGACCACGCGCCCCCCAGGCCGCGCTTTCGCTCGGCGGAGGTGCTGCCGGAGTTCGTCGTGTGGTCGGCGGACCCGACCAACACTTGGCTCCAGCTCCCTCACTTCTTCATCGACAAGCTGCCGGCCAGCGCCCGGTGCGGCTTCTGGCTCCAGGCTGACGGTTGTTGCATCAGGGCCTACTGGGCTTCGCTCAAGGTCTCCCCTTCTGAAAACGGGGCCCTGACTCGCGGCTGGCAAACGTTTGCCCGCGCGTGCGGCCTGAGTCAGCGGTGCACCCTGCACTTCAAGTTTGACGGTGACGGCACCCTCTACATGAAGGTGTTTGGGGAAGATGGTTGCCGCGCTGGATGCTGCCCCGAGGGCGATGACCGCGGCCATGGCCCTCGGCCCGACGACGATGGAGGAGACAGCGCCCGTTCGGATGGCGGCGCTCGATGCTCCCCAAGCTCCACCAACTCTTCTTCAGGCGACTCCTCCAGCGGTGGCTGCAGCCAGCCCGCACGCTGTCGCGCTTGCTTAGGGGGTGGCAGTTCGTCTGCCTGTCACCGTGCCCCGGTGAAGCGCGAGAGGGAGTCCGCCTAAGCCCTGGAGGCATCCCAGGTCGCCTCGGCAGGCCGAAGCGAGGCGAGCCGCGCCGGGCTTGTCGTTTCTTTTCCTTTTGTTTCCTGCGTAAAAGAGAACAGCTACATGGAGCCCTGTGGGGGCGTGTTGGAAGTTATTGCTGTTAACAACTACCTTGATTTAGCTTTCTCGCTTTTCAGCTGTGTGTCTGCACGTAAATAGTTTTCGGCCCCAGCCATGGGGGGCGACCGACCCAGGCCCTGTGTGTGTGTCGCGGTGCCCGAGGGGCACGGACTGGAGGGGTGCTCCCGTAATGAACCCGGGTTGTGAAACCTTAGAACGAGTAGAACAGGAACCCTCGCGAGGGCGTTCGGCTCCCCCCTCGCAAGACTTATTGCAAGAGGAATCAAAATGGGGCAGTGAAAATCAACGAAATGTAAACCAATGACGGCAATAATTTCAATAAAACTTCAACTGCGAACAAAGCGAACCAACTGCGGAAAGCAAATGAAAAAGCCGCGTCCGGCACCTAATCTAGTCTTCGACGTCTTCTCACCAGCGCGGAGCTAAGTGCTGCCACTGGGCGTGGGAGGGAGCCCCAGGGCCTGAGGCCGGCGCTCCTGAGACTCCGAGGCGTGTACAGCCCCACTCATTATTACGTGAGAGTGTCACGGGCGGCGAGCTTCACAGGCATTGGCCTTCTTCACAGGCTCCGGGCCTTTCTTCACAGGCTCAGGGCCTTTTCCAAAAAAGGGTTCATCTTCACAGGCGTTCGCCTTCTTCACAGGCTCAGGACCTTTTCCAGAGAGGGTTAATCTTCACAGGCGTTCGCCTTCTTCACAGGCTCAGGGCCTTTCCCAGAGAGGGTTAATCTTCACAGGCGTTCGCCTTCTTCACAGGCTCAGGGCCTTTCCTAGAGAGGGTTAATCTTCACAGGCGTTCGCCTTCTTCACAGGCTCAAGGCCTTTCCCTGAGAGGGTTAATCTTCACAGGCGTTCGCCTTCTTCACAGGCTCAGGGCCTTTTCCAGAGAGGGTTAATCTTCACAGGCGTTCGCCTTCTTCATAGGCTCAGGGCCTTTTATGGGTAGAACCTCTGGAGGTGTTGGATGTTCCACGCATTCTAGATCGGCTCCCCTTCCTGAGTCTCCAAGCGCACGGAGCCTGGCCTGGAAACATGAACAACCTTGAACGGGCCCTCCCACATGGGAGAGAGCTTGTGTAGCCCTTCCCTGGAGAGGACCCGTCTGAGCACGAGATCTCCTATCTCGAGGGTCCTGGGGCGGATGCTGCGGCAGTGATACCGTCGCAGCGCCTGCTGGTACCTCGCCGCTTGCAGCGCGGCTTCTCGGCGGCGTTCCTCCCCCAGCACGAGGTCCATCCCCCGCATGGCGTCCTGTTGCGCCTCATCGAACGCTAGGACCCGCGCGGAGCAATGTCTAACCTCGTGTGGGAGGACTGCTTCGGCTCCGTAGACTAGGAAGAACGGGGTCTCCCCGGTCGGCTTGGTCGCGGTTGTGCGGATGGACCAAAACATGGATTGGAGCTCATCGTACCAACCTCTGCCACAGGCCTCCAGCTTCTTCTTGAACGTCCTTGTCTTGAGGCCCCTGAGGACCTCCGCGTTGGCTCGTTCGACCTGGCCGTTGCTCCGCGGGTGCGCCACCGAAGCGTAGCATATCTGTGTCCCAAGGTTAGCACAGTATGTTTTGAAGAGGTTACTAGTGAACTGCGAACCGTTGTCTGTGATGATGCGGTTCGGTACCCCGAACCGGCTCACGATCCCCCTGATGAACCTTACAGCAGAACCTGCGGGGATGGTGCGGACAGCCTCCACTTCTGCCCACTTGGTGAATTTGTCAATGGCGACGTAGAGGTAGCGGTAGCCCCCTGGCGCCCGAGGGAACGGGCCCAGAATGTCCAGCCCCCAAACTGCAAATGGCCATGAAAGAGGTATAGTCTGCAAGCCCCCTGCCGGCTGATGGATCTATTTGGCATGAAATCGGCAAGCCTCACAAGCCTTTACCATCTCGACAGCATCGTTGAGCGCGGTGGGCCAATAGAACCCGCTGCAGAATGCTTTGCCGACGAGGGTCCGTGATGACGAGTGATGCCCACAGTCCCCGCCGTGTATGTCCTCCAACAGTTCCTTCCCTTGCTCCCTGGAAATGCAGCGCAAGGATACGTTGTTCGGCTGCCTCCGGTAGAGCTCTCCATCCCTGATGCAGTATGTCGTGGCTTGCCGCGCCACACGCTCCGCTTCTTCCTTCTGCTCCGGCAAGCCCCTTGTGTTAAATAACTCCGGACTTCCGTGATCCAGCATTCCTCCTGAGGTTCTATAGTCAGGAGCAGGCGTGCCCCTGAGGCAGGGCCGCAAGCCGGGGCTCCTGAGGCATGTGGCTGAGGGAGTTCCTCCCAAGGCTGAGTAGTGTTCGACAACGACGGCTGGGCTGAGGGCTTGAAGAGCCGTTCTTCAAAGACGCCAGGCTCCTGAGGAAACCGTCGGGTCGCCCGTGTGGCGATGTCATCATCTTCCTGATTGGTGCTGCGGGGCACGTGCCTCAATTCCAACCCCCAGAACAGCTTCTCCATCCTGCGGACCTCTGCTAGATAGGCCTCCATGTGCTCAACCCTTGGCTCGTAAACCTTGTTGGAGAAGTTGACAAGGAGCTGCGAATCGCCCTTGACGGTGAGGCGCTTCACCCCCAAAGCTGCTGCTGCCTTCAACCCCGCTATCAGACCCTCATATTCCGCTATGTTGTTCGAGACCTTTTCGCCTTGCTGGAAATAGAGCTGTATGGCGTAGTAGAGCTTGTCCTGAGTGGGCAATATCAGCACCGCACCTGCCCCGGCGCCATGCCTGGAGAATGCCCCATCGAAGTACACGACCCAGCCTTCTGGTGCCTCACTCCCTGGGGAGAGGGACCGATCCTCGTTGTTCTCGAGGCCGGGTGCCTTCGTCCATTCTGCTACGAAATCTGCTAACGCTGCTCCTTTGATGACCCTGGTCGTGCTAAACTCGAGCTGGAACGCCTGCAGTTCTATGTTCCACTCGGCGACCCGTCCAGCTGAGTTAGAGCTCCTGAGCACTCTCTCCAGGGGGTATGACGAGACGACCTTGATGGGATGCCCTTGGAAGTAGTGACGCAGCTTGCGCAAGGCCACCAGTAGTGCGAGGAGGAGCTTCTGGGGCATGGGGTACCGTGCCCTCGCGTCCCGCAACACCATGCTGACAAAGTAGACTGGGTGCTCAACTAGGCCGAGAGCATCGGTGTTCGCAGCGCCCTCCGGAGGCAAGGGCACTTTGCGAGGTGATGTGGCCTCGGGAGGTTGTCCGTCCAGGTGAGTGGCCTCTCCTGCATCTGGTGCATTCTTCGACGGCTGATCCCCCTCACATGTAGTTACGTCTCCCGTGGGCCTTCCTTGTTCCTGCCCCGCCTTGTCTCGGGCTGCTGATGTGGCTCTGATTTGGCGCCCTTCCCTAACCGCCACCAGGGCTGCGCTGGCAGAGTAGGGAGTGGCGGCGAGGTAGAGCAGCAGGGGCTCTCGAGGGCGCGGAGCCACCATGACTGGGGGACTAGTTAGGTACCTCTTGAGTTCCTGAAACGCTTTATCTGCCTCTTCAGTCCATTCAAAAGGCCCCTTCTTCTTCATTAGCTGAAAGAAAGGCAGTGCTCGCTCCCCCAGTTTGGAGATGAAGCGCCCTAGCGCGGTCACGCGTCCGGTGAGCTTCTGCATTTCTTTGAGGGTTTTCGGCGGGCTCATGTCCTCGACCGCCTTGACTTTCTCTGGGTTAGCCTCGATGCCCCGATGGGACACAAGAAAGCCCAAGAGCTTGCCTGAGGGGACTCCGAACACACACTTCTCCGGGTTGAGCCGCAGGTTCACTGCATCGAGGCTCGCAAAGGTCTCTTCCAGGTCTAGTATCAGGGTCTTGGCCTCCCGAGATTTCACCACAATGCCATCAACATAAGCTTCAACATTCTTCCCGAGCTGCGGGCGCAAGGTGATGTGCATCAGCCGCTGAAAGGTCGCCCCTGCGTTACGCATCCCAAATGGCATGCATGTATAGCAGTATACCCCACATGGGGTTAAGAAGGCGGTCTTCTCGACGTCTTCTACCGCCATCTTGATCTGGTGGTACCCAGAGAAGGCGTCCAGGAAGCAGAGTAGGTCGCACTCGGCGGTGGAGTCGACGATCTGATCGATGCGGGGGAGCGGGAACGGATCTTGCGGGCATGCCTTGTTGAGGTTGGTGAAGTCGACACACATGCGTTCCTTTCCCCCCTTCTTGGGCACAACGACAGGGTTGGCCAACCAATCCGGGTATCGGACCTCGCGAATGACCCCAGCGGCCTCCAACTTGCGGGTTTATTGGATGATGAAGGCTTGCTTCTCTGCGGACTGCCGCCTGGCTTTCTGCTTCACGGGGCGCACGTTCGGGCACACGTTGAGGTGATGCTCGATGACGCTCCGGGGGATCCCTACCAACTGATCAGGCTCCCAAGCGAACACCTTTTTATTCGCGTGCAGGAACCTGATCAGAGCTTCCTCCTGCTCAGGCTCGAGGTTGGCGCCTATGGTGAAAGTGGCACTGGAGGACCCGTCTTCGTCGACAGGTATCTGCTTGGTTTCTGCCTTGTCTTGGGTGAACAACTGCCTCTTCTTGGCTGGCGCAACCCCCTTGGGTTCGGGGGTCCCCGCGTCGGCTGGCTGTGCCGAGGCCGCTGTCTTGTAGGTGAGCTTGAGTACCCGCAGGGCATCCTCGGTGTCCCCAGGCACGGTGTGGACACCGCTGCTCCCGGGCATCTTCATGAGGTTATACGCCGGGTGCGTGGCGGCCATGAACTGGGTCAGCGCCGGGTAGCCGAGGATGGCGTTGTAAGGAAGGCCAATGGGGGCGATGTCGAAGTCGACCATTTCCGTGCGGAAGTTGTCGTAGGTGCCGAAGGTTACTGGGAGCCGGATCTGTCCCAAGGAGCTGGATGACCCGCCCCCGACGCTCAAGAAAGACCGACTGGGTTGCAACCGCTCCAGGGGTATGCGGAGGAGATTGAAGGTCTCAACCGAAAGCACGCTGAGGCCGGCGCCGCCGTCGATGATGGTTCTGGTGACAGCCACCTGGCAGATGGTGGGGGTGCACAACATGGGGAGCGCGCCCGAGCCAGCCAAGTTGGTGGGGTGGTCCTCCGAGCTGAATGCCAGACCGACCTCGCGCGCCATGTGGTCCGTGGGAGCCCCCTGCCGTGCGGAAACGGCACCGACCCAGCGGACAAACGGCTTGACGTGGCGACTTGTGAGCGGCGCCTGCGAGCCGCCCAGGAGGGTCGCGACGACCGGGGGTGTTGATGTAGCGGTGCGGTCATCTTGCCGCACAGGCAGATGCTGGGATGACGCTTGATGCTCGTTCCCCGCCAGGCCGGTGGCGGCGTTGGCGGCGGACAACGGGGAACGGCGAGGACGTCCACCGACGGGGGCCGCCTGGGCGACGCGGGCCCGACGAGCGTCGGACATGGACGCGACGGTCGGAGGAGAACGAAGCGGTGGAAGACAAATTCCGGCGCACCCTACTTGGCGTGCCAAATGTCGGATTTCGGATTCCGGCAGACCCTTGAGGTTCGAACTCTGGGGTGCGCGCGGAGATTGTTCCCTCTACCTCTCCGTCTCGCAAGGATCTAGCTACTGAAATAACCACACGAGGGACACAGGGTTTATACTAGTTCAGGCCACCATTGTGGTGTAATTCCCTACTCTAGTTTGTGGTGGGTGGATTGCCTCTTGGGCTGATGATGGTGAACAATACAAGGAAGAACAGCCTCGCGAGGGTCTGTTCTTGGTGAGGGGGATGAACTGCTAGGAGGAGTTCAGCCGCCCTTCTCTCTTTCTCTTGCCCTCTGCTTGCTCAGATTCTCGGTACCCGATGCCCCTACCCTGGGGGTGGCTAGTCCTATTTATAGGCAAGGGCCCTCGGCCTCTTCCCAAATATTGAGCGGGAAGGGCGCCAACAATTGGCCAATTTAAAGGAGAACATCCAGTACACTTATCCTGACTAAAGTTGGTCCTCGCCTACCAAAGACCCCGTGGTGACGCCGTCCTGGGCTCCACGATGACCTCCTTCCCACCGTTGGACTGGTCTTCGTCTCGTTGCACCGAAATGGATACCTTTGCTTGATCCTCTCGCCTGCGCCTGCCTCCTTTGCACCAAAGAGGAAAGGGAGGACACTGCGCCGACTGGCGCCCGCCTGGCGCCCTTGGTCATCATGGCTTGCGTCATGGCCACCTCGCAAGGTACCTTGCCTTGATATCTCCGCCTCCTCGTGAGCCAGCCTGACAAGGCCGCGCCTGAGGAAGCGTCGTGTCGTCCGCCCTGCAAGGCTTGGTCCCTCGCGAGGCTCTTGGGTCTTGTGTTGATGAAGATGGGCCGCGCTGGGCCCCCTTTTGAGCCACGCCGCAGGCCGCAGGTAGGCAAGTCTGGGGACCCCCGTTCCCAGAACGCCGACAAACACCTTCTGCCACTTTTCAATAATCACCATTTTGACCACTAAAACTATTCTCCATGAGCTAAGCTTTTTACCACACCTCCTCCTAGTCCTCCTCTACCTCCAGTAACAATGGCTACACCCCAGCTCAATAATTGAGGGGTGAAACCACCTCTCTCCCTCTCTGGACATCCACTTTCTCTCTCTCCCTCACCCTTTCTCCTCTCCTACTGGCTCTCCAGGGCATCCAATGTCCCTCCCCTCTTCTTTACTCCCCCCTAAAGCTGCCAGACATCAGTGGCCACGCCCACAAGGCATATAATATGCCATGGCATGCCAAATGCATGCTCCAGAGCGCGCTACAGTGCGGCCAGGCACTGTAGCCGCTCTCTGCCCAATGCCTCCGACGACCTCGGGCCTCCCCCGCGCGCCTGCCGATGTGCCTCGGTGTTCGCAACACGCTACGCGGTCGGCCCCCTCCTCTCTCCTCCTCCCCGCGCCTCCGCGCTAGTAGACAGAGGCCGCCCGAGCGCGCCAATGGATCGGCTCACACGCGCGCGTCTCAGACCTCTCCCCGCTCTCTCCCTTAGCTCCCCTCGGTGTAGTCCACGCCAGGAACACCCCAGACACGGCGCCAGCTCCTCCCGAGCCCTGCAGCGACGAGCGTGAGCTCGCCGGCGCACGGGTCTACTGGACCTCGCCGTTCGCCTATTTAAAGGCCTCCCCAAGCCCTTCTCTCCTCACCACCCGCTCTCTGCACCACCAAACCCTCCCACTTCACCCCCAGTTCCTCTCCAGAGCCGCCCGAGCTCGAGATCGTGCTCAAGCTCCGCCGCTTCGGCTCGCCGGAGTTCGTGAGGTATAGGCCTCCCCCGCTCCTCCTCTACCTCGATCTGGAATCCCTGTAGCCCCCTGACCTTTTCCCCCTTGTCTCCCCTCTCTGTAGCTGCCGGAAACGGCTGGAGCCACCGCCTCCCGAAGCTCCTCCGCCGCAGCTCCTTGTCGCCAGCGAACCGGGCACCCCCGCCGGCCAAGTCCACCACCCACCGACAGGCGGCAGTCTCCTTAAGCCATCCCCGCACTCGCCGAAGCTCGCCATGGCCTGCATCGTCGCCGGTGAGCACCACGACCCCCCTGTCCACGGGTTAGTGATGACAGGTGGGCCCTGCCTGTCATCCTCTCCCTCGTTCCCGCGCCCCTCTCTCTCTCTCTGACCTGCGGGCCCCGGCCGTCAGGTTTGAAATGGGTGGGCGGGCGCGCGCTGTGCACTGGCTCGGCTGGGCCGGCCCGCTGGCTGGGCCTGCTGCCCCGCAGCTGTTCTGCCCCGGCAGGAACAGGGCCCCTTTTTCTTTTTCTTTTCTGTCACTTTTTCAAAAAATTCCACAGGACAAAACATATGTCCAAATAAATTAATTCCAATTCCTAAATTCCCAAAATTTGCAACCTATTTAATGGTGCAACTTTCATCCAAATCCAACCAACTTTTATGTACTATTCAAACTTAAATTCAAATTTGAGCAGTTTAATCTCTGTTTGGAAATCCATATCCCCTCTTGTATAACTCCAAATCCAAAAACTAGGAATTTCCCCTTCTTAGTTTTCAACCTAGTATTTTACAAAAATGAGTTGACATTTTTCTGAGCACTTTGGTTTTTCTGTTTTATTATTGCCTTATTTTCTCGTTATTATTTTGCAACGGTAGATTGCGTTGCTGATGAAGGAGTTGGACCAGAAGACTTTGAAGACCCAGAAGACTTTGCTGAGCCAGGCAAGCAGCCCTTTGACCATGTCTATGAAACCCTTTTTATGCATGTCATATAGCTCTTTATTGTTATTGCAACGGAATCATGATGAGGTGGTAGCCACTTTGGTGGGTTGCCTCCGTTACTTCCTCGTTGATACCTGCATTATGCATGACCCTACCTTCTTATGAGGGTTATGCCAGTGGGAGTAGATAGGATGCTAAAGTAGTTGCTACGCAAAAAAGGACGGGTATATGCATGGTGATGGAGTCGAAGTGTTTTCAAAGACTTTTTGAAAACCCCGTCCGGTGCCACTTATGCCCGAGGGAGACAATGAGATGGGTAACCACTTGATGAGGAAGTGGTGTACCGAGGCAAGTGTGTGTGTTGTTTTCGAAAACGGATTAGATTTAAGATTTGTCGACTGTCCCAACCTTACATGCGCAACCACTCTACCCTTATATGGGAAAGGGCATTATTGATTACCTAGGTTGATACTAGCTTGGAGCCCACATTACTAGTGACGGGAGAGTTGTTGGTGTGCTCTCTCACTTGACATGATTGAGTTGGGTTGGTTCCCACTCTATTTATGTTGATATCGGTAACCGGTTCTCATGGTTAGTTAAATCCTCCCGGTGCATGTCTTACAAGTTGTTGAACATGTCATTGCACTCAAAACTAGCTTTCCGCAAAATTTACCTATATCATGCATTGTTGTACCTTGAACCAAAACACGGGTTGCTTGTGAGTACATTCAAAGTACTCATTGGATTGCCACTGGTTATTTAATTGGCCATGCATGGAAGAACAAGAGTTCGAAGAAGAATTCTTTGGAGACGAACATGCGAACTAGGACATTTCCCAGTCAGAATGCCTGTAGGGTTAAGGCAGATGGCATGGGTTCTACTTATCGATGAAGATTTCCGCTGCTTGTGTTCCATTTGATGTTCAGCCCTTAAGGCTTTATCTATGTAAGACTTGACCATAATGGTCATAATTTGTGTAAGAAGGTATGTATGGATGTAAGACTCTTGTTATTCAGCTTCTATGTGTTCAGTGAGCATTGATCTCTGGGATCACTGTACACGTGCATTCGGTGATCACGACTCATGAGTCGGGGTCCCCATAGTTCCCATGACTACTTCAAGTTCCACTTCATTAAGTACAACTACAACACCAAGGATTCCCATCAAGATGGTGTGGATCCAGAAGAAGAAGAACTAGAGAGTTCTAGAGGGTGACTCCGCCAACATACTTCACTCTTATCATCTTGGCAAAAAAAAGTGTAATCAACTTCCACATCTTGCACTAGTTCAAGGAGTCACAAACCCTCTTGTTGGTAAGACAAGGGACAAGGTAACCTAAAAGCTTTCATAGACATCATCTTGTGTGTGCATCACTCTATGTCTATGGATATCCTTGTTTGTTCCTTGTGGGACTAACCCGTGTAGGTATTGAAAGTGCAACTCACTCCAATGGACAGCTCCAAATGATCTACATCAACATTGAGCATCCACATCTTCAAGATCTACATGAAGTCATCATCGACAAAACCCAAGGTTAGTCCATCCCTCTTAAGGGGGATCTCACATCTAGGGGGAGCTTTACTCTAAAAATTGATAACCTCACTTGTGAACACAACAATGTTTTATGGAAAAGTGATAACCTCACTTGTGCTTAAACGATGAGTATGACCTATGATCAAATGTTCTCATTTGACTCCTAAGTCAATATACTCATATATAGATGACCTAGTCATCGCCAATTGCTTGATAGATGCTAG
Source organism: Aegilops umbellulata (assembly GCA_032464435.1). Classification (NCBI taxonomy): domain Eukaryota; kingdom Viridiplantae; phylum Streptophyta; class Magnoliopsida; order Poales; family Poaceae; genus Aegilops; species Aegilops umbellulata. The sequence goes on along the minus strand of CP136055.1, from coordinate 285,673,521 downwards.
AATTGGTTGTGCATGCTTTGCCACATGTTTCAATTGCCATTTTATTGTGTGAGCATGTTGATTGCATATTTTACTCATTCGAGGACATCCACTTGTTGTTTTGATTGATTGGTTTTCCTTTCTTTTGCCAAGTGGATGGACAAGAATGCCTAAGAATCCTCTCTAGCTATTTATGATTTTCTCGTCTCAAACTCTATTCATGCTACATCACAAAATTTGATCAAGTCAGATTCAAACCACTCTGTGTGAGGAGCACTCGGAGTCCCCGATTTGTCATAGACTTAAACTTCCAAAACTTCTTTGTGTATTTCGGTCTGACCGATTCCTCCATTTTGGTCACACCGAGATTACTAAGTTGATCTTGGTTTTCATCTCGGTGCAACCGATTTGTACTTTTCAGTCACACCGAGTTGCTGTAACTGTCAACAGTTATGCATCTCGGTGCTACCGAGTTGTTCCACTCGGTCACACCGACAGGGTCGGGCTATATATACTCACGGGCAAAATTTTTGAAATTTCTCCGAAACCTCTTCACTCGCACATAGCTCGCTCTGCCTCCTGGGTCTCCAGATCGTCCTCCTCGTCGCCAGCCGCCTCCTATCGCTGGTCTCCGCCACCGTCAATGGATTTCGTCTCCGCCATTGCCGCCGTAGCGAGTTCATCGCCGAACTAGGGTATGGACTTGACCACAGTGCTATCCACGTCTGATTCCTAGCACATTGTGTTCATTATGATTCTTGCTACGACTGAAACACTTCTATCCAGTCAAAACAATCCTTAGAATAGATGCGATTCAAAAAATTAGGTTTAGGTTTCCGCCGAAACCATCTCGGACCCACCGGGTTGCAGAACTCGGTTCCATCGATCTGTCCAAGGCCATTGCACATGTGATTATCGGTCTGACCGAGAATTGCAAATCGGTGTGACCGAGTTCAGGACTTTGTGAAACCCTAGCAGTCTCGGTGCCACCGAACTGTGACTCGGTCTGACCGAGTTCACTGGTTTTGGTTCCAAAAGCTGCTTTGGTATCACCGAGTTTGCAAATCGGTTGATCCAAAATGCTTTCTGTGGAAAACTAAAACTAAGTCTTTGACTCATTCTTTTGCAAAAATCTCTGCATTTTGTGATGCTCATCCACTCTACCTCATCTACAATCTATTCACAGGGTCTGAAGTCAGTGTTTGCAACATGTCTTACCAAAGTGACAGCCAGAACAAGTCAGAGGAGCAGATTCACTTGAGTGAGGGTACTAGTCCCTCTAGTAGCTCTGATGAGGGTAGCAGAAGCACCCCAAGCAACTTGCCCAAGGCTGCCACTAGAGCAAGCAAGAAAAGAACTTCAGAATCTGAGGATGAAGATTATGTGGCAGAGGAAGAGGAAGCCACCTAAAAGAAGAAAGTGCTCAAGAAGGAATATGGCACAGCTGCTTCAGTTAAGCCAGGAATGCAGAAGAAGGCACCTGCAAGGAGAGTTCCTACTTCCAAGCCTAGGAAGGTTTCCACTGGAGAAACCATGAAGTTTACCATGGAGTCTGAAGAAGAAGCTGGTGGGCAGGACAAAAAGAAAAAGAGAGTCAGAAACACTACAGCCAGAGTTCTTGCCAAATCCTCGATGAGGAGAGACTCTGAGGAAGAATAGGAAGAAGAGGTTGCTGCACCAGCACCCAAGGCACAGAAGCTTATGGGTGATGCTATAAGGTCAGGGGCTACATCATCAAAGCCCAAAGAAGCACCCAAAGCTACATCCAAGCCCAAGAGTGCACCTAAGAGGAACACTAGGAACATATCTGCTGCTGAGAAGAAAAAGGCCCCAGTGCCTGACATTGCTGCTAAACAAGAAGAAGAAGGACAAGTTCTAGGGAAGCTCAAGCCCAAGATTCCAGACCACAACGATGCTCATCCTGTGGCTGAGGACATGAATATCAGGAGAGATTCAGGGTCGAGGCTATGGAGAGAGTCAGATCCATATGCCACCAGGAGAAGGACTGTTGTTGATTATAGGTTCCACACAAAGGAACAACAAGACTTCTATGAGACAGTGTTGCTGGACAAGAAACCCATAGTGTGTGACATGAGATTGGTCGACTAGGAGTATATCAAGGAGAATGAAGAACACTATCCTGGAGTGCTTGACAGCTTCAAAGCTTGTGGAGTTGCAGACTTTGTTGGGCAGAAGCTCACAAAGTGGAATGAGGAGCTCATAATGCAATTCTACTCCACGGCACATTTCTATCCAGATGACAGGATAGTATGGATGTCTGAAGGCACTAGCTACCAGTCTACAGTTGCAGAATGGGCTCAGCTGATCAATGCCCCAGAAGAGCAAGAATATGACTTGAATGTCTATGCCAAGAAGAAGATGGATCACAATTCCATGTCAAACATGTATAAGGAGATCCCAGACAAAGCTCTAGAGACTTTGAAGTTTGGATCAGTTCATTTTCTTCTTTCAGGGCTGCCTAATTTTAACTAGATTCTAAGGCACACTCTTTTTCCCAAGTCAGGTGATCACAGAATGATCAGAGGCCATGCAATTAACTTGCTTCATATATTTGATGTGCCACAAAAGTTCAAGGTCATGAGCCTCATAGTTGAGACCATCAAGAGGACAGCAGCTGATCAGAAGAGGAGCTGTGGATATGCCCCACATATTCAGGAGTTGATTAACCCAAAGATGGGCACAGGCACATACCTGTTGGATAAGGAACACCTGCCCATCCATCCAGATTTTGAGGACAATCAAGTTGTGATGAATGAGAATGAACCATCATCTGCACAAGCTCAAGCAAAGAAGGAGAAGGCAAAGATGGAGAAAGCTGCCAACATGTCAACTCAAGAGGAGGCATCTGAGTACTTTTTGAAGAACAAGCAGGAGCAGCTCGGTTATCTAATAGCATCAACTCTGAGAATTGAGAAAGGACTGGCCACCCTGACTCGAAACCAAGAGAGCTTGGAAAGAATCATGGAACATAAGTTCTATGACTTAGATGTGAAAGTAACTGAGATTCAGTTTGCTGTGGCGCAATTACTGGATGATATGCAGGAGAGTGCCTAGAGCTCAGAGATCATCTGCAGTGCCAGTTCCTGACACCAGAGCCACTACTTCTGCACCAGCTACAGCCTCAGTTCCACCAGCTCCAGCACCTACCCTAGCAGCTCCAACTACTTCAACTGAAGCTTTCGTCCTTGGCGTTATCCGGACTCCACCACCTGAAGACCAAGCCTGAGAGTCATTTTAGTGCTATGCATTTTCTATGAACTTTTTGGTAACTTGTTGCCAAAGGGGGAGAAAAATGTATAGATCATAGGCTTCGAGAGAGAGAGAGAGTGTGCATTTGTTCTCTCTTGTCTTCTTGGTTGAACTTTGTTTGCTTTTGAGTGCTTGAGATACTATGCTTTTATCTGTGAGACATTGATGATCATAAGCTACACTTATGCTTGTTGGATGATATTATCTTACTTATCCTTATATGATCACTCACTTTGCTTGGTGATGAGTGCATGTATTTTATTCTTATCATTTTGAGCGCTCCACCAAGATGTATGTGACATGGAAGAGTAACCCATGATCCTAACTCTTTGTGCATTTGCAGTCCAAAGCAAATCATAAATATGCACAAATGTAGGGGGGAGCTTTTACTTATCATATACTTCTCAAAGCAATGATATCTTTTCTCTCTTATTATCATTTGTCGAAGCTTTGATCTATATGTTGTCATCAATTACCAAAAAGGGGGAGATTGAAAGTGCAACTATCCCTGGGTGGTTTTGGTAATTCCTAACAACATATAGCTCATTGAGCTAACATTATTCCAAGATTAATATTTCAGGAAAAGCTCAATGAATGGCATGGCATGGATGAGGAAAGTGGATCCCTCAAAATCATAAGGACAAAAGATTGGCTCAAGCTTCAAGATCAAGACTCTACATTTTATATTTTAGTGATCCAAGATCACATTGAGTCCATAGGAAAAGCCAATACTATCAAGGAGGGATGAGGTGTTGCTTAATGAGCCTCTTGCTTCATGTGCTTGGTGACATGCTCCAAAATCCTCAACTACTTTCCCACATCCACATATGACCTAAACCAAAAGTCAAACTTGGCCCCACGGATTCTTTCCATCCGGTGCCACCGAGTTCCAAATTTAATAGCCACTACCACAAACCCTAGCCAAATCGGTTTCACCGATAGGGATCTCGGTTCACCGAGATGGGATTGCAATCTCTCTGCTTCCCTTCATAACGTTTCGGTCTAACCAAAGTGAGCGATCGGTCCCACCGAGATTGCAATGTAAATTCTTGGTTTCTCTTTTGTAACATTTCGGTCTCACCGAGATGAGCGAATCGGTCCCACCGAGTTTACCTGACCAACTCTCTGGTTAGCTTATTACCAAAATCAGTCCCACCGAGTTTGTGTAATCGGTCACACCGAGATTACGTTATGCCCTATCCCTAACCATATCGGTCCTACCGAGTTGCATCTCAGTCCCACCGAAAATCCTAACGGTCAGTAGGTTTGCTGAATCGGTCCGACCGAGTTTAACAATTCGGTCCCACCGAGTTTGGAAGATTGTGTGTAACGGTTAGATTTTGTGTGAAGGATATATGTACCCCTCCACCCACTCTTCATTCGAGGAGAGAGCCATCAGAACATACCTACACTTCCAATACACATGTTCTGAGAGAGAATCACCTACACTTGTGTTGAGCTCAAGATATTCCATTCCAATCATATGAATCTTGATCTCTCGCCTTCCCGAAGTTGCTTTCCACTCAAATCTTCTTTCCACCAAATCCAAATCCTGTGAGAGAGAGTTGAGTGTTGGGGATACTATCATTTGAAGCACAAGAGCAAGGAGTTCATCATCAACACACCATTTGTTAATTCTTGGAGAGTGGTGTCTCCTAGATTGGATAGGTGTCACTTGGGAGCCTCCGACAAGATTGTGGAGTTGAACCAAGGAGTTTGTAAGGGCAAGGAGATCACCTACTTCGTGAAGATCTACCGCTCGTGAGGCAAGTCCTTCGTGGGCGATGGCCATGATAGAATAGACAAGGTTGCTTCTTCGTGGACCCTTCGTGGGTGGAGCCCTCCATGGACTCGCGCAACCGTTACCCTTCGCGGGTTGAAGTCTCCATCAACGTGGATGTACGATAGCACCACCTATCGGAACCATGCCAAAAAGATCTATGTCTCCAATTGCGTTTGAATCCTCCAAACCCTTCCCTTTACATTCTTGCAAGTTGCATGCTTTACTTTCCGCTGCTCATATACTCTTTTGCATGCTTGCTTGAATTGTGTGGAGATTTCTTGACATGTACTAAGATAACTAAAATCTTCCAAGAACTAAAATTGGGAAAAGGCTAGATTTTTATTTGGTCAAGTAGTCTAATCACCCCCCTCTAGACATACTTCCGATCCTACAAGTTGTATCGGAGCTTTGGTCTCCATTTGATTTGATTTCCATAGCTTTTAGTGGTCATAGCCTTGGTTTCACCACCTAGGAGAGTATGGCGTCTAGCGAGGGAAGTTATCACCGTAGAGGTCCTTACTTTGATGGAACTAATTTTGCTAGTTGGAAGCATAAGATGAAAATGCATATTCTTGGACATAACCCCGCCGTTTGGGCTATTGTGTGTATTCGTTTGCAAGGTGAATTCTTTGATGGGAAAGAACCGAACCGTGAAGCCACCGCGGAAGAGTTGAAGATGTTGCAATACAACGCTCAAGCTTGCGATATCCTCTTCAACGGATTGTGCCCCGAAGAATTCAAAAATCAGCCGTCTTGAGAATGCAAAGGAAATTTGGGATACTTTGATTGATATGCACGAAGGTACCGACTCTGTCAAGGAATCCAAATTGGATGTGCTTCAAAGTCAACTTGACAAGTTCAAAATGAAGGATGGTGAAGGTGTCACTGAAATGTACTCTAGGCTTGCTCTTATCACAAATGAGATTGCCGGCTTAGGGAGTGAAGAGATGACCGATGGATTCATCATCAAGAAGATCCTAAGAGCCTTGGATGGAAAATATGACACCGTGTGCACATTGATCCAAATGATGCCCAATTACAAAGATCTCAAGCCAACGGAAGTCATTGGAAGAATTGTTTCTCTTGAGATGTCACTCAAGGATAAAGAGGAACTTCACAACAAATCAAGTGGTGCTTACAAAGCCTCATGTGAATCTCCCACATCATCTAGTGAGAAACAAACCTTCAATGAAGAATTGAGCTTAATGGTGAAGAACTTGAACAAGTTCTAAAATAGTAGAAGCAAAGATAGAAGCTCCAAGTCAAGGTCCTACAATGACAAAAGATCTTCTAGTCGAGAGTGAAACTGCTACAATTGTTGAAGGCCCGGACACTATTCCAATGAGTGTACGGCCCCCTACAAGAGAAGAGAATATTCTCCCAAGAGAAGAAGTAGAAGAGAAGAATCACCATCTAGAGAAAGAAGGAGTAGAGATGATCATTATGAACAAAGATACTCACGAAGAAGCAAGGATTCGGAAAGAAAGGACAAGTCATCAAGGAGCTACACAAAACGAAGACATCAAGCTCATGTTGGTGAATGGGTATCTGGCTCCGACTCCGACAACCACTCCGAAAGAAGCTATCACTCTGATTCCGAATATACTCAAGATGAAGGTGTTGTCGGTCTAGCACTTGTGATAACCAACTCCTACGACATATTTGACTCACCAAATGAAGGAGTTGGAACATGCTTCATGGCTAAAGGCCCAAAGGTATCACATCCCGAGTATGTTGATTTCAATAGTGATGAAGATGACTTGTTAGGTGATGATGATTTACTTGTTGACAACTCTAGTGATGAATACTATGATGAAACATCAATTAATCATGCTTAAACAAATGACAATGATAAGGAGAAAATTGAGTCTCTAACTAAAGAACTAAACACTCTTAAGTTAGCACATGAAACTATCTTAGGAGATCATCTAGAACTTTTAAGGACTCATGAGAAACTACGCTTTGAAAAGCTCAATCCTGAGCAAGAGCATGAGTTCTTAAAAGCAATCAATGATGATCTTCGTAAGAAAAGTTCTTCTTACATTGCCAAGTGTTTACTCTTATCCACTTACATGCCTCAAGTCAAGTCTAGTAACAAGAACAAGAAAGATTCTTCCTCTAGTAGTAACAATGATCATGCTAAATCCAATATTGTTGCTTCTAGTAGTTCTCTTGATTCCACTAATGATTCTCTTAGCCAAGTTACACTTGAGCAAGAAAATAGCTTATTGAAGGGAATCATGGAGAAAGGAGTTTACAAAAGCCTTGCCGGAAGTAAGCAATTCAATGAAATTGTACGCAAGCAAGGAAGGCACCGGAAGAATCAAGGTGTTGGTTTTGAACGAAAATTCAATGCCAATGGAGTTGAGTGGGAAGAAGATCAATACCCCAAGACGAAGTTTGTTCCTCAACAAGAGAAGTATGATCCAACTTCTTTCAAAGGAACACAAGCTCAAGATGATCTTCCATCACAAGACTACAAAAAAAAGCAAGGACGAGCTTCAAGAGGAAATTGATGCATTTGAAGAAGCTTCTAAGACCTTAGTCAAGTGGGTTCCCAAGACTACTTCAAGTTCAACTTCATCAAGTACAACTACAACACCAAGGATTCCCATCAAGATGGTGTGGATCCATAAGAAGAAGAACTAGAGAGTTCTTGAGGGTGACTCCGCCAACATACTTCACTCTTATCATCTTGGCAAGAACAAGTGTAATCAACTTACCCATCTTGCACTAGTTCAAGGAGTCACAAACCCTCTTGTTGGTAAGACAAGGGACAAGGTAACCTAAAAGCTTTCATAGACATCATCTTGTGTGTGCATCACTCTATGTCTATGGATATCCTTGTTTGTTCCTTGTGGGACTAACCCGTGTAGGTATTGAAAGTGCAACTCACTCCAATGGTCAGCTCCAAATGATCTACATGAACATTGAGCATCCACATCTTCAACATCTACATGAAGTCATCATCGACAAAACCCAAGGTTAGTTCATCCCTCTTAAGGGGGATCTCACGTCTAGGGGGAGCTTTACACTAAAAATTGAGCTAAAAGCAACTCTAATGGTGTGAACACAACAATGTTTTATGGAAAAGTGATAACCTCACTTGTGCTTAAACGATGAGTATGAACTATGATAAATTGTTCTCATTTGACTCCTAAGTTAATATACTCATATATAGGTGACCTAGTCATCGCCAATTGCTTTATAGATGCTAGAATTGGTTGTGCATGCTTTGCCACATGTTTCAATTGCCATTTTATTGTGTGAGCATGTTGATTGCATATTTTACTCATTCGAGGACATCCACTTGTTGTTTTGATTGATTGATTTTCCTTTCTTTTGCCAAGTGGATGGACGAGAATGCCTAAGAACCCTCTCTTGCTATCTATGCTTTTCTCGTCTCAAACTCTATTCATGCTACATCACAAAATTTGATCAAGTGAGATTCAAACCACTCTGTGTGAGGAGCACTCGGAGTCCCCGATTTGTCATCGACTTAAACTTCCAAAACTTCTTTGTGTATTTTAGTCTGACCGATTCCTCCATTTCGGTCACACTGAGATCACTAAGTCGATCTAGGTTTTCATCTCGGTGCAACCGATTTGAACTTTTCGGTCACACCGAGTTGTTGTAACTGTCAACAGTTATGCATATCGGTGCCACCGAGTTGTTCCACTCGGTCACACCGACAGGGTCGGGCTATATATATTCACGAGCAAAATTTGGGAAATTTCTCCGAAACCTCTTCGCCCACGCATAGCTCGCTCTGCCTCCTGGGTCTCCGGATCGTCCTCCTCATCGCCAGCCGCCTCCTGTCACTGGTCTCCGCCGCCGTCAACGGATTTTGTCTCCGCCGTTGCCGCCGAAGCGAGTTCATCGCCGAACTAGGGTATGGACTCGAACAAAGTGCTATCCACGTCTGATTCCTAGCTGTAGCGCCCCGGATTCGATGCGCCAGGTGTCCGCCATTTATTCGCCGTCATTGCCATTTATTCGCTTTGCTCAGCCCCTCTTATAGCGTTGCTAGTTGCAAGTGAAGATGAAGATTGCTCCATGTTGGTTTATGATTATGTTGGGATATCACAATATTTCTTATACTATTAATGCATCTATATACTTGGTAAAGGGTGGAAGGCTCGGCCTTATGCCTGGTGTTTTGTTCCACTCTTGCCACCCTAGTTTCCGTCATATCGGTATTATGTTCCCGGATTTTGCGTCCCTAACGCGGTTGGGTGATTTATGGGACCCCCTTGACAGTTCGCTTTGAATAAAACTCTTCCAGCAATGCCCAACATTGGTTTTACCATTTGCCTCACCTATGCCCTTTTTCTCTTGGGTTTCCGGAGCCCGAGGGTCATCTTTATTTTAGCCCCCCCGGGCCAATGCTCCTTCGAGTGTTGGTCCGAACCGTGCAGCCTGCGGGGCCACCACGGGGAAACTCGAGGCCTGGTTTTACTCGTAGCTTGACTTATCCGATGTGCCCTGAGAACGAGGTACGTGCGACTCCTATCGGGATTTGTCGGCACATCGGGCGGCTTTGCTGGTCTTGTTTTACCATTGTCAAAATGTCTTGTAAACAGGATTTCGAGACTGATTGGGTCTTCCCGGGAGAAGGAATATCCTTCGTTGATCGCGAGAGCTTATAATGGGCTAAGTTGGGACACCCCTGCAGGGTTTGAACTTTCGAAAGCCGTGCCCGCGATTATGTGGCAGATGGGAATTTGTTGATATCCGGTTGTAGTAAACTTGAAGTAAACTATTCTAAAATACACCAACCGTGTGCGTAACCGTGAGTGTCTCTTTTCGGGGTTGATCAAGAGGAGAACACGGTTTCTGGTTTATGTTTGACGTAAGTAGGAGTTACGGATCACTTCTTGATCATTACTAGTTGTCGACCACTTGCTTTGCCTCTCTTCTCGCTCTTATTTGCGTATGTTAGCCACCATACATGCTTAGTCGCTGCTGCAACCTCACCACTTTACCCCTTCCTTACCCCTTTAAGCTTTGCTAGTATTGATACCCATGGTAATGGGATTGCTGAGTCCTCGTGGCTCACAGATTACTACACCACCAGTTGCAGGTACAGGTTATGCGATGATCGTGATGCGAGAGCGATGTTTATTTGTATTGGAGTTCTTCTTCTGCTTCTTCTTCCATTGAGGGATAGGTTCCTGGTCGGCAGCCTGGGCTAGCAGGGTGGATATTGTTTGGTTTTCTGTTTATGTTTCATCCGTAGTCGGATGTTGATCTTGTATATGATGTATTGTTGTATGCATGTGACATTGTATGTCTTGGTTGTATCCCCACTACTATTTAATGTTGATGTAATGATATCCACCTTGCAAAAGCGTCTTCAAGATGCGCTTCTATCCTTGGTGGGACCTTCGAGTTCCTTTAGGATAGGGCCGCATCTTGGGCGTGACACTAGCACATTGTGTTCATTATGATTCTTGCTACGATTGAAACACTTCTATCTAGTCAAAACAATCCTTAGAATAGATGAGATTCGAAAATTTAGGTTTAGGTTTCCGCCGAAACCATCTCGGACCCACCGGGTTGCAGAACTCGGTTCCACGGATCCGGCCAAGGCCATTGCACATGTGATTCTCGGTCTGACCGAGAATTGCAAATCGGTGTGACCGAGTTCAGGACTTTGTGAAACCCTAGCAGTCTCGGTGCCACCGAACTATGACTCGGTCTGACCGAGTTCACTGGTTTTGGTTCCAAAGCTGCTTTGGTATCATCGAGTTTGCAAATCGGTTGATCCGAAATGCTTTCTTTGGAAAACTAAAACTAAGTCTTTGACTCATTCTTTTGCAAAAATCTCTGCATTTTGTGATGCTCATCCACTCTACCTCATCTACAATCTATTCACAGGGTCTGCAGTCAGTGTTTGCAACACGTCTTACCAAAGTGATTGCCAGAACAAGTCAGAGGAGAAGATTCACTTGAGTGAGGGCACTAGTCCCTCTAGTAGCTCTATTGAGGGTAGCAGAAGCACCCCAAGCAACTTGCCCAAGGCTGCCACTAGAGCAAGCAAGAAAAGAACTTCAGAATCTGAGGATGAAGATTATGTGGCAGAGGAAGAGGAAGCCACCTCAAAGAAGAAAGTGCTCAAGAAGAAATATGGCACAGCTGCGTCAGTTAAGTCAGGAATGCAGAAGAAGGCACCTGCAAGGAGAGTTCCTACTTCCAAGCCTAGGAAGGTTGCCACTTGAGAAACCATGAAGTTTACCATGGAGTCTGAAGAAGAAGCTGGTGGCCAGGACAAAAAGAAAAAGAGAGTCAGAACCACTACATCTAGAGTTCTTGGCAAATCCTCCATGAGGAGAGACTATGAGGAAGAAGAGGTCGCTGCACCAGCACCCAAGGCACTGAAGCTTATGGGTGATGCTATAAGGTCAGGGGCTGCATCATCAAAGCCCAAAAAAGCACCCAATGCTGCCTCCAAGCCCAAGAGTGCACCTAAGAGGAACATTAGGAACATATCTGCTGCTAAGAAGAACAAGGCCCCAGTGCCTGACATTGCTGCTGAACAAGAAGAAGAAGGACAAGTTCTAAGGAAGCTCAAGCCCAAGATTCCAGACCACAACGATGCTCATCCTGTGGCTGAGGACATGAAGATCAGGAGAGATTCAGGGTTGAGGCTATGGAGATAGTCAGATCCATATGCCACCAGGAGAAGGACTGTTGTTGATTACAGGTTCCACACAAAGGAACAGCAAGACTTCTATGAGACAGTGCTGCTGGACAAGAAACCCATAGTGTGTGACATGAGATGGGTTGACTAGGAGTATATCAAGCAGAATGAAGAACACTATCCTGGAGTGCTTGACAGCTTCAAAGCTTGTGGAGTTGCAGACTTTGTTGGGCAGAAGCTCACAAAGAGGAATGAGGAGCTCATAATGCAATTCTACTCCACAACACATTTTTGTCCAGATGGCAGGATAGTATGGATGTCTGAAGGCACTAGATACCAGTCTATAGTTGCAGAATGGGCTCAGCTCATCAATGCCGCAGAAGAGCAAGAAGATGACTTGGATGTCTATGCCAAGAAGAAGATGGATCACAATTCCATGTCAAACATGTATAAGGAGATCCCAGACAAAGCTATTGAGACTTTCAAGTTTGGATCAGTTCATTTTCTTCTTTCAGGGATGCCTACAATTAACTGGATTCTAAGGCACACTCTCTTGCCCAAGTCAGGTGATCACAGAATGATCATAGGCCATGCAATTAACTTGCTTCATATATTTGATGTGCCACAAAAGTTCAAGGTCATGAGCCTCATAGTTGAGACCATCAAAAGGACATCAACTGATCAGAAGAGGAGCTGTGGATATGCCCCACATATTCAGGAGTTGATTAACTCAAAGATGGGCACAGGCACATACCTGTTGGATAAGGAACAGCTGCCCATCCATCCAGATTTTAAGGACAATCAAGTTGTGATGAATGAGAATGAACCATCATCTGCACAAGCTCAAGCAAAGAAGGAGAAGGCAAAGATGGAGAAAGCTGCCAAGACGCCAACTCAAGAGGAGGCATCTGAGTACTTTTTGAAGAACAAGCAGGAGCAGCTCGGTTATCTGATAGCATCAACTCTGAGAATTGAGAAAGGACTAGCCACCCTGACTCGAAACCAAGAGAGCTTGGAAAGAATCATGGAACAGAAGTTTTATGACTTAGATGTGAAAGTAACTAAGATTCAATCTGCTGTGGAGCAATTACAGGATGATATCTAGGAGAGGGAGGCAAAACAACAACTGATGCATTTGCTAGAGTGCCTAGAGCTCAGAGATCATCTGCAGTGCTAGTTCCTGACACCAGAGCCACTACTTCTGCACCAGCTACAACCTCAGTTCCACCAGCTCCAGCACCTACCCCAGCAGCTCCAACTACTTCAACTGAAGCTTTCGTCCTTGGCGTTATCCGGACTCCACCACCTGAAGACCAAGCCTGAGAGTCGTTTTAGTGCTATGCATTTTCTATGAACTTTTTGCTAACTTGTTGCCAAAGGGGGAGAAAAATGTATAGATCATAGGCTTCGAGAGAGAGAGAGAGTTTGCATTTTTTCTCTCTTGTCTTCTTGGTTGAACTTTGTTTGCTTTTGAGTGCTTGAGATACTATGCATTTATCTGTGAGACATTGATGATCATAAGCTACACTTATGCTTGTTGGATCATATTATCTTACTTATCCTTATATGATCACTCACTTTGCTTGGTGATGAGTGCATGCATTTTATTCTTATCATTTTGAGCGCTCCACCAAGATGTATGTGACATGGAAGAGTAACCCATGATCCTAACTCTTTGTGCATTTGCAGTCCAAAGCAAATCTTAAATATGCACAAATGTAGGGGGAGCTCTTACTTATCACATACTTCTCAAAGCGACGATATCTTTTCTCTCTTATTATCATTTGTCAAAGCTTTGATGTATATGTTGTCATCAATTACCAAAAAGGGGGAGATCGAAAGTGCAACTATCCCTGGGTGGTTTTGGTAATTCCTAACAACATATAGCTCATTGAGCTAACATTATTCCAAGATTAATATTTCAGGAAAATCTTAATGAATGGCATGGCATGGATGAGGAAAGTGGATCCCTCAAAATCATAAGGACAAAAGATTGGCTCAAGTTTCAAGATCAAGACTCTACATTTTATATTTTAGTGATCCAAGATCACAATGAGTCCATAGGAAAAGCCAATACTATCAAGGATGGATGAGGTGTTGCTCAATGAGCCTCTTGCTTCATGTGCTTAGTGATATGCTCCAAAATCCTCAACTACCTTCCCACATCCACATATGACCTAAACCAAAAGTCAAACTCGGCCCCACCGATTCTTTCCATCCGGCGCCACCGAGTTCCAAATGTCATAGCCACTGCCACAAACCCTAGCCAAATCGGTTTCACCGATAGGGATCTCGGTCTCACTGAGATGGGATTGCAATCTCTCTGTTTCCCTTCGTAACATTTCGGTCTAACCGAAGTGAAAGATTGGTCCACCGAGATTGCAATGTAAAATCCTTGTTTCCCTTTTGTAACATTTTGGTCTCACCGAGATGAGCGAATCGGTCCCACCGAGTTTACCTGACCAACTCTCTGGTTAGCTTATTACCAAAATCGGTCCCACCGAGTTTGTGTAATCGGTCACACCGAGATTACGTTATGCCCTAACCCTAAACATATCGGCCCTACCGAGTTGCATCTCAGTCCCACCGAAAATCCTAACGGTCACTAGGTTTGCTGAATCGGTCCGACCGAGTTTAATGATTCGGTCCCACCGAGTTTGGCAGATTGTGTGTAACGGTTAGATTTTGTGTGGAGGCTATATATACCCCTCCACCCACTCTTCATTCGAGAAGAGAGCTATCAGAACATACCTACACTTCCAATACACATGTTCTGAGAGAGAACCACCTACACTTGTGTTGAGCTCAAGATATTCCATTCCAATCATATGAATCTTGATCTCTAGCCTTCCCCAAGTTGCTTACCACTCAAATCTTCTTTCCACCAAATCCAAATCCTATGAGAGAGAGTTGAGTGTTGGGGAGACTATCATTTGAAGCACAAGAGCAAGGAATCATCATCAACACACCATTTGTTACTTCTTGGAGAGTGGTATCTCCTAGATTGGTTAGGTGTCACTTGGGAGCCTCCGACAAGATTGTGGAGTTGAACCAAGGAGTTTGTAAGGGCAAGGAGATCGCCTACTTTGTGAAGATCTACCGCAAGTGAGGCAAGTCCTTCGTGGGCGATGGCCATGATGGAATAGACAAGGTTGCTTCTTCGTGGACCCTTCGTGGGTGGAGCCCTCCGTGGACTCGCGCAACCGTTACCCTTCGTGGGTTGAAGTCTCCATCAACGTGGATGTACGATAGCACCACCTATCGGAACCACGCCAAAAACATCCATGTCTCCAATTGCGTTTGAATCCTCCAAACCCTTCCCTTTACATTCTTGCAAGTTGCATGCTTTACTTTCCGCTGCTCATATACTCTTTTGCATGCTTGCTTGAATTGTGTGGAGATTGCTTGACATGTAATAAGATAGCTAAAATCTGCCAAGAACTAAAATTGGGAAAAGGCTAGATTTTTATTTGGTCAAGTAGTCTAATCACCCACCTCTAGACATACTTCCGATCCTACAATGGGCCTCCTACGGGCCGTCGATAAATGGGCCTCCAATAGGGCCGTAGAATCGGTGGGCCTCGGGCCGTCGGATAAATGGGTCAACATGGGCCATAAATGGGCGTAATTAGTATCGACCCAGCATGGTAACGGGCCGTTAACAGGCCGGAGGACAGCAAAGGCTTAATTCTATCACAGGCATAACAGGTCATTAATGGGCCAGAATAAAGGATGGGATGGAAACGGCGCAACGAGTTAACAGGCTAGAAACGGGCCCACTCTTTCCACGGGCCGAATTTGGCCCATTAGGGGAACATGCCTGTAATGGGCCGGAAGTAATCGAGGGCCAGAAAGGAGCCCAAGAACGTATGGGCCGTCAGTAGTCCGAAAGCTAACACGGGCTGGAAACGACCCATGTGAATCATGGGCCGTTAACGAGTACAAAGAAATTTACTGTTCATTATGGGCTAGAGTCACCTTGGGCCTCTAAAAGGCCTACAGATACGAAGGCCTCATATGGGCCGAAAGACGTCGTGGGCCATACATGGGCCGAAAGTGAAACGGGCTGGTGTTATATTCGACGGCCCACATGATGTTGCTGGGACGATTTTGGGTAGGTCCTAATGGGTCGTGAGTTACTCCGCCGCAAAATGGGCTATTTGTGAAGAGACCGTTAATAGGATTTTCATGGGCCAGCCCGCTAACTTTTGACTAAGTAAAACGGGACGACCTTTGTAAGCTAAATGGGCCAGTGGTTGGCCATTGTGTCGGGTTTCGGGTTCCGACAGACCCTTAAGGTTCAAACTCTGGGGTGCGTGCGGAGATCTCTCCCCTACCGATCTACGTCCAATCTCCTCACGTGATCTAAGCTGGAAACGATGAACAACACAAGGGACGCGAGATTTATACTGGCTCGGGCCACCGTTGTGGTGTAATACCCTACTCCAGTGTGTGGTGTGGTGGATTGCCTCAGGGGCTGATGATGAACAGTACAATGGAAGAACAACCTCGCGAGGGGTGTTCTTGAGCTGGTGTGATGTGTTCTACTTGGTCTGGGTTGCTCCAGATTCGATCCTCTCTCCGTGTCCCTACTGTGTGATGGCTAGCCCTATTTATAGAGGCCCTGGTCCTCTCCCCAAATAATGAGTGGGAAGGGCGCCAGCAATTGGCCATTTTGAAGGGGAACATCTAGTACAGGTTATCCTGACCAAAGGTAGTCTTCGGCTGCCAAAAGCGCCGGTGATGACGCTGTCTTGGGCTCCACGGTGACCTCCGTCCTGCCGTTCAGCTGGTCTTGGTCTCGTTGCACCGGAATGGTAACCTTTGCCCGATGCCTTGGCCTATGCTTGCCCCCTTTGCACCGAAAGGGAAACAAGGACACTGCGCAGGCCGGCGCCCGCCTGGTCTCTATTGTCATGGCTTGCGTCACGGGCTCCTCGCGTGGTACCCCTGCCTTGATCTCTCCGCCTCCTCGCGAGCCTACCTGAAGAGGCTGCTTCAGAGGAAGCTTCTTGTCGTCCACCCTGCGAGGCTTGGCCCCTCGCGAGGGTCTTGACCTTGAGCTGATGAAGATGGGCCGCGCTGGGCCCCCACTTGAGCCATGCCGCAGGCCGCAGGCAGGCAAGTCTGGGGACCCCCGTTCCCAGAACGCCGACAGTAGCCCCCGGGCCCAAGACGCGCGCGGGCTTCGCTTAGCAGAGAAGCAAAGAAGCAAGCGCGAAGCGCCGCGGGCCCCAATAGCCTGCGGCCTTGGGCGCCTGCGCTTCCCACGACACCTCGGCAACTGTCCATCTGACAAAAGAGGTGCCCGGGCCAGACTTACCTGCTTTGTTCACACTCATCTTGCCCCAGATCCCCTTTCTCGCTCTTCGCCTTCTTGCTCCCGAAATCTTCTAGATCTGCCTATATTCTTCTCATCCTGCATGCCATGGCGCCTCGCAAGTCCCCGACCGAGGCCTGGTACTCGCCGGCTCTGGATTCCCCGAACTTGTCGGAGAAGAACCTCACCCTCACGCGCCTGATGACAGTGGCGCAGGACCGCCAGAGGGAGACTGTGCTTAAGGACGGCTCCGACCAGCCTGAGGGCAAGGGGAGCACCTTTTACCCCCTCTTCGTGAGCTCCATCGTCGCCGGTCTGGTGCCTCCTTTCTCTGAGTTCTTCTTTGCCGTTCTCCGCCAATACAACTTGCAGGCTCTGCATCTCCACCCCAACATTGTTCTTCTCCTGGGATCTTCGCCTACTATTGCGAGGCTCACATTGGGGTAAAGCCCTCGGTGGCCTTGCTGCGCCACTTTTTCTCCCTCCGGGTTTCTGGTGCCCATGTCTCTGCATGCGCGAGCTTTATCGCATACTCCAACTCCAATGCCATTTCGAAGCCTGGGAAGAGGATCGAAGGCTTCCGGAGCAAGTGGGTCATGGTGGACGCCGGGCGCCTTCACCCCCGAATGGTGTTGCCCATGGGGCAGCCCAAGGTCGTTGACGCGTGGTCCCGTGCGGAGCTAGTCGACTCCCGTGCGAGGGCGGTGCTGAAGAGGATGAACGCGGACCTGAGGCCAAGCAACTTGGGGGTGGCGAAGTTGACCGGGGCTACGCTCCTAAGGGAGTTCTTGGAGCACCGGGTGGCTCCTCTCCAAGAACATTCGCTCCCGTTATGGAAGCTTGGGGGCGCGGACGCCACCCTGCGCCTGAGCTCCGAGGCCCTGACCGACGAGGATCTCGTCGCCACCCTCCATTCCTTGGTTGGGGGGGGGGGGACGTGGCGAGCCCGGTGGGCGCCCCCATCCCCCTGTTCCTTCGCAACAACTGGGAGCAGGTGGTGAATGCCATGCCCACCTTCAATGGTGATGGGTTGGTGCCTGCGGAAGCTCCCGAGGATCTGGCGGCGCTGGCGACGGTGAACTTATCCTCCGATAGCTCCAGCGCGAGAAAGGGGGAAGAAGAGGCGGAGGAGTCCGACTCTGAAGAGACTGGCGAGGAGTCGGAGGAGTCCTTCCCTCGGCGTAGGTCCCGGGCCCTCCGCTCCATGCCGGACGACGACGAGGCCGGCGCGAGGCGAGGAGGGGAGGACTCTCCCTTGGTCACAAGGAAGGGCAGGTCGGTGCTGGTTCCCCCAGGGTCTGTTCTGATCCCTGGGCGATCTGAGGCCGGCTCCGGCCCTTCTGACGTGCCTTCCGCTTCCGGGCCTTCCAAGGCCGCCCCCAGCTGCAGGCTTTCAGGCTTCAAGTTCGGCCGGAGGTTGCTTGAGTCCACGAACGACGACTAGTAAGTGCTTGATTCGTGCTTTGCTTGGTTTCTGCCGCCGAGGCTTGACGTCCATATTCTTTTGCTAGGCTGGCGTGTGCTGCGAAGAAGCTGACAAGGGCCTCCACGGCCCTGCTTGGGGCTAGTCCATCTGTCGGGACGGCGCCTTCATCCGCTGGGGAAGAGGATGGCGAGACTCAGGCCTACCCTGCCCGATCGTCTCCGCGGGGCCAACTGGGACAGCTTGGCGAGGAGTCGGCCCCCGCGGCCCCGCTGACCCTATAGTCGACCGTGCTCGATGCTGCAGCCGGAGCAGCCAAGGCCCAGGGGGGTCCTTCCTGTCAAGCTTTGATCATGCTGCCGTCCTCTCCGCCCGCTCCATCGGCTCCTGTCTCTTCTGCTCCATATGCCGCCGTCCTCGACCAGGCTGCCAACGAGCTGAGCCAACTATGGGAGGATCTTCTGAGCGCGGACCCCCGCCTAGTGGCCGGGCGCCTGGAGCTAGCTTCTGGCTGGGCCCGTTCTACCGCCTCCATCCGAGCAGCGCTGAGCCAGGCCGTGTTGGCCTCCGATGGGGAGAAGCAAGCCGCCAGCCAAGCCAAGGTTGCTCACGACGCTGCCCTGGGTGACGCTGCAGCCGCCCAGGGCTGCTACAAGGCGCTGGAGGTCGAGCTGCAAGGCCTGCGCGACGAGCTCGCCAAGGAGATGCACGGCTGCTAGGAGAAGGAGAAGGAGATGAAGGCTAGGGAGGCTGCCGTCGAGGACCGGGGCGCCAAGCTTGACAACCGCCACAGCCAATTGGACACGTTGGAGCGCTCGCTGAAGGCAGAGAGGGCCGAGATGGACGCCAAGGCGAAGGTCCTGGCGGAGGATCGGGTGGCCTTCGCGAAGCTAGAGAAGAAAGCTCGCGCCAAGCTGAAGACACTTTACGAGAGCGGCCTGGAGGAGCCATTAGCTGGTGCAGAGGACGGTCCCGCCAAGCTGCTCCCCTTCCTGGTTGATGCGTTTGAAGATGTCGCGGACGGCCTTGGCCCCATGGTTGAGGCCAAGGCGTGTGCTCTATCTTTCAGAGGCGCTGACGCACGTCCTCAACCACATCTACCTGCACGACCCCAATGTCGACTTCGACAGCCTGTTGGAACCCGTGAGCGGTGACCGTGCCGCCGCTATCGCTGAGGCCGTGAAAGGCCAAGCAGAGGCTTTGCTGGGGATGTTCTGCTCCTTCAGCATCTTGCCCGAGCGCGGTGCTGCCAACTCCACGACCTCAGGAGGCGGAGTCGCCCGGCATGACTCCACCACAGGCGACGACGCCATTGGAGAGTGATCCCTTTGCGGCTTCGGTGCTGTTTATTATTCCTGCAATATGCACCATGCCTCGCGGAGGGGTTTAAACTTGTGTTTGGCGTTATGGAACAATCTATGGCTTGTAATATTTGCTTTGAATTTCCTGGAATTTGCATTTTTCTCTCCTACTTTCTTGCGCTCTACGTCGGCAGGGCCCGGCCCCGTGCATACCTCACCCAGCGTTAGCCCCGACCGGAAACCAGGACGGGACTAAGGAGTGAGGGGCTACATGGCAAGTTAGGCTCCTGAGTCGCGATGCTCAGGAGTCCCCCTTGACGCGCGAGCAACAAGTAGGGAAAAAGGGGGGCAAGAAGTGGATTGGTCGTTCTACGTCGGCAGGGCCCGGCCCCGCGTGTACCTCACCCAGCGTTAGCCCCGAGTGGAAACCAGGACAGGACTAAGGAGTGAGGGGCTACGTGACCAGTTAGGCTCCTGAGTCGCGATGGTCAGGAGTCCCCCTTGACGCTCAAACAGGTCTTCATACCTTGGCTCCACTCCGGGAGGGCGCGCGACGACCAGGTCTGAGAGACCTGGCTGGGTGGCGTGCGCTCGGGCAAGGCCCGGGCTTAGCCCCCGTGTCCAGCCCCCTCGCACGGCTCTCCCGAGGGGAGGCATTGCGACGGTGCCGGACACTGAGCACTCGGCTCCTTGAGGTTGGTACAGCCGTGGGCCGCCCTCAGTTGTTTATCACCAGCGCGGAGCATAGCGCTTCCGTATGTGTACGGGCATAGCCGCTCCTCGGCAGTGTCGTCAGCTAGCGCAGAGCATGGTGCTTCCACTGGTACGTGGAAGGGGGCTCCCCTCCGGGAGGAGCCCCCGAGGCGTGAACAGCCCCGCCCTGACACGTGGCTGGCACGGTAGGGCTAGGAGAGGTGTCCCTGGGCACTCGCGAGCCAGCGCGGGACTCATGAGGCCCTACCTCGAGGTTGGTTGCGCCTGGCTCTGGGCCTTTATCAATGGTGTGTTCCTGCAGGGTGGTTAGAATGCAAATGCTCTACGTCCTTAGGTCCCGGCCCTCGAGCGAGCTCAGCCGCCGCTAGTATGACAGGTCGCGATGCCGTGGGTCAAGGCCAGGGGGTGAGGGCTAGAGAGCCCATAGGAGCCCATGAGTCGCGATGCTCAGGCGCCCCCCTTTTAACGTGCAAGTGCTTTGCATGAGAGCGGAGAAGTCCGCTATAAGCAGCAGGTGATAATCATGTGAACCAGATTAAGCGCAAAGAGCGAATTCATTTTAGGTAGATCCAGGAAAAGCAAACGCTGCCGGGTCAGGCCCGAGCAGCTTGGGGATGATGCAGCCCAAGGGGCGCCCCCAACGAGGTAAGTAAAAAGTGTAAGCAAAACAGATACATGCCGCAGGGACGGACCCACGCGGCCTGGGAATGGTGCGGCCCTGTGGGCGCTCCCAGCTAAAAACGGAACTTAGAAAGATGTCACCTGGTGCTGTTGAAGATGAAGTGATGCTGAAGAAGCGAGCGATGCGCAGTGAAGACGTCGACCCTCACGAGCCCCCAGGCCCACTGGGGACACAGGTGGGTCCTCAAGGGCCATCTCCATCTCCGTCAGGACCGCCTAATGCCTGACCTCCTGAGCCTCCAGGATGCTCCTCAGCAGGCGCTGATGAGAGGCGACCGCATTCGGCAGGCCGAAAGGCATGCGAACGTA
Source organism: Aegilops umbellulata (assembly GCA_032464435.1). Classification (NCBI taxonomy): domain Eukaryota; kingdom Viridiplantae; phylum Streptophyta; class Magnoliopsida; order Poales; family Poaceae; genus Aegilops; species Aegilops umbellulata. Next base: position 285,652,098 of record CP136055.1, on the reverse strand, counting down.
GCTGTGAGGTGGACCCTCGCAACGCCCCACGCGCGAAGGCCAGAGGCGCTCCTAAGACGCGGCTCGGTTGAGCCCTGGTACGTCAATGCAGATGCGCAGCCCACCATCCTCATCTGGATGTGGGGCTACGGTGGGCAAGCGGCGACTGCCGCGCATGACTCTTGACACCTGTAGCTCCTGGGTGTTTCTTGCGATGAACTCCTGAGGGTTTGGTCTTCCTTGCCTTGTGCCTTCCTGGAGGAAACATGCTTTAAAGCATCCTTCCAAGTGGTGCCCGAGCACCTTCCTCGCGACCTTGGCAAAGTCGGTGGCTCTCCAAGAAAGAGCCCCCGAGCCCTGCCTGAGGAGGGCGCTGGGCGCGCCTTCCTATGCAAGAGTGGGTGGCGCTCCCTGATTGGGCGCAGATCCTGACGCAACACCTACGGAGGCGCCTTCCTCCTTATGTCTTGGGCCAGGCGAAACCTTCTTCTTCTTGAGGGTCGCCTCGGGAAGTCTTCCGCTCCTGCAATATGGGTCTTCGATTGCTGCGGCATGGAACGCACGCTCAAGTGAACACACTACGTCTCTTTCTTCACAAGGTACGGTGATGACTCCACCGCTTCCCGGCATCTTGAGGACATTGTAGCCATGGTGAGTCACTGCCATGAACTTGGCCAGGGCTGGGTACCCGAGGATGGCGCTGTATGGCAGACGGATGTGGGCGACGTCGAAGTCGATGAGATCGGTACGGTAGTTGTTGCGATGCCCGAAGGTGACTGGAAGGCGAACTTGCCCTATTGGAATAGTGGAACCGTCGGTGACCCCTAAGAAAGGCTTGGTTGGCTGAAGCTGATCGTATGGCACTTGGAGATCGTTGAATGTTTCGACGGACAGGATGTTGAGTCCTGCACCGCCATCAATGAGGGTTCTGGTGACCTGCACCGCCATCAATGAGGGTTCTGGTGACCTGCACGTTGCTGATGACTGGGGAGCAAAGCATCGGGAGGGCTCCGGCCATTGCTGCGCACTTGAGTTGATCCGCTGAGCTGAACGTGATAGCGCATGCAAACCACCTGAGAGGGCGCGTGGCCTCAAGCCTTGGGAGGACTGCATTCACCTCGCGAGCAAACTGCTTGAAGATGCGCTGTGAGGCTGGGGCCTGCGCGCCTCCCAAGATGCAAGCGATCGCGCGCGGCTCCTGGAAGCCCCCAGCCCCCTCGTCTGCTGGTCTTCATTCCTCCTTGGTGGTGGCGGCAGAGGAGGAAGGCTTGCGTTGCCGTGTGGGCGATCCTCACGAGGCTGATCCCTCCAGCCTCCCTCGCGAGGCTGGTCCTGCCAACAATCCTCGCGAGGTCGGTCAAACCACCCTTGGAGTGGGCCACGGTCTTCCCATTGTCCGCCACCTCTTCCTCCTCCTCGGCCATAGCACCTGCCGTTGCGCTCGGGGCATCGGCCGATACGTCCATCTCTCACTGCCCTGAGCTATTGACATTCGTTGGTGTTGTGGGTGTGGAGGTCGTGGTACACGCAGTACCGGTTGCCCTTGGACGACTCAGGCTGATCCCTGCCTCGCTTGGTGTCTGGTTCTGCTGCAAGCACGGCAGCCCCCTTGCGCTTCACGTCCTTGGCCTTGGGCTTCTTCTCTTCTTGGTCGGCAACCGGGAGCTCAAGGAGGGAAAGGAGCCCTTCCTCAGACCTGGCGCACTTGGTCGCCAAGTTGAACAGGTCCAGGGATGTGCATAGGTCTTCATGGATTGCTAGCTCCTCCTTCATCTTGATGTTGCACACGCCGTTAGAGAAGGCCGAGATGATGGCTTCTTCAGTCACCTTGGGGATCTTGAGGCGAGCGCTGTTGAAGCGCTGGAGGTATTTCTGCAGGGTCTCCCCTTGCTGCTGCTTGATGCGGCGCAGATCGCTCACGGCCGGGGGCCAGTCGCGGGTGCCCTGGAAGTTGGCAATGAAGCGAGTGCGCATCTCGTGCCAGGAGGAGATCGTGCCAGGAGCCAGGTTCAGGAGCCAGGTGCGAGCCCCGTCCTTGAGCGCCATGGGAAACCAGTTTGCCATGAACCTTTTGTCTCTGTTGGCGGCTTTGATGCATAGCTCGTAGAACTGTAGGAACTCCGCGGGGTCCGCCATGCCATTGTAGCGAGGGGCGAGGTCAGGCTTGAACTTGCCTGGCCATGCGACGCTGCGCAACTCGGGGGTGAGGGCGCGGCAGCCTGCTGTGGCCACCGGCGCCTTCTCCTGGTGCTGGGCTTGTTCCTGGGGATTACCGTGCACCGCCGCTTGGAGCAGCACGGGGTCTTGGCGTAGGGGTGCAGGGACGCGATCTTGGCGCGCCGGCGCTGGGAGCGCCCAAGCACCTTCTCGGGGACGAGGGATCTCTTGGTAGCTCCATTCATGCTGCGCGGGCGCGAGGCGCAGAGGGCCTCGCCCTCGGGCTGCGCGCCTTGGAGCCAGGGCGCCTTCTTGGGGAGGAGGTGGTGGAGGCACCTCCTGGTCCTCGCCTCCCGCGCGGAACGGAGGGCGAGGCAGCGAGGGAGACGGCGAGGGGGAGCCCCCTGCGATGCTGACAAGCTCGGTGATGCGGGTGAGCCAGTCCTCATAGAGGTCGTCGACGGGGCGGTAGTGCAGAAGCTCTCTTGCTAGGAGCAACGCGGCGTGCACGCTTGTGGGGGCGCGACGGGCGTGGGACGACGAAGCGGCGGGAGTCAGCGACGGGGTGGCGGTATGGCCCTCCCGCAGTACCGAAGAATGCTGGGATGAGGCCTGCTGCTCGTTCCTCGCCGAGCCGGTGGCGGCGTTGGTGGCAGGCGACGGGGAACGACGAGGACGTCTGCCGACGGGTGCCGTCTGGGCAACGCGGGTGGCGAGAGCGGCCCGGTGCTCTGCGCGAGCGCGGCGAGCGTCAACCATGTACACGACGGAAGATCACACGAGAACAGCGGAGGAAAGATTCTGACGCACCCCTACCTGGCGCGCCAAATGTCGGGTTTCAGGTTCCGGCAGACCCTTAAGGTTCGAACTCTGGGATGCGCGCGGAGATCTCTCCCCTACCGATCTACGTCCAATCTCCTCGCGTGATCTAAGCCGGAAACGATGAACAACACAAGGGACGTGAGATTTATACTGGTTCGGGCCACCGTTGTGGTGTAATAACCTACTCAAGTATGTGGTGTGGTGGATTTTCTCAGGGGCTGATGATGAACAGTACAATGGAAGAACAGCCTCGCGAGGGGTGTTCTTGAGCTGGTGTGATGTGTTCTACTTGGTCTGGGTTGCTCCAGATTCGATCCTCTCTCCGTGTCCCTACTCTGTGATGGTTAGCCCTATTTATAGAGGCCCTGGGCCTCTGCCCAAATAATGAGCGGGAAGGGCGCCAACAATTGGCCATTCTGAAGGGGAACATCTAGTACAGGTTATCCTGAACAAGGTGGTCTTCGGCTACCAAAAGCGCTGGTGATGATGCCGTCTTGGGCTCCATAGTGACCTCTGTCCTGCCGTTCTGCTGGTCTTGGTCTTGTTGCACCGGAATGGTAACATTTGCCCGATGCCTTGGCCTCTGCCTGCCCCTTTGCACCAAAAGGGAAACAAGGACACTGTGCAGGCCGGCGCCCGCCTGGTCTCGATCGTCATGGCTTGCGTCACGGGCTCCTCGCGAGGTACCCCTGCCTTGATCTCTCCGCCTCCTCGCGAGCCTGCCTGATGAGGCTGCTTCAGAGGAAGCTTCTTGTCGTCCACCCCGCGAGGCTTGGCCCCTCACGAGGGTCTTGAGCTTGAGCTGATGAAGATGGGTTGTGCTGGGCCCCCACTTGAGCCACGCCGCAGGCCGCATGCAGGAAAGTCTGGGACCCCCATTCTCAGAACGCCGACACGTTGCACGTGTCGACATATCATAGGCGCCTATCTGATTCAATGACGAGGTGACACGTGTTTCCTTCGGCCAATTAGAATTTTACACGTGGAAATTTCCCATTGGTCCAGGCTGTTAACGGGTTATCGGATCCAAAACCGGACCAGGTAGCTTAACGGTGACCCTTTACGGTGGATGCCACATGTCAGTCACCCTTGATGAAAGCACTTCTGTGACGCGTGATTTATTGTCATGGAAGTGGACACTTCCGTGATGATAATTTTGGTAATGTCATGGAACACTTCTATGATAGCACAACTATGACTATCTTGATTCTGTCATAAAATCGTCATGGATGTACATGCATGACAAAAATGTGACCTACTGTGACAAACACGTATCATCACGGAAGTTACTTTTTTTGTAGTGTTACTCGGAAAAGATGTTGTACTTGTGCCGCAACTCAGAGTGCAACAAGACGTTATACTTGTGGTGCATCTCAGAGTACAACCAGACGTTGTACTTGGCGCGCGGCTCAGAGTGAGAGGGTTTCTCTTCAATCGGAGTATGTTTTGAAACTTAGGCGAGTACGGGGTCGTAGCTAAGCCCCCGGGTGAGAGGATCGCTCTTCACTTGGAGTATGTTTTGAAACTTAGGCGAGTACGGGGTCGCAACTAAGCCCCCGAGTGAGAGGATCACTCTTCCCTCGGAGTATGTTTCGAAACTTAGGCGAGTATGGGGTCACAACTAAGCCCCCAAGTGAGAGGATCCTATTCACTCAGAGTATGTTTTGAAACTTAGGCGAATACGGGGTTGTAGCTAAGCCCCCGAGTGAGAGGATCGCTCTTCACTCGGAGTATGTTTTTGAAACTTAGGTGAGTATGGGGTCACAGCTAAGCCTCCGAGTGATAGGATCACTCTTCACTCGGAGTATGTTTTGAAACTTAGGCGAGTACGGGGTCGCAGGTAAGTCCTCGAGTGAGAGGATGGCTCTTCACTTGGAGTATGTTTTTGAAACTTAGCCGAGTACGGGGTCGCAGCTAAGCCCCCGAGTGAGAGGATCGCTCTTCACTCGGAGTATGTTTTGAAACTTAGGCAAGTACGGGGTCGCAGCTAAGCCCCCGAGTGAGAGGATCGCTCTTCACTCGGAGTATGTTTTGAAACTTAGGCGTATTGGGTTCGCAGCTAAGCCACCCACTGGGGGATTTCAGCACATATGCTTGTGCGACAACAATCACTGGGATACTGCGAGAATCACGTCTTTGAACATACTGAAAGATTATTATTACAACTCGTCGACCCAAGCATTTAGGTATAAAAGTGGCGGAGCAGATCCGTGTTCCAAGAGCGTGGTTCGTCTTGCTTCTTGACTACGTTGTACAGATGATATTCTCCGTTGTGGAGCACCTTGGAGATGATGAGGGGTCCTTCCCAGGCAGGGGCAAGCTTGTGAGGCCTCTGCTGATGCACTCAAAGCACAAGGTCTCCTTCCTGAAATGCTCGACCTCTGATGTTTCGGGCGTGGAATCGACGGAGGTCTTGCTGATAAATTGTCGAATGGCTCAGCGCCATCTCTCATTCTTCCTCTATAAGGTCGACGGCATCCTGGCATGCTTGTTCTGCTTCGGCCTATGAGAGAAGTTCCACCCGAGGAGCATTGTGCAGCAAGTCACTTGGAAGTACGACTTCAGCCCTGTATACCATGAAGAGAGGGGTTCGGCCTGCCGACCGGTTAGGAGTCGTCCTTAATCCCCACAGAACAGACGGAAACTCAGCCACCCAAGATCCAGCTGCATGCTTGAGGTCATGCATCAATCGAGGTTTCAACCCTTGGAGGATCAGACCATTTTTTCTTTTAGCCTGCCCATTCGACTGTGGGTGCGCGACGGATGCGTAGTCAAACTGAGTGCCTTGGGAAGTACAGTATGCTCTGAACTCATCAGAATCAAAGTTTGATCCATTATCCGCAATGATGTTGTGTGGGACTGCATATCGAAACACCAATTCCTTGATGAAGCTAATGGTTGTGCTTGAGTCTAGATTCTTGATCGGTTTTGCTTCAATCCACTTAGTGAATTTGTTGACTGCTATGGGCAAATGGGTGAATCCAGTTCTACCAGTCCTCAAGGGCCCAACCATGTCCAATCGCCACAAAACAAAATGGCCAAACGAGTGGGATAGCCTTCAAGGTTGATGCAGGTTTGTGGGACATGTTCGAGTAAAACTGGCAGCCTTCACACTTGTCAACAATATCTTTTGCCATCTCATTTACCCATGGCCAGTAAAATCCTGCTCGGTATGCTTTAGCCACGATGGTCCGAGAGGATGCATGGTGACCACAAGTCCCCGAGTGAATCTCGTTTAAGATCAGTCGACCTTCTTCCGGAGAGATACACTGTTGAGCCACGCCAGTAACGCTTTCTCTGAAGAGTTGCCCACTTATTATTGTGAAGGCCTTCGACTTGCGAACGATCTGACGAGCCTCATCTTCATCCTCTGGAAGCTCCTGCCTGAATAGGTATGCAATGTAGGGCACTGTCTAGTCAGGGGTAATTACCAAAACTTCCATGATCAGGTCGACCACCGCTGGCACTTCAATTTCAGCCAGATTGGTTGAACTTATCGGTTGTGGGGCTCCTTTGTAAAGGGGTCTTCTTGAACTGATGGGGTGTGGAGATGCTCCAAGAACACATTACTGGGAATAGGCTTTCGAGTGGAACCTATATTTCCCAGATAATCAGCCGCTTGATTCTTGAATCGGGGTATGTGGTGGAGCTCTAACCCTTCAAACTTCTTTTCTAGTTTTCTCACTAGATTGCAGTAACCAGTCATGGTGGGACTCCTGATATCCCACTCATTCATTACCTGATTGACCACCAAATCTGCCGTAGACCATCAGGCGACGGACACCGAGTGAGATGGCCATACGCAACCCATACATAAGTGCTTCATACACATCCTCATTGTTTGAGGAGTCGAAGTGAATCTGGTGGACGTAACTGAGCTTGTCACCTCCTAGGGATACCAGGACCACTCCAGCACCAGAACCGTCCAACAGCTTGGACCCATCAAAGAACATAGTTCAATGTTCTGAGTGAACCTGAGTTGGCTGCTGCTGCTTAATCCACTCGGCCAGAAAATCTTCTATTGTCTTAGACATGATCGCCTTTTTTGCTTCAAACTTGACATCCAAAGGAAGAAGTTCAATCGCAAATTTAGCCACACGATCAGTTGCATCTCGATTGTTCAATATTTCTGATAATGGAGCATCGCTCACAACTCAAACCAAGTGGTCTTCGAAGTAATGTGCAACTTTCTTCATGGTCAAATAAATCTCGTAGACAAGCTTCTGGTAATGCGGGTACCTTTGCTTGGGCGGAGTCAAGACTTCAGAAATATAGTACACTGGGCGTTGAACTTTGTAAGCTTTGCCTTCTTCTTCCCGCTCGACTGTGAGCACTGTGCTGACAACTTGTCCAGTGGCTGCGATATACAACAATACAGGCTCTTGGCTGACTGGAGCAACTAGCACCGGCTGGGTGGAAAGCAAGGCTTTCAGCTCTACAAACGCTGCTTCAGCTTCGGGAGTCCACTCGAACTTATCAGACTTTTTCATCAGTCGGTAAAGAGGCAATGCCTTTTCACCGATACGGGAGATGAATCGACTCAATGCAGCGAAACATCTCGTAAGCTTCTGAACATCATGCACACGCACAGGGCATTTCATTCGGAGAATTACTCCAATCTATTTCGGATTTGCATCGATCCCTCGTTCAGAAACAAGAAAACAGAATAATTTTCCGCCTGGGACTCTGAATGTGCACTTCGACGGATTGAGCTTGATATCATATCTTCTTAGTGTGGCAAATGTTTCCGCAATGTCAGCCAGTAGGTCGGAACCCTTGCGTGACTTGACCACTATATCATCCATGTACGCTTCCATGTTCCAACTGATTTGAGTATGCAGGCAATTCTGAATCATGCGCATGAACACCAGCATTCTTGAGGCCGAAGGGCATTGTAACATAGCAAAAACACCCAAATGGGGTGATGAAGGCCGTTTTTATCTCATCGGGCCCATACACTCGGATCTGATGGTACCAGGAATACACGTCCAAAAAGGACAAACGCTCACACCCCGCGGTTGAGTCAACAATCTGGTCGATGCGTGTCAGGACCCCGATCCTAAGTCACACCGATCTAGCATGTAACACATCATATCACTTTGCGGCCTCACGCATGGTATTCCCACGGGTGCCACCTTACCTGGCCCGGGACCGTTTGCGCCTTTTGGCTCGCGTATATGAAGTGTCGCTAGCATCCATATGACAGAGAACCCGGGCCAACATGACTAGTCGTGAACCCAAAGTGGCACTAACCCATGGGGACAGGCATACATGAATCAACCTCGAGCGTGTCGGTCAGCAGCGTGTGAATCCAGGCTGTAGCACTGGGCTAACAGGACTCCGGTAACCCGGGCTGTAGCAGGCTAGGCAGGACTCCGGATGTCACCGCGTGACATTTCCCCGAAGGGACAGATACAGGAACGAAGTGAAACACATGCCGGCCAGTCAAGTGTCCTGAACAGTAGTGCTGGGCTAGCAGGACTCCGGTGAGCCGGGCTGTAGCGGACTACTATGGCTCAAGGAAGCACTAGACTACATTTCCCCATAAGAGAGGCCGACAAGGATAAACAACTAGATTGTCGGATCCCACACATAGCAATACACGTTACACGTACGCATAACATGCAAGTATGTGATGTACAACATGGCATCACAACATAACGCAAACTCATATAGATAAAGGCCCAGAAGAGCCACATAGCATTAAATACAAACAGGGGTCACATGACCCATCATTCAGAGCATACAAGCAACGGAAGCATTACATGTCTGAGTACAGACAACTACAAAAGAAAAAGGCTGAGAAGCCTGACTATCTACCAGATCCTGCCGAGGGCACAAGATCGTAGCTGAGGTAACAACTAAACGTCGAAGCCCATGTGGTACTACTAGCGAGACTGAAGTCTCTCTGCAAAACATAAAATAGGCAAACGTGAGTACAAATGTACCTAGCAAGACTTACATCATAACTAACTACATATGCATCGGTATCAACAAAGGGGGTGGTGGAGTTTAACTGCAGCAAGCCAGCTTTGACTCGGTGGCTATCCTGAACTACGACTGAAAGTAACTCTTTTGAGGTGGCGCACACGAGTCCACATATTCACCATATCAATACACCACTATGGATCCGCTCCCGTCAACCTATGAGAATGCCATCCATAGCACTCACGCTTATCTTGCGCATTTTAGAGTATCCACTTTCAGTTGTCTATGAACTATGCAAGGGGTCCAAGTTTCCATATCCGAGGAATCCGGCTATTCGAATAGATAATGATAACCCTGGAGGGGTGTACTTCTTCACAGACGCTCTTTCCACTTATCGCCCTGTACACGTCATGTACCTCGGCAACCTTCAAGCGGAAGCCGGGCGAGGGAGTCGGTCACGACCTGACTAACCACACAAGTCTCTAGTCCAGGTTTATCGCCTATTCGGGTTCCATCCGCAAGGAGATCCGGCCGGGGTGTCGCTCACGGCCCCAAACGATGTGTGCAGGGTTCCCAAGCCCACCTCGACGGATGGATCTACGCTTGGTACACCGTGCCACGGTGCCTAGTCTGTCCCAAGCCCACCTGTACCGGGTACCACTTGGTAGACTACTAACACGACCTACAAACACCAGAAACTAGTTGCAACTCCTGGAAAGAGATCAGGTTGATTAATAAGTCGAGAGGGGCACTTAAGCATTCCAATGCATGGTAGTAACTGTTCATGGATCACAAACACAGAACTCAGTTCCTGAGGATGGCTGCAATGAGACAACCCACCATGTACTCCCACATGGCCTCTCACCGCTACCTTTACCAAATCGTGTTCACACACTTAGCTCACAACAGTAGGACATGTTCACCACATTCCAATTCATCCCTGATGAATCAGACCTGACTCAACTCTAAGCAGTAGCAGGCATGACAAACAAGCATGAATGAGTAGGCACATCAGGGCTCAAACAACTCCTACTCATGCTAGTGGGTTTCATCTATTTACTGTGGCAATGACAGGTCATGCAGAGGAAAGGGGTTGAACTACCGCAGCATGTAACAGTTGAATCGTTGTTGTCCTAATGCAGTAAAAGAGAGCAGGAGCGAGAGAATGGGATTGTATCGAAATTAACATGGGGGGTTTTGTTGGGGATATTACCACTTGGTTAAAAAGCCTGCCGCCCAATACCATCGGTTCATGGGCTCAATTGCGAGCGCGGTTTATCAGTAATTTCAAAGATACGTGCAGGCAGCCCATGTCGATAGTGGACTTAGCCGCCTGCGTCCAGGCGGAAGGAGAATCAACCACTCATTGGGTGCGCCGCGTTTCGCAGATCTTGCATTCATCAGACCGCATCAATGCTGACACTGCAGTTGTGACTTTGGAAAGCAATTGCCGGTTTGGGCCCTTGAGATTGAATTAGGACGAATGAAGCGCCATTGCACTGACATAGGGATGCTCATGGCCGCTTTGGTAAAGTATGCTGATTCTGATAGTACCAAGGATCCCGAGTCTGATGATGAAAAGGCAGGGAAGGGAAAGAAGAGCGGCAATTTCAGAGGACAGCAGCATCACCCAGGGAGCGGCGTTCGAGGCAAGCGTAAAGCGGATGGTTCCATGGATTTTGTGGCTAACACCAATGTGCAGAATAGGGGCCGGCCGCATAGGGGCAAGGGCCGCGGTGGCGGACCCAGCCCCAATCCAGAGCGCTTGAATAGTTTGTTGAATCAACCCTGCCCAAAGCATGGAACGACGGAGGAACCAGCAAACCATCTATGGAAGGATTGTTACATCATGCGAGAGTTCAAGAATTCCAACGCCTTCCGGTATGATCATAATCCGGGTGGCGGTTCAGGATCCGGGCCAAACCACGGTGGAGGAAACTCCGGTTCAGGGTTTAATGGTAATCCGAGCGGGGCTGGTAATCCGGGCGGACATGGTAACCAACATAACCAGAATGATCAAGGGGGCTATAATCAGCAGCAGTCGGGATACCAGAGCAATCTGAAGGAGTTAAACAGTGGCCAGTACCATGTATTCACCACTAGCTTGGACAAGCGAGACCAGAAGGTCCGGAAGAGGGCAGTTAACTCTGTTGAACCGGCCGTGCCCCGATATCTACGATGGTCAAAGCAGCCGATCACCTGGAGTAGAGAGGATCACCCTCCTCGGGTGGATAATCCAGGTCAACTGGCTTTAGTGGTGGCGCCTCAGGTAGGAGGTTATAAGTTCACCAAGGTGCTCATGGATGGGGGCAGCAGTATTAACATCCTGTACTATGAGACCTTTCGACGTATGGGGCTCAAGGATAAAGATCTACGGCCTTCACACACGGTTTTTCATGGCATGGTGCCAGGCAAGTCTGCGTATCCCGTGGGCAAGATAGCATTGGAGGTGGCTTTTGGTGATGATCACGATTCCCGGTCAGAAACACTGACTTTTGAGGTGGTGAAGATCCAAAGCCCGTACCATGCCTTGTTTGGTCGGCCGGCTTATGCCAAATTCATGGCACGGCCCTGTTATGTATATCTGCAGCTCAAGATGCCAGGCCACAAGGGAACCATCACGGTTCACGGGAGCCACAGGATCGCTTTGGAGTGTGAAGAGGGAGATGCCGCCTATGCGGAATCGGTTTGTGCTGCGGAGGAACTCAAATACTACAAGGATAATGTTGATCCAACGGATATGACTCCTTTAAAGAAGCCTACCACAGAGCATGATCCGGTTTTAAAATTCACGTCAGCCGCGGAGACCAAGCTTGTTGATTTCGTAGCTGGTGATTCGTCCAAGCAATTCAGCATCAGTACCAATTTGGATCCGAAATAGGAAAGCGCGCTCATCGAGTTCCTCCGTGAGAATCGGGACATCTTTGCATGGAAGCCCTCTGACATGCCAGGTGTACCGAGGCGACTCGCTGAGCACACCCTTAATGTGGATCCTAAATACAAACCGGTGAAACAGTTCCTCCGTCGGTTCAATTTGGAGAGAAGAAAGGCTATTGGAGAAGAGGTGGCCAGGCTCTTAGCGGCCGGCTTCATCGTTGAAGTTTTTCACCCTGAATGGCTTGCTAATCCGGTGCTGGTCCTTAAGAAAAACGGCACTTGGCGTATGTGTGTGGACTATACAGATCTTAATAAGGCCTGCCCTGCAGATCCTTTTGCCCTCCCCCGTATTGATCAAATCATTGATGCTACGGCGGGTTGCGAGCGTTTATGCTTTCTGGATGCATACTCTGGTTATCATCAGATTAAGATGGCGGTTAAGGACCAGGAGAAGAAGGCGTTCATTACTCCCTTTGGAGCCTTCTGCTATGTATCTATGCCTTTTGGGCTCAAAAGTGCCCAGGCAACTTATCAACGGTGTGTGCAAAATTGTCTCCACAAGCAGATTGGCCGTAATGTGCACGCTTATGTGGACGACATTGTGGTCAAGTCAAGGAAGAAGGAAACGTTGGTCGATGATTTGAAGGAGACCTTTGATAACTTAAGGATATACAAGATGATGCTCAATCCAGCCAAGTGTGTCTTTGGTGTACCAGCTGGTAAGCTGTTGGGTTTCTTGGTGTCCAACAGGGGAATTGAGGCTAATCCGGACAAAATTACGGCTATCACCTCTCTAGCTAAACTGAAATGCATCAATGACGTCCAACGTCTGGCAGGCAGAATTGCTGCGTTAAGCCGGTTTATCAGCTGCCTCGGAGAGAAAGCAATTCCTCTGTATCAAATGTTGAAGAAGACAGATCAGTTTGTCTGGAATTCTGCTGCTGATCAGGCGTTCGAGGACTTAAAGCGACAGCTGGTCAATCCGCCCGTACTCGCTGCTCCCACTGATAAGGAACCATTGCTGTTGTATGTAGCTGCTAACGCTCGCGCGGTCAGTGTGGCTATTGTGGTAGAGCGGAAGGAGGCAGGCAAAGAATACCCGGTTCAGCGTCCGGTTTATTACATCAGCGAGGTGCTGATTGAATCCGAACAATGATATCCGCATTGGCAAAAGCTAGTATATGGAGTTTTTATGGCAAACCGGAAGCTGAAGCAGTATTTCCAAGGCCACCCTATCACGGTGGTCAGCTCTTCTCCTTTAGGTGATATCATCCAGAACCGGGAAGCGACTGGTCGGATTGCCAAGTGGGCTATAGAGCTTGGACCGCACGGTTTAAAGTATGCGCCTCGCACTGCGATAAAGTCTCAGGCATTGGTGGATTTTATCAATGATTGGACGGAGTTGCAAGTCCCTGAAGAGAAGCCGGATCACACTTACTGGACCATTCATTTTGACGGATCACGTCAATTAGAAGGATCGGGGGCTGGAGTCATACTAACTTCCCCACGAGGTGATAAGTTTTGTTACGTTCTCCGTTTAATGTTCCCTTGTACTAACAATGCAGCAGAATATGAGGCCTTGCTCCATGGTCTCCGGATAGCTAAGGAGATGAATTTAAGCCGGGTTAAGTGTTTTGGCGACTCTGATTTGGTGGCACAGCAGGTGTCTGGTACATGGGATTCAAAAGATCCACTCATGGCTGCTTATCGTCGTGAGGTTGATGTGGTCGCAGGTCACTTCAAAGGTTATCAGGTGGACCATGTGGACCGACGAAAGAACGAGGCGGCGGATGCTTTAAGTCGACTGGGGTCACAGCGAAAACCGGTACCACCTAATGTGTTCCTTGATGTGCTTCACAACCCATCGGTTCAACTGCCTGGCGAGGCAGATTTGGCGGTTCCTGACCCAGAGGCTCAATTGGTCGCGGCGTTACATGTCATCCCGGATTGGACGCTCCCTTACCTGGCGTACATGAACCGAGAGGAGTTGCCAGAGGATGAGGTTCTATCCAGGCAGATAGTACGGCGGTCCAAGTCCATGGTAGTGGAAAACGGCGAACTACATCATCGCAGTGTGACAGGAGCCTTTCAACGGTGTGTATCTCCTGAGGAAGGCCGTGAAATTTTGCGTGAGATCCACGAAGGAGATTGTGGTCACCACGCCGGTTCAAAGTCTTTAGTGGCAAAAGCTTTTCGTCACGGTTTCTATTGGCTGACTGCTCATGCGGATGCGGAGGATCTGGTCAGGCGGTGTGATGGTTGTCAAAAATTCTCAAGACGCGCTCACGTCCCGGCTCAAGAATTGAGGATGATTCCAATTACTTGGCCGTTTGCAACCTGGGGGCTGGACATGGTTGGGCCTTTCAAACGGTCCAAGGACAAGAAGACCCACCTTCTGGTGGCGGTGGACAAATTTACAAAGTGGATAGAAGCAGAACCCGTTAGCAAGTGTGATGCGGCCACCGCGGTTTGGTTCATCAAAAAAGTGATTTTCCGGTTTGGTTTTCCACACAGCATCATCACAGACAATGGTACCAATTTATCTAAAGGTGCCATGAAGGAGTTTTGCGAACGAGAGCACATCCGCCTTGATGTGTCTTCAGTGGCACACCCACAGTCCAATGGTCAAGCAGAAAGAGCTAATCAGGAGATCTTGAGAGGAATTAAGCCCAGGCTTATGGTTCCTTTGCAACGGACGCCGGGTTGTTGGGTCGAGGAGTTACCTTCTGTGTTATGGAGCATCAACACCACGCCTAACAGGTCAACTGGATATACGCCGTTCTTCATGGTTTATGGGGCAGAGGCAGTTCTTCCTAGTGACATACGACACGATTCACCTCGTGTGGCGGCTTACGTTGAAGCAGACAACGAAAGTTCCAGACAGGACGCTTTGGACCGGCTAGATGAAGAACGAGACATAGCAGCTGCACGGGCAGCGATCTACCAACAGGATCTTCGTCGCTATCACAGTCGTCGGGTCAGGACCAGAACCTTTCAAGAGGGAGATTTGGTGCTTCGACTTATTCAAGATCAAACCGAGATGCATAAATTGTCTCCGCCTTTGGAAGGGCCTTTCGTGGTCAGCAAGAATCTACACAATGGTTCATACTACCTGGTAGATGTTCGAGAGCACAAAGATTCACGCAAATCCGGACAAGAGACCGACAGACCGTGGAATATAGCTCATCTTCGGCCTTACTATACCTGAGACATGGGCTCTGCTTATGTATATATCATGAATATGTATATATTATAATAAACCGGATCCTCAGCTAAAGCGGGGTATCTGTTCCTTTATATCATGTGTGGTTACACGGGGTTGTCTTTAAGCAACAGCCGGTTTACACCTTGCAAGTCTTAACGAGATCACTTGAGGCTTCCTGTTCAAACATAGGTCGTGTTCGAACCAAAGAGAACATGGCTATCCTTATGAGTCATTTGGGGGCTCGGTCATGTTTGAACCGATGCAATACCTCTTGGCCGGCGAAAGCCACCAGAGTCATTTGGGGGCTCGGTCGTGTCCGAACCGATGCAATACCTCTTGGCCGGCGAAAGCCACTAGAATCATTTGGGGACACGGTCATGTCTGAACCGGTCATGCCTCTTGGTCGGCCTACCGGCCTTAGAGTCATTTGGGGGCTTGGTCGAGCCCGAACCATAGCAATGCCACTTGGCCGGCATAATGCCACGCGTCATTTTGGGGTCCTGGCTGACTGGCACCATCGCTACACCTTAGGGGGGCTTGGTTGCGTCTGACCATGGTGATTCCGTCTGACCAAGCTCAATAGAGCTCTTCTTTTGCAAAAGGTTTTTGTCGCCGTATTTTGATCTGTATCCTTTTTTGCAAAGAGTTGATAGTTTATTGCTTTTCTCTTAAACCAACAACATTCGGCACCGGTCCAACATAGCCAAGTTGGCAGGGACACGGCCCTCTTTTGCAAAAATCTGAGATTGTTGGCTCGGTTTGAGTTTTTTTCTGCTAAATATCCTCTTTCGAGCAACGAAAGGCTGCTGTTATTAAAAGACGGTTTACATTGTAAACCGGTGTTATATACACAAGGGTTCGATTCTCCCATGACGGTTTAAGAGTTATCAACTCCCGCTTCAATATTGGCTATGAACGCCTATTTCATGCCCATTATATGACAAGTATTTCGTATCACAAAAGTTTGATCATACTTGCACGTTTCCTTGCGTAACTATAATAATTCGCAAACTGGACGACGGTACAACCGCCCTGGTAGTTTAAAAATTTGTGATCGCAGGAGATATAAGTTGGCAGTAATGATTTTCCAAAGGAGGATATCAGTACTGATGCGCGAAGGCATCTCATGAAGCATAAGGTACGGTCTATCCTATTACAAGGCAACACGGTGCCCGAATAAGGTCATTGTTTCTTGACAAAGTATCAACAGGAAACCAGTTAAAACAGCCCTCGGTTCACGCCTGCGTGCCGTTCCGGTTTGATGGTTCTGGATCATCCTGCTCCACTTCAGCGTCCTCCTCCCTACCCAGCGGCTGGAAGTCAACAGTGGTCCAATCGATCCCCGTTAATGCTTGAAAAACGGCTTCCTCATGTATCAGTGACGACGGTTCAATATCAGGAGCATAAGTGTGCTTACGGATTGGAGGAATTAAGTTTTCCGCTTTAGGGATTGGCACAGCTACCCGCTTGTTCTGATCGTCATACTGGGCTTGATAATGAGACAAGTTTGCTTCTTCTACCAATTGGCAGGCCAGAGGGCGCACTGCCCGGTTTATCTTTCTCAATTCTTCTTCGTCGAATTCGGAGCCATCCTCCTTTAAGCTAGGATAGCCTTGAGCCACTTCAACGGGATCAAAATCAGGCACCCATGCTTTGGCCCGGATTAAGGCATTAATGGCTCCGGTTCGAGCAGCAGATCTTTTTAGCTCTTCAATCCGAGCAGGGAGCATCGACAACCTCTTCAGTGTGTCCTGGATCAATGTGGGTGCCGGATTGTTGTGTGAAGCTGTGGTGATAATCCGCTGAGCGCCCGTATACAGGTGCTCGACTAAGGTATAGACCGCTTTCAGCTTCATACGCACGTCTGATCCCAAGTGATGGATGCGAGTGCCTGTAATACGATCAGCAGGTCGTAAACCGAGCGGTTTTGTAGAAGAATCAAGGGCATTGCACATGTTATAGGAGGCTTACCAAAGATGGCTGCAGCCATTGCGTGCACCTGTCGCTTCACACTGGTCAATTCATCCGTTACCGTTTTAAGGGCAGCTTCTGCGGTTTCAATCTTCTTGGTTAAAGGGGCCTTTTCTGTAGCCCAGTCCGCCCGCTCCTTGTTAAAACCTTCCTTCAATTGTTCCATGCTGCCCAAAGCGCTGGTTAGTTCCTCCTTGGCTTTGGAAGATTCTGCTTGCTGGGACTTCACATTCTCTTGAAGATCAGCGATTTGGCTCTCTTTGACCTTCAGTTCAGCCTGCAGTCCGACAAGTTATACAGTTTAAGCAAAGAAAGTACCAAGCACATAACAAGTTAGATACTTTGTACTTGGGGGCTAATGCTCATTTGATCTCAAGTTCGCAGGTCATTATCAAAGTCCCAAGCTCAATACAAATATTCAACTTGGCACTTGGGGGCTAATGGCTATTTGCTTTAATGATATTTCGGATGCTACGGTATGATGATTGCAAGTGTCGCTTCAAATATGATAAATTTAAACCGACCCTTGGGGGCTACGGTGGTAAGAAGCAGGAGTGAGGGCATGGAAGTTTACCTCGAATTTGTCTTTCATCATCTTCACAAGATTGGATTCATAGTCGCGGCTAGTATATAGCCGGTTTAAATAGCCAGAATGAATGTCTTGAGCGCCAAGAGTGGAGTACGTGGCCAGATCAACATCCCATTTACCTTTACTTAAAGCAGAAATCTCTTCTTTAGCAGTGTGCTTGGCCAAAGCGATGGGATTTCCCGGTTCAGTATGACCTACGCCGGTAATCATGACTTCATCATCGTTGTGGTCGTCGGTCTGGACTGGCACGGTCGGTTTCTCGACAGGCTTTAAGGAACTAATGGTTTTCTCAGCACGAATCGGGCTGGCTGGTTGATCCGTTGGGCCAGAGGGGATAACAGAGCCTTCTTCAGGAACAATGACTTCATCTCGGACTAATGGATCATCAATTACATCCTCAGGGGTGGTCGTTTCAACGTTCGGGGCAGTGTCCGGTTCAGGAGGAGCGTTTTCTTCTCCTGTTTTGTCTTGGCGAGCTTTTTTGCTCGGCCTTGGTTTAGCTCTGAAAGAAGCAGCAAAGTTGAAAACAGCATATGGTGAAGATTACAACAATGGACAACTTGATGAGAAAAGTAAGCTTACCCAAGCACGGTTTTGAGTGGAGGCAGCTGAGTACCAGTTGACTCGCCAGAGGATGAGTGCGAGGTGACCTGATAATCGGAGTCAGACGGATTAAGCGGTTAACGAAAACAGCCCGCTTTAGGACAAAATTTGACAAGCAAGTTAGAGACCTCTGAACGACGTCTCCGAACCGGACTGTTCGGTAAACCGGCGGAGGTAACTACCTGACCGCTGTGTCGGGTTGTACGGCGCACCTCGTGTTGACGGGTCTTCATAAGAAAGTTGGGATCCAAGTAAGCAAGAGGATGGGAAAATTTAACTTTACGGTTCGCCTGACGGATTTTGTGGAAAGGCAGAAGGCTTGAATCAGAAGAAATGGTAATTACCTCTGCATCATCAGCATGGCTCGCTTCGGCATCATCCTGACAAATTGCATCGTCAATAAGCTGTACGAACAACAAACCGAGGGAGTCAAGATCAGCTTCAAAACCCGGATTACCCACCTCATCATCGGCAGGATCAGAAGAGGCCGTGGTTTTCCTCTTGTGAGTAGACTTTTTGACGACTCTCGTCTTAGGCCGGGTCGATTGCTCCGGTTTATCCGCCTTTCCTTGAGGGAGTTTTTTGCTCCAGAACGGGTCATCACCCTGCATCAACAGACATTAGAATCAGTCATACGCGCACAAAATAACATCAGACTTAATGAAAAGAAATTTTTACCGCTGGTGGTTTGTTGATGGCGCAGAAGGGAAGAAGGCCAGTTCGTGCACAGACGCGTTCCGGTTCATTTAAAATCTTCTTTACGGCTTCGGTGACCTCGTCATCCGTAAGCTGGATGTTTACATGACGTAACGGATCATCAACACTGCCTGTGTATTCACACATCAAACCGGAGCGTTGACTGAGTGGCAGTGTACTCCAAGATATCCAGCAACGAGTGAGGTCGACTCCTGTTAAACCGTTGGCCATGAAGGCTCTAAGCTTGGACAGTTGGGGAGCGTATTTACTCCTCTCTTTAGCAGTCAGCCTCTGAGGAAGGGGGTGAGTGTTGCTGAGCCGTTCTGGACGAAAGCCGGGCAGGATATTCTCATTCTCTGGAGAGGTGTCTTTACAATAAAACCAGGAGTTATTCCACTCTTGGGGGTGACTATGCAGTTTCGCATGAGGGTAAGTGACCTCTTTCCTTTTCTGGATTGACACGCCACCCAGTTCCATGTTGGAGCCATCAGTAAATTCTGTGCGGCGGTTTAGGTGAAAGCAATCTCGGAACAACTCAACTGTAGGTTCCTCTTGAAAAAACACCTCACAGAGCACTTGAAAGTGGCATATGTTAGTGACAGAGTTGGGGCCAATATCTTGTGGATGGAGTTGGAAATTAGCCAAAACGTCGCGATAAAATTTTGAACCGGGCGGGTTGAAACCGCGGGCTAAGTGATCCGCAAAAACAACGACTTCGCCGTCTTGGGGTGTAGGGGGGCACTCTTTGCCCGGCACCCTCCAATGAATGGTTTTTCTGCTGCTCAAAGCACCGGTCAGAACCAGATTATTCAGTTGAGTTTCCGTGACCCGGGAAGGAGCCCAGTTGCACTCATACACTTGCTTAGCCATGAGGAAGTCTACAAAATGAAAATGATTCCGGTTCAGGACTGTGTGGTGCACAGGTTTTTCATGTTGACACTATCAATGTTAAACCGGAGGAAATCAATTACAAACCGACGTTGGTAAAGCGGTGCGGTCTATCAAGGGATTACTGGCGGTTCAACAAGGGGACTAATGGTATGTACCAATTTGGTGATATTCTACAACAAGGTTAAACCGCTGGACCTAAGACCATGAAACAGTGGAAATTGCAAAAGAGCAAGTGTACGGAAACAGGTTTCACATTATCTCAGTATGATATTGGATCTGGGGCGATCTCGTAAAAGGGGTAAAATACTCCTGATTTAAAGAAAATTGTGCAAGAACAGTAAGGTCAAGCTATGGATCAGATCTACGGTCCAGGTATATTGCAATGAAAACAGATGCCGAAAACTACTACTGAACGGAGCAAAGGTCGTGGGGTCATATGAAGGTGCATCTTAGTTTAAGTGCGAAGAACGCGAAGAACGCGAAGAACGCGAAGAACGTGAAGAACGCGAAGAACGCGAAGAACGTGAAGAACGTGAAGAACGTGAAGAACATAGTAAACCCTAGAGGCAGATCTGAGTTGAGAAGGTGGGGATCTCACCGGAGCTCGGAGGGATGCGGAAGCACGCCGCAGTTTCTCTGGTCCAGGCAGGTTGATGCAGCGGCCCGAGACGATGCGGAGGTCAGCGACAGCGGTGGAGCTACGAAGCGGACGGCGCGGAGAAGACGAAGAGGAAAGGGGTGAAGGGGAAAAAGAAATGACCCTTCGCCCCTATTTATAAGGCAAAACACAGGTGTCAGGCGCGCGAATCCAGGAGCCACAGATTTCGGAAGCAGAGCTATCGCCTCGGTTATTGCGAATTGGTTAAACAAAGAAGGCGTCATAAAAGCTAGCTTCATGATGATGTCATGCCGGTTTACGGCCACCGACGAAGATGACGACGTAGCGGTTTAGCGACGAAGGGAAGGTGCTGAATATGAAGATTTATGCTATGGGTTGACATGAACTCATTCAAATCAACCTGGGGCCTAATGTTGGGGATATTACTACTGAGCGTAAACCGGCCTATACGGGCCGGGTTAACTTCATCTGTAGTTCAAGAATGGTAAAGCCCAGGAGGCTATGTAAAGGCCCGAGGCCGTAGTCGGTTTAACATCTGTAGCCGTAATCCGGCCTGTGTACAACTTGTATTATAAGTTAGGGATAAGGAAGAGACCAACCTGGGTACGAGTATAAACCGGAGATTGGGACTCTATGAACCGACGGGCGTCACCCGTGTATATAAGGGGACGACCCGATATCGGTTCAGGGACAGACAACCACAACTCGAGGCCTAGGCGAAGCTTATCTACTTCCTAGCCATCGAGACTTCAGCAATTCCACCACAAACTAGACATAGTCTTTTACCTTCATCGAAGGGGCCGAACTAGTATAAACCCTCTGTGTCCCTGTGTCCGCTTTAACCCCTTCGAGTTAACCCGTTGCGATGGCTCCACGACTAAGTCCTTTGGCTAGGACATCTGCCGTGACAAACCCACGACAGGTTTTGTTTGCCTGGCACTTCTGAAGATAGTATAGCTCTTCATCGGTGTCATCGAACTCATCGTCGGAACATACGTCTACCAAGGGGGAACAACACCGACAAACAGAGAAGGAACATAGTCAATGCAATGCAACAATATGATGCATGAACATGACATGGCAATATGATGTGGTTTGAGCTAATGCAACTAGCAACCAGATTAAATGAAGCTGGTTTGAACCAAAGATTCAAATTCAACTCCATATGTGATTATTCATATGCCATTTATTTGATTTGTCCTAAACAGAAGCTATAAATTGTTCTAACATGCATTAAAAGTGTACAGATGGATAGATTGGATTTTTCTGATCATTTTTCATATATAAATCTTTGCATTTGGAGTTACGGTTTAATTCCTATGATTTTTAGAAGTTTTGGGCATTTTCTGGAATTTCCTGGTTATTTAGAAATAAATCAAATCCAGAAAAGGACTTATTAAGTCAGCATGATGTCACCGTGATGTCAGCAAGTCATAAGGGCTGACCTTGGTCAAACCTGTCGACCCGGTCCCACATGTCATATGTTTATAGTTAATTAGAGGTTAATCCCGTGTTGACTGGGATTTGACCCAACGCGGGGCCCGCTCATCAGTGTTTGTTAGGAGAGTTAGTGGTGATTAGCGCCTAATGATGGCTCCACGTCAGCATCGCTGGATTAAGCGTCGGCGACCTCACAGTGCGGCGGCGGCTCGCCGGGGTGGCGCTAGGGGCGGCGGCTGGGCGCGTTGAGGGAACCAGGAGGGAGCCCGTGCTCCCGCGCATCCAGCGGAGGCAGCAGAAGGTCGCGGGGTGGTCCGCAGCGGCGGCGGCGACTTGGGCTGCGGCCGGAGCTCGGGTGTCGATGAAGACGGCGCCACAGAGCACGGGAGGAGGAACTGGTGGTGGTGTTCGTCTCCTAGGCGCGTGCGGAGCTCGTTTATGGGTTCGGACGCGAGAGGCAGCAGCGGTGGCCGCGGCGGCGCCATGGCCGGCGGGCGGGAGCTCTCGGCTCCGGGGGAAAGCACGGCTAGAGGAAGATTTGGAGCGGGGAAACAAGGGGAAAACGACGGAGGCTCACAGAGGTATCGAACAGAGTCGAGGTCGAGGCTGGGGAAGCCCTGGACGGCACGAATCGAACGACGGCAATCACCGGGCAGAGGCGGCGATGAGGATGGCGGGGACGACGTTGCAAGACTCCTGCGGTCGTTTGCGTCGGGTGTGTAGCTCCACAGATTCGTGGCAGAGCTCGGGGACGCGGATATGGAGCGAGGGAGTGGCTGGCCGCGGTGCTTCTCGGCGGTGTGGCCATGGCGGCTTCGGCCATGAGGGAGAGCGAGGAAGCAAGAGGGAGAGAGAACCAGAGAGTGAGGGGGGAGGTGCAGGGGGGTGCTGGGCGTCTCCGTGGCACTCGAATGGGGATGGGGAGGCAGTAGGAGGTGGAAGCAGGAGGTGCCGCGAGTACGCGCGCAGGCGACACGCCTCTGCCTACTGGCAGAGGTGGAAGAAGACATCGGCGCCCCTGATGGGCTGGGCCGATTCTCTCCTGGGCCAGGTAAACAGGTAAGATTCTGCTCTGTTTTAGTTTTCTGTTCTGCTTTCTTTTTATTCAGTTATTTTGCCACTGCTTGTAAATTCAAAATGAATTCAAACAATGCCAAAACACTCTGAATAATTTTATGGTGCTAGATGGACTTTTCCAGCAGCACATAAAACATTTCAAAGTTATTTGAAAATATATCCCATATATTATGAATATAATTCCAAATTCAAATACAATAATGATTTAAATTCAGTGCCCAAAATATTCCTTACAAATGTTCATTATTTTTGGTTTAGTGCAAAAACCTTGCCAAAAATATCAAACAGTTAATAGGAACATTTTGCGAAACATTGAATGCGATTTTGCAGGGTTCTTTGCCCTTCTTGAGTTAAATTTTGAGGCTTCCAAATTTCCTCAATTCAAGTTTCAAAAATTTAAACATGATGCATGGATGCCACTCATGGGTGCAACTAATTACAAAGCGGAATTCTAGGGCTGTGACAATGCGGGGGAGAGGGAAGTGATCTTCCGGGCAGCCCCGATTGATGTTCTTGAAGTCGATGCACATTTGGAGTGAATCATCTTTCTTGGGAACCATGATGACATTGGCGAGCCACTCAGAGTGGTATATCTCCCGGTTGAATTTAGCTGCCAGAAGACGAGCCACCTCTTTGTCAATTGCCTTCCTCTTCTCCACGATGGACCGACAGAGGTGTTCCTTGACGGGTTTTACTTTCGGGCCGACACGCAAACGGTGCTCAGCCAGTCCCCTGGGTACACCCGGCATGTCGGCTGGTTTCCATGGGAAGTTGTCCCAGTTCTCATGGAGGAACTGGATGAGCGCTTCCTCCTATTTGATGTCGAATGTTGTTGAGATGTGAGTCAGAGCAGCATTGGGATCCTCCGGGTGAATATTGACAGGCTTCGTCTCTCCTGCCGACTGAAATGCGGACTCAGAAGCAGGCTTCTTCGCTTGCAACAAATCACTCGAGTCTGCATTCTTCTTGTATTCTTCCATCTCTACTGCTGCCATTTGCTTGTCGGCAATCTTCGAGCCTTTCTGGAGGCACTCTTCTGCTCTTTGCCGACTCCCTGTGCCTGTGATCCCGCCTCTCACTACAGGAATCAGGCACTTTGCCGTCAGCCATGGCCGATGGCAAAGGAATGGATGGCTGACGACAACAGGTCTGGTTGAATAGGCTACGACAAAGGCCTCTTTGTCGTCCACTGGCTAACGGCAAAGATGCAAAGGGCTTTGCCGTCTGCTGACAGACGGGAAAGAGCCCGGGCGGCACACGTGGCAGTTCAGGTCCGTTAAGTGGTTAACGGCGTGCTCTGCCATTAGCCAGCGGATGGCAAAGACCTTTGCATCGTTATCGTTAGCCAGCAAACGGCAAAGATGCAAAGGCCTTTGCTGTCCGCTGGCTGACGGCAAATCTGCCAAATAGGCCAGCCCCTTACACCCTAGGATGTACAGGTAGCTGCCACGTGGAATCTTTGCCCTCTGCTGGGTGACGACAAAGACCTTTGCCGTCAGCCAGCGGACGACAAAGTGGCTTTATAGCCCATGTTTTTCCTATGTTTTCCTAAATTTATTTAATTTGACAGAATTTCACATACATATATTTCAACATAATTTCAACATAATTTCAACAATCATACCAACAATAAGTTTCCAACAACATATACACGTTTCCAACAACATGAACATATATACACAAGTTTCCAACAACATTTCCAAAAAGTTTGCAACAAGTTTCCAAAAATAAAAAGAAGCACAAGCGCAAGTAAAAGTTTACAACAAGCTTCCATCAATGCTAGTTGCTTCCTCATCTCAAGCGAATCTGCAAATTAGGAATGATGAAAGTTAGAAGAAGAAGAAGACTAGCTACAAGAAAAAGAAGAAGAAGAAGAAGGATACTTCTTCTTTTTCTTCTTCTTCTTCTTCTTCCTTCTTCTTCTTCTTCTAACTAAGGTAGGTAAAAATGCCATTTTTAGCTAAGGTAGGTAAAAAATGCTAAGTGTGTAGGACATTTTAGAGCTAAGCTAGGTAAATAGGTCATTTTGGAGATAACCTACGTAGTTATGCCATTTTTTAGCTAACTAAGGATATTTATTCATTTTGTAGGAAATGGTAAGTGTAGGTCATTTTAGAGCTATCCTAGTTAAAATCGGTCGTTCTAGAGCTAGGTAAGGTTATTTTGTCATTTTGGAGGAAAATAAACTAATTAGATGATAGTTTGGAGGTAAACCAAGGTTATTATGCCATTTTTTACCTAAGTGTGCTAATTATTGTTGGAAATATGCCCTAGAGGCAATAATAAAATGGTTATTATTGTATTTCCTTGTTCATGATAATCGTCTATTGTTTATGCTATAATTGTATTGACTGGAAACCGTAATAAATGTGCGAATACATAGACCACAACATGTCCCTACACTACTAGGGAAAAGGCTAGCAGCAGCTCGGGTGCCCGCGCTACCAATAAGGCGCTACAGCTAACTCTTAGT
Organism: Aegilops umbellulata; assembly: GCA_032464435.1. Taxonomy (NCBI): domain Eukaryota; kingdom Viridiplantae; phylum Streptophyta; class Magnoliopsida; order Poales; family Poaceae; genus Aegilops; species Aegilops umbellulata. The sequence goes on along the minus strand of CP136055.1, from coordinate 285,626,771 downwards.
AGTAGCGCTACCTGTACCCGTGCTACTGCTATTTACTATAGCAGCAGCGGTTTTTAGGAACGCGCTGCTATTATTTAGCTGTAGCGATTTCCCGGTCCAACGCTACTGTTATATCTTTCACCATTTCCCATTTCCGGCTTCGATAAACTGCAATTTCCAGATACTAGGTACTACTAGATATCAATTTCATAAAGCATTATAGGTACTAGGTAGTACTCCCTCGGTTCGAAATTACTCGTCGTGGTTTTAGTTCAAATTTGAACTCAAACCATGACGAGTAATTTGGAACCGAGGGAGTACTGGATAACAATTTCATATATACTCAACATGCATCCTCACGCAGTACAAGGTGACATCGACGACAATCATCATATTTAGTTCTATATGATATCGACGACGATCATCATATGTAGTTCTACATGATATCGACGACGGTCATCATATGTAGTTCTAGATGATATAGCCACACACACATATGTAGTTCTAGATGATATCGACGACGATCATCATCCTCAAGCCTGGGCGGTGGGTGTTCCTGGTAGTAATTAGGATGGCCTGTCCAGCACGAAGATTCTTGCCAACGAGGAATCTCTTCCACCCAACCGAGTTCAAGTGTGTGCGACCATTTGTGCCAATACAATAAGTACATGTGGTGACAGAGCCCCTTGCTGTAAGGCGTAGTCCAACTGAGCCTTCTTCATCAGGCTCGATACCACAACTCACAAATAGGTTCTTTGGCAATCTCTGAATAAGGAAAGCATATCAATTAATAAATAGCCTCACACATACTCTTGCAAATATATTTCTATTAAGTCTAGATTTCTACACTATCAAAAGACACAGTTCTACACTAAGCATATAATCGGATTCACTAAGCATATAATCGGATAATTTGCATTTGTAAGTATAACAATAAGCATATCATCGGATTCACTAAGCATATAATTGGACTCTACACTAAGCACATCATCAGATTCACTCAGCATATCATTGGATTCACTAAGCAGTACGTATAACATACCATTTCATGCCGATCGATCATGGTACTTGTCAGGCGGGTCACGAATGGCACCCCGACAAAGTCATCACGTCGCGGAATTATGTCCCATAGGTTGCACACCTCCTCCTCGCTCAGCCTCATTCTTTGAGCTATGATGTCTTCATGAAGTGGGTTCTCATCATCTTCATTGATTGGGTGCTCATTATCTTCATCATCTTCGTCATCTTCATCATCTTCCACCAGGTTGATATAAATGACAACCAGCTTGGGTCTTTCTGCTCTGAAGGAGAATTTGATCAACTCACCACCATTAAGACACATGCGAGCGAGGAAACGGGCCCATCCATCTCCTCCAATCTGCGACATATTGCGTCCTTTCTCAACCTCCATAGTGTACGGCCCCCCAGGAGCCTCAAATGTCATAGTGTCTCCTGTCAGCTTGTTGAATTTCAACCTCACATTGCATGGGACGATCTGTGTAAGAAAAGCAAAATGACGCAATGCAGTAATGCCAACACTAAAAATAAAATAGTTGTTACATTTCATCTAATTTCTTACCGCCGCATGACGAAAACTCGGATGGAAGTAGATGCCGAACAGCTTGCCAGTTGCAAGGCTGCTGGCGCACCTTGACTTGCACAGTCGACATAGTGGTGCTGGTGGTGGCGCCATTTTCCTAAAGCAATATGAGCAAAGGATAAATGATTCACTTCACAGGAAACAAGTGGCGAATTTAACTAAATTGGCACCTACATTTTGCCAAAAAATAACTTATTACAAAAAAACTAGCCTACTAAATCAACTAAATCAAAATGTTCTAAATCAACTAGCCTACTAAATCAACTAAATCAACTAGCCTACTAAATAAACTAAATCGAAATGTTCTAAATCAACTAGCCTACTAAATCAACTAAATCAACTAGCCTACTAAATAAACTAAATCAAAATGTTCTAAATCAACTAAATCAACTTGCATACTAAATCAACTGAATCATATCAACTAAATCGACTAAATCAACTAGCATACTAAATCAACTAGCATACTAAATCCACTAGCATACTAAATCAACTGAATTAAAATGTTCTAAATCAACTAAATCAACTAGCCTACTAAATCAACTGAACTAAATCAACTAAATCAAAATGTTACATATGAAAGCCTACTAAATCAAAATGTATCAGGGAGGAGGGACAAGGAGGGGCGAATCGAGGAGGGAGAAGATAGTAGGACGGAGGAGGAAGGCGGAGCGAGGAGGGGCTGGCCGGAGGCGAGTGGAGGGAGGATGGATTGAGGAGGAAGGCGGAGCGAGGAGGGGGCGGCCAGCGGGGAGTGGAGGGAGGACGGAGGAGGAGGCCGGTACCGAGTCCAGCAAGGAGGATGAGGCGACAGCGGCGCAGATCGGGGGAGGGGCGACGGGGGAGGACTGACGGCGCGGGGGGTGAGGAGGAGACCGTTGAGTGTGTGTGTGAGTGTGATCTGTTGATGAGGCTAGTGAGGGGGGAGATGGAATGGCATAGCAGTAGCGCGCTATAGGTAAACACGCTGCTGCTACATTATGTAGCAGTAGCGCTGTTTATTTTAACGCGTTGCTGCTATAACTGGCCTCGCGGCGGCGTCATGGGAATTTTAGCAGTAGCGCTTCTTGGAGCGTACGCGCTACTGATAAACTTGTTTCAGCAGCGAGTTTCTATGTCCCGCGCTACTGCTACTTAGCACCAGCGCCTGATTTTAACGCGTGCTACTGGTAAGACTCTGTGTATAGGCTTTTCCCTAGTAGTGCTAGTGAGCCTCTAATTGACTAGCTCGTTGATCAATAGATGGTTATGGTTTCCTAGCCATGGACATTGGATGTCACTGATAACGGGATCATATCATTAGGAGAATGATGTGATGGACAAGACTCAATCCTAAGCATAGCACAAGATCGTGTAGTTCGTCTGCTAGAGCTTTTCTAATGTCAAGTCTCATTCCTTAGACCATGAGATTGTGCAACTCCCCGATACCGTAGGAGTGCTTTGGGTGTGCCAAACATTACAACGTAACTGGGTGGCTATAAAGGTGCACTACGGGTATCTCTGAAAGTGTCTGTTGGGTTGGCACGAATCGAGAATGGGATTTGTCACTCCGTATGACGGAGAGGTATCTCTGGGCCCACTCGGTAATGCATCATCATAATGAGCTCAATGTGACCAAGTGGTTGGTCGCGGGATCATGCATTATGGTATGAGTAAAGTGACTTGCCGGTAACGAGATTGAACGAGGTATTGGGATACCGACGATCGAATCTCGGGCAAGTAACGTACCGATTGACAAAGGGAATTGTATATGTGATTGCTTGAATCCTTGACATCGTAGTTCATCCTATGAGATCATCGTGGAACATGCGGGAGCCAACATGGGTATCCAGATCCCGCTGTTTGTTATTGGCCGGAGAGTTGTCTCGGTCATGTCTACATGTTTCCCGAACCTGTAGGGTCTACACACTTAAGGTTCGATGACACTAGGGTTATTAGGAAGACTTGTATGTGATTACCGAATGTTGTTCAGAGTCCTGGATGAGATCCCAGATGTCACGAGGAGTTCCGGAATGGTCCGGAGGTAAAGATTTATATATATAGGAAGTCCTATTTTGGCCACCGGAAAGTGTTCGGGATTTTTCGGTATTATACCGGGAAGATTCTAGAAGGTTCCGTAGTGGGGCCCACCTGCATGTGGGGACCCACATGAACGTGGGTAGTGGGGGCAAGGCCCCACACCCCTGGTCAAGGCGCACCAAGATTCCCCCTTGGAAGGAATAAGATCATATCCCAAAGGGATAAGATCAAGATCCCTAAAAAGGGGGGATAACAATCGGTGGGGAAAGGAAATGATGGGATTTCTTTCCCCCACCTTTGCCAACGCCCCAATGGACTTGGAGGGCAAGAAACCAGCCCCCTCCACCCCTATCTATAGTGGGGAGGCACATGGGAGCCGCACCCTTCCCAAGGCGCAGCCCCTCCCCTCCCGAATACCTCTCCTCCTCCGTTAAGAGCTTGGCGAAGCCCTGCCGGAGTACTGCTGCTCCACCACCACCACGCTGTCGTGCTGCTATTGGAGCTTTCTTCCTCAACCTCTCCCTCCTCCTTGCTGGATCAAGGCGCGGGAGACGTCCTCGCTTCGTACGTGTGTTGAACGCGGAGGTGCCGTCCGTTCGGCGCTAGGATCATCGGTGATTTGGATCACGACGAGTACGACTCCATCAACCCCGTTCTCTTGATCGCTTCCGCTCGCGATCTACAAGGGTATGTAGATGCACTCCTATCCCTCTCATTGCTACAAGATTCCATAGATTGATCTTGGTGACACGTAGGAAAATTTTAAAATTCTGCTACGTTCCCCAACAGTGGCATCATGAGCTAGGTCTATGCGTAGTTTCTATGCACGAGTAGAACACAAGTTGTTGTGGGCGTCGATTTTGTAAATTTACTTGCCGTTACTAGTCTTATCTTGATTCGGCGGCATCGTGGGATGAAGCGGCCCAGACCGACCTTACACATACAATTACGTGAGACAGGTTCCACCGACTGACATGCACTAGTTGCATAAGGTGGCTAGCGGGTGTCTGTCTCTCCCACTTTACTCGGATCGGATTCGATGAAAAGGGTCCTTATGAAGGGTAAATAGAAATTGGCGTATCACGTTGTGGTTTTGGCATAGGTAAGAAACGTTCTTGCTAAGAAACCTATAGCAACCACGTAAAAAATTGCAACAACAATTAGAAGACGTCTAACTTGTTTTTGCAGCATATGCCGCGTGATCTGATATGGCCAAAAGGATGTGATGAATGATATATGTGATGTATGAGATTGATCATGTTCTTGTAATAGGAATCACGACTTGCATGTCGACGAGTATGACAACCGGCAGGAGCCATAGGAGTTGTCCTAATTTATTTATGACCTGCGTGTCAACATAAACGTCATGTAATTACTTTACTTTATTGCTAAATTGTTAGCCATAGTAGTAGAAGTAATAGTTGACGAGACAACTACATGAAGACACGATGATGGAGATCATGGTGTCATGCCGGTGACAATGATGATCATGGCACCCCGAAGATGGAGATCAAAAGGAGCAAAATGATATTGGCCATATCATGTCACTATTTGATTGCATGTGATGTTTATCATGTTTTACATCTTATTTGCTTAGAACGACGGTAGCTTAAATTAGATGATTCCCCACAATCATTTCAAGAAAGTGTTCCCCCTAACTGTGCACCATTGCGAAGGTTCGTTGTTTCGAAGCACCACGTGATGATCGGGTGTGATAGATTCTAACGTTCGAATACAACGGGTGTAAGCCAGATTTACACATGCAAAAGACTTAGGTCGACTTGATGAGCCTAGCATATACAGACATGGCCTCGGAACACGGAAGATCGAAAGGTCGAACATGAGTCGTATAGTGGATATGATCAACATGAAGATGTTCACCGATGATGACTAGTCCGTCTCACGTGATGATCGGACACGGCCTAGTTGACTCGGATCATGTACCACTTAGATGACTAGAGGGATGTCTATCTGAGTGGGAGTTCATTGAATAATTTGATTAGATGAACTTAATTATCATGAACATAGTCAAAAAGGTCTTTGCAAATTATGTCGTAGCTCACGTTTTGGTTCTACTGTTTTAGATATGTTCCTAGAGAAAATTTAGTTGAGAGTTGACAGTAGCAATTATGCGGATTGGGTTCGTGAACTGAGGATTGTCCTCATTGCTGCACAGAAGGGCAATGTCCTTAATGCACCGCTCAGTGTGCTGAACCTCGAGCGTCGTATGTAGATGTTGGGAAACATCTGACATACACGTTTTGATGACTACGTGATAGTTCACTGCGTAATACTAACGGTTTAGAATTGTGGCACCAAAGACGTTTTTGAAACGTCGCAGAACATATGAGATGTTCCAAAGACTGAAATTGGAATTTCAGAATAGTGCCACCGTCAAGAGGTATGAGACCTCTGACAAGCTTCTTAAGCCTGCAAACTAAGGGAGAAAAGCTCAATCATTGAGCATGTGCTCAGATTGTCTGAGTACTACAATCGCTTGAATCGAGTGGGAGTTAATCTTCTAGATTAGATAGTGATGGTTCTCCATAGTCACTGCCACCAAGCTTCGTGATGAACTATAGCATATCAGGGATAGACATGATGATCCTTGAGAAACTCGTGATGTTTAACACCGCGAAAGTAGAAATCAAGAAGGAGCATCAATTGTTGATGGTTAAACCACTAGTTTCAAGAAGGGCAAGGGACAGAAGGGATACCTCGTGAAACGGCAAATCAGTTGCTGCTCTAGTGAAGAAACCCAAGGTTGAACCCAAACCCAAGACTAAGTGCTTCTATAATGAGGCGAACGGTCACTGAATCAGAAATACCCTAGATACTCGGTAGATGAGAAGGCTGGCAAGGTCGACAGAAGTATATTGGATATACATTATAATGTGTACTTTACTAGTTCTCCTAGTAGCACCAGGGTATTAAAATACCGGTTTGGTTGCTAAGTGTTAGTAACTCGAAATAAAAGGCTACAGAATAAACGGAGACTAGCTGAAGGTGAGATGACGATATGTGTTGGAAGTGTTTCCAAGGTTGATGTGATCAAGCATCGCATGCTCCCTCTACCATCGATATTGGTGTTAAACCTAAATAATTGTTATTTGGTGTTTGCATAGACATGATTGGATTATGTTTATCGCAATACGATTATTCATTTAAGGAGAATAATGGTTACTCTGTTTATTTGAATAATACCATCAATGGTATTGCACCTAAAATGAATGGTTCATTGAATCTCGATCGTAGTGATACACATGTTCATGGCAAAAGATATAAGACAGTAATGATAGTACCACATACTTGTGGCACTGCCATTTGAGTCATGTTGGTATAAAATGCATGAAGAAGCTCCATGTTGATGGATCTTTGGACTCACTCATTTTTGAAAAGATTGAGACATGTGAACCATGTCTATTGGTAGATATGCATGAAGAAACTTCATACAGATGGATCATTTGGACTTACTTGATTTTGAATCACTTGAGACATGCAAATCATACCACATGGGCAAGATGACTGAAAGGCCTCGTTTTAAGTGAGATGGAACAAGAAAGCAACTTGTTGGAAGTAATACATTTTGATGTGTGCAGTCCAATGAGTGCTGAGGCACGCAGTGGATATCGTTATGTTCTTACTTCGCAGATAATTTGAGTAGATGCTAAGTATGTTTACTTGCTGAAACACAAGTCTGAATTATTGAAAGGTTCAAGTAATTTCAGAGTGAAGTTGAAGATCGTCGTGACAAGAGGATAAAATATCTATGATATGATCATAGAGATGAATATCTGAGTTACGAGTTTGGCACACAATTAAGACATTGTGGAAATTGTTTCACGACTAATACCGCCTGGAACACCATAGTGTGATGGTGTGTCCAAACATCATATATGCACCTATTGGATGTGGTGCATACCATGATGCCTCTTATCGAATTACCACTATCATTTATGGGTTAGGCATTAGAGACAACCACATTCACTTTAAATAGGGCACCACGTAATTCCGTTGAGATGACACCGCATGAACTATGGTTTAGAGAAACCTAAGCTGTCATTTCTTAAAAGTTTGGGGCTACGACGCTTATGTGAAAAGGTTTAGCCTGATAAGCTTGAACTCAAAGCGGATAAATGCATCTTCATAGGACACCCAAAAAAGTTGGGTATACCTCCAATTTCATATCCGGAAGCAAAAGTGATTGTTTCTAGAAACGGGTCCTTTCTCGAGGAAAAGTTTCTCTTGAAAGAATTGAGTGGGAGGATGGTGGAGACTTGATGAGGTTACTGAACCGTCACTTCAACTAGTGTGTAGCAGGGCACAGGAAGTTGTTCCTGTGGCACCTACACCAATTGAAGTGGAAGCTTATTATAGTGATCATGAAACTTCGGCTCAAGTCACTACCAAACCTCGTAGGTCGACAAGGATGCATACTACTTCATAGTGGTACATAATCCTTTCTTGGAAGTCATGTTGCTAGACAACAATGAGCCTACGAGCTATTGAGAAGCGATGGTGGGCCCGGATTCCGACAAATGGCTCGAGGTCATAAAATCTGAGAGGATCCATGTGTGAAAACAAAGTATAGTCTTTGGAAGAACTACTTGATGGTTGTAAGGCTATTGGGTATAGATGGATTTTAAAAGGAAGACGGACAATGATGGTAAGTATCAACATTAAGAAAGCTCGACTTGTCGTTAAGATGTTTTCCGACAAGTTCAAGGAGTTGACTACGGTGAGACTTTCTCACTCGTAGCGATGCTAAGAGTCTGTTGGAATTGTATTAGCAGTTACTGCATTATTTATGAAATCTTGTAGATAGGATGTCAAAACATTGTTTCCTCGACAATTTTCTTGAGGAAAGGTTGTATGTGATACAACCAGAAAGTTTTTGTCAATCCTGAAAGATGCTAACAAGTATGCAAAGCGCCAGCAATCCTTCTAAGGACTAGGGTAAGCATCTCGGAATTGGAATGTACGCTTTGATGAGATGATCAAAGATTTTGGGTTTATACAAAGTTTATGAGAAACTTGTATTTCCAAAGAAGTGAGTGGGAGCACTATAGAATTTCTGATGAGTATATGTTGTTGACATATTGTTGATCAGAAATGATGTAGAATTTCTGGAAAGCATGCAGGGTTATTTGGAAAGTGTTTTTCAATGGAGAACCTGGATTAATCTACTTGAACATTGAGCATCAAGATCTATAAGGATAGATCAAAAACGCTTAATAGTACTTTCAAATGAATACATACCGTGACAAGATTTTGAAGGAGTTCAAAATAGATCAGCAAAGAAGGAGTTCTTGGCTGTGTTACAAGGTGTGAGTATTGAGTAAGACTCAAGACCTGACCACGGCAGAAGAGAGAGAAAGGATGAAGGTCGTCCCCTACAGGACGTAGGCTCTACAGTATGCTATGCTGTGTACCGTACCTGAAGTGTGCCTTGCCATTAGTCAATCAAGGGGTACAAGAGTGATCCAGGAATGGATCACAGGACAACGATCAAAGTTATCCTTGGTAACTAGTGGACTGAGGAATTTTCTCGATTATGGAGCTGGTAAAAGAGTTCGTCGTAAAGGGTTACGCTGATGCAAACTTTGACACTAATCCAGATTATTCTGAGTAGTAAACTGATTCGTATAGTAGAACAGTTATTTGGAATAGCTCCAAATAGAGTGTGGTAGCTACATCTAGGAGATGACATTGAGATTTGTAAAGCACACACGGATCTGAAAGATTCAGACCCGCTGACTAATAACATGTCTCACAAGCGAGATATGATCAAACCCCATGGGTGTTGAATTCATTACAATCACATAGTGATGCAAACTAGATTATTGACTCTAGTGCAAGTAGGAGACTATTGGAAATACGCCCTAGAGGCAACAATAAAATGGTTATTATTGTATTTCCTTGTTCATGATAATCGTTTATTGTTCATGCTATAATTGTATTAACTGGAAACCGTAATACATGTGTGAATACATAGACCACAACGTGTCCCTAGTGAGCCTCTAGTTGACTAGCTCGTTGATCAATAGATGGTTATGGTTTCCTAACCATGGACATTGGATGTCATTGATAACGGGATCACATCATTAGGAGAATGATGTGATGGACAAGACCCAATCCTAAGCATAGCACAAGATCGTGTAGTTCGTCTGCTAGAGCATTTCTAATGTCAAGTCTCATTTCCTTAGACCATGAGATTGTGCAACTCCCGGATACCATAGGAGTGCTTTGGGTGTGCCAAACGTCACAACGTAACTGGGTGGCTATAAAGGTGCACTACGGGTATCTCCGAAAGTGTATGTTGGGTTGGCACGAATCAAGACTGGGATTTGTCACTCCGTATGACGGAGAGGTATCTCTGGGCCCACTCGGTAATGCATCATCATAATGAGCTCAATGTGACCAAGTGGTTGATCACGGGATCATGCATTATGGTACGATTAAAGTGACTTGCCGGTAATGAGATTGAACGAGGTATTGGGATACCGACGATCGAATCTCGGGCAAGTAACGTATCGATTGACAAAGGGAATTGTATACGGGATTGCTTGAATCCTCGACATCGTGGTTCATCCGATGAGATCATCGTGGAACATGTGGGAGCCGACATGGGTATCCAGATCCCGCTGTTGGTTATTGGCCGGAGAATTGTCTCGGTCATGTCTGCATGTTTCCCGAACCCGTAGGGTCTACACACTTAAGGTTCGATGACACTAGGTTTATTAGGAAGACTTGTATGTGATTAAGGAATGTTGTTCGGAGTCCCGGATGATATCCTAGACGTCACGAGGAGTTCCGGAATGGTCCGGAGGTAAAGATTTATATATGGGAAGTCCTATTTTGGCCACCGAAAAATGTTCGAGATTTTTCGGTATTGTACCGGGAAGATTCTAGAAGGTTCCGTAGTGGGGCCCACCTGCATGTGGGGACCCACATGAACGTGGGTAGTGGAGTCAAGGCCCCACACCCCTGGTCAAGGCACACCAAGATTCCCCCTTAGAAGGAATAAGATCATATCCCAAAGGGATAAGATCAAGATCCCTAAAAAGGGGGGATAACAATCGGTGGGGAAAGGAAATGATGGGATTTCTTTCCCCCACCTTTGCCAACACCCCTGTCGGTGTCAAAACCGGCGGATCTTGGGTAGGGGGTCCCGAATTGTGCGTCTAGGCGGATGGTTATAGGAGACAAGGACACGAAGTTTTACCCAGGTTCAGGCCCTCTCGATGGAGGTAAAACCCTACGTCCTGCTTGATTAATATTGATGATATGGGTAGTACAAGAGTAGATCTACCACGAGATCAAGGAGGCTAAACCCTAGAAGCTAGCCTATGGTCTGATTGTTGTATGTTGTCCTAAGGACTAGAACCCTCCGGTTTATATAGACACCGGAGAGGGTTAGGGTTACAAAAAGTCGGTTACAATGGTAGGAGATCTAAATATCCGCATCGCCAAGCTTGCCTTCCACGCCAAGGAAAGTCCCTTCCGGACACGGGTCGAAGTCTTTAATCTTGTATCTTTATAGTCCAGGAGTCCGGCTGAAGGTATAGTCCGGCCATCTGGACACCCCCTAATCCAGGACTCCCTCAGTAGCCCCCGAACTAGGCTTCAATGACGACGAGTCCGGCGTGCTAATTGTCTTTGGCATTGCAAGGCGGGTTCCCCTCCAGATTCCGTGTACCTGTTGAATAATGTCATGTGTTTGTGAATGCAGCGCTCCTTGGCTTCTACGCCCAATAATGGCTGCCTTCCACGTGTCAAACGAATACGAAAAGTCTGGGTGTTTTTACATTCACACCCCTAGCCACGTAAATGAGCCGCCTATTTAAAGGAACGGGGATTTAGATCCAAAGCACACCTTCTCCCCTCGGCGAGTAGTCATCAGAGCGCATCCAGCAAAGGTCCATTCCACCATGGCCAGCCGTCGCGACTCCTCCTCTCGCCCTTCCAGTCCTAAGCCTGGAGACTGGGAGAGGTGTTCCATCCTGCATAGTGAGCTAGTATCGCTTCAGACCAAGGGATTCCTCCCTCCGGCCTACATGGTCCCGGTTCGAGCCGGACTCACCACTTATAATGTCGGAGAGCAAGCGGAGAGCGCCCCCACTCCCTCCAAAGGAGAGCGGGTATGCCTTGTCCCTTATCAAATAAGGGGACTCGGATTTCCAATTCATCCATTTCTCCGGGGGCTTCTGGAGTTCTATGGCCTCCAGCTGCACAACCTCACGCCTGCCTCTATATTGCATATCGCGGGCTTTGTTGCCCTTTGCGATCTGTTCTTGGGTGTTGAGGCTCATTTCGCGCTGTGGAAGAGGCTGTTCTGCCTGGTGCCCCGTTCTCAAGAGGCGTTAATATATGAAGTGGGCGGAGCCGAAGTATGGCGCATCGCCGGGAGCGGATATCTATCCGGAACCCCAAAGAAGGCGTCCGAGGACTGGCCTTTGGAATGGTTCTATATAGAGGATGTCCCGCTGCCGGATCCTGTTTGAATCGGCCTCCCTGAGTTCAACAGTGCTCCCCCGAAGAAGTGCCTAAGCTGGCGTCCACGGAGCTCTCAGAGAGAAAGTGACAAGGACGTCATTTACCTGATGGGACGGATAAGATTATTGGCTCATTCCGGACTAACCATGATCGGAGTCATGGCCGTATGCATCATGCGGGGGGTGCAGCCGCTTCAATATAGAAGTCACCCCATGTGGGATTTCAACGGGGAGGACGACGCCACCCGTCACGGCCATAAGGGGCCGGACTCGGCTGCCGCTCTGATAAAGATCTTATCCACTTTATACAAGGGAGAAGAGGAGGAATTTCTCCGCGTTAACCCTCAGGGTGGTTTTACCATGTATAATCCTCCGAACTGGGTAAGTGAGCACTTTCACTAGTCCATCCGTTTTGTATTCCTACTGTCAAATATATGGTCTGACGACTTCAACGCAGGAACTGCGCCAGGCTATTAAAGAGATAAACAGCCCCCTCCACAACCCGAGGATCTGGGACGGTCCCTCGACCCGGCCTCACAAGAGGATCCAGACATATCTATGGAGCTAATTGATGGGGTATTCCATCAATTAAGCAAGGAAAACGCCTTGGTGGCCATTACGGCCGATTACCCAGGGCTAATCCCCGCCTCCCAGGTAACTGAGACCGAAATCCCAGTACTTTGAAAGGGGACCCGTCCTCGCGTGTTTTCGATGACCGTATAACAACCGTGTTTTGTAGAGGAGGTCCTTGAGGCGAGAGGCCGAGCCTACGGCGGCCAGCCCACGAGGGGCTGCGGGGCCCCATGGGATAAAAGGAAGTGTAGTCCGGACTGAGGTGCCGGCGCAAAGGTATAGCACGCCTTTTTATTCCCCGGTGTTATTCCTTCAAGGCATATTAACACTCGTGCTCTGTACAGGACAAAGAGACCTCACCGAACTATATCCAGAGAGGCTGCCAATCGCGCCTCCACCAGCCAGGCTCCACAGCCTGGCCCGGAGGCGGAGGCGAACATGAGGCACGCACCGGACGCTCCTCCGACAGAGGATGCGGACAGGCTGTCTGCCACCCATTCCGAGGTGGAGAGTGCCATGAACCACAGGCGTCGCCGGACTGTTCTTCGCGACGCTTGTTTCTCCCAAGAGGCGTTTGATGCCTTCCATTCGGGAGATGGGTATCTCCGTGCCGCTCAAAATGGCCTAGCCAGAGCCACGGAGCAATATGTAAAAGACATACGGGTGAGAAAATTTAATGGTTATATATATCAGTAGCCCCCAAGACTTGAAACAATTAGAATAACTTATTTAAGGTTCGTGTAATACGCAGGTTCTTTTAGAGAAGAATACCAACTGTCCCAGGAGCTAAAAGAGTGCAAAGCCCAACTTGAGGCCGCACTAGCCGCGACGGGGGAGCCCAAGGAGACCCCCTCTGGTAATATATGCTTCAAAAAGATAAGTGTGAAGTGCGGCATATGTGCCAATCTGACAAATGAAATTGCAGATGGCGCCGGACTAGATCCGGACAAGCAACAACTCCTACGCCGGCTAAAGGCTGGCGAGAGCGTGCTAACAAAGGTGAGGCAGGAGAAGAATGATCTTCAGGATGCCAACACCAAGCTGGGTGTTGAACTGAAAGATGTTCGTGTCCAGCTGTCGAACTCCGTTAAGGAGAATCAGCGGCTTCGACGCGGCATATTTAGTAAGTGCTTGAACGAACTTTGAAAAAAGAGTTCGGCGAGGAAGTCGACTAACAGAGTGATGTCTGTAGGTATGCTAACAGGTCGTCCTACAAAGGAGATGCCCGGTTCTACGGGTGACCTTCTTCCCGAGCTCTCGCAACTGCACGAGCGAGTTCGGCAGGCGATGCAAGGAGTTGCCCAAGCCTTATGGCCATCCCTCTCCATGCCCGAGGGCCTTGGAGAGCCTGCAGAGAAGCTTAAGGGAGCGTGGCGGCGCTTTCGATTGTGGAAGATATCGGCCTGCCTTCAAGGCGTTAGGGAGGGCTGGGCCATGGTGAAGACGCAATACACAAAGGCTGACCCAAACCACATGGCCTAGGTCGGACCTGTGGGGCCCGATGGGAAGGAGATCCCTGTAAGCTTAGTATACGGCCAAGTAGAATTGGCCGCAAAGTATTCCCAGCAGGACTGTAAATTAGGCAGCCTGTTAGATGGTATTGAAGAGGAATACAATCAGTCAGAGTGACTATGTAATTTAATTGACATTTGTAATGCCTTCTAGCCGGATTGTAGATCGTTTGTCATGGCCGACCTTTTCGCTTCAACCTCGGGACCTGAAGGTCCAGAGTGTGTTCGAATACCCTCGCGGTTATATAAGAACCGGGGTATGCATGGAGACCAGGCGTAGGGGTCATTAGTGCTTGAACAGACAAGTGCCCAACTAGTTATGTTATATTACATGGTTAGTAAGAAACATCTTCCAGGGAGAATAGTTCCGTTAGGGGTTCCTTTCCCTGGGAGGCATGCCCTAAAGTGCATGTCCATTCTGCGAAAAAGACGCAGGAAAAATCGTCTAGGGACGCATAGATAAATAATTGGAAAAATCATCTTTCAGGTCACCGACCGAATATTCCCTTAAGAACGCTAGCTTTCGGCTTCACCCAGTCTGAGGTACACATCCGGCTGACCCGGCAGTAACAATCGCAGAGGTGCTCCCTTTACCACCTAGCCGAACAATCGGTAACGTAAGGGTAAGCACAGGAGCCAGGCAACCCAGCTTGGCCAAAACTTAAGTCATATCGATGCATATAATGGTGAAATAAAAGGTACATGCGGAAGTGTAACACATGTGTTGGGCATAAAGCCCTTGTGAATAAGCTTCTGTTAAAAGAAGCCCCCAGGTTTAATGAGTGCGAGTAGCACGTCATGTGATGAGCCTTTTAAGGCTATAAGAGGAGACGAGAAGGAGAGAAATATAAGACAGACAGTATATAAAAAATGGACAGAGGAAGGAGACGAACACAGAGTCCGGCGCTAGGCATAGAATCTTCGGAGACGGGCTGCGTTCCATGGGTTCGGCTCGAGTCGGTTATCCGATGCATCTCGCAGGCGGTACGCTCCACCAGTTAGGACTTGGTCAATTATGAAGGGACCTTCCCACTTCGGCTTGAGTTTGTCCTTTTTCTTGTCCGGCAGGCGTAGAACTAATTAGCCAACATTGTAATTTTTGGCCCGTACTTCTCTGCTTTGGTATCTTCGAGCCCGCTATTGATAGAATGCGGAACGGGTTTTTGCCACGTCACGTTCTTCCTCCAATGCGTCCAAACTGTCCTGCCGATTGAGCTCGGCCTCTCTTTCTTCGTACATGCGCACCCGAGGTGAGTCATGATTATGTCGCGGGGCAAAACTGCCTCTGCGGCGTACACCATGAAGAATGGCGTATATCCGATGGTGTGATTCGGCGTGGTCCGCAGCCCCCAGAGTACGGAGTCGAGCTCCTCTACCCAGTGCGTGTTAGATTCCTAAAGGGACCGCACTAATTTGGGTTTGATGCCGCTCATGATAAGACCATTTGCATGTTCGACCTGTCCGTTAGTTTGTGGGTGATAGACGGAAGCATAATCGAGCTTAATGCCCATGTTTTTGCACCAGAGTTTTACCTCATCAGCCGTAAAGTTCGTGCCGTTATCAGTGATGATGTTGTGGAGGACGCCATAACAGTGTATGACCCCAGATATGAAGTCTATCACTGGTCCGGATTCGGCCGTTTTAACAGGCTTGGCTTCTATCCATTTGGTGAACTTATCCACCATGACCAGTAAGTATTTTTTCTTGTGGGTTCCACCTTTAAGGGGTCCCACTATGACAATCTCCCAGACCGCAAAGGGCCATGTTATGGGGATAGTTTGGAGGGCGGTGGGTGGCATATGGCTTTGGTTTGCAAAAAGCTGGCAACCGACGCATCGTTGGACTAAGTCTTGAGCGTCTGCCCGGGCCGTTGGCCAATAAAAGCATGTACGGAAAGCCTTGCTTACAAGGGACCGAGCTACAGCGTGATGACCACCGAGTCTGGCGTGAATTTCAGCCAGCAAGTTCCGCCCTTCCTCTTCGGAGATGCACCTTTGAAGGACTCCGGTAGTGCGTTTCTTATAAAGCTCTCCCTCATGGACTTTATAGGCTTTAGATCTCCGCACTATGCAGCGTGCCTCGTTTTGGTCCTCTGGGAGTTCCTTCCTAGTAAGGTAGGCTAGGAATGATTCTGTCCACGGGGCGATAACAACCATTATTACGTGGGCTGAAGGTGTGACTTCATTGGCGGAGCCTCCGATTGTGTCAGACTGTTCGGCATCGGGCAGTGCGGTTGAGTCCAGAATGTTATTGCCGGATTTCCCCTTCCCATACTACGGATGGCTTGAACAGCCGATCCAAGAAGATGTTGGGGGGGACTGCATCGTGTTTTGCTCCGATGCGTGCAAGGACGTCTGTCGCCTGATTGTTCTCCCGAGCTATATGATGAAATTCGAGCCCTTCGAACCGAGCTGACATTTTTAGGATGGCGTTGCGATAAGCTGCCATTTTTGGATCCTTGGCATCAAAGTCTCCATTTATTTGGGATATTGCGAGGTTCGAATCCCCTCGCACCTCTAGGTGTTGAATGCCCATGGATACTGCCATCCGAAGACCGTGTAAAAGGGCCTCATATTCGGCTGCGTTGTTGGAGTCTGTCTACATAATCTGGAGTATGTATTGAACTGTGTCTCCCGTGGGGGACGTCAAAACAACGCCAGCCCCTAGACCGGCCAACATTTTAGAGCCGTCGGAGTGCATGATCCAGTTTGAATATGTGCCGTACTCTTTAGGGAGTTCAGCCTCCGTCCATTCTGCGACGAAGTCGGCCAAAACTTGCGACTTAATAGCTCGCCGTGGCTTATAAGTTATGTCGAATGGGAGGAGCTAGATGGCCCATTTTGCAATCCGGCCCGTTGCTTCGCGGTTGTTTATAATATTGTTAAGTGGTACTTCGGAGGCTACTGTTATCGAACACTCTTGAAAGTAGTGTCGCAGCTTCCGGATGCCTTGAATACCGTGTATGCAATCTTTTGATAATGCGGGTACCGTGATTTGCATGGAGTGAGGACAGTGGACACATAGTAGACCGTCTTTTGAAGGGGAATTTGTGTCCGTCCGTTTCTCGTTCAACAATGAGCACTGCGCTTACAACTTGATGGGTTGTTGCAATGTACAATAGCATTGGTTCGCCAATATTTGGCGCGGCCAGGACTGGGTTTGTTGCAAATATGGCCTTTATTTCGTCGAGTCCGGCCGTGGAGGCATCCGTCCACTCGAAGTGTTCAGTGCGCCGAAGGAGGCAATAGAGGGGTAGTGCCTTTTCTCCCAAACGGGAGATGAAGCGGCTTAGAGCCGCCACGCATCCGGTTAATTTTTGTATCTGTTTGAGGTCTTTCAGGATATCCAATTGTGACAAAGCTCGGATCTTGGAGGGATTTGCTTCAATTCCTCTACCGGATACAATGAAGCCCAAGAGCTTTCCGGCTGGAACGCCGAAAACGCATTTTTCCGGGTTGAGCTTGATGTCGTATGTTCGGAGATTGTCAAATGTAAGCCTCAAGTCGTCTACTAGAGATTCGACATGTCTTGTTTTTACGACCACATCATCCACGTATGCCTCCACTGTTTTGCCTATATGGTTTGTCAGACATGTTTGAATCATGCGCTGATATGTTGCGCCGGCATTTTTGAGTGCAAAGGGCATTGAGGGAGTCCTGGATTAGGGGGTGTTCGGGTAGCCGGACTATACCTTCATCCGGACTCCTAGACTATGAAGATACAAGATTGAAGACTTCGTCCCGTGTCCGGATGGGACTTTCCTTGGTGTGGAAGGCAAGCTTGGCGATGCGGATATTCAAGATCTCCTACCATTGTAACCGACTATGTGTAACCCTAACCCTATACGGTGTCTATATAAACTGCAGGGTTGTAGTCCGTAGGACAATCATCTTCATACACAATCATACCATAGGCTAGCTTCTAGGGTTTAGCCTCCTTGATCTCGTGGTAGATCTACTCTTGTACTACCCATATCATCAATATTAATCAAGCAGGAGTAGGGTATTACCTCCATCTAGAGGGCCCGAACCTGGGTAAAAACATTATGTCCCTTGTCTCCTGTTACCATCCGGCCTTGACGCACAGATCGGGACCCCCTACCCGAGATCCGCCGGTTTTGACACCGACAGACATTGTGTTGAAGCAGAATGGGCCGTATGGTGTGATGAATGCCGTTGCGGCTTGGTCTGATTCTGCCATCTTGATTTGATGGTAGCCGGAATATGCGTCAAGGAAACACAACGAATCGTGTCCTGCGGTGCGTCGATAATTTGATCAATGCAGGGGAGGGGGAAGGGATCCTTTGGGCAAGCCTTTTTAAGGTCTTTAAAATCAACGCACAGGCGCCAGGATTTGTCCTTCTTTGGTACCATCACCAGGTTTCCTAGCCAGTCCGGATGTTTTATATCTCTGATGAATCCGGCCTCCAATAGCTTGGCTAGCTCCTCTCCCATGGCCTGTCTCTTAGGTTCGGAAAAACGCCGAAGAGCTTGTTCGACAGGTTTGAATCCTTTTAGGATATTTAAGCTATGTTCGGCCAGGCTACGTGGGATTCCTGGCATGTCTGAAGGGTGCCAGGCGAAGATGTCCCAATTTTCACGTAGGAATTCTCGCAGTGTGGCGTCTACATCAGGGTTTAATTGCGCCCTGATGGAAGCTATTTTATTGGGGTCCGTTGGATGGACCTGGAATTTGATTATTTCATCCGCTGGTTTAAAGGAGGTCGACTTGGATCTCTTGTCGAGTATCACATCGTCCCTGTTCACCGTGGAGCGCAGCGCAGTTAGCTCCTCAGCCGCTAGGGCTTCGGATAGTGCCTCAAGGGCCAGTGCGGCTGTCTTATTTTCGGCGTGGAGTGCTATGTCCGGATCACTAGCGAGAGTGATGATTCCATTTTGCCCAGACATCTTGAGCTTCATGTACCCGTAATGGGGTATTGCTTGGAAGATTGTAAATCTTCCCGCCCGAGCAGAGCGTGGTATCCGCTACTGAACGGGGCCACATGGAACGTGACCTCTTCGGACCTGTAATTATCCGGCACGCCGAACACCACATCTAGTGTGATTTTTCCTATACAGCGCGCTTCGCGACTTGGGATTATTCCTCTAAAGGTTGTGCTGCTTCGCTTAATGCGGTTCCAGTCTATTTCCATTTTTTGGAGGGTTTCCTCGTAAATGAGGTTCAATCCGCTCCCTCCATCCATGAGTACCTTGGTGAGGCGAAAGCCGTCCACTATTGGATTGAGGACCAGTGCGGCTGGTGCTCGGGCTGTTCGGAATTTAGGTTCATCACCGGCATTAAAAGTAATAGTCGTGTCACTCCATGGGTTTAATGTTGCTACTTGGTAGACTTCGGCGATGTTGCAGAGTGTTCTTTTTCGCATGCTATTTGATGCGAAAGTCTCGAATACTGTTAAGACTGTACTGGTGTCCCTGGGGTGGCTTTCTGCGGCCTCCGGAATTAGAAGGTCTTCGCCAATTTTGGCCACCTGCCGGAGTATCCAACATGCTCTGAGGCTGTGAGTTGGAGTGGCGTCCTCTGTACTATGAATTTTACAGGGTCCATTAAGCCATCCTTCCAGTACGGTTCCATGCCCTGTAGAGGTTTTTTGTTTTTTGGTGTTTAACCCGGGTGTCTGTCGAAGATGCACCCTTTTGTTTCGGACGGGGTTTCTATTTAGGGCCGGATTATCCCAAAATTTTATTTCGGTTTTCCAGGCGCTTTCCGTCGCACAGTACTTTCGTACTACGGACGCCAAGTCAGAAAGGCGTGTAATATCACGACGACTTATGGCCTTGAGGATTCCCTTGTCCGTGCAATTATTGCAGAAGATTGAGATTGCGTCTTCCTCGCAGCTGTCCTTTATCCTGTTCATAACCAAGAGGAATCTGGCTCAGTAATGGTGTACTGTTTCTTTGGGCTTTTGCCTGATTTTGGATATATCGCTTATGTTCGGGCGGGTGGGTGGAATTAAATCCGAAACCTCACCCGATCTGAGACTCAGAGGCCAAGGAGTTTCCGAACTCTGAAGTTTAGGTTCTTGGATGTTATCCAATGAGTCTAGCCCGTTGCCTGATTCTAAGTTCAGGTCTTTTGTTATATCCTCCCCTCCGCGGGTATCCGGCCTGGAGGGATCGGGAATCCAGACGTAATTAGTCCTTAAGATAGATGAAGGGTCGCCGCACTGCCCTTCTACCACGGCAACGTGATGGGTGACCTGGGGAGAGTTAATCTCTCTTAGATCGGGTTTATGCCCAACCTTGTCGTAATCTGTAGCGACCCCCAGGGCGGCGATGCGATCCAGGAGTTCGTTCATGGAAGAGAGCTCTATTGGATCTAACTACTCGGCGAGTTCCGAACTGACATGAAGATTGCTTTGGATGACCCGAGAGGTCATCGTCGGCGCAGCAGCCGAACAGGCGGTCATAAGAAAACCACCCAGCCGGAGGGTTTGGCCGACAGCTAAAGCTCCCATAGCAATGGTGCCTTCTTTAAAGACGGGATGAGGCATCCTTCCTGATGGCGACGGCACAGAGGAACTCTCAATGAAAGCACCAATGTCGGTGTAAAAACCAGCGGATCTCGGGTAGGGGGTCCCAAACTGTGCGTCTAGGCGGATGGTTATAGGAGACAAGGGACAGGAAGTTTTACCCAGGTTCGGCCCCTCTCGATGGAGGTAAAACCCTACGTCCTGCTTGATTAATATTGATGATATGGGTAGTACAAGAGTAGATCTACCACAAGATCAAGGAGGCTAAACCCTAGAAGCTAGCCTATAGTCTGATTGTTGTATGTTGTCCTAAGGACTAGAACCCTCTGGTTTATATAGACACCGGAGAGGGTTAGGGTAACACAAAGTCGGTTACAATGGTAGGAGATCTAAATATCTGCATCGCCAAGCTTGCCTTCCACGCCAAGGAAAGTCCCTTCCGGACACAGGTCGAAGTCTTCAATCTCGTATCTTCATAGTCCAGGAGTCCGACTGAAGGTATAGTCCGACCATCCGGACACCCCCTAATCCAGGACTCCCTCAGCCCCAATGGACTTGGAGGGCAAGAAACCAGCCCCCTCCACCCCTATATATAGTGGGGAGGCACATGGGAGCCGCACCCTTCAAGAGGCGCAGCACCTCCCCTCCCCAACACCTCTCCTCCTCCGTTAAGAGCTTGGCGAAGCCCTGCCGGAGTACTGCTGCTCCACCACCACCACGCCGTCGTGCTGCTCTTGGAGCTTTCTTCCTCAACCTCTCCCTCCTTCTTGCTGGATCAAGGCGCGGGAGATGTCCTCGCTCCGTACGTGTGTTGAACGCGGAGGTGTCGTCCGTTCGATGCTAGGATCATCGGTGATTTGGATCACGACGAGTCCGACTCCATCAACCCCGCTCTCTTGAACGCTTCCGCTCGCGATCTACAAGGGTATGTAGATGCACTCCTCTCCCTCTCATTGCTAGAAGACTCCATAGATTGATCTTGGTGATACATAGGAAAATTTTAAAATTCTGCTACGTTCCCCAACAATTATGTCATAAATGAAGTAGCTAAGCTAATTATAGATCATTATTGAGCTATCCTAGGTTGTTATGCCATTTTTTTACCTAAATGCGCTAATTATGTCGTAAATGAAGTAGCTAAGATAATTATAGATCATTATTGAGCTATCCTAGGTTGTTATGCCTTTTTTTACCTAAGTGGGCTAATTACGTCATAAATGAACTAGCTAAGCTAGCTATAGATCATTATTGAGCTATCCTAGGTTTTTATGCCATTTTCTAGCTAACAAAGCATTTCTTAAGCAAAATACTTGGGAAAACTTACCATAATCTGGGAGGTGAAGGACCGGTCGGGGTTGCGCCACCGCGAGACGGAGAAGGATCGGTCGATCATTTCTGGGAGGCGTGCTGCACGAAAGATCATTTGCAATGTTTAGTTAGCATGATGCAACTAAAATGTGAATAGTAGTAACTAATGACCATTCAAATGAAACTCACCATGTCCTGTATAGCAATCTGGGGCATTGGCGGAGGGATCTGGCCGGTTTTCTCACACACGAAATGCACATTTTTTTCATGAGTCAGTCATATTAGTTAGTAATGAAACGAACATAACGTGCATGATTTGGCTAGTATGCGGGAGAAACTTACCACGAGGATATCGTATAGGGCCCGGTGACCCACGTTATTCCGATTCCTCTCCGCCTCCAATAAATTAGCCGTCCTCTCTTCCATCTCCCTTACCTTCTCCTCCGCTTGCCTGGTTGCCTCCGCCACAAGCTCCTTGGCCCTAGCCTCGATAGCGAGCTCCATTGGCCGCGGTCGAGGCCTCATCTCGGGAAGAGACTTCATATGGAGCTTCTTGATCTCCGAGAGACTTCTAGGACAACGTATGAGTCCATCCCTAATGGCTACTAAGCCATGTTTCCTCCCATCACCAGATAGCATCACGAGCTCAGGATCAAAAGGACTCCGGCTTGAGTTGAACTCCTCACCTTTCATATTCTGCCCCATTCTCTGTACCTCACAAGCTTGTTGTGGGAGGAGATGTTGGTGAAGCTCTCTGGATGATCAAGGTCATCCTTCGAGAATGCCTTGGCCTTCTTGTACGGGGCACTATGGGCCATGGCACAGAGGTCGTACAGCGGCGACACCTCCTTCTTATGGTGTCGCGCCTGAAAGAGAGGAACAGGGTAAATTAGTAATTAAAGCAAGCATGAAGAATGAAATTGCTTGAATCCTTAAGGGCTCGAACCACATACCGAGTGATCCCCATACTCAAATAGGTTGGATCTCCCTTGATGGTGCGGCACACCTTGCATCTGGGCACGCTTGTCCCTGTTCTTG
This sequence comes from Aegilops umbellulata, assembly GCA_032464435.1. Classification (NCBI taxonomy): domain Eukaryota; kingdom Viridiplantae; phylum Streptophyta; class Magnoliopsida; order Poales; family Poaceae; genus Aegilops; species Aegilops umbellulata. The sequence continues at coordinate 285,603,761 of CP136055.1, read as the reverse complement.
TTGTGGACGGGTAGCCATTGGGGAGAGCACCACTCATCCACCAACCTCTCCCAACAGTCCATCTTATCCGCACACCATCTCGGGGGCACCTAAGTTAGACAAAGAGAAATTTCAGCGCTACGCCTATGAATCAAATCAAGGAAACTAGTACAAGGCCTTAAGAATAGGTTATTACCTTCATGTACATGTCCTTACTCAGATACTTGGCACGACACTTCTTCTTCTCCCTCCTGATGTTAGTCAAGGCGTAGTAATCTCGAACAAACTGCACCCGAGCCTCGTGTCGTAAGTTATGAAGTAGGCGCTTGCACTCGGCTTCGAGAACCAAAGGCGCATCTGCCTCATGTTCCTCAAGACACCTGTAGAAGGTCTGCAATCAAACAAGACAACACTGATTAGTACAATCACTAGGTACTGTTGATTTTTAATTCTGTAAAGGAGAAATTACCCAAAACCGCCGTCTCATAATGTCGGCCACCGTATCGCACACAACACCGTCGACCATCTCCCCCGGCGGGGCCGGGGCAGCCTCATACAGTTCCCAGGCCAGTGCTAGTTGTGGAAGCTCACCCTCACCGGGCAACATGACCCACCCCGGGAAGTGGTGCTGGACTAGAGTACCAAGGACCTTGTTGGGCCTATGGACACCATCTGCGTGTATCCAACCCCTGCAGTATGACAAGGCCAACACATTAGATATTAATTTGAACAAACATGAAGGCAAAAGGTTAAAAAATACTAAATGCACTTACTTCTCCCCGTTAGGCTGAATCAACCACCTCTGGTCGCGGGTCGCCGGCATGGACGGTAGCTTAGTACCACCACGCTAGTAGACCTTCTTGCCCTCCTCAACTAGCTCACCCTCGTTGTAGCTATCCTCAGATAAGGTCTCCTCGACACCATCACCATGGTCGCTAGTCTCCGGAGTCACGTCTGACGAAGACTCTGGGACCCGAGTCTCCTGGGAGGAAGACTATGGGACCCGAGGCTCGGCGACCAGAGGATCATCGACCCGAGGCTCGTGGACCGGAGTACAACATGGGTCCAGGTCAGACCGGTCCACCTGACACAGAGCACTCCGGTGGTCCGGAGACTCAGCGGGGGGTGGCGGCGAGGAAGGCAGAACAACATTCCTACCTCTCCCAGCGCCCCGTCCACCTCTACCTCCACCCCTCTTCTTCCCCCGACCTCCTCTCCCGGCCGAAGAAGAAACGCCCGCCGAAGGTGCTAGGGGTGTATGCATGTTGTCTACCAGTGCTCTCCGAAGGTTCTGGGGTGCAATAAAAACATCCTTCCCACGCGCCAAGGTAGGAGGCTCGGAGTGCTCTCTACCCAAGACCACCATCTGAGTAAACGAAATTAGTACAACATAAACATAATAAAAAAATTAGTGTGTATCATCATCATGAACATAATAAAAAATTATATACCTAATAACATTAACTAATTAATATCGGGGTGTCGGCGTCGGGGGTGCCGTGTAGGGGTCTCGGGGTGTTGTGTCGGGGGTCGGTGGTGTCGTGTCGGGGTGCTGTGCCAGGGTCGGGGTGCCCCTCGGCAAACCTCGACCATCGGCAACCCTCGGGGGTCGGGGTGTGGGTGGTGTCGTGTGGAGGGTCGAGGGGTCGGGGTGTCGTGTCGAGGGGTCTGGGTGTCGGGGTGTCGTGTCGAGGGTCGAGGGATCAGGTGTTGGGGTCAGGGGGTCGGGGTGTCATGGTCAGGATGGCAAATCCTCGACCCCTCGACCCCTCGGCGACCCTCGACCACTTGGCCCTCAACACGACACCCCGACCCCTCGACCCTAGACACGACACCCCGACACCTCTTCTTCTTCTTCTTCTTCTTCTTCTTCCTCTTCTTATTTTACTTTTTTTTCCATATTTCTTGTTTATTCTTAAAAAACTACCTAAACTAATGAAACTAAATAACCTAAACTTATTAAACCTGAACTAAGAAACCTAAACTAATTAAACTAAATAACCTAGACTAATTAAACCTAAACTAACTAAACTAGAAAACCTAAACCAATTAAACTTAAACTAACTAAACTAAACAATCTAAACTAATTAAACTAAATAACCTAAACTAATTAAACTAAATAACCTAAACAAATTAAACCTAAACTAAAAAACCTAAACTAACTAAACTAAAAAACCTAAACTAATTAAACCTAAACTAATTGAACTAAATAACCTAAACTAATTAAACCTAAACCTAAACTAAAAAACAGAAAAAGAGGAGGTGAGGTCGCAGGGGCTCGCCGTGGGGGAGGGGGCAGCGGCGCGGTGGCGACGGGCGGCGACGGGTGGCGCTCCTCGGGGGCGGTCCACCGGCAGCTGCGGTGGGGAGGCGGCGGCGGGGAGGCTCGGGAGGGGGTGGGTAGGCAGGGAGGGGGCGGCGAACGGACAGGAGCGGGGCGGTGACGGGGCGGCGACGGAGAGGTGGTGGGCCAGTGGGGCGGCAGCAGTACTCGTCGGTCGGAGAGGAGAGGAGAGGAGAAAGAGATAGGGCGACAGCGGGGGCGCATGCCGTTAACTTATTTTGAAGCTTTGCCGTCCGTGTCACCTTTGCCATCCGCAAGCTGAGGGCAACGGACGCTTTGCCGTCCGCTGGTGGACGATAAAGTGGGGGCCCGTTAGGGCTTAGCAGCCAGTGTTCCAAACACCTTCTTTGTAATCAGCTAGCGGACGACAAAGAAGCTTTGCCGTCAGCTAGCGGGCAACAAAATGTTGGCTGATGGCAAAGTCTTCCTTTGCCGTCCGCTGCCTCTTTGTCGTCGGCTTTCCGCTGGCTGATAGCAAAGCCATTCTTTGTCGTCCGCTAGCTGACGGTAGAGATGGGGCGGATGGCAAATCTTCTGATTCCAGTAGTGTCTGGGCCCAGACATCTTCAACTTGAGGTATATGTAACATGGTCGAGCCATGAAACGAGCATATGCGGGCCTGTCCAGAATAGCATGGTAGGCACTGTGAAAATCCACCACCTCAAACATCCTTGTCCTTGCGGTAATTCTTGGAATCACCAAAAACCACATCAAGAGCAATCTGTCCGAGTGACTTTGCATTTTTTTCTGAAATAACGCCGTTGAACTGCATGTTGCTCTCACTGAGTTTGGACATTGGATTGCCCATCCCCTGGAGGGTCTCATTCTGCTTCTAAATGCAGTGCTGCAATTTAGTCAGCCCAGCAGGTCGCTTGCACGTGCCCTCGAATGTTTTGATAAACACTCGGGCTAACTCTTCCCAATAGAAAATACTTCCAGGGGCCGACTGATTCTACCAAGCCCTGGACGAACCTTCAAGCATCAGGGGGAGGTGTTTCATGGCTACATCATCGTTGCCTCCACCAATCTGCACTGCCACTCTGTAATCTTCGAGCCATGTGTCGGGCTTCAACTCACTGGTGAACTTACTCACGCCCGTCGCCAACTTGAAGTTGGGAGGAATCTCAACAGCTTGGATGGCTCTACTGAAACACTCAGGGCTAGAAACAAATGCTCTGCTTCCACTCGGGCGGTCTCTGTCTTGTCCTTCCTTGTTTGCCCGACCCCTGTCGACCAACCCTTGTATGAGGAGTGACCTCGCATCGAACCCGGGCTCTCTTGGGTCGACCGGAGCCCTCCGCTCCTCACCACACTACTAGGAAAAGGCATGCTAGTGGCGCACCGATTTTGCCTTCTAATGGCGCACTACTGGTGCGCCACTAGCATCACGCCATTAGAATTAAATTCTAATGGCGCACGTCTGGTGCGCCATTTGTATCTGGTGTTCTAATGGCGCACTGCGTAGTGCGCCATTAGTATAGCCTTCAGTGCGCCATTAGAATGCCTCCCAGGGGGCCATATGTACCCATGTGCTTTGGCATTCTAATGGCGCACCAGTGGGTGATGTGCCATTAGTGTAATTATCACAGTGCGCCATTAGTGTCTTGTGTGGTGTGCCACTAGTATGAATGTTAGGGATTTTTTTTCATTTCTGATATTTTCACAGGTTACAAAATATATTATTGGAAAGAATATAGACAGCAGCACACAGCAACATCAGATTCATCGAATACAATAGAAGATTAGTCTCCGAATACAATTCATCATATTTGTCTTCGAATTCAAAAGACCGAACAAAGATAGAACATTACAAGTCTCGAGACCGCGAGTAGCGAGTTTGTCTTCACATTACAAGTTGACATCGATCATCTAAACTACCATCACATAGAAGAGAGTTGCGGTCATCACGATGAGCATCATCGCAATGAAACTGGTCTTCATCGGTTGAACGACTGTCCAAACCAAAGAGACATACAATTCATTAAAGTTTAATTACAACATGAGCGAATCAATGTTTCAGAACTACACATAGCATCACTACTTTCGACTCGACTCATGGGACCGGAGCGTGGATGAAGCCGCCGTCTGTCGTGATGGTCAAGTAATCGCGGGCGTTGTCAGCCTGCATTTGTAGCGTTGTGTCTATCTCACTATTGGACGGTTGATTTCTGAGGTAGAACTGCCCCGAGGTATGAAGGACATCTTGATAGATGATTTCCACCAAGTCCGACTGGATGCGAAAGAATTCTTGTCTGATGTTCGCGTCCTGGATTGCCGACAAGCTCGCGGCCCAATCTTTGAGATTATTTGGTAGCAAAAGGTGATGATGGTCCCGTACGATCGCCCGCATGTGATGGAGGGCGTAGTAGGCATCCTTCCGACCGTCAGGCGGCTGCTTGACGCAGGAGAACATCGTATTGTGGCCGAACACGTTCCTGCCATACCTACGAACTGGCCTGGTGAAGGTGCTTCCAGATTTGGCGTAGCCGGAGAGAACATCATCTAGAACTTTCTTGATATTTGTGGAGTCCATCTTGGAGTCACGGTTCGGGTCCAAATACGTGGCCATGGAATATTTCGGGCTTAAGAGGATGAGTGTGCAATGTGTGTCACTGCACAGAACATGGAATGTTAGAAAAAAAAAGAATGATTGAAATCTAAGAAATCATATGTTACGGGCGGTTGAGGGGACGACTTACTCGGGAAAGTAAGGCACGAGGAAGTTATCCTTATCTGGGTTTGCCAGAATGACGCCTTCGAGGTGTGAACTCGCGACTTGGCGGTCCCCAGCGCTGCCCAAGAGCTTGGCACGCATGTAGAAGGGGTCGACTATCACGATGTCCGGGGTCTTGTCTCTAATGATCTGCATCTCCATACTCAGTGAAAACAGCCGAACGAAGGTGTAGTGCAGCGGATGAAGGTTCAACATAGCAAAGATGTCATCGAACCATAGGACGATCGTACCCCCGATGTCACCATCCACAAAGCCCTTGCCCTCTGGCACCTTGGCCACGAAAATCGGGTATGCCACATCATTCTCTCTGAGACGCCGCTTCTCCAAAGAAAGAACACTGTCGTGCAGACTCCGCATAGCACCGGTTGCAGCATTGAGCATATTTGACGGTAGCATCGCCCTACCCGCCACATGCACCGTCCTCGAGATATCCTTAGGTGAAGGTGGCCCGTCTTGAGCACGGATCATACTCGGTGCCGGCTGGCTCACACCCTTGTTACTCTTTCTTTTCCGTCCCTTCTTCTTCTGTTGTAATGGGACCGAGTTCTGCTGACAGACCGCCTTCTTGAGTGTGTTGGGGCTGATAATATTTGGCACCTCGGCTATCTGAAGCTCGGTGAAGTCGGCAGCTGGAGGCGTCTCCTGAGAACTGAACGCCAGACGACGCCTGTTGCAACTGGGTTTCTCCGCTGTACCAGCTAGACCGCGGTCGTCTTGGTTGGGTTCTTGAGAAAGAGGCCCGCAGAATTCGTCATCGTACCCATGTTCGGCAAAGTACTTATCGACGTTGCTAAATGTACGGCCGTCGTAGTTGTCATTGTTGTCGCTGTCTAGATCCTATGCCATATGCATGTTCGGATCCTGTGCCATAGGGATGCCCGGCATGTCCGGTAGCATTGCGGCGGTCTTGCCATGGTTTGGCGCCGACATGACTGGCGGTGTTGTCTTTGAGGTGGTGTCCCCTGCCCCCAAACGAATCTGGCTCTTCGGCTAAAGCAGGGGCCAGCTTAGGCAGGCGTTGAGGGTCATCAGATCATCTTCGTCGACCCCGGCGGGTTGAATCGGGGGTAACAACTCGTCGCAGCCTGGCAGCACCCGAACCAGTTGAACCCTATACACAGTGGGTGGCATCGGTTTACCGTGGAACACGGGGTTTCCCGGTTGAACGATTTTGCCCTTGGCGACATCGACCAACTCGTCGTTCACGAAGTGCAGGAGAGTGCACGGAACGTCGGCGGTGCCCTGCGAAAACATGTAGGGCGTCAGGGATGCCCAGTCAAAGGCAAGGAGATGAAGTCCTTGGCCGAGAGGCTTAATTAGTTACCATGATGATGGCGTCGAGCTCGGCTAATGTCGAGGCACCGCCAACGGCGGGCGTGCAATTGGCGGAGGGGCCGCTTGCTGGCGTGGTGCCGGCCGGCGTACACCCGGGTGCATTAAGCTCCAATGTCGGTCGTGCCGGCGTCGGAGACACCAATACCGCCGCCGCCGGAGACACCAATGGCGCCGCCTGCACATTGTGCGAGTTGCTGGCCGTGAAGCTGGGAATCGGCGGCGGCCCCTATTGGCCACCCGCAATCCACGTCGTTATCCCATGAATCAAGGTAGGCATAATGCCGGTGAGCGTCGATCCAAGTTGTTGTTGCACTTGCTCTTGGACAATCTCCGGAATCCACGCCACTTGTGCCCTGAGTGCTTCAACCTCGCACGACTGGCTTTCCGAGCTGGTCTTTTTCTCCTTTCGCCCACCAACGGTATAGTATGACGACCATTTTGTGGACAAGCCTTTGTCGGCCACACGACCAACTGACGACGGCTTAGTGAGCTTGTCCTTGTTTCTCATTACGTTCAACGCCCTATTTAGAGTGCTGTCCCAAGAAGGGGTGCTCTGAGACGACCCCGCGCTACTGCTTTCAGTCTCCTTCGCCAGAACAAGCTCAAGCGCCCTGGCCTTCAGATCCGTGGTAAGCTCCTTTGTTATCAGGACCTCCTTGTACCGGGCGCTGACATAGTTCCTGGTCTGCCTGTCACTGTTGTATTTCTCGAAGCGGGGCGGTAGGCCTTGCTCGGCACGCTCCACGTCCTCCTTGTCCCATATAGGCTCCGCCACTCTGTAACCGCCGGGACCGAGTTTGTGTTCCCCTAAGTTTAACTCCCGCATTTGTTTCCCCCACTGACTTGATTCGGAGGTTGCACTGCTCTCGCACTTGATCTTGAACTCCTTGTAGTCCTCTTCGCTGATCATCTCATAACTATCACCTTTCTCAATCATTCTCTTCACCGTGCTTCTCCAAGTAGACAGGGCCTTGCTCATCCTCGTGAGGGCGGCACTGTTCACTTTATTCCCTAAGAGGCGTGTGTTTTCAAATTCAGCGGGGAACTTGTATCATTCGTGCAGCTTCGTGAAGAGGAGGTTGCGCAAATTCCCTCGGTCCTTATTCCTAAGGTTCTCGGTGTTGATCTAGACGGTGCTCCAGAGAATGCACCCGAGCTGAACCGAGTACCCCTTGACTATATGTTTGGGCTCCGTTGGATGCCCGTCAGAGTCCACTTGAGTAAATTCCTCCTTGACGGCGCGGAGCGCGCTCGGGCGCCGGTCCTTCCGTTGCTTCTTCGGTTGGCTGCCATCCGTGCCTGCGCTGCCATCATCAGTGGCGGCATCCTCGGCGGCACCATCAGTGGTGTCTTCCCCAACGCCACTAGGGGTTGTGTAGTCAGGATCGGTGTCTTCCGCAGCATCCTCATAGCGGTGAGGTTGTTTCTCCATCTCCTGGGGCAGCTCCCAGAATTGCTTGTCGCCCGAACCGCCGGCCTCATCGCTGTGGGCCATGTTTCGCTCTAAATAGGAAAAAAGTTTGGTCAAAAAGTTGGTTATTGTCAAGGAACAAGATCATGGTCTCATCATTTAGGGTTTGTTGACACCGAGGCATCCTAAAAGCTAAGCTTTTATCATTTAGGGTAACAACTAGATGCCGAGGCACCCTAAAAGCCTAAGCGTACATCATTTAGGTTCTCATCGACACCGAGGCACCCTATAGAAGCCAAGGTTTCACCATTTAGGGTTTGTCGACGCCGAGGCACCCCAAATGCTAGGTTATGTTTTCATCATTTAGGGTTTATCGATGCCGAGGCACCCTAGGTTGGGCCTAATCACTTGGCACTAATCACTTGGCTCTATTGCCACCTATGCAGCAAGAATGGCGGGGCAGTTGATCCTACTTAACTAAGTACTAAGATACCCCGGCCCATGCATTAGTCGCTAGTACCCCATATGTCCTATTTTTAGCAAAGTCATGCTAAAATTCATGGAAAATTTCAGCATGACCTTTGCTGAAAATAGGACATATGGAGTACCCGAATTTGCCGAAACGGAAGTTAATCGACATTCCGGCAAACTCAAGGGCCTCTCGGGGTACCTGCAATATCATTATCCCCGCGTAATGAAGTCGCCAATGGGTCATTTCAGAAGATCACAAGTAGCATCATCACAAGTATACATACTACTGCCCAAGCAAATTAACTGAATAGTATTGTGTCAAGTTCAGTTTGAAAATTCAGTTACTGCTTGAGTGATTTGACACCAAAAATTACTCCCAAAAATTACAACGACTGTATATATTCACTGTACAGGCTGTCAAGTTCTATTTCAGCTCAAGTTTCATTACAACACAAACACTGTAATTCATCTGCATCATTTTCTAACCAAGGCATGGCTCAGGAAAATTCAGAAATAAAATGCATCAGCTTGAAGAAATAATGCGATTGACACGTCAAAACTATGATAGAAATGTAAAACAGTGTAATAATGCATGTTTTAATTATCATACTTGTATATCAAATTGTTAGTTCAGGTGTGGCATTGATGCGGTGCCCACATTATATTATAGAACAGTGTCACATGTCGTACAAGCATCAAACATCCAGTGTTGAAAAAATAGATTAATGAATGTCGCCCTACTGAACCTGAACTTAATACTCACCATAGGAGCTATACTAATCCAGTTGTTGACAGGTCAATTCAACTTATATTGATTCCTCACAAGAATTTACCATGTACCTCCTAAACAACCTAATCCAGCACAGGGACATGTGACTCCCAACAAAGATTGCCCATTTAAGTAGAGTTTTCTTGTACAAGGGCATTGAACTTGCCCAAGTGCCTTTCCTCAATAACTTTGATGACTTTCAACGAGACATGAGGATATGGGCCATTTTTGTACAACATTATAACAGGCAGAGCTTTCAACTGAATTTGTCCTTTATAATTAAAGGCACAACTATGGCAAAAATACCATGGTGCCTCTACTGGGTCATGGGATGCAATTTGGGGTGAGAAAACTAAACACAAAATTCGGATGTGCCTCTACTGGGTCATGGCACATCAATTTACAGATAATCAAACTAACAAAAATGCCATAGACTGCCACGGTCGAGGGGAGGGAGGGAGGGAATGGGGAATGGTGGAGAAAGGGAGGAAGGAGGAAGGAGGAGAGGTACCTGGTCGCCGGAGGGGTCGGGGTCGGGGTCGGCGAAGGGGTCGGGGTCGGGGTCCGAGCTCGTCCGTGTCCTCGCTCGCCGTGGTCGAAGGAGAGCAGGGGCCGGTGGCGGAGGAAGGCAGGGGCAGGCGGGGTGGGTGCGTCGCGGCCGCGCTCGCCGGCTGCTGCAGGGGCCAGAGGAGGCCCTCGCTCGTCGGAGGGAGGAGGAGAGGAGAGGAGCGGGCGGCGCGCGCTTGGCCGATCCCGTTCGGGGGGCGCGGGGGCGGCGGGGGTGGAGTCGCCGACGGCGTGCAGGCTCGGCGGACGGAGGGGGCGGCGGCGTACGGTTGGGGTTGAGTGGGGGATCTGGCGAGGGAGGGAGGGAGGCCACAGTGCGAGGGGAATAGGTGGAGTGGGGGAGGGTTATATTGGCGCACCAACCCCTGGTGCGCCATTAGAATTTTGTTTTAGTTACTAGCCCGACTGGTCAGGTTATATCCCACCTAACCCTATCTCCACCAAAACACGTCCACTAGCTCGACTGGTCAGCACGTAGCACACACAGTAGGAGGTCCTAGGTTCGATTCCCAGGCTCCCCAATTTTTGTTTTTATGCATTTAAAATGTTGTTTGATATTTATTTGTGTTTAAATATGTTCAAACTTGTTTAAATCATAACAGTAATATTTTTTTATAAAAACAGTAATAATTTTTTAAAAAATATCATCAAATTTGTTATCTGGAAATATTTATGAATATGAAAAAATATCATCAAATTTTTTATTTGAAAATATCATGAGTTCATGGGTCGGCGGCGGCGACCAGTGGAGCGGGGGAGGGTGCGGTGGGTCGTCGGCGGCGATGGAGTAGGGGAGGGTGCGGGGGGTCGGCAGCGGCGGCCGCTGGAGCGGGGGAGGGTGCGGTGGGTCGTCGGCGGCGGTGGAGTAGGGGAGGGTGCGGGGGGTCGGCGGTGGCGCCCGATGGAGCGGGGGAGATGGTGCGGGGCCGGGTGCTCGGCGGCGAGGGGGACCGGATATAAAAAATAAAAAAATAAAAAAAGAATAAAAACAACTATATATTCTAATGGCGCACCGTGGCACAGTGCGCCATTACTGGTTTAAACTAGTAATGGCGCAATGTGCTAGGGTGCGCCATTAGTAGTTTTGCAAAAAAGAATAAAAAAACAACAGTAGTGGCGCACTGTGTGGCCGGTGCGCCGTTAATATTTAGCACTAGTAATGGCGCACCGCACCATGATGCGCCATTAGTATGTTTGGAAAAATAAAAAAAATTGTTACTAGTGGCGCACCATGTGCCTGGTGCACCATTAGTGTCTTCCCACTAGTAGAAAACGGGCCTATTGTCCCGGTTCATAAGGGCCTTTTGCCCCGGTTCCTGAACCGGGACTAAAGGGTCGTTACTAATGCCCTGACCCTTTAGTCCCGGTTCTAACCAGAACCGGGACAGATGGGCCTCCACGTGGCCTGCGTGGTGAGCCCAGGAAGGAGGGCCTTTGGTCCCGGTTGGTGGCACCAACCGGGACCAATATACCTCCATGCGTCAGCATTTCTGTGGCTGGGGGTTTTGTTTTTTTTGAAAGGGGGGGGGGGTTGGGGTTTGGGGGGGTTAATTTAGGTATTTCATATATTGTGTTAGATAGCTAATTAATAGAGAGAAGTGTCCTCTCTTATGTCCGTGCTTGGTCGACGCTACGTACTATACATACGTATAGAGAGGACTAGACACGCTAGCTAGCTAGTAAGCAAACGAAGGAAACAGAAGATCGTCATGAACATATATGCATACAGAGAGAAGTGATATCGACCACCTCTCCTTCTCCGAGAGATTGGTCGAACAACAAGTTCTCGTATATCTATCCGACACTACCGGCAACATATATACAATAATTATCTCTTACAAATATAATCTCCTAAATTACGGACGCATGGTCCACATAGTATTCTCCATCTTCAGCGATCACGTGGTCAAGAAAGAATGCCGCCAATTCCTCTTGAATTGCTTGCATGTGATCTGGTGCTAGGAGTTCATCCCGCTGCCAAAACATCTAATTTGAAGAAGGGCTCAATACATATATATATGAATGAATGAAACTCAACACAAATGATGGTAATAACCTAAAATTGTGAATATTATTTCTTACGCACTTCATATTGTTCGTCAGAGTACCCGCCCCGCTCACAGGTCGTGTGGCGGATGGACTCGCAAACGTAGTATCCACAGAAATCATTCCCTTGGTCCTGCCTCAACCACTTTACAAGAAATAGATGTCAATCAAACAGATAAGCAAGAATGCCAAATGGTATTGATGAAACTAGCGCTTGAATCAATAACTTGGAGACGCGCGGAACATGCTACTATAGTACTTACTTTCGGGTATCTAAATTGCAGCATATTCGGCAGTCCCGGAGATTTTTTGGTGAATTTTCTCCAAACCCTGCCAGACAAAAGAAAACAATTACTTGATATCAGGAAATGAACGAAGTTGCTGATATGGTGGATAATGATCGATTTAACTTACTTCTCGAGGATTTCAGTCATGTCCGCATACTCCTGGGGATCTTTTCGTTTAGTGTCCAAGACAGTTACTACTCCCTGCTCAAGCCTAATCTCTAGGAGAATATAGTGGTACCTGCGCACGCATGCATAACTCATCAATTACATTACTATAACCTGAACTAATATATAAGGGAAACCGAATATGCACAAGACAGTAACACTCACTTGAAGTTGTAAGGAAAGAGTATTATATCTTTGTTTTCATTTATTTTGAATGATCGTAGCAAGTTGGCCTCGATATCTGCGGCACGATGTTCAACCTTAGTTGCATCTATGTGATATGTGTTAAAGAACCCAATATCACCGATTTGTCTTTTCTTCAATTTGGCGATCTTCAATCTGCATAATATAGTGAGGATAATTATAAATACATGCAATGAAAGAGCTGAGCTATATAGAGAGACTTAATGACAGAAGTAGTAGTACTTACAGACAGTAGCAGGTGACCGTTGCTTTATCGAGGGCCAATTGATTGAAAAACTGATAGAACTCCTCAAATGGAATAGGCAACAGATCAATTCCAACGAGGTCATGCTCCGGTTTAACTCTCACATACAAAGTACTCCTCCCCCCAGACTCTCTGTAGATTTTCAAGTACCAATCATGCAATCTTCGCATCATCATTGATAGAGATCTTTCATCTTTGACGAGAGGCTTCCCGTACTCGTATCTGTGTATCTGCATTGTCCATGAAATCATAATGTACATCGTCGGGCAGGTAATCTCCAAGATTGCTATAACCGGGCACAATCCTCGGATTGACGATGTCGCTAGGCACCTTGAGCGGGGGGCATGATTGATTCCCTTGTTCGCCGAGCTGGGCAATTTGTTTCCCAGCTGCTCATCGTTCTTTCATCCTTTGATCACTGACTGTACTTCCCGACCGCTCCACTTCGGCCCATGTCTTTCCAATAATGCGCTCATAGTTGCCTTTCGGCGGAGACTTGGGTGGTTTTGCCAGGGCAGCCAGAGTGCGCTTCGCTTTCACCGGATCTACCTTCTCCTCCGGAGGTGGATGTCTCTGTGCTTTCAACCCTTCAAACCAGTCCTTCACTTCGGTTCGCGCGATCTTCGCGTTCTCCTACGGGCTCATCTCGTATGGTAACTTCTCTGGAGTCTTCAGAGAAGGACCGAATCTGTATTTCGTCCCGCCTCTGGCTCTACTGCTAGACGCCGGCCGAGTAGATGGAGTGGATGTCTCCTTTACTTGCTTACGAGGCGGAGGAGAAGGACTACGACGCGCTGGAGCAGCTGCCGGAGCGGCGGCGGGTCTCTTCCTCCCTTGCGGACGAGGCGGAGAAGGAGGAGGCTGGCTGCTCGGGCGCGCCGGCGCAGGCGGAGAAGGAGGCTGAGTGCCGCCACGCGCCGGAGAAGGAGCCGGCCGAGTGCCCTGATCGTCACTCGCCGGAGGAGGAGGCGGTGGAGGAGGCGGAGTGCCTTGACTCGTCGTAGGAGGAGGAGGAGGCGGAGGCGTCCAGTTTGGAAGGTTGATGAGCTCCTTCCGCCATAGGCATGGAGTCTTCAGAGAAGAACCCAGCCGAGTCTCCCCTTCTCCGGTAGGGTGGTCAAGCGGGAGGTCCTCAAATTCCTCCGTTATTTCATCCACCATCACCTTAGCATATCCTTCTGGAATCGGCCGGCATTGAAAAGTTGCACCGGGTTCAGTAGGAAAAATAGAGCCAACAGCCGCCTTGACCTTCATATTAATCCATTGCGTCATAAGGTGGCAATTTTGAGACTCCGTGATAGCATCCACGGGATAGCTGGCAGGAGCCGTCAAGACATGCTTCGGCTGAAGCAGCTCAGTGGAAGCCACACTGCTTCTCCACTGATATGGCGGGGTAGATTCAGGGGAAGCTTCGGCAAGTCGTTTGCTGCGATTTGCTTCTCGTTCCTCTATCCCTTGTACCCTTGCTTTAAGCGCCTGCATTTCGGTCTGCTGCACTTTCTTCCTCCTCTCGTGGCATTTGTAACCGCCTGCGTTTGGAAACCCAGCCTTCCACGGAATGGAGCCTGGTGTGCCTCGTGTCCGTCCAGGGTGCTCAGGATTTCCGAGGGCCTTTGTGATCTCGTCATTCTCTCTGTCTGGAAGGAACATCCCTTTTTGCGCTACATCGATATAGTACGGAAGGTTCTTGAAGGGTATGTCAAGTTGCTCGTCCGTCCAAACGCACATCCCTGTTACAGGGTCCAAGGATCCACCAGCCTCGAAGAACCAAGTCCGGCAACGGCCTGGCCAGTTCATTGTCTCTGGTTCGATCCCTTTATCAAGCAGATCAGTCTCAGCCTTTGCCTACTTAGTCCGGCCTTTGAGGTAGCCACCTGACCTCGTGCGATGGTGAAGCTTCTTCTTCGCAGCATTTTTCTTGTTTGTCTCCGACATCTTCTTACTCTTATTCGATGTCTTGTGGGCCGCAAATGCAGGCCATTGATCTCTGATCTTCTCATATTTGCCGATGAATTGTGGTGTCTCTTCTTTGTCGACAAACTTTTTCAGCTCATTCTTCCACCTCCTGAATAGCTCTGCCATCTTCTTAAGAGCATCAGACTTAATTAATTGCTCTATAACCGGCTTCTCCGGATCCTCCTCTGGCGGTAGGGTGAAATTCGCCTTCAACTCATTCCAAAGATCATCTTTCTTCATATCATTGACATAAGACACCTTAGGGTCTTCTTTAGCCGGCTTAGACCATTGGTGGATGCTTATCAGGATCTTGTCCCTAACAAGAACCCCGCACTGAGCAGTAAATGCATCCTTTGTCCGAATGGGTTCAATCGGTAGGCCGTCGCGCGCGATTGCTGTGATCTCAAACCTTTCATCCTCGCGTAACTTTTTCTTCGGGCCTCGTCTCATTACCGAAGTTGTGCTCGATCCGGAGGGCTAGAAAAAAGAAGAAAGACGAGAGTTAATTAATATGTGTACACACCAAAACAATAAATGCATCAATTAGCTAGTCTCGGCATAGGCTTAACTAATATATTTACCTAGCCGGACTCTGTTCGGTCACCGGAGCCGTCACCCTGTTCTTCCGGACCTTCTTCACCCTGCTGTTCTTCCGGACCTTCTTCACCCTGTTGTTCTTCCAGACCTGCTTCTTCACCCTGCTGTTCTTCCAGACCATCATTGTCGTTAAGATAACACGACATGACATCACCTTCGTCTAAGATTATGTCCCGCAGCGTCTCTTCTGCTTGCTCGTCTCGTCCGTGCTCCATTGTTTCTGCAAATATATATTACAACATGGCAATTATTACACAAGCTTGACAGCACGTGGTATATTAGTTTGGGTGTACTCCTTGAGAGTTTTAATTGTTGAAGTTATCCGAGAGGGGGTAATATCGACAACGATGAGATACATACAGGGGAAAATAATGTTATCGGGGAGAGGGTATATCGACCCCCCCAGGTGTTGAAGTTATTGGGAGGGGTTTATATCGACAACGACGGCATACGTACATGGGGGAAAATAATATTATCGGGGAGGGGGTATATCGACCCCCCCCCACACGTGTTGAAGTTATCGGGAGGGGGAATATCGACCCCCTCGTGTTGAAGTTACCGGGAGGGGGTAATATCGACAACGATGAGATACATACACGGGAAGATAATGTTATTGGGGAGCTGGTATATCGAACCCCCCCCCACGTTTTGAAGTTATCGGCAGGGGTTTATATCGACAACAACGACATACGTACATGGGAAAATAATATTATCGGGGAGGGGGTATATCGAACCCCCCCCACCACATGTTGAAGTTATCGGGAGGGGGTATATCGACCCCCCCCCTCGTGTTGAAGTTACCGGGAGGGGGTAATATCAACAACGATGAGATACATACACGGGAAAATAATGTTATCGGGGAGAGCGGGTATATCGACCGTCCCACGTGTTGAAGTTATCGGGGTTTATATCGACAACGACGACATACGTACATGGGAAAATAATAATATCGGGGAGGGGGTATATCGACCCCCCACGTGTTGAAGTTATCGGGAGGGGTATATCGATGACGACACACCCGATAAAACATAAGAAAACGAAGAAGAAATAAGAAGAGGAGAAGAAGAAAGGAATAGCTAGAGGAGAAGATCGAAGAAAAAAAAGAAGAAAAAGAAGAAGAAAAAAAAGAAGAAAAAAAGAGGAGAAGAAGAAAGGAATAGAGGAAAAGAATAGAGGAAAAGAAGAGAAAATAGAATATATTCTATTTTCTCTTCTTCTCCTCTATTCCTTTCTTCTTCTCCTCTTCTTTTTCTTCTTTTTTCTTTTTCTTATTTATTTCTCCTCTTCTTCCTCTCCTCTCTTCTTCTCCTTTCTTCCTCTTCTTATTTACTTTTTCCTCTCATTCTTTTTCTTCTTCTTCCTTCTTAAAAATACATGAAGTAGTATTGCCTAATTCATTGTTCATATGAATATACAAACATTTGCATATTTACAATAATAAATATCACCAAAAAAATCTATGAACCGAAAAAAATCCTAATTTTTCTAAAAAACTATCTTTTGCATATATACATGAACATATATATACACAAATGACATATGTACATATATATAAAAAACAAGCATATATATATATATATATATATATATATATATATATATATGAAAAAACATATAAATGAAAAAAAATGCTAGCTAGGGAGGGTGCCAGCCGAACCAGGAGGACCGGGTCGGCGGCGAGGATGGCGACGGGGCAGTGGGCGCGCGCTCGGCGTAGGGGGCGCGGGCGACGGCGAGGGCGGGCCGGGGCGGCGCGCGTCGGGGAAGGGGCCGGCGCAGGCGACGGCAAGGGCGGGCCAGGGCGGCGCGCGTCGGGGCAGGGGCGCGGGCGACGACGACGGGGGCGGGCCGGGGCAGCGCGCGTCGGGGCAGGGGCGCGGGCGACGGCGACGACGGGGGCGGGCCTGAAGGAAATATGCCCTAGAGGCAATAATAAAGTTATTATTTATTTCCTTACATATCATGATAAATGTTTATTATTCATGCTAGAATTGTATTAACCGGAAACATAATACATGTGTGGATATATAGACAAACAGAGTGTCACTAGTATGCCTCTACTTGACTAGCTTGTTAATCAAAGATGGTTAAGTTTCCTAACCATAGACAAAGGAGTTGTCATTTGATTAACAAGGTCACATCATTAGTTGAATGATCTGATTGACATGACCCATTCCAATAGCTTAGCACCCGATCGTTTAGTATGTTGATATTGCTTTTGTTCATGACTTATACATGTTCCTTTGACTATGAGATTATGCAACTCCCGTTTGCCGGAGGAACACTTTGGGTGCTACCAAACGTCACAACGTAACTGGGTGATTATAAAGGAGTACTACAGGTGTCTCCAATGGTAGATGTTGGGTTGGCGTATTTCGAGATTAGGATTTGTCACTCCGATCGTCGGAGAGGTATCTCTGGGCCCTCTTGGTAATGCACATCACTTAAGCCTTGCAAGCATTGCAACTAATGAATTAGTTGCGGGATGATGTATTACGGAACGAGTAAAGAGACTTGCCGGTAACGAGATTGAACTAAGTATTGGATACTGACGATCGAATCTCGGGCAAGTAACATACCGATGACAAAGGGAACAACGTATGTTGTTTTGCGGTCTGACCGATAAAGATCTTCGTAGAATATGTAGGAGCCAATATGGGCATCCAGGTCCCGCTATTGGTTATTGACCGGAGACGTGCCTCGGTCATGTCTACATTGTTCTCGAACCGTAGAGTCCGCACGCTTAACGTTACGATGACAGTTATTATGAGTTTATGCATTTTGATGTACCGAAGGTTGTTCGGAGTCCCGGATGTGATCACGGACATGACGAGGAGTCTCAAAATGGTCGAGACGTAAAGATTGATATATTGGAAGCCTATGTTTGGACATCAGAAGGGTTCCGGGTGAAATCAGGATTTTACCGGAATACCGAGAGGGTTACCGGAACCCCCCGGGAGCCAAATGGGCCAACATGGGCCTTGGTGGAAAGGTGAAAGGGCTGCCCTCATGGGCTGTGCGCCTCCCCCTTCCCCTAGTCCTATTAGGACTAGGAGAGGTGGCCGGCCCCCTCTCTCTCTCTCCCCCTTTGAGGAATCCTATTCCAACTAGGATTGGGGGGGGGGGGAATCCTACTCCCGGAGGGAGTAGGACTCTCCTGGCGCGCCACCCTTGGCCGGCCAGCCCCTCCCCCTTGGATCCTTTATATACGGAGGCAGGGGCACCCCATAGACACACAAGTTGATCTTCGTGATCGTTCCTTAGCCGTGTGCGGTGCCCCCTTCCACCATATTCCACCTCGGTCATATTGTAGCGGTCCTTAGGCGAAGCCCTGCGACAGTAGAACATCAAGATCGTCAGCACGCCGTCGTGCTGACGGAACTCCTCCCCGACGCTTTGCTGGATCGGAGCCCGGGGATCGTCATTGAGCTGAACGTGTGCCAAGAACTCGGAGGTGCCGTAGTAACGGTGCTTGGATTGGTCGGATCGTGAAGACGTACGACTACATCAACCGCGTTGATATAACGCTTCCGCTTTCGGTCTACGAGGGTACGTAGATAATACTCTCCCCTCTCGTTGCTATGCATCACCATGATCTTGCGTGTGCGTAGGAATTTTTTTGAAATTACTACGTTCCCCAACAGTGGTATCAGAGCCTGGTTTTATGGTTTGATGTTATTTGCACGAGTAGAACACAAGTGAGTTGTGGGCGATATAAGTCATACTGCCTACCAGCATGTCATACTTTGGTTCAGTGGTATTGTTGGACGAGACAATCCAGACTAACCTTACGCGTACTCTTACGCGAGACCGGTTCCCTCGACGTGCTTTGCACATAGATGGCTTGCGGAAGACTGTCTCTCCAACTTTAGTTGAACCGAGTGTGGCTACGACCGGTCCTTGAGAAGGTTAAAACGGAGTCTATTTGACAAACTATCGTTGTGGTTTTGGTGCGTAGGTAAGATGAGTTTTTGCTTAAGCCCGTAGCAGCCACGTAAAACTTGCAACAACAAAGTAGAGGACGTCTAACTTGTTTTTGCAGGGCATGTTGTGATGTGATATGGTCAAGACATGATGCTAAATTTTATTGTATGAGATGATCATGTTTTGTAACCGAGTTATCGGCAACTGGCAGGAGCCATATGGTTGTCGCTTTATTGTATGCAATGCAATCGCGATGTAATGCTTTACTTTATTACTAAGCGGTAGTGATAGTCGTGGAAGCATAAGATTGGCGAGACGACAACGATGCTACGATGGAGATCAAGGTGTCGTGCCGGTGACGATGGTGATCATGACGGTGCTTCGAAGATGGAGATAACAAGCACGAGATGATGATGGCCATATCATATCACTTATATTGATTGCATGTGATGTTTATCTTTTATGCATCTTATCTTGCTTTGATTGACGGTAGCATTATAAGATGATCTCTCACTAAATTATCAAGAAGTGTTCTCCCTGAATATGCACCGTTGCAAAAGTTCTTCGTGCTGAGACACCACGTGATGATCGGGTGTGATAGGCTCTACGTTCAAATACAACGGGTGCAAAACAGTTGCACACGCGGAATACTCAGGTTATACTTGACGAGCTATGCATATAAGATATGACCTCAGAACACGGACACCGAAAGGTCGAGCGTGAATCATATAGTAGATATGATCAACATAACGATGTTCACCATTGAAAACTACTCCATATCACGTAATGATCGGTTATGGTTTAGTTGATTTGGATCACGTGATCACTTAGAGGATTAGAGGGATGTCTATCTAAGTGGGAGTTCTTAAGTAATATGATTAATTGAACTTTAATTTATCATGAACTTAGTCCTGGTAGTATTAGCATATCTATGTTGTAGATCAATAGCTCGCGTTGTTGCTTTCATATGTTTATTTTGATATGTTCCTAGAGAAAATTGTGTTGAAAGATGTTAGTAGCAATGATGCGGATTGGATCCGTAATCTGAGGTTTATCCTCATTGCTGCACAGAAGAATTATGTCCTTGATGCACCGCTAGGTGACGGACCTATTGCAGGAGCACATGCAGACGTTATGAACGTTTTGCTAGCTCAATATGATGACTACTTAATAGTTTAGTGCACCATGCTTAACGGCTTAGAATCGGGACTTCAAAGACGTTTTGAACATCATGGACCATATGAGATGTTCCAGGAGTTGAAGTTAATATTTCAAGCAAATACCCGAGTTGAGAGATATGAAGTCTCCAACAAGTTCTATAGCTAAAAGATGGAGGAGAATCACTCAACTAGTGAGCATGTGCTCAGATTGTCTGGGTACTACAATCGCTTGAATCAAGTGGGAGTTAATCTTCCAGATAAGATAGTGATTGACATAATTCTCTAGTCACCATCACCAAGTTAGTAGAACTTCGTGATGAACTATAATATGCAAGGGATAACGGAAAATATTCCCAAGCTCTTCGCGATGCTAAAATCGGCGAAGGTAGAAATCAAAGAAAAACATCAAGTGTTGATGGTTGACAAGATCACTAGTTTCAAGAAAAGGGCAAAGGGAAAGAAGGGGAACTTCAAGAAGAACGGCAAGCAAGTTGCTGCTCAAGTGAAAAAGCCCAAGTCTGGTCCTAAGCCTGAGACTAAGTGCTTCTACTTCAAAGGGACTGGTCACTGGAAGCGGAACTACCCCAAGTGATTGGTGGATAAGAAGGATGGCAAAGTGAACATAAGTATATTTGATATACATGTTATTGATGCGTACTTTACTAGTGTTCATAGCAACCCCTCAGTATTTGGTACTAGTTCAGTTGCTAAGATTAGTAACTCGAAACGGGAGTTGCAGAATGAACAAAGACTAGTTAAAGGGCAAGGTGACGATGTGTGCTAGAAGTGGTTCCAAGATTGATATGATCATCATCACACACTCCCTATACTTTCGGGATTAGTGTTGAAACTAAATAAGTGTTATTTGGTGTTTGCGTTGAGCATGAATATGATTTGATCATGTTAAATTGCAATACAGTTATT
This sequence comes from Aegilops umbellulata, assembly GCA_032464435.1. Taxonomy (NCBI): domain Eukaryota; kingdom Viridiplantae; phylum Streptophyta; class Magnoliopsida; order Poales; family Poaceae; genus Aegilops; species Aegilops umbellulata. The sequence goes on along the minus strand of CP136055.1, from coordinate 285,582,644 downwards.
CATTTAAGTTAGAGAACAATTGTTGTTCTGTTTACATGAATAAAACCTTCTATGGTCATACACACCAACGAAAATGGTTTGTTGGATCTCGATCGTAGTGATACACATATTCATAATATTGAAGCCAAAATATGCGAAGTTAATAATGATAGTGCAACTTATTTGTGGCACTGCCGTTTAGTTCATATTGGTGTAAAGCGCATGAAGAAACTCCATGCTGATGGAATTTTGGAATCTCTTGATTATGAATCACTTGATGCTTGCGATCCATGCCTTAAGGGCAAGATGACTAAAAACGCCGTTCTCCGGAACAATGAAGCAAGCAACAGATTTATTGGAAATCATACATAATGATGTATGTGGTCCGATGAATATTAAGGCTTGCAGCAGGTATCATTATTTTCTGACCTTCACAGATGATTTGAGAAGATATGGGTATATCTACTTGATGAAACATAAGTCTGAAACGTTTGAAAAGTTCAAAGAATTTCAGAGTGAAGTAGAGAATCATCGTAACAAAAAAAATAAAAGTTTCTACGATATGATCGCAGAGGTAAAATATTTGAGTTACTAGTTTGGCCTTCATTTAAACAATGTGAAATAGTTTCACTACTCATGCCAACTGGAACACCACAGCATAATGGTGTGTCCGAACATCATAACCGTACTCTATTGGATATAGTACAATCTATGATGTTTCTTACCGATTTACCAATATCTTTTTGGGATCATGCATTAGAGACAGCTGCATTCACATTAAAAAGGGGCACCATCTAAAGTCCGTTGAGACGACACAATATGAACTATGGTTTGGCAAGAAACCAAAGTTGTCGTTTCTTAAAATTTGGGGTTGTGATGCTTATGTGAAAAAGTTTCATCTTGATAAGCTCAAACCCAAATCAGAGAAATAAGTCTTCATAGGATACCCAAATGAGACAGTTGGGTACACCTTCTATCACAGATCCGAAGGCAAGACATTCGTTGCTGAGAATGGATCCTTTCTAGAGAAGGAGTTTCTCTTCAAAGAAGTGAGTGGGAGGAAAGTAGAACTTGACAAGGTAATTGTACCTGCTCCCTTATTGGAAAGTAGTTCATCACAGAAATCTGTTCTTATGACTACTACACCAATTAGTGAGGAAGCTAATGATGATGATCATGTAACTTCAGATCAAGTAACTACCGAATCTCGTAGGTAAACCAGAGTGAGATCCGCACCAGAGTGGTACGGTAATCCTGTTCTGGAAGTTATGTTACTAGACCATGACGAACTTGCGAACTATGAAGAAGCGATGGTGAGCCCAAATTCCGCGAAATGGTTTGAGGCCATGAAATCTGAGATATGACCCATGTATGAGAACAAAGTTTGGACTTTGATTGACTTGCCCGATGTTCGGCAAGCAATTAAGAATAAATGGATCTTCAAGTAGAAGACGGACGCTGATAGTAGTGTTACTATCTACAAAGCTAGAATTGTCGCAAAAGGTTTTCGACAAGTTCAAGGCGTTGACTACGATGAGAGTTTCTCACTCGTGTCTATGCTTAAGTCTGTCCGAATCATATTAGCAATTGCCGCATTTTATGAAATCTGGCAAATGGATATAACAAAACTGCATTCCTTAATGGATTTATTAAGAGTTGTATATGATGCAACCAGCAGGTTTTGTCAATCCTAAAGGTGCTAACAAAATGTGCAAGATCCAGCGATCCATCTGTGAACTGGTGCAAGCATCTCAGAGTTGGAATATATGCTTTGATGAGTTGATCAAAGCATATTGTTTTATACAGACTTGCGGTGAAGCCTGTATTTACAAGAAAGTGAGTGGGAGCACTACAACATTTCTGATAAGTATATGTAAATGACATATTGTTGATCGGAAATAATGTAGAATTATTCTGTGAAGCATAAAGGAGTTTTTGAAAGGAGTTTTTCAAAGAAGGACATCGGTGAAGCTGCTTACATATTGAGCATCAAGATCTATAGAGATAGATCAAGACGCTTGATATTTTTTTCAATAAGTACATACCTTGACAAGATTTTGAAGTAGTTCAAAATGGAACAGTCAAAGAAAGAGTTCTTGCCTGTGTTACAAGGTGTGAAATTGAGTAAGACTCAAAACCCGACCACGACAGAAGATAGAAAGAGAATGAAAGACATTCCCTATGCCTTGGCCATAGATTCTATAAAGTATGCCATGCTATGTACCAGATCTATTGTATAACCTACACTGATTTTGGCAAGGGAGTACAATAATGATCTAGGAGTAGATCACTGGACGGCGGTCAAAATTATCCTTAGTGGAATAAGGATATGTTTCTCGACTATGGACGTGACAGAAAGATTCGCCGTAAAGGGTTACGTCGATGCAAGTTTTGACACTGATCTGGATGACTCTAAGTCTCGATCTAGATACATATTGAAAGTGGGAGCAATTAGCTAGAGTAGCTCTGTGCGGAGTATTGTAGACATAGAATTCGCAAAATACTTACGGATCTGTATGTGACAGACCCGTTGACTAAAATTATCTCACATGATCACACCTTAGTACTCTTTGGGTGTTAATCACATAGCGATGTGAACTAGATTACTGACTCTAGTAAACCCTTTGGGTGTTGGTCACATATCGATGTGAACTATGGGTGTTAATCACATGGTGATGTGAACTATTGCTGGTAAATCACATGGCGATGTGAGCTAGATTATTGACTCTAGTGCAAGTGGGAGACTGAAGGAAATATGCCCTAGAGGCAATACTAAAGTTATTATTTATTTCCTTACATATCATGATAAATGTTTATTATTCATGCTAGAATTGTATTAACCGGAAACATAATACATGTGTGGATATATAGACAAACAGAGTGTCACTAGTATGCCTCTACTTGACTAGCTTGTTAATCAAAGATGGTTAAGTTTCCTAACCATAGACAAAGGAGTTGTCATTTGATTAACAAGGTCACATCATTAGTTGAATGATCTGATTGACATGACCCATTCCAATAGCTTAGCACCCGATCGTTTAGTATGTTGATATTGCTTTTGTTCATGACTTATACATGTTCCTTTGACTATGAGATTATGCAACTCCCGTTTGCCGGAGGAACACTTTGGGTGCTACCAAACGTCACAACGTAACTGGGTGATTATAAAGGAGTAATATAGGTGTCTCCAATGGTAGATGTTGGGTTGGCGTATTTCGAGATTAGGATTTGTCACTCCGATCATCAGAGAGGTATCTCTGGGCCCTCTCGGTAATGCACATCACTTAAGCCTTGCAAGCATTGCAACTAATGAATTAGTTGCGGGATGATGTATTACGGAACGAGTAAAGAGACTTGCCGGTAACGAGATTGAACTAAGTATTGGATACTGACGATCGAATCTCGGGCAAGTAACATACCGATGACAAAGGGAACAACGTATGTTGTTATGCGGTCTGACCGATAAAGATCTTCGTAGAATATGTAGGAGCCAATATGGGCATCCAGGTCCCGCTATTGGTTATTGACCGGAGACGTGTCTCGGTCATGTCTACATTGTTCTCGAACCGTAGGGTCCGCACGCTTAACGTTACGATGACAGTTATTATGAGTTTATGCATTTTGATGTACCGAAGGTTGTTCGGAGTCCCGGATGTGATCACGGACATGACGAGGAGTCTCGAAATGGTCGAGACGTAAAGATTGATATATTGGAAGCCTATGTTTGGACATCAGAAGTGTTCCGGGTGAAATCAGGATTTTACCGGAATACCGAGAGGGTTACCGGAACCCCCCGGGAGCCAAATGGGCCAACATGGGCCTTGGTGGAAAGGTGAAAGGGCTGCCCTCATGGGCTGTGCGCCTCCCCCTTCCCCTAGTCCTATTAGGACTAGGAGAGGTGGCCGGCCCCCTCTCTCTCTCCCCCTTTGAGGAATCCTATTCCAACTAGGATTGGGGGGGGGGGGGAATCCTACTCCCTCCTGGTGCGCCACCCTTGGCCGGCCAGCCCCTCCCCCTTGGATCCTTTATATACGGATGCAGGGGGCACCCCATAGACACACAAGTTGATCTTCGTGATCGTTCCTTAGCCGTGTGCGGTGCCCCCTTCCACCATATTCCACCTCGGTCATATAGTAGCGGTGCTTAGGCGAAGCCCTCCGACAGTAGAACATCAAGATCGTCACCACGCCGTCGTGCCGACGGAACTCCTCCCCGACGCTTTGCTGGATCGGAGCCCGAGGATCGTCATCGAGCTGAACGTGTGCCAAGAACTCGGAGGTGCCGGAGTAACGGTGCTTGGATCGGTCGGATCGTGAAGACGTATGACCACATCAGCCGCGTTGATATAACGCTTCCGCTTTCGGTCTACGAGGGTACGTAGACAATACTCTCCCCTCTCGTTGCTATGCATCACCATGATCTTGCGTGTGCGTAGGATTTTTTTTGAAATTACTACGTTCCCCAACAGGGCCGGGGCGGCCGGCGTCGGGGCAGCCTGGCGGCGTCGGCGTCGTCGGGGGTGGCAACTGTAAGATGAGAGTGAAAATTTCCTAAGTGTGGACTTATATAGCAGAGCCTTTAGTCCCGGTTCGTGGCAGCAACCGGGACTAAAGGTGGGCATTAGTCCCGGTTGGTGCCACCAACCGGGACCAAAGGCCACTTTTCAGCAGCCCAAAGGGCGGGAAGCAGCGGCCTTTCGTCCCGGTTGGTGGCACCAACTGGGACTAAAGGGGGGCATTGGTACCGGTTCGTGGCACCAACCGGGACCAATGCCCACCTTTAGTCCCGGTTGGTGCCACCAACCGGGACCAAAGGCCTTGTGCTGCTGCGCCCGCGTCGAAAGTTTAGTCCCACCTCGCTAGTTGAGAGGGGTGCGCAGTGGTTTATAAGCCCCACTACAGCACCCCTCTCGAGCTTCTCTCCATTGCAGGCTTACGGGCCTAATTGTCACTACTATGCCTGTGGGCCTACTGGGCCTCCTCCGGGCCTGAATCCTGGCCCATGGATGGGTTTCTAGTCGTATTCAGGCTGTGGGGGCCCAATAGGTGGCACTTTTTTGTTTTTTTTGTTTTTTGTTGCTTTATTTATTTTATTTCCTTTTGTTTTTTGCTTTGTTTTTTAATTCCTTATGCTTTTTGTTTTAGAAAAATTATAAACTTTTTGTTAATGCCATTAGTTTTCAAATTTGAAAACACTTTTTTTGTTTTTTTGTTTTCTTTGTTGCCTTATTTATTTTATTTTGTTTCTAATTACAACAAAATACTTATTGTTGCTATTTTTATTTTTATTTCAGTTTTTTTGTTTTGTTTTCTGCATTATTTATTTTCTTTTGTTTTTTTGCTTTATTTTTTAATTCTTTTTGCTTTCAGTTTTAGAAAAATTATAAACTTTCTGTTAGTGCCATTAGTTTTCAAATTAGAGTAGTTAAAATTTGAATTCTTTGAAATTTGTGTGAATCACAAGTTTGTTGCCCTCTTGAGACTGTTCTTGGTGAGAACATTGTTGACAAGGAGTGAACCGGGATTAATGGTATTACGAGGGCCAAACCATAAGACATTAAAGCATTTGAAATGAACTCTGAAAAAGTTGGCATAGCATGTGCATGTACAAAACGGAGAATGGTATCATACTCGTCTGTTACAAAGTTGGCATGGTATCATCATAATAGTTGTGGGAGAAAGTCTTTACTTTTTCTTCGCTTGTGTCATTTGCTTATTGCGCCGTAACCATGGATAATCTTCATTGTTTATCCAGATGCTTGGGTCAGCCTTGACTTTGAAGGGAGGAATTTCATGAAACTTTTCATAATCTTCAGACATGTCTGTCTTGCCCTCCACTCCCATGATGTCCCTTTTTCCTGAAAGAACTATGTGGCGCTTTGGCTCATCGTATGATGTATTCGCTTCCTTATCTTTTCTTTTTCTCGGTCTGGTAGACATGTCCTTCACATAGATAACCTGTGCCACATCATTGGCTAGGACGAACGGTTCGTCAGTGTACCCAAGATTTTTCAGATCCACTGTTGTCATTCCGTACTGTGGGTCTACCTGTACCCCGCCTCCTGACAGATTGACCCATTTGCACTTAAACAAAGGGACCTTAAAATCATGTCCATAGTCAAGTTCCCATATGTCCACTATGTAACCATAATATGTGTCCTTTCCCTTCTCGGTTGTTGCATCAAAGCGGACACCACTGTTTTGGTTGGTGCTCTTTTGATCATGTTCAATCGTGTAAAATGTATTCCCATTTATCTCGTATCCTTTGTAAATCAATACAGTCAAAGATGGTCCCCTGGACAACAAATACAGCTCATCACAAACAGTGTTGTCACCTCTGAGATGTGTTTCCAACCAACTGCTGAAAATTTCGATGAGAAGCCAATCGGGACCTTCATACTGAGCAGGCACTCAAAGAAAATTTCTTTCTCTTCTTTTGTAAGAGCGTAGCTGGCAGGACCTTCATACTGCTTCGGAGGCATGCCGTATTTTTCGTGCAAACGTTGCAGGTCCTCCCGTGTCTCAGGTGTATCTTTTGTCTTCCCATACACGCCCAAGAAGCCTAATAGGTTCACGCAAAGGTTCTTCGTCACGTGCATCACTTCGATTGAAGAGCGGACCTCTAGCTCTTTCCAGTAGGGTAGGTCGAAGAATATAGATTTCTTCTTCCACATGGGTGCGCGTCCCTCAGCGTCATTCGGAACAGCTAGTCCACCGGGACCCTTTCCAAAGATTACGTGTAAATCATTGACCATAGCAAGTACGTGATCACCGGTACGCATGGCGGGCTTCTTCCGGTGATCTGCCTCGCCTTTGAAATGCTTGCCTTTCTTTCGACATTGATGGTTGGTCGGGAGAAATTGACGATGGCCCATGTACACATTCTTCCTGCATCTGTCCAGGTATATACTTTCGGTGTCATCCAAACAGTGCGTGCATGTGTGGTATCCCTTGTTTGTCTGTCCTGAAAGGTTACTGAGAGCGGGCCAATCATTTATGGTCACGAACAGCAACGCCTTTAAGTTAAATTCCTCTTGTTTGTTCTCATCCCACATACGTACACCGTTTCCATTCCACAGCTGTAAAAGTTCTTCAACTAATGTCCTTAGGTACCCATCACTGTCGTTGCCGGGTTGCTTAGGGCCTTGGATGAGAACTGGCATCATAATGAACTTCCGCTTCATGCACATCCAAGGAGGAAGGTTATACATACATAGAGGCACGGGCCAGGTGCTGTGATTGCTGCTCTGCTCCCCGAAAGGATTAATGCCATCCGCGCTTAAAGCAAACCATACGTTCCTTGGGTCCTTTGCAAACTCATCCCAGTACTTTCTCTCGATTTTTCTCCACTTCGACCCGTCAGCGGGTGCTCTCAACTTCCCGTCTTTCTTACGGTCCTCACTGTGCCATCACATCAACTTGGCATGCTCTCCGTTTCTGAACAGACGTTTCGACCGTGGTATTATAGGAGCATACCACATCACCTTCGCAGGAACCCTCTTCCTAGGGGGCTCGCCGTCAACATCACCAGGGTCATCTCGTCTAATCTTATACCGCAATGCACCGCATACCGGGCATGCATTCAGATCCTTGTATGCACCGTGGTAGAGGATGCAGTCATTAGGGCATGCATGTATCTTCTGCACCTCCAGTCCTAGAGGGCATACGACCTTCTTTGTTGCGTATGTACTGTCGGGCAATTCGTTATCCTTTGGAAGCTTTTTCTTCAATATTTTCATTAGCTTCTCAAATCCTTTGTCAGGCACAGCATTCTCTGCCTTCCACTGCAACAATTCCAGTACGGTACCGAGCTTTGTGTTGCCATCTTTGCAATTAGGGTACAACCCTTTTTTGTGATCCTCTAACATGCGATCGAACTTCAGCTTTTTCCTTTTGACTTTCGCATTGCGTCCTTGCATCAATAATGACCCGGCGGAGATCATCATCATCGGGCACATCGTCTGGTTCCTCTTGATCTTCAGCAGCTTCACCCGTTGCAGCATCATTGGGCACATCGTCTGGTTCCTATTGATCTTCACCAGCTCCCCCCATTGTAGCATCACCGTATTCAGGGGGCACATAGTTGTCATCGTACTCTTCTTCTTCGCCGTCTTCCATCATAACCCCTATTTCTCCGTGCCTTGTCCAAACATTATAGTGTGGCATGAAACCCTTGTAAAGAAGGTGGGTGTGAAGGATTTTCCGGTCAGAGTAAGACTTCGTATTCCCACAATTAGGGCATGGACAACACATAAAACCATTCTGCTTGTTTTCCTGAGCTGCTTAGAGAAATTCATGCACGCCCTTAATGTACTCGGAGGTGTGTCTATCACCGTACATCCATTGCCAGTTCATCTGCGTGCGTTATATATAATTAAGTGTGTCAAAAACCATTACAGAACATCGTGAATAGATAATTAAGTGACCAAATTAATATAAGTTCATCATCACATTAAAACCAAAGTACATACATAGTTCTCATCTAACAACATATAGCTCTCCAGAGCATCTAATTAATTAAACCATACATTGAAACTATGTAAAACATTTCAATGCGAAAAAAACGCGATCATAATCGCAACCAAGGTAACAATTGATCCAACGGCATAATGATACCAAGCCTCGGTATGAACGGCATATTTTCTGTCGGTGTTCTGGGAACGGGGGTCCCCAGACTTGCCTGCCTGCGGCCTGCGGCGTGGCTCGAGTGGGGGCCCAATGTGGCCCATCTTCATCAACACAAGGCTCAAGACCCTCGCGAGGGGCCAAGCCTCGAGAGGCGGACGACACGGCGCTTCCTCCAGCATGGCCTCCTTAGGCTGGCTCGCGAGGAGGGGGAGAGATCAAGGTGGGGTACGTCACGAGGTGCCCATGACGCAAGCCATGACGACCAAGGGTGCCAGGCGGGCGCCAGCCCGCGTAGTGTCCTCCCTTTCCTCTTTGGTGCAAAGGGGGCAAGCGCAGGCGAGGGGATCAAGCAAAGGCACCCATTTTCGTGCAACGAGACTAATTGTTGGCGCGAAAAGGAGGAAGTCACTGTGGAGCCCAAGCCGGCGTCATCACCAGAGCCTTTGGCAGGCGAAGACCAACTTTAGTCAGGATAAGTGTACCCGATGTTCCCCTTCAAATTGGCCAATTGTTGGCGCCCTTCCCGCTCAATATTTGGGAAGAGTCCCAGGGCCTTTGCCTATAAATAGGACCAGCCACCTACAGAGTAGAGGCAACTGGAGAGAGGCATCTGATTCGGCATCTAGAGCAAGTAGAGAGAGAGAGAAAGAGAAGGGCGATCGAACTCCTCCTAGCAGTTCATCCCCTAGCCAAGAACAGACCCTCGCGAGGTCGTTCTTCCCTGTACTGTTCTTCCTCATCAGCCCAAGAGGCAATCCACCACACCACACTGGAGTAGGGTATTACACCACAATGGTGGCCCGAACCAGTATAAACCCTGTGTCTCTTGTGTAGTTCCTGCAGTAGTTTAGATCCTTACGAGACGGAGAGGTAGAGGGCACGATCTCCGCGCGCACCCCAGAGATCGAACCTTAAGGGTCTGCCGGAACCCCAGAATCCGACATTTGGCGCGCCAGGTAGGGGTGCGCCGGAATCAGCCTTCCACCGCTCCGCTCTCCTCCGACCACCGCATCCATGTCTGACGCTCGTCGGGCCAGCGCCGAGCGCCGGGCCGCCATCGCTTCCCGCGCCGTCCAGACGGCCCCTGTCGGTGGGCGTCCTCGTCGTTCCCCGTCGCCCGCCGTCAACTCCGCCACCGGCCCGGCGGGGAACGAGCAGCAAGTGTCCTCTCAGCACCCGTCCGAGCATGTCAGTGTACTAAAATAGGGGTACCTTAGTACCCCGAACTTGTGCACGGGCAGTCGTAGCACCCCACGGCAAGGCCTGCCGGGCGATCGCCAAGACCCCCCATGGTCCCCTCTGAAGGAAATATGCCCTAGAGGCAATAATAAAGTTATTATTTATTTCCTTAATTCATGATAAATGTTTATTATTTCATGCTAGAATTGTATTAACTGGAAACATAATACATGTGTGAACACATAGACAAACAGAGTGTCACTAGTATGCCTCTACTTGACTAGCTCATTAATCAAAGATGGTTATGTTTCCTAACCATGAACAAGGAGTTATTATTTGATTAATGAGGTCACATCATTAGTTGAATGATCTGATTGACATGACCCATTCCATTAGCTTAGCACCCGATCATTTAGTATGTTGCTATTGCTTTTATCCATGACTTATACATGTTCCTATGACTATGAGATTATGCAACTCCCATTTGCCGTAGGAACACTTTGTGTGCTACCAAACGTCACAACGTAACTGGGTGATTATAAAGGTGCTCTACAGGTGTCTCCGAAGGTACATGTTGAGTTGGCGTATTTCGAGATTAGGATTTGTCACTCCGATTGTCGGAGAGGTATCTCAGGGCCTTCTCGGTAATGCTCATCACATAAAGCCTTGCAAGCATTGCAACCAATGAGTTAGTTGCGAGATGATGTATTACGGAACGAGTAAAGAGACTTGCCGGTAACGAGATTGAACTAGGTATTGGATACCGACGATCGAATCTCGGGCAAGTAACATACCGATGACAAAGGGAACAACGTATGTTGTTATGCGGTCTGACCGATAAAGATCTTCGTAGAATATGTAGGAGCCAATATGGGCATCCAGGTCCCGCTATTGGTTATTGACCGGAGACGTGTCTCGGTCATGTCTACATTGTTCTCGAACCGTAGGGTCCGCACGCTTAAGGTTACGATGACAGTTATTATGAATTTATGAGTTTTGATGTACCGAAGGAGTTCGGAGTCCCGGATGAGATCGGGGACGTGACGAGGAGTCTCGAAATGGTCGAGACATAAAGAATTATATATTGGAAGCCTATGTTTGGACATCGGATGCATTCCAGGTGAAATCAGGATTTTACCGGAATACCGGGAGGGTTACCGGAACCCCCCGGGAGCATAATGGGCCAACATGGGCCTTGGAGGAGAGGTGAGAGGGCTGCCCTCATGGGCTGTGCGCCTCCCCCCTTCCCCTAGTCCTATTAGGACTAGGAGAGGTGGGCGCCCCCTCTCTCTCTCTCTCTCCCCCTTGGAGAATCCTAGTCCAACTAGGATTGGGGGGGGGGGGGATCCTACTCCCAGAGGGAGTAGGACTCTCTGGCGCACCAGGCTTGGCCGGCCAGCCCCTCCCCCTTGGCTCCTTTATATACGGGGGCAGGGGGCACCCCAAAGACACACAAGTTGATCTACGGATCGTTCCTTAGCCGTGTGCGGTGCCCCCTTCCACCAAATTCCACCTCGATCATATCGTTGCAGTGCTTAGGCGAAGCCCTGCGCCGGTAACACATCAAGATCGTCACCACGCCGTCGTGCTGACGGAACTCTTCCCCGACGCTTTGCTGGATCGGAGCCCGGGGATCGTCATCGAGCTGAACGTGTGCCAAGAACTCGGAGGTGCCGGAGTAACGGTGCTGTGATCGGTTGGATCGCGAGGAGAACGTACGAATACTTCCTCTACGTTGTGTCAACGCTTCCGCTTCGGTCTACGAGGGTACGTAGACAACACTCTCCCCTCTCGTTGCTATGCATCACCATGATCTTGCGTGTGCGTAGGAAATTTTTTGAAATTACTACGTTCCCCAACAGTGGCATCCGAGCCTAGGTTTTATGGTTTGATGTTATTTGCACGAGTAGAACACAAGTGAGTTGTGGACGATACAAGTCATACTGCCTACCAGCATGTCATACTTTGGTTCAGAGGTATTGTTGGACGAGACGATCCGGACCAACCTTACGCGTACGCTTACGCGAGACCGGTTCCCTCGACGTGCTTTGCACATAGATGGCTTGCGGAAGACTGTCTCTCCAACTTTAGTTGAACCGAGTGTGGCTACGCCCGGTCCTTGAGAAGGTTAAAACGGAGTCTATTTGACAAACTATCGTTGTGGTTTTGATGCGTAGGTAAGATGAGTTCTTGCTTAAAGCCCGTAGCAGCCACGTAAAAACTTGCAACAACAAAGTAGAGGACGTCTTACTTGTTTTTGCAGGGCATGTTGTGATGTGATATGGTCAAGACGTGATGCTAAATTTTATTGTATGAGATGATCATGTTTTGCAACCGAGTTATCGGCAACTGGCAGGAGCCATATGGTTGTCGCTTTATTGTATGCAATGCAATCGCGATGTAATGCTTTACTTTATTACTAAGAGGTAGTGATAGTCGTAGAAGCATAAGATTGGCGAGACGACAACGATGCTGCGATGAAGATCAAGGTGTCGCGCCGGTGACGATGGTGATCATGACGGTGCTTCGAAGATGGAGATCACAAGCACAAGATGATGATGGCCATATCATATCACTTATATTGATTGCATGTGATGTTTATCCTTTTATGCATCTTATCTTGCTTTGATTGACGGTAGCATTATAAGATGATCTCTCACTAAATTATCAAGAAGTGTTCTCCCTGAGTATGCACCGTTGCGAAAGTTCTTCGTGCTGAGACACCACGTGATGATCGGGTGTGATAGGCTCTACGTTCAAATACAACGGGTGCAAAACAGTTGCACACGCGGAATACTCAGGTTTAACTTGACGAGCCTAGCATATACAGATATGGCCTCGGAACACGGAGACCGAAAGGTCGAGCGTGAATCATATAGTAGATATGATCAACATAGTGATGTTCACCATTGAAACTACTCCATCTCACGTGATGATCGGACATGGTTTAGTTGATTTGGATCACGTGATCACGTAGAGGATTAGAGAGATGTCTATCTAAGTGGGAGTTCTTAAGTAATATGATTAAATGAACTTTAATTTATCATGAACTTAGTCCTGGTAGTATTAGCATATCTATGTTGTAGATCAATAGCTCGCATTGTTGCTTCCCTGTGTTTATTTTTGATATGTTCCTAGAGAAAATTGTGTTGAAAAATGTTAGTAGCAATGATGCGGATTGGATCCGTAATCTGAGGTTTATCCTCACTGCTGCACAGAAGAATTTGTCCTTGATGCACCGCTAGGTGACGGACCTTTTGCAGGAGCAGATGCAGACGTTATGAACGTTTTGCTAGCTCAATATGATGACTACTTAATAGTTTAGTGCACCATGCTTAACGGCTTAGAATCGGGACTTCAAAGACGTTTTGAACGTCATGGACCATACAAGAAGTTCCAGGAGTTGAAGTTAATATTTCAAGCAAATACCCGAGTTGAGAGATATGAAGTCTCCAACAAGTTCTATAGCTAAAAGATGGAGGAGAATCGCTCAACTAGTGAGCATGTGCTCAGATAGTCTGAGTACTACAATCGCTTGAATCAAGTGGGAGTTAATCTTCCAGATAAGATAGTGATTGACAGAATTCTCTAGTCACCATCACCAAGTTAGTAGAACTTCGTGATGAACTATAATATGCAAGGGATAACGGAAAATATTCCCAAGCTCTTCGCGATGCTAAAATCGGCGAAGGTAGAAATCAAAGAAAAACATCAAGTGTTGATGGTTGACAAGATCACTAGTTTCAAGAAAAGGGCAAAAGGAAAGAAGGGGAACTTCAAGAAGAACGGCAAGCAAGTTGCTGCTCAAGTGAAAAAACCCAAGTCTGGTCCTAAGCCTGAGACTAAGTGCTTCTACTGCAAAGGGACTGGTCACTGGAAGCGGAACTACCCCAAGTGATTGGCGGATAAGAAGGATGGCAAAGTGAACATAAGTATATTTGATATACATGTTATTGATGTGTACTTTACTAGTGTTGATAGCAACCCCTCAGTATTTGGTACTAGTTTAGTTGCTAAAATTAGTAACTCGAAACGGGAGTTGCAGAATGAACAAAGACTAGTTAAAGGGCAAGGTGACGATGTGTGTTGGAAGTGGTTCCAAGATTGATATGATCATCATCGCACACTCACTATACTTTCGGGATTAGTGTTGAACCTAAATAAGTGTTATTTGGTATTTGCGTTGAGCATAAATATGATTTGATCATGTTTATCGCAATACGCTATTCATTTAAGTAAGAGAATAAATTGTTGTTCTGTTTACATGAATAAAACCTTCTATGGTTATACACACCAACGAAATGGTTTGTTGGATCTCGATCATAGTGATACACATATTCATAATATTGAAGCCAAAAGATGCAAAGTTAATAATGATAGTGCAACTTATTTGTGGCACTGCCGTTTAGGTCATATTGGTGTAAAGCGCATGAAGAAACTCCATGCTGATGGGATTTTGGAATCACTTGATTATGAATCACTTGATGCTTGCGAACCATGCCTCTTGGGCAAGATGACTAAAACGCCGTTCTCCGGAACAATGGAGCAAGCAACAGATTTGTTGGAAATCATACATACTGATGTATATGGTCCGATGAATATTAAGGCTCGCGACAAGTATCATTATTTTCTAACCTTCACAGATGATTTGAGCAGATATGGGTATATCTACTTGATGAAACATAAGTCTGAAACGTTTGAAAAGTTCAAAGAATTTTAGAGTGAAGTGAAAATCATCGTGACAAGAAAATAAGGTTTCTACGATCTGATCGCGGAGACAAATATTTGAGTTACGAGTTTGGTCTTCAATTAAAACAATGTGGAATAGTTTCACAAATTCATGCCACCTGGAACACCACAGCATAATGGTGCGTCCGAACATCATAACCGTACTTTATTAGATATAGTACAATCTATGATGTATCTTACCGATCTACCACTATCGTTTTTGGGATTATGCATTAGAGACAGCTGCATTCACATTAAATAGGGCACGATCTAAATCCGTTGAGACGACACCGTATGAACTATGGTTTAGCAATAAACCTAAGCTGTCGTTTCTTAAAATTTGGGGCTGCGATGCTTATGTGAAAAAGCTTCAACCTGATAAGCTCGAACCCAAATCGGAAAAATGTGTCTTCATAGGATACCCAAAGGAGACTATTGGGTATACCTTCTATCACAGATCCGAAGGCAAAATTTTTGTTGCTAAAATGGGAAACTTTTTGGAGAAGGAGTTTCTCTCGAAAGAAGTGAGTGGGAGGAAAGTAGAACTTGATGAGATAACAGTATCTACTCCCTTATTGAAAAATAGTACGTCACAGAAATCTGTTCCTGTGACACCTACATCAAATAGGGAGGAAGCTAATGATAATGATCATGAAACTTCAGATCAAGTTTCTACTGAACTTCGTAGATCAACCAGAGTAAGATCCGCACCAGAGTAGTACGGTAATCCTATTTTGGAAGTCATGTTACTAGACCATGATGAACCTACGAACTATGAAGAAGCGATGGTGAGCCCAGATTCCGCAAAGTGGCTTGAGGCCATGAAATCTGAGATGGGATCCATGTATGAGAACAAAGTGTGGACTTTGGTTGACTTGCCCGATGATCGGCAAGCAATAGAAAATAAATGGATCTTCAAGAGGAAGACGGACACTGATAGTAGTGTTACTATCTACAAAGCTAGAATTGTCGCAAAAGGTTTTCGACAAGTTCAAGGTGTTGACTACGATGAGAGTTTCTCACTCGTATCTATGCTTAAGTCTGTCCGAATCATGTTAACAATTGTCGCATTTTATGAAATCCGGCAAATGGATAAACAAAACTACATTCCTTAATGGATTTATTAAAGAAGAAGTTGTATACGATGCAACTAGAAGGTTTTGTCGATCCTGAAGGTGTTAACAAAATATGCAAGCTCCAGCGATCCATCTATGGACTGGTGCAAGCATCTCAGAGTTGGAATATACGCTTTGATAAGTTGATCAAAGCATATAGTTTTATACAGACTTGCGGTGAAGCCTGTATTTACAAGGAAGTGAGTGGGAGCACTACAACATTTCTGATAAGTATATGTAAATGACATATTATTGATCGGAAATAATGTAGAATTATTCTGTAAAGCATAAAGGAGTATTTGAAAGGAGTTTTTCAAAGAAAGACCTCGGGGAAGCTATTTACATATCGAGCATCAAGATCTATAGAGATAGATCGAGACGCTTGATAAGTTTTTTCAATGAGTACATACCTTGACAAGATTTTGAAGTAGTTCAAAATGGAACAGTCAAAGAAAGAGTTCTTGCCTGTGTTACAAAGTATGAAATTGAGTAAGACTCAAAGCCCGACCACGGCAGAAGATAGAAAGAGAATGAAAGTCATTCACTATGCTTTGGCCATAGGTTCTATAAAGTATGCCATGCTGTGTACCAGACCTATTGTATACCCTACCCTGAGATTGGCACGGGAGTACAATAGTGATCTAAGAGTAGATCACTTGACGGCGGTCAAAATTATCCTTAGTAGAATAAGGATATGTTTCTCGATTATGGAGGTGACAAAAAGGTTCGTCGTAAAAGGTTACGTTGATGCAAGTTTTGACATTAATCTAGATGACTCTAAGTCTCAATCTAGATACATATTGAAAGTGGGAGCAATTAGCTAAAGTAGCTCCGTGCAGAGCATTGTAGACATAGAAAATTGCAAAATACATAACGGATCTGAATGTGGCAGACCCGTTGACTAAATTTCTCTCACAAGCAAAACATGATCACACCGTAGTACTCTTTGGGTGTTAATCACATAGCGATGTGAACTAGATTACCGAATCTAGTAAACCCTTTGGGTGTTGGTCACATATCGATGTGAACTATGGGTGTTAATCACATGATGATGTGAACTATTGATGTTAATCACATGGTGATGTGATCTAGATTATTGACTCTAGTGCAAGTGGGAGACTGAAGGAAATATGCCCTAGAGGCAATAATAAAGTTATTATTTATTTCCTTAATTCATGATAAATGTTTATTATTTCATGCTAGAATTGTATTAACTGGAAACATAATACATGTGTGAATACATAGACAAACAGAATGTCACTAGTATGCCTCTACTTGACTAGCTCATTAATCAAAGATGGTTATGTTTCCTAACCATGAACAAGGAGTTGTTATTTGATTAATGAGGTCACATCATTAGTTGAATGATCTGATTGACATGACCCATTCCATTAGCTTAGCACCCGATCATTTAGTATGTTGCTATTGCTTTTATCCATGACTTATACATGTTCCTATGACTATGAGATTATGCAACTCCCATTTGCCGTAGGAACACTTTGTGTGCTACCAAACGTCACAACGTAACTGGGTGATTATAAAGGTGCTCTACAGGTGTCTCCGAAGGTACATGTTGAGTTGGCGTATTTCGAGATTAGGATTTGTCACTCCGATTGTCGGAGAGGTATCTCAGGGCCTTCTCGGTAATGCACATCACATAAAGCCTTGCAAGCATTGCAACCAATGAGTTAGTTGCGAGATGATGTATTACGGAACGAGTAAAGAGACTTGCCGGTAACGAGATTGAACTAGGTATTGGATACCGACGATCGAATCTCGGGCAAGTAAC
The DNA here is from genome assembly GCA_032464435.1 of Aegilops umbellulata. NCBI lineage: Eukaryota > Viridiplantae > Streptophyta > Magnoliopsida > Poales > Poaceae > Aegilops > Aegilops umbellulata. Next base: position 285,565,227 of record CP136055.1, on the reverse strand, counting down.
ATACCGATGACAAAGGGAACAACGTATGTTGTTATGCGGTCTGACCGATAAAGATCTTCGTAGAATATGTAGGAGCCAATATGGGCATCCAGGTACCGCTATTGGTTATTGACCGGAGACGTGTCTCGGTCATGTCTACATTGTTCTCGAACCGTAGGGTCCGCACGCTTAAGGTTACGATGACAGTTATTATGAATTTATGAGTTTTGATGTACCGAAGGAGTTCGGTGTCCCGGATGAGATCGGGGACGTGACGAGGAGTCTCGAAATGGTCGAGACATAAAGAATTATATATTGGAAGCCTATGTTTGGACATCGGATGCATTCCAGGTGAAATCAGGATTTTACCGGAATACCGGGAGGGTTACCGGAACCCCCCGGGAGCATAATGGGCCAACATGGGCCTTGGAGGAGAGGTGAGAGGGCTGCCCTCATGGGCTGTGCGCCTCCCCCCTTCCCCTAGTCCTATTAGGACTAGGAGAGGTGGGCGTCCCCTCTCTCTCTCTCTCCCCCTTGGAGAATCCTAGTCCAACTAGGATTGGGGGGGGGGGGGGAATCCTACTCCTAGAGGGAGTAGGACTCTCTGGCGCACCAGGCTTGGCCGGCCAGCCCCTCCCCCTTGGCTCCTTTATATACGGGGGCAGGGGGCACCCCAAAGACACACAAGTTGATCTACGGATCGTTCCTTAGCCGTGTGCGGTGCCCCCTTCCACCAAATTCCACCTCGATCATATCGTTGCAGTGCTTAGGCGAAGCCCTGCGCCGGTAACACATCAAGATCGTCACCACGCCGTCGTGCTGATGGAACTCTTCCCCGACGCTTTGCTGGATCGGAGCCCGGGGATCGTCATCGAGCTGAACGTGTGCCAAGAACTCGGAGGTGCCGGAGTAACGGTGCTGTGATCGGTTGGATCGCGAGGAGAACGTACGACTACTTCCTCTACGTTGTGTCAACGCTTACGCTTCGGTCTATGAGGGTACGTAGACAACACTCTCCCCTCTCGTTGCTATGCATCACCATGATCTTGCGTGTGCGTAGGAAATTTTTTGAAATTACTACGTTCCCCAACACCCTCTTGGGCCATTCAAGAACAAAGTATTTGAGCCAAGGCCTCGGCAAGAGGAGCTTGCCGGGAAGGCTACCCGAAGAGAGCGAGGCCCTGGCAAGAGGAGCTTGCCGGGACTGCCGCTCGAAGCACAAGAACCTGGCAAGAGGAGCTTGCCGGGAAGGCCATCCATGGCACGACAAGGACCTCGCCACGGCGCGTCCCGCGCTCCGGCAAGGCCCGGTGGGCAACAAGCTCCCGGGCGCGACGAGACATCAACCGCGGCAAGGCGCTTGCCGCGGCAAGTTACCACCTCGTGCCTGCGCTCCAGCTCACCCACCAACGTGTTGCTCTGGGGGGCATCCCAGGCGCACGTGGTGGGAGGCTGTGCAGCCAGGGGCATGCGGTGGTGAAGCGAAGCTGACAGAGTAGCCATCGTGGCAAACAGTGGCGCTCCTGACGGTCCACTTCCCTGCACCGTCTGGGCGACGCGGACGGGCATTTAATGCCCTTGTCCCCCGCCGTCAGAGTTAGGTATGATAGCACTATACAGCCACTATGCAGGCAGCTGTACCCACTACAACATTCTACCATTTTTGCCCCCACCTACGCTGCCACCTGTGGGTAACCCCTTGAGCATATAAAAGGAGGCCCCGTGCGCACGTAGAGGGGGGGACACCCATCGTCACGCTCGACCTCGCCAGCGGCTCGCGTGTACTGTAGCATCGCGCGCTCCCGAGCAAGAACACAATTCAATCCACCAAGCAGCAGTAGGGTTTTACGCATCCTTGCGGCCCGAAGCTGGGTAAAATCCCTTGTGTGCACCGCCTCGATCTGCTCTTTGTGCAACCTCCGCCCCCCGCCAAACCAGTAAGGGGCTCGGTCCCCATAGGTGTTCGAGGAAGCCGATTCCCCCCGACATCTTTGGCGCGCCAGGTAGGGGGCGTCGAAGTTGTGCGAACCTGATCCGGCATCTGCACCAGCTAGATCTCCTTCATCCTCGTCGACATGCCGCCAAAGAAGGAGGCTCCGGAGGTGGCTGGTCCGTCCGCGTCGAATCCGCCGCCCTTGGAGCGAATGGGTGGTGGGGACGGCGCCGGCGATGGGACGGGCGTCGTCGAGCCAGCCCGTGGCGCCACGACGCTCGAACATGCACCAAGCTCATAACGCTACGGCATCCACACCCGCGCCAACGGCCCTCGGCGCAGGCAAGCCCTGGTCATACCAGGCAACCTTTCGCTCTATTCCATGGAGCGGAGGCAGTTAGCCCCACAGATCTCGCGTACGGCCCACCTCGAGTGCTCGCTCACGCTGAGCTCGAGCGAGAGCAGCTGCGTCGAGATGACGCGCTGCTCCTCGAGGAGGACCGTCTTCAAGCCGCTGTGCGAGCCGCTCGCTACCAGCAAGCTTTGCGCCGCTTTTATAGCCGCAAGGTTAGTGCCAGAAGTCCCGGGAATGTGGGAAGGCCCTTACCGGGTGAAACGAGTCGATAGGCCTGGCGCTGTCTGCCTTGAGACCGAAGATACCACTCCGGTGAGCAACTCCTGGAATGTTGGGCATCTTCGTAAGTTTCGCCCGTAAGGCGCGGTTGTCGGACCCTGTCCGGCAGCCACCCTTCTGTACAAAGTCTTGCCGCTGTTGCATGTGATCCTTTGTACAGAGCCAGGCGCAGACCCTGTGCGTAGATTGGGTTCTTGTGCTCCGCGCACTCTGTCGATCTCGTGCTCTTTATTCTTTGCATGCATCATCTAACACTCTGTGCAGCACTGACCCCCGGTAAGCGACGGCGAGCCCCATGCCTCGCCCTGCCGGAAAGCGACCTTGCCGGGCAGCGAGCCACGGAAAAGCTATGTTGCTAAAGAGCAATCGAGTTTTTAAATTTTTGAGGTTATCTTCCTCGAACGACCGTACTCTGTATGGAAAACCTGTGCGCGGAGGGACCGGCTTGTGGCTAGTTGCGCCCTTACTTCGTTTCGAGTCCGCTCAACGACTTAAGTGTGCTACAACCAGAGTGGCATCCTTACTTTGTTTCGAGCTCGCTCGGCAGCTTAGGTGTGCTGCGACTGCAGTCGCAACACATACTTTGCTTTGAGCCTGCTCAACAATTTAAGTGAGCTACAGCTAGCCGCGACAAGGTTTCTTACCGGTAGTGGCGCCGCTGGCGGGCTGCTGATGTCCCGCACTCAGAGCCCGCGGTAAGGCGGAGGCCTACGCCGACAAGTCCCCAGAAGCGTAGGGCAAAAACATACAAAGCACGGAGTCAAGTAGAGGAAATAACAGTGCAGTCACTACCTAAGATAGAGTTATATTACAAAGGCAAGCTTGTCGCGGCCCTAATGAATCGTCTTCATGACTTGGCCAGCAGCGACGAGAAAAGGAAAGGGGGGGCGGCCTAGTCCACACAGCCGCCCTCGATCCTCTTGATCCCGGCCACCTTCTCCACTATGGGCGCAACGAGGGCCCTGATCTCCTCGAGGTCGGCCTCTGCCGGCAGGGATTTGAGGACATTGGTGAGCCTGATGCTGGGGTTGCGGAAGGCGACCTTCACCAACACCTTCTCGAGGGCTCCGGCGACGGCTTCGCGTGTCTCGCCGGCCAGCTGCTCTGGGATCGCATTCCGGAGATGCCTCAGGGCCGCCACCACGCTCTTGAAGAATGAAGTGAGCTTGGCGCTGGGTGGGACGTTCTCGCCAGTGGGGTACTCGTGGCCCTCCATCCCCAGTAGCGTCAGCAACTTGTCGATGGAGGCGGCGATGTCCACGAGGCCCTCGGTCCACTGCTCCACCTTCACCCTGAATTCGTTCTCGGTGACCGCGGCGCTCTCCAACAACGCCTCGTTGTCCGCGACCTCCTTCCGCAAGGCCACCTCTTGCTCCTTGGCGCTGTCCAGCGCCTTGGACAAGGTGTCCAGCTTCAGCTCGAGGTTGGCGTTGGAGTCCTTGGCGGCGTCGAGCTCCTCGATCTTCTCGGCGAAGCGGCCCTGTAGCTCACCAAGGGTGTGGGCACCCTTCTCGCGCTCCTGCTTGAGAGCGGCGAGCTCCTCGCCGCTCGCCTTGAGGTCGGTGTCGAGCTGCGCCACCCTCGCCTCCAGTGCCTCCTTGGCGGTCTCGGCGGTCGCGGCAGCATCTCGCGCCTCCTTGAGGGCTCCGCTGAGCGCTTGCTCGCGGGCGACGACCTCCTCCTCGTGGCTGGCGAGGTTAGCTTTCTGCTGCGCCAGCTCGCGGGGCCACGCCCTGCAGGCATGTGTCACGTCGCGGGCGATTTATTTGTTCGGAAAGGGTGCGGCATACGCAGAAAAAGATGCAGCATGACCCAGGCCGCGCGTGCCCGTGCACTGTTTTGGGCCTGGCCCAACAGCGCTCGGCACCGTGTATGGCCCAGGCCCGGGGGCTCCTGTCGGTGTACTAAAATAGGGGTACCTTAGTACCCCGAACTTGTGCACGGGCAGTCGTAGCACCCCGTGGCAAGGCCTGCCGGGCGATCGCCAAGACCCCCCATGGTCCCCACTTGGGCCATTCAAGAACAAAGTATTTGAGCCAAGGCCTCGGCAAGAGGAGCTTGCCGGGAAGGCCACCCGAAGAGAGCGAGGCCCTGGCAAGAGGAGCTTGCCGGGACTGCCGCTCGAAGCACAAGACCCCGGCAAGAGGAGCTTGCCGGGAAGGCCATCCATGGCACGACAAGGACCTCGCCACGGTGCGTCCCGCGCTCCGGCAAGGCCCGGTGGGCAACAAGCTCCCGGGCGCGACGAGACATCCACCGCGGCAAGGCGCTTGCCGCGGCAAGTTACCACCTCGTGCCTGCGCTCCAGCTCACCCACCAACGTGTCGCTCTGGGAGGCATCCCAGGCGCACGTGGCGGGAGGCTGTGCAGCCAGGGGCATGCGGTGGCGAAGCGAAGCTGACAGAGTAGCCATCGTGGCAAACGGTGGCGCTCCTGACGGTCCACTTCCCTGCACCGTCTGGGCGACGTGGACGGGCATTTAATGCCCTTATCCCCCACCGTCAGAGTTAGGTATGATAGCACTGTACATCCACTGTGCAGGCAGCTGTACCCACTACAGCATTCTACCATTTTTCCCCACCTACGCTGCCACCTGTGGGTAACCTCTTGAGCATATAAAAGGAGGCCCCATGCGCATGTAGAGGGGGGGACACCCATCGTCACGCTCGACCTCGCCAGCGGCTCGCGTGTACTGTAGCATCGCGCGCTCCCGAGTAAGAACACAATTCAATCCACCAAGCAGCAGTAGGGTTTTACGCATCCTTGCGGCCCGAAGCTGGGTAAAATCCCTTGTGTGCACCGCCTTGATCTGCTCTTTGTGCAACCTCCGCCCCCCGCCGAACCAGTAAGGGGCTCGGTCCCCATAGGTGTTCGAGGAAGCCGATTCCCCCCGACAGTGCAGCGGGACGGCTGCACCGCCACTCCGTCGCTCACCCCAGCCGGTTCTTCGTCGCACGCGCTGCGCGCGCCCTTGGAGGCTCGAGCTGCGCTCCTCGCGGCGAACGAGCTCCTGCGCTACCGCCCCGTCGACGACGTCTACGAGGAGTGGCTCGACCGCGTCGCCGAGCTCGTCCGTGCCGCAGGGGGCTCTCCCGCGCCTTCCGCACCACTGCACCGCACTCCGCTCCGCATGGGCAATGAAGCCCCGGGGGCGTTCCAGCCGCCACCTTTCCAGGAAGATGCCATGGCCCCAAGGCGCGCAGCTCCTGGGCGGAACCCGCTCTGTCATGCGCCGGCCCAGCAGTAGCGGAGCTGCCAAGAAGTCCCGCGACCGCAAGAGGCCGCCCGGGCGCTCCCGGCCCAGGCTCGCCGAGACCCTGCTCCAGCTCCGGCACGTCAAGACCCCGCGCTGCTCCCAGCTACGGCGCAAGGGGACCCACAAGGACAAGCTCTCCCTCAACCAAAACCTCCCGCGGCCACCGTTGGCTGCCGCGCCTACACCCCCGAGCTGCGTAGCGTCGCGTGGCCCGGCAAGTTCAAGCCGGACCTTCCTCCACGCTACGACGGCACAACTGATCCCACGGAGTTCCTCCAGCTCTACGAGCTGGGAATCGAAGCTGCCAGCGGGGACGAGAAGGTCATGGCGAACTGGTTCCCCATGGCGTTGAAGGAAGGTGCTCGCACTTGGCTCCTGAACCTGGCCCCATGCACGATCTCCTCCTAGGACGAGATGCGTGCTCGCTTCATCGCCAACTTCCAAGGTACCCGCGACCGGCCTCCCGCCGTGAGCGACATGCGCCGCATCAAGCAGCAACCTGGAGAGACCCTGCAGAAGTACATCCAGCGCTTCAACAGTGCACGCCTCAAGATCCCCAGGGTGTCTGAAGAAGCCATCATTTCGGCCTTCTCCGATGGCGTGCGCGACGTCAAGATGAAGGAGGAGCTGGCGATGCATGAAGACCTCTGCACCTCCCTGGAGCTGTTCAACCTGGCGACCAAGTGCGCTAGAGCTGAGGAGGGACGCCTCTCCCTCCTCGAGCTGCCTGCCATAGACCAAGAAGAGAAGAAGCCCAAGGCCAAGGACGTGAAGCGCAAGGGGGCTGCCATGCTCGCGGCAGAACCGGACACCAAGCGGGGCAAGGATCTGCCTGAATCCTCCAGGGGCAGCCGGTACTGTGTGTACCACGACCTCCACACCCACAACACCAATGAATGCCAAGAACTCCGCGTCGTGCGAGAAGGAAGAGTCGGCCGACGCCCTGACCGTGCTGACCGGGGCTACGACCGAGGAGGAGGAAGGAACCCGGGACGCTGGGAAGACCGCGGCCTACGTCCAGGCTGGCGTGACCAACCTCGCGAGGACCGCTGGCGCGACCCGCCTCGCGAGGGGGACTGGAGGGATCAGCGTCGTGAGGATCGCCCTCATGGCAACCCAGGCCTGCCTCCGTTGCCGCCTCAGCCGAGAAGGAATGAAGACCGCCACCAAGACGAGGGGGCTGGGGGCTTCCAGGAGCCTCGCGCCATCGCCTGCATCCTGGGCGGAGCTCAAGCCCTAGCCTCTCAACGTATCTTCAAGCAGTTTGCTCGCGAAGTGAATGCAGTTCTCCCCAAGCTCGAAGCAACGCGTCCCCTCAGGTGGTCGGCCTGCACCATCACGTTCAGCTCAGCAGACCAGCTCAAGTGCGCAGCCACAGCCGAAGTCCTCCCAATGCTTTGTTCCCCAGTCATCAACAACGTTCTGGTCACCAGGACCCTCATCGACGGAGGGGCAGGTCTCAATGTCTTGTCCGTGGAAACGTTCAACAGCCTCCAAGTGCCCTATGACCAGCTTCAGCCAACCAAGCCCTTCTCTGGAGTCACCGACGATTCCACAGTCCTGATCGGGCAGGTCCGCCTCCAAGTCACCTTCGGCACCTATGACAACTACCGCACCGAGCTCATCGACTTTGACGTCGCCGACATCCGCCTGCCGTACAATGCCATCCTCGGGTACCCGGCGCTGGCCAAGTTCATGGCCGTGACTCACCATGGCTACAACGTCCTCAAGATGCCAGGAAGCGGCGGCGTCATCATGGTGCCATATCAAGAGAAGGATGCAGTGTGTGCCCTGGAGCGAGCCTTCCAGGCCGCGTCACTAGAAGACCCAGATCGCGGAAGCAAGAGGCTTCCTGAGACCACCCCCAAGAACAAGAAGACAACGTCAGGCTCAGACCCTCAGGAGGCAGGCCCTTCAAGGCCTGCGTCTGCCCAGGGGGACCCTCCTTCAATCACATAGGGAAGCGCGCCCGGCGCCCTCCTCAGGCAGGGCTCGGGGGCTCTCACCTGGAGGGCCACCGACCTCGCCAACGTCATGAGGGAGGCGCTTGGGCACCATGTGGAGGCGTGTTCCGAAGCACGCTTCCCTCGGAAGGAAGCCAGGGGAGGAAGGTCAGACCAGCAGGAGTTTGTTAGCAAGACCATTCAAGAACTACAGGAGTCGAGGATCATGAGAGGTTGCCGTCGCCCACCAGCTGTGGCTCCCCATCCAGGCGAGGATGGTGGGCTGCGCGTCTGCGCTGACGTACCAGGGCTCAATCAGATCGCTACGACGGAGCGCCTCTGGCCCTCACAAGTGAGGCGCTGCGAAGGACCACCCCACAGCTATGTTCGCATGCCTTATGGCCTGTCGAGCGTGGCTGCGGCGTACCAGCGCATCATGAGGAGCATCTTGGAGGCGCAAGAAGGCAGGCGTTCCGCAGCCCTGGCGGAGATGGAGGCTGCTCACGAGGAGCCACCAGTGACTCCGGAGTCTCCCGAGGCCCCCGGGCCTGGGGGCTCGTGAGGATCAGCTTCTGCGGCCCACCGAGTCTGCTGCACCAACGCCACTGCACCAACGCCACTGCACCGACGACGTCTTAAGGTGAAATCTTTCAAGTTTCATTCTCAGCTGGGAGCTCCCTCCCAGGGTTGCGTCATTCCCAGGCCGCGTGGGTCTGTCCCTGCGGCATGTAACCCTTTTTATCTTCTCAGTCGCTAGCTTGCTTTGCTGGGGGCGCCCCTCGGGCTGCATCATCCCCAGGCCACTCGGGCTAGGCCCAGCGGCATGTATCCCTTCCGCGCTTATTTCCAATTATGCATCATTACTCGAGGCCGTCCGCGGCACCTCTTCTTCTTCATGTTGACCACTTGCGCGTTAAAGGGGGGCTGCCTTAGCATCGCGACTCAGGGCTCTTACTGGCTCTCCAGCCCTCACCCTATGGCCTTGTCCACGGCATCGCGACCTGGCATACCAGCGACGGCTGAGACAAGCTCGAGGGACGGGACCCGAGGACGTAGAGTGCCGGCATCTAACCAGATTTTGCAGGGACACATCTCAAGATACGGCCCAGCGCGAGGCGCAACCCGCCTAGAAGTAGGGCCTCCTGAGTCCCGCGCTGGCTCACGGGTGCCCCGACACACCTCACCCGCTCCAACCGGCGAGCTCCTGAGCGACTAACAGTTAACTAATCGCTGTTATGGCAACCCCGTCTTCTCTTTTTGTGATGAATCTACAGGGCGCATAGGGGGAACCGCGCTAGCCAAGGCCCTCATGGCGTTCCCTTCGCCCTTGCCCGCGCGAGCCGCTTGCATGTTAAAGGGGGGTGCCTAAGCATCGCGACTCAGGGCTCCTACCGGCTCTCCAGCCCTCACCCTCTGGCCTTGACCACGGCAACGCGACCTGGCATACCAGCAGCGGCTGAGACCAGCTCGAGGGCCGGGACTTGAGGACGTAGAGCAGAAAGGGGAGCAGAGGCGAGGGAGAAGGGGCACGCGAGGACCTCGGCCAGTGACTCCACTCAAGCTACCCCCCCGGACCCGGCGGCACACTGAGGTCAATCTCCGATCCTCAAGATAAGTCACCATCCGAAGCGTTGGCTACCGTGGCACTACCCCCGCACCTAGAGCGACTCCGTACTAGCGACGTTGCTTCCCTTTCTCACCTAGCGACGGCTGCTTGGGCGCCAAAGGGGACCTCCTGAGCATCGCGACTCAGGGGCTCTTACCGGACCCCGGGTCGCTCACCTCCTGGCCTTGACCACGGCATCGCGACCTGGCATACCAGCGACGGCTGACGCCGCCTTGGGACTGGGACCTGTCGACGTAGAGCACCAAGCCCTCGCGAGGTGCGAAAGGGGGAACCAAACTATGATGGAAATCGCGATTCGCACAAATCCATAGCAAGGGTTACATATTAACAACAAGGATCACAACGACCTTACAAGCCCCTACGGGGCACAATGTGATCCTCGCAGGGAACGAATCCTAAAAAGGTGCTAATTACACGCGCCCCTGCAAAAGATGCCATCATCAACAGTGGGCCGGCAGGCGCCGGCGCCAACCCCATCCAGATCAGGGTCGACGGCGACCAAGTGAGCCTGCCCTGCTCCGGGAGCGGCTTCGGCTCGCGGGCTCGTAGCTGTCGTCGCTCGTCTCCGGCATCGCGAAGACCTCACTGGGATCGCTGGATCCTCCGGCGCTCCCGTCGCTTGCGGAGCTGTCCAGGTGGCGATTGGCGGGCCCAGCCGTCGCCGTGGCAGGGTCCTGGCCGCCTCCCCCGGGGCAGCACTCTAGCCGGCGACCGTTCGCATCGAAGACCTTGAAGAACATCATCGAAGCGCCGTCGTACTCCAGGTGGATCGTGAGGGCGCCCTTCGTTCTGCAGCACCGAGCGATTTCACCCCAGCCACGAGTCATGAAGACCTCGCCTGGGGCGGAGGTCGCAACCTCTGCCCCGGTCGCAGGAGTGCTGCAGTCGGCGTGCTGCAGCCACAGCTCCAGGAGTCTCCCCTGCTGGAAGGCGGAGGCGAAGAAGGGAGGAAGGCGGATCCAAGTCCGCGGAGGGATGGCGGCGTGGAGCACGAGCTCGCGGGAGGAGCCCTCGATGTGGACTCCAGGAGGAACAACCAACACCTTCGTGACCCTCCGGCGCCGCCGACGGCGCTGGCCGAGGAGATCGGCATCTCCTCTTCCAGAGCCCTCGGCTTGGGCATACAAGGGAAGCGGGAACCCCGGCGGAGGCCGCTCGTACCAAGGCCTCAGCACCACTAGGCGGTTCTCCTCGTCTCGGCCGCGCAAGGCGGGCCGTTTCTTCGACGGGAGCGAGTCAGGTACCTCTTGAGGAGCCTTTCCCTTCTCCGCCGCGGAGAACTGGCGAATCGGAGCCATCACACCAAGACGGAGCAAGAACTGAGGCGGGGGAGGAAGCAAGAAGAGATGGACCGGAAGGGCACGCACGGTGCCGTACTTATAGCTGGCGGAGGCCAACCGCCGGCCTCCACGATCACAGGTAATCATGACATGGTTTGCATGCAGGGACTTGTCCAATCCGCGCGACCGTCAAGGCGTCGTGGGGGAGTGGAGACGCCCACGTCCAATCAACCGCCACGCGGCGCCCAAGGGCGCAGGCTGTTAGGGCCCGCGGCGCTTCGCCCTTGCCCTTTCACCTCTCGGCACGGCCAAGTCCATGCGCACCTTGGGCCCGGGGGGCTACTGTCGGCGTTCTGGGAACGGGGGTCCCCAGAATTGCCTGCCTGCGGCCTGCGGCGTGGCTCGAGTGGGGGCCCAACGTGGCACATCTTCATCAACACAAGGCTCAAGAGCCTCGCGAGGGGCCAAGCCTCGCGAGGCGGACGACACGGCGCTTCCTCCAGCACGGCCTCCTTAGGCTGGCTCGCGAGGAGGCGGAGAGATCAAGGTGGGGTACCTCACGAGGTGCCCATGACGCAAGCCATGACGACCAAGGGTGCCAGGCGGGCGCCAGCCCGCGCAGTGTCCTCCCTTTCCTCTTTGGTGCAAAGGGGGCAAGCGCAGGCGTTGGGATCAAGCAAAGGCACCCATTTCGGTGCAACGAGACCAAGACCAACTCCGCGACAAGGAGGAAGTCACTGTGGAGCCCAAGCCAGCGTCATCACCAGAGCCTTTGGGAGGCGAAGACCAACTTTAGTCAGGATAAGTGTACCTGATGTTCCCCTTCAAATTGGCCAATTGTTGGCGCCCTTCCCGCTCAATATTTGGGAAGAGGCCCAGGGCCTTTGCCTATAAATAGGACCAGCCACCCACAGAGTAGAGGCAACTGGAGAGATGCATCTGATTCGGCATCTAGAGCAAGTAGAGAGAGAGAGAGAAAGAGAAGGGCGATCTTACTCCCCCTAGTAGTTCATCCCCTAGCGAAGAACAGACCCTCGCGAGGTCGTTCTTCCCTTTACTGTTCTTCCTCATCAGCCCAAGAGGCAATCCACCACACCACACTGGAGTAGGGTATTACACCACAATGGTGGCCCGAACTAGTATAAACCCTGTGTCTCTTGTGTTGTTCCTGTAGTAGTTTAGATCCTTACGAGACGGAGAGGTAGAGGGAACGATCTCCGCGCGCACCCCAGAGTTCGAACCTTAAGGGTCTGCCGGAACCCCAGAATCCGACATTTTCTAATCTTTCTAATCTTCAAGCGCATTGCATCCATCTTGATCTTGTGATCATCGACGACATCCGCAACATGCAACTCCAATATCATCTTCTCCTCCTCAATTTTTTTTCCTTCAAGAAATTGTTTTCTTCTTCAACTAAATTTAACCTCTCAACAATAGGGTCGGTTGGAATTTCCGGTTCACATACCTCCTAGATCAATAAAATCTATGTCACGTTTGTCGGCATAATTTTCATAAACAATAAATGAACCAATAGTTATAAAGATAATATATACCACATCCGAATCATAGACAGGACGAGGGCCGATGGGGGCGGATACCAAAACCATCGCACTATATAAGATGCAATAATAAAAGTAAGAAAATGATACAAGTATCTATCTTAACATACAAGTAAGAATATTTTTCCTTTCAGAAAGAAGATAAGAACAAGAGGCTCACCACGGTGGTCCCGATGATGAGATCGGCGCGGGTGATCGACGGCGGTGAAGATGGGGGCGGGGCATGACGGACCGCTAAACCTAGACAATTATTGAGGAAAATGGAGCTTGGAAGTCGAGCTTGGAGAGGAGAAAGCTTAAGTAGTGTGGCTCGGGCATTCCGTCGAACACCTTGTGTGCATAGGAGGTGAGCTAGAGCACCACCAAGCCCTCTCCCCCTCGGCCAGAAAAAACAGAGCAGTGAGCTCTGCTCTTGCGCGAGGGGGTATATATAGGCACCACCATTGGTCCCGGTTGGTGGCATGAACCGGGACTAAAGGGGGGCCTTTAGTCCCGGTTCATGCCTCCAACCGGGGCCAATGGTGGCGGGCCAGGAGCCAGGACCATTGGTCCCGGTTCGTCCCACAAACCGGGACCAAAAGGTCCAGACGAACCGGGACCAATGGCCCACGTGGCCCGGCCGGCCCCCTGGGCTCACGAACCGGGTCCAATGCACCCATTGGTCCCAGTTCTAGACTGAACCGGGACTAATGGGCTTACCCGGCCTGAACCTTTGCCCCCTTTTCTACTAGTGTCCACTCTAATGGCGCACCAACACATGGTGCGCCACTGCTATATAGTAGTGGCGCACCACATGACAGGTGCGCCATTAGTGTCCATTCCATTCATAGCCCTTTTACTAGTAGTGCCATATGGGTGCCTGTCATCATACCGCCGGGGCATGTACGATCCGCCTCTCGGAGGGGGCATAGGCACTCGACGATGGTCATCACGGGGATATCGATGATCATATTGCCCGTGGCCTCAACACAGGTACTGATCTTGGTGGTGACCACAATCCTCACGCCGTGGAGGCGATATCGGAATATGGGCCGACTAAACTATGTCTCCAACCACAGATCTGCTATGAATTCTGTTGCACGACTAAGAAACAACCGAATTTTGTTCACCTGCTGCTCGGAAAAGCGCTCGAATCTGCATCAAACCTCTGCCAGCTTGTGAACGAGACGGCTGAATTGATTATGCTATACGTGTTGTAGCTGCAAGATTTTAGACCGGAGTGCGGTATACCTGAGGTTCAGGCAGAAACAATTGAAGTGGCCGTCAACTGGATTCAGGGATCTGCCAACGGGCGCGTTCGTCGAGTGAATGTTCGAGATTTTCTAGACACGTGCGCTCAGCCAAGGTGGCCAGGCGCATAGCCTCCAGGGCCCGAGCCTCAAAGGTCTCCCCAATGATGGGGGTCTGGAGCGCCTCCATGCTGCGGCGATGCAGTTCTTCCCTCTGCTCCGAAGTGAGGGCTTGGGGATGATATTCGTCGTGACCGTGTGACGGGCTGCGACCACCGTCTTCGCCGCCACCGCGAGAGAATCCAGGCGGGCAGCAACGAGAGTCGACCATGAGGACTTCCGCTGCAGGGTCGCTTCTTCCGCACTCAGAAAGAGTATCTGTGGAACCAGTCGACAGATCGAATGGTCCGTAGAGAGATCCGTCGGGCTCAATTGCCGCGACTTGAGGGGCGGTCGACTGGTGAGCCACCGCATGCTTCACCCATCGCTGGAGCCGCGGTCGACTAGATCGCTTGCGATGACGAACAACGGGGAGCATGGACGCCACGGGAGCCGACCGATATTGGGTCGACGGTTGCCGCAGAAGGACGCCGCAAGTGCATGTGCGAAAGTGCATCACCGCAAGGACGGGGAGCTTCTCGACATTGAGGGGGGCTTCTTGGAGCCAGGTGGAGTCGTCGGTGATGAAAACGAGCGCTCCAAGGCGGACCTCGTGGCCCAGGGACAAACCACTGCCGGAAACCATGTTGATGGAGATCGAAAAAACTGCAACCTCACCGGAAGTCGCTATGATGCCTGCCCCACGATGGGTTGCAACTGTCGTGGGAGTGAGTCTGACAGTAAGAATAGGGGGTACGTAGGAGGAGGCAAGGCCCTAGCTACGGCGAGGTTGTACACGCAAGTTTACTAGTTCAGCCCCCTCTCGGAGGAGGTAACAGCCCTACGTCTTGGTGACACGGAGGCTTGTCGACTGGATTATGCGTGAGAGTTACAGGGGGTGCGAACCCTTGTGCCAGAGGAGGGGGTGGCTTATATAGAGTGCACCTGACCCCTCCATCCCTCAGTTACACAGGGTTCAATGTGAGTAAAGCCAAGGCTATTACTAGTAATGCCTACTATAAATGACTATTAATGATCTTTAATACTATTGAGTGAACGCCTGACCGTTGCCATGCTGGGGTGGCTTTAGATCTTCTGTACTCCGAGTGATTCTCGTACGGTCGAGTGACACTATCTTGGTCGAGTGGAATTGGGGTATCCGAGTGGAATAGCTGGTCAAGTGGGTTGCGCTCCAAGTTGATTCAGTCGGTATCTTCTGTTGTACTTTGAATGTCTTTGACTCTAGGGCAGTGTCCTTGGGTAGGGCGTCAAGGTCAGGCCTATGACCCTACCCTAGGTACATGTCATCGTCACGTAGTACTTTGTTTCAATAGCTAATATACTTTTGGAGTAAGTATGTGAGTTCTTTATGACTAATGTTGGGTCCATGGATTGTACGCACTCTCACCCTTCCACCATTGCTAGCCTCTCTAGTACCGCGCAACTTTCGCCGGTGCCTTACACCCACCTTATACCTTCCTCAAAACAGCCACCATACCTACCTACTATGGCATTTCCATAGCCATTCCGAGATATATTGACATGCAACTTCAACCGTTCCGTTTTATTATGACACGCTCCATCATTGTCATATTGCTTTGCATGATCGTAAGATAGCTAGCATGATGTTTACATGGCTTGTCCGTTTTTATGTCATTTTCTACACCAGATCATTGCACATCCGGGTACACCGCCAAATGCATTCATAAAGAGTCATATTTTGTTCTAAGTATCGAGTTGTAATTCTTGAGTTGTAAGTAAATAAAAGTGTGATGATCATCATGATTAGAGCATTGTCCCATGTGAGGAAAGGATGCTGGAAGCTATGATTGCTTCACAAGTTGGGACGAGTCTCCGGACTTTACCAAAAATAAAAGAGGCCAAAGAAGTCCACTAAATAAAAAAATAAAAAATGAGAGAAAAGAGAGAAGGGGAAATGTTACTATCCTTTTTCCTCACTTGTGCTTCAAAGTAGCACCATGATCTTCATGATACAGAGTCTCCTATGTTGTTACTTTCATATACTAGTGGGAAATTTTCATTATAGAACTTGGCTTGTATATTCCAATGAAGGGCTTCCTCAAATTGCCCTAGGTCTTCGTGAGCAAGCGAGTTGGATGGACACCCACTTAGTTTCTTTTTGAGATTTCATAAACTTATAGCCCTAGTGCGTCTATTGCATGGAAATCCCTACTCACTCACATTGATATCTATTGATGGGCATCTCCATAGCCCGTTGATATACCTAGTTGATGTGAGATTATCTCCTTTTTTTGTCTTATCCACAACCACCATATTCTGTTCCACCTATAGTGCTATATCCATGGCTCACACTCATGTATTGCGTGAAAGTTGAAAACGTTTGAGAACATCAAAAGTATGAAACAATTGCTTGACTTGTCATCGGGGTTGTGCATGATTTAATACTTTGTGTGATGAAGATGGAGCAAAGCTAGACTATATGTTTTTGTAGGGATAATTATCTTTGGTCATGATGTTTTGAGAAGACATGATTGGTTATTAGTATGCTTGAAGTATTAATGTTTTTATGTCAATATTAAACTATTGTTTTGAATCTTATGGATCTGAACACTCATGCTACAATGAAGAAAATTACATGTATAAATATGTTAGGTAACATTCCGCATAAAAAATTCTTTTTTTATCATTTACCTACTCGAGGACGAGTAGGAATTAATCTTGGGGATGCTTGATACGTCTCCAACGTATCTATAACTGTTTATTGTTCCATGCTATTATATTATCTGCTTTGGATGTTTTATATGCATTATTATGCTATTTTATATTATTTCTGGTACTAACTTATTAACCTAGAGACCAGTGTCAATTTCTGGGATAAAAAGATGGGGTTTTCATCATATTGCTTGAGTTTATTCCTCTACATCATGTCATCTTACCTAAGGCGTTACTCCGTTCTTTATGAACTTAATACTCTAGATCCATACTGGATAGCGGTCGATGTGTGGAGTAATAGTAGTAGATGCAGGCAGGAGTCGGTCTACTTGACACGGACGTGATGCCTATATGCATAATCATTGCCTTGGATATCATCATAACCTTGCGCTTTTCTATCAATTGCTCGACAGTAATTTGTTCACCTACCGTATTATTTGCCTTCATGAGAGAAGCCTCTAGTGAAACCTATGGCCCTCGGGTCTATTTTCCATCATATCTGTTTTTGATCTACTATTTTGCAATCTTTATTTTCACATATATAAACCAAAAACCCAAAGTTATTTAGTTATCTTTTGTTTAGTTTTATCAATCTCTATCAGATCTCACCTTTGCAAGTGAGCGTGAAGGGATTGACAACCCCTTTATCGCGTTGGGTGCAAGTGTTTGATTGTTTGTGTAGGTGCATCTATTGGGGACTTGCGCATTTCTCCTACTGGATTGATACCTTGGTTCTTGACTGAGGGAAATACTTATCTCTACTGTGTTGCATCACCCTTTCCTCTTCAAGGGAAAAACCAACGCAAGCTCAAGAAGTAGCAGGCATCCACCTGCCTCGTCTTCCCTGGCTCCGTGTCGTTCCCTTCCTAGGCCTCGCCGCCGTCCACCGCCTGGGTGCTGTTCGCGCGGTGTGGTCAATGTGGTCAACGGACGGCAACCATCGAAAGAGGACTTTATGCGGTGAGGCTGATAGATGGACCCACCAGCTACATCTTCACACGCAAGGAAATGCGTCTATATTACGGGCAAAAAATGATTCTTCCCCCTGAAAGCTGGGACCCACCAGCTATATATTCACACTCAAGGAAGTGCGTCCTTGTCCTCCCTGACAGCTGGGACCCACCTGGTCGAAGTGTACGTAGCGTTTTCTATCTGGTCGCGAACGTGTACATACATACTGGTCGATCGGTCTCTCTGCAGCGATGAACTGTGGCTGAGCAAGCAGCGGCACATGTAGTAGTAGAGCCCCCAACGCAGTCCCTTCTAAATCGTGTACACGTACGTATAGCCACATGCCAAAATACGGCCAGTTACGTACATACGGGCGGGGTCTCGAACGCCTACTCACGCATACGTACGGCCAGGGCTCGTGTACATGGAGAGGCAACGGACGGCAGCAACGGCGTCATGTTGATCGGAAGCCAACCGGCTGGGTCGGAATGGAGAAACTGCGTCGTGTTCATCGGGAGGCAACAGAATGTGTCGCATTCATCGGGAGCCAACCGGCTTGGACAAAATAGTCGAAACGGGGTCTGGCATACCGCAGAATGGAGGAAACGAACTTGTGTTCGAGCTCCGACGGTCGAAACAGGGTGTTGTTGATCAGCATGGGTGTGGCGTACCGCAAAACCTAGGAAATGGACTTGTGTTGGAGTGCCTACGGTCAAAACGGGGTCTTGTTCATCGGGAGGAGTGTGGCATACCGCAAAATGGGACTCCACGGCCTACTGTTCATGCACCGTTGACTTCCTCCAGCCTCCACCAACTACTGTTCATCCACCGTCGACTTCCTCCCGCCTCCACCAACTACTGTTCATCCACGGGGTCCTGTTCATCTAGCCGCCACCAACTACTATTCAACCAGCCCTCCACGGGGTCCTGTTCAACCAGCCCTCCATGGGGTCCTGTTTAACCAGCCCTCCACGGGGTCCTGTTCAACTAGCCCTTCACGGGGTCCCTCCACTGGCTACTATTCATCCACCCCCACCTCCTCGATCGGGGTTCTGTTCAACCAGCGGCAACGACCTCTACTACCATGGGATCCTATTCATCCAACCCCCACCGGGAACTATTCATCCAACCACCACCGGGGACTGTTCATCAAGAGGCAGCTTCGATCGTCTTCAGTTAGCAGCGGTATCGAAGGAATCACTCGGGTTTAGTTAACATCCAAGGGATCGATCGCGGTTCAGTAACATAGCCAGTGCAATCTCTCAGGTTTAGTTAGAGCCCAACGCCTTGCTCAGGTTCAGTTAGAGCCCAACGCCTCACACACACACACGTATGTGTACGCGAGAAACGCGCAAACCTCCGTGCATTGCTCGGCCCCGACCATCCACCGTAACTGAGAAATCCCCAAAATTTTCCTCTCCCTCGCTTCTACCATGATTTTTTCCGTCATGGGTGGTCCAAAGAATGTCATGCAGGTGCATCCCCGGCCCGCCCGGGACAAAAAGCCCATTTTCTGTCATGATTTTTTGTCATAGAAGTAGGAGCCCATCATATCCATGATGATATGTACTTTTGTCACAATTATCATCATAGAAGTGTCATAAGCATGATATAAAAAATCGTTCGGCTCAAATTGTCAAGGATGTGTCTTTTCTTGTAGTGATGGGAATTACTGTCAAGTTAGTTTTCATCATGCTCATATGATTTGCGTTCGTTACTTTGATAATTTGGGACGTGGGTGGACCGGTGCTTGGCTGTTGTCCTTACTTGGACAAGCCTCCCACTTATGATTAATCCCTCTCGCAAGCATCCGCAACTACGAAAGAAGAATTAAGATAAATCTAACCATAGCATGAAACAAGTGGACCCAAATCAGCCCCTTACGAAGCAACGCATAAACTAGGGTTTAATCTTCTGTCACTCTAGCAACCCATCATCTACTTATTACTTCCCAATGCCTTCCCCTAGGCCCAAATCATAGTGAAGTGTCATGTAGTCGATGTTCACATAGCACCACTAGCGGAAAGACAACATACGTCTCGTCAAAATATCGAACGAATACCAAATTCACATGATTAATTATAACAAGACTTCTCGCATGTCCTCGGGAACAAACGTAACTACTCACAAAGCATATTCATGTTCATAATCAGAGGGGTAATAAATATCATTAAGGGTCTGAACATATGATCTTTCACCGAATAAACCAACTAGCATCAACTACAAGGAGTAATCAATACTACTAGCAACCTAGAGGTACCAATCTGAGGTTTTGAGACAAAGATCGGATACAAGAGATGACCTAGGGTTTGATAGGAGATGGTGTTGGTGAATATATTGATGGAGATTTACTCCCACTCGATGAGAGGATGGTTGGAGATGACGAGAAGTTTCCCCGGCAGAACAGCTCCGCCGGAGCTCTAGATTGCTTCTTCCTAGTTTCCGCCTCGAGACGGCAGCGATTCTTCCCGAAAGCTTCCTTCTAATTTTTTCCAGGTCAAAAGACATCATATAGTAGAAATGGGCACTGGAGGCCTGCCAGGGGCCCACAAGCCCTAGGGGCGCGCCTAGGGGCTAGGGCGCGCCCCTAGGCTTGTGGCCACCTGGTGGGTCCCCTTTGGAATTTTCTTCGCCCAATATTTTTATATATTCCAAAATAATTCTTCGTAAAGTTTCAAGACTTTTGGAGTTGTGCAGAATAGGTCTCTCAAATTTGCTTCTTTCCGGTCCAGAATTCCAGCTGTCGGCATTCTCCCTCTTCATGTAAAACCTTATAAAACTAGTCGCTAACCCGTGCATTCGCACGGGCTAGTTTGGTAAGTTACTACTTGAACTTGACATGTATTATAAAATATGGGATGCTATATTTTAGACTATTTTTGTAATTTAAAAGTCCAGCAATTTGTGTTTGAAAAGTTTCATCTTGTCTTACCATCGGGTTTAATATGCATGTCTTTTTATACTTAAAATGAAAAAATATATGAAATCACATAATATGAAATGAAGCATTTACTATTTTTCGCTATTTACCTAAGAAATCAAGCTACTTATAACTTCCGTTCGTGGCATATAATGCCTTCACAATATTGTATCTTTATTCTGCATTGACCTATCACCTATTCTGACCAGTCTCTAAAGAATAAGCAATGTACTATTGATATATAATAGAGGGTTTCACAAAATAAAAATATCACAAAAGCAATTTGAATTATTATCTTTTAGAAGAGATTAGATTTCAATGGAGACATCAGAAACCATTTTGTATAGTAGGTACTTTCTTATTCCTCCTCTTATAGAAAGTACAAAAGCCTAATCTGGAACGCATATAGAAAATAGTCATGTCATCGAGCTCCTATACATGCTTTCATGGTTGCACTTTTGTGCATCCCTTTGGTTCTGTTTTGTTGTAAACATTCCCACCTTGATTATACAAATCATTTCCTAAAATTAATATGCTTAAATATATTTTATAACATACAGACAAAAGTAAAATGTGTTCATCTCCTTCTTCAGGTCAGATCAGTATTGGTTAATATGGGATAAACTAAAACCAAATACAAACAATTTGGCATGTACCTAGACCAAACCAATTTTTGAAATAATATTACCTTTAATTTGTGACGATGCACATGCCTCAGATCCATTATCTGGCACCCTATATACATAGTTACTACAAACATGCATATTACTATAAAAAATAAACTTATAATACGAAGGTACACCGGGACATATGTATAGCAACTGAAATCAGGAATCTGACTCAGATTATTACACTATATAATTAACTTTTGCTCCATTACATCCTGGAATTCATATTCTCAAAGATAGGCTCCAATTCATCAAAACTTAATCACCTCAAGAAGAAATATGAATGGCAAAGAGTGAAAAATGAAGTAAATATGTTTTTTTGATTCCGGTTAATTCTCATCCCGTACATGTTTTTTTTATTGTCGTTCAGATTTACCCTTAAAATTGTTACACCCTAATCTGATTGCATCCAATTGGTGGTACTTTAAGTGTATTGGTGTTGACTACAATGGATTTTATTTTCTTGATTTTACATATGTTTGGATTAATTGGCAAATAATTGATTATGTTGTTAAATCTTGAAACAAACATGTTTACAATAGTGGTCTCCTCTCTAAACCGGGCATGCATTCATCATAACTTTAACCTAAATTAACTGACAAAGTTACAATGCAGGGACTGAGATGAAGGATAATCCTTGTAAGAATGCAAAATTCTTAGTACAACAATCTGATTAAAAAAATCAAGGGAAGATGGCCAACTCTAACATGAGCTGCTGATGCATTAGGAAATGTTTCGGTGACACAGAGATCGGATGACATGCATAGCTCATAGGCCCTTTCTTGCACGATGTGGTTGCCATGGTTCTGCTCCATCTCGGTCTCCAACTTTTAAAAAAATGTTAAATATAATCTGTGTGTGGATAAGGTCTTTAGCCATAAATTTTACAGCTCGATGTGAACATTTTCTGTCCAGCATGCAAAGTCTATTGCCTGAAACATGAGTAGTTGCAGACAACCTGCGTACAACAATGATGCTAGCCCGGGGAAGTAATTTTTGTTACCTGGAGACAACCATTCACAGCCATTGATGGCCTCACCAATCGACTGGTCGCCCTTCAATAGAAAACCTGCAAACATGGAGAACAAACATAATAAAAATTATAACCATGGAGAAAAAAAATCAACCGCATATTGATGGTTAGAACATGAAAAGAAAAATGATTTTTTTAATCCTCAAAGAAACTCGAAATTATGGAAGATTCAGGCATAGCATAGAACGTGAGAAGCACAGTCAACATATAATTAACCATGTAATTCATATCAAATAATACTCAAAATCACTACAATGGGAAAAATAAATCAAAACAACAGACTCTTACCTGGAAACCATTTATGCACGTGATACCAAAAAAAGTGATCATATCTATGCTTAAATCAAGAACTTCATGGGCTGATTGAACCTGCGATGGGAAGCAAGCGAATATGGTAGCAAGCCATGTGCCTTTGCATTGGCACTGCATGTCGACCGGTCGTGCTGCGACGGCGTTCTACGAAAGAAGCGACAGTGTAATGAACCTGCCATGACAACCGTGGCCAGCTGCAATCGAGATGGAGCAAATTTTGGATCGAGTAATACACATGCAGCATCCAAAAACAGTACGTATAGGTAAACATAGTGTCATATGTGCATGGGGAAGAGATCTTGCATTATGGGTATAGTTTGTGTCCTCTGATCTAGTCTCCATGAGGCATCCAAAAATAGTACGTAAGTAGATTCAAAATCCAATTTGTGGATAGCGCCGAACTATGGGAGGGAACGTTAGAGAAAAATTGAATCCTAACCAACAATGACAACAACTGACCAGAGTACCTTGGCGCAGAGTGTGAAGACCTTGGCCAGTGAAGATGGGTATAGTTGTTGTGCATCCATAGGAAAATCCCTGGTTGATTCAACGGAGATAAATTTCTTCCTGCTGCCAGGACACGCACGTAAAAGATATGATTCATAGCAAATTCGCAACAGAATTAAGGGCGTACTTGCGTGCAGAGTCGACCTGTGAACTTCGACCAATCCTTAGAACGCAATCCGTTCATCTGGAAAGATGCACACAACATCCTAAACATATATTACATATACATTCTCATGGTTGCGGGTGCACTTTATTGATCTTTGTGGCCTGAAACATAACACACCTGAACATGAACATGAAGTGTTTAATTAGATCTAATAACAAATAGATCTCTTTAGATGGCAGGAGAGAGAAGAGGTGGAGGAGGATGCGCTGCCAATTTGGATTGATGTCAAGACCGACGTGTGCTCTCCTTTTTGTTGGCCCCCTTGCATGCGTACATGAACATATGTACTGATTCTCAAGATCTGATTTCGAAGATGCATGCAGCAGATATTACGGGCCATCTATCTTTTCAAATCGGGGGAAGGGATAGAGAAAAGATTACCATACGCACAACCATCTAGCCTTAAAATCAGGGATGGAGATATTAAACAGGAGGAGAGAGAAATTAGACACCGGGCCCCATAGTAAAAATCGGGGGGAGAAAACTTGGGGGAAAATTGCACGCATGACGGAGAAAAAATAGGTATAAACTTTGCTGAAAAAACGCATGTAAGCACAAACCAATTGGGGGCTGGGCGGATAATAGGAGATCATTTTTTTAATTTCTATTAATAAAGGAGAGCAAGAACTATAGGAGTCCTGCTGCACATGGCTGTTACAGGGCATGCTGCTGTTTTTTCGACAGGATATTCATTTATGCTAGATCATTCTACGGATGTAGATAGATCATGGTTTCTGTTTGGATTTTTTAAGGGATACATGCTATGCTAGTCATCCTACGGATGTAGATACATCATGGAACAATGATCTTTTTTGTCCTATATATTGAAAGATCTACACCGTTATAATTTGGTCCCACCAGGTTAACCGTCTGTAAATTCTAATTAACGTGGGAATTTCTTGAAAGTCCATAATTAGTATAGGTATAGATAGATATAGATAAGAGACAAAAAGCATAAGTATTGTACCATAATAAGTAAGAACAGCCG
The DNA here is from genome assembly GCA_032464435.1 of Aegilops umbellulata. Lineage (NCBI taxonomy): Eukaryota > Viridiplantae > Streptophyta > Magnoliopsida > Poales > Poaceae > Aegilops > Aegilops umbellulata. The sequence continues at coordinate 285,541,449 of CP136055.1, read as the reverse complement.
ACAATGCAATAAATATCAATATAAAAGCATGATGCAAAATATGGACGTATCATCCAACTAGCATCAACTACAAGGAGTAATCAACACTACTAGCAACCCACAGGTACCAATCCGAGGTTTTGAGACAAAGATCGAGTACACGAGATGAACTAGTGTTTGAGAGGAGATGGTACTGGTGAAGATGTTGATGGAGATTGACCACGTCTCGATGATAGGATCGTTGGTGATGATGATGGCTTCGACTACCCCCTCCGGGATGGAAGTTTCCCCGGCAGAACAGCTCCTCCGGAGCCCTAGATTGCTTCTGCCCAGGTTCCACTTCGAGACGGTGGCGCTTCATCCCGAAAGCTTTCTTATGATTTTTTCTAGGTCAAAAGACACCATATAGCAGAAGATGGGCACCAGAGACCTGCCAGGGGCCCACAAGCCCTAGGGGCACGCCCAGGGGGTAGGGCGCGCCCCCTAGGCTTGTGGCCACGTGGTGGGTCCCCTATGGTATTTTCTTCGCCCAATATTTTCTGTATATTCCAAAATAATTCTTCAGAACTTTTGGAGTTCTACAGAACAGGTCTCTCAGATTTTCTCCTTTCTGGCCCAGAATTCCAGCTGTCGGCATTCTCCCTCTTCATGTAAACCTTGTAAAATAAGAGAGAAAAGGCATAACTATTGTACTATAATGTGTAATAACAACCCATAATGCAATAAATATCAATATAACATGATGCAAAATGGACGTACAACAACTTCCACCGTGTCGTTTATTATGACACACACCATCATTGTCATATTGCTTTGCGCGATCATATAGTTGGCTGATGTCTACTACGCAACTTTATTCTTGTAGACATGTTTTAGGCCTCCAAGCGCAGAGTTTTGTAGGACAGGAGCAATTTTCCCTCAATTGGATGACCTAAGGTTTATCAATCCGTGAGAGGTGTAGGATGAAGATGGTCTCTCTCAAACGACCTGCAACCAAATACATGAAATCTCTTGTGTCCCCAACACACCCAATACAATGGCAAATTTTATAGGTGCACTAGTTCGGCGAAGAGATGGTGATAAAAGTGTAATATGGATGGTATAAATATATTTTTATAATCTGAATAAATAAAAACAGCAAGGTAGCAAATAGTAAACGGGCACAAAACGGTATTGTAATGCTTAAAAATGAGGCCTAGGGTCCGTACTTTCGCTAGTGCAATCTCTCAACAGTGCTAACATAGTTGGATCATATGATTATCCCTCAAAGTGCAATAAAGAATCACTCCCGAGTTCCTATTAGCGGAGAACAAAAGAAAGAAATTGTTAGTAGGGTACGAGACCACCTCAAAGCTATTCTTTCCGTTCGATCTATTCAATAGTTCGTACTAAAATAACACAAAGCTATTTTTTCCGTTTGATCTATCCTAGAGTTCACTAAAATAACACCAAAGCAAATTCATATTCATAATACTCAATCCACACAAAGAACTACAAAGAGACCCCAAAGTTTCTATCGGAGAAAAGATAATAAAAACGTGCATCAACCCCTATGCATAGATTACCCCAATGTCACCTCGGAAATCCGCAAGTTGAGTGCCAAAACATATATCAAGTGAATCGACACGATACCTCATTGTCACCTCAAGTATTCAAACCACAAGACATACATCATGTGTTCTCATATCTCAATATTCAATCCGATAAGACAAAACTTCAAAGGGTAAAGATTCAATTCATCACAACAAGAGTATATAGGAGAGAAACATCATATATATGATCCATCTATATTAACAAAGCCCATGATATAGATCATGAGAGAGAGAGATTAAACACATAGCTACTGGTACAAAACCCTCAGCCCCAACGGTGGACTACTCCCTCCTCATCGTGGTGGCCGCTGGGATGATGAAGATGGCCAACGGAGATGACTTCCCATCGGGGATATACCCCGCAGCGTAAACCGGCCGGAAGTTAACCCGGCCGGACTTGGCGGTTTATCTGAAGACCCGCCCTGACCTTGGCGGTTTACAAACAACCCGTTTGACTCACTGGTAACCCGGCGGGTGGATTAGACGGATGACAAGGCCCAAGGCCCAGAAGGCCGGTTCAACTATGATGGGCCGGTTTAAGAGGAAAGGAATGTTTGCCATATAAGGAGTTAAGGCCAGGACTTGTATCCGGTTTGTATTAGACATAGACTAGTCCTAATCCTAATAGGACTCCACATGTAAACCGCCCCTTCAACATATATAAGGAGGGGCGGGGCTCCCCAAAGAGGGACAAGTTAGAAACTACAAGCTACGAACAATGAATAATCTCTAGGGCTAGACACAAGAGCCGGTTTACGGCGTCTCCCTCGTGATGATAATGAGATCTAGCCTCAAACAGCATGTAGGGTTATTACCGGATGATGTTTCCCGGGGCCCAAAGCTGTCTAAATCCTTGTATTGCGTGTTGATCCGCCCTGCGTCTCTCGTCCCACTCAACCCCTCTCAAGCTACGACATAGATGCGTTGGCCTCGCGACTAAGTCCTGACACTAAGGACATCTGATGTGACAAATCCACGACAGTTGGCGCCCACCGTGGGGCCTGCGCACGGTGGTGTTGAATTCTTGAAGGGATCTTTCTCAGGATTGAGAAGGTCGCAATTTTTCCGGTGAAGAAGAGTCGGTTTGAAAAATCTATATCAGAAGTTAGGGTTTCATGTCGCGGCACGGGCTTGCGGTCCGATGATCCAAAGCCAGATCAGTTTTTGGAGCACGTTCCTGAGGCGAAGGAGTTTTTTCACCGGAGATCATATCCATACTTACGACTACGACTTGTGGTCTACGGGAGCAGCAGTACCAATCCATCAAAACCTGTCGATTCGTACGTGCGGCGACGCGTGCACATGAGGGAAAGATGCGGTTGCTCCACGTATCACAGGAAACGATATGTAGAAAAAAAGGGAGGGCCGGAGGCCACGATCCGGAAACGGATAAGGTGGCAATCTGGACTCCTCCGCCGTCGGTGCCTTGAGGCTACGACCCGGACTCCTCCATGGAGGCCGGCCACCGCATTGAGCTGCCGGCTGCCGAGCCCTGCAAGCTGCCGTCTGCCTCAGCCTCCATTGCCGCAGGGCGTCTTTTCATCCTTAAACCGGGCCTGTGCCTTTTCTGCCACCACGCCCGCAGATCCCTTCTCTGCCCCGCTGGGTCACACTGCTGGGTCCGCCCGCGCCTGCTGACGCGGGTTCGATTCCGTCTCGCTCTGAGCCGCCGCCGCCGCACTTTGCTTTACCTGTGATTGAGCCGCCCGAACCGCATCCGCAGTCGCCTGAGCCTGTGCGCCCGGCTGTGTGGCCCGGGCTTCACCTCATCGACCCGTCGTTGCCTCCGCCACGGCTTAACCACCAAGCTGCTGAGCCTCCACTGTTCTGCCTCGCTCCGGAGTCGGCTTACTCCGCTCTGTTACAAGTAGCCCCCCGACGCCGCGCTGAGCCGCCCGTCACTGCTGAGGCCTCCACCGCTGCTGCAGCCACGACCTCCTAAGCCGCCCGTGGATGGCGCCTCTCTGCTTCCAGTTTGCCACCTCGCCGCTGCGGGCGCATCTTGCTCCGAGCTGCCCCGCGTCGAAGGGATCTTTGCCACGCGCTGCCTTGAGGTTGTGCTGCACCGGCCTCCATCTCCGCCGGTGGTCGCCGACGCGCCAAGAGCTGCTGTACTGCCTTCACTTTCGCGCCACGAGCCAGTCTGCAGTCGCGTGGTGAGTGGCCCTGCTGCCCCGGCCATCGAAGTGACCTACGCCACGGTCCAGCTTTACCCTGCTGTAAGCCGCCCCCGCCGTGTGGCTGCCAAGAGCCGCTGTACTGCCTCCGATGTCGCGCCAAGTTGCCCGCTGCCGAGCTTTTGAGCTGCTATACTGCCTCCAACGTCGCACCAAGTCGCCTGCGCGGAGGTACACACGTGAAAAGGTTGTGGCAGTTTGCTTGGTGGACGCTCGCCCGGTGGGATATTGTGCATTGGCTTTATTTTTCCAGTTCGGTGTTGAGCATGTGCACACAGAACAGGCCAAGGGATGCTGGATACTGGATCTATTTTTAATTGCTATGCCCGGACAAGCAACTCTGATGATCAGTCTAATACACTGCAAGAAAACCATTATTAAGCAGCATTATCCACACCAGTATCCGTGATCATCCGACAAGAAAATACCAGGTGATATCTATTTCAGTCTGTTTTATTGGTACATATTGTTTTCTTCAAAGAACAATTACTCTGTCCTGTAATATTTTTACACAGGAAAATTCTTATGCCATTCACGGACACGTGCATCGCGGTCCGGTTTACCACAACGCGCCGGCCGACTCGCCCGTCCGCACCACCTTACAACGCCACGGACGACTCGCCCGTCCGCCCTCGCCGCCGGTTCATGCGTCCGCGCCGGTTTACAACACGGAGGGCAACTTGCTCGTCCGCACCGGTTTACAACGCCGCGGCCGATTCATCCGTTTGCTCGCATGGACGACTCGTCCGTGATTGATTTCAGTTTCACTGTGGTGATCATTAACTCCGCGGTGGATATTTTTTGGCTAACATATCAGGTGAAAACCATCCATTATATTTACATATTATATATTGCTTTCTTTAAAAAGAGCAATTACTCTGGCTTGCAAGTTTTCCAATGCAGGACAAATTGTCTATTAAAAAAAGGGATTATTATATCACTGAGCTATTGGATAAACCATGCCGGTTTATATCGCGATCCAGTCCGCATAAATTCATCAGGACCGTGCGAATTACCCAATAAAGCGTGCACAGGCCGCCGTTCCCTGCAATCCGGTCTACATCAACATACGGCCGATTTACGCGTCTGCACTGGCTTACAATGCCACGGCAGATTCATTTATCTGTGCTGCCTCTGAAGCCGCGGTCATCTTTGTTGTCCGTCTCTTGCGGCCTGGTCTACATCAACATACCGGACTGCACCTGTCCGCATGAGCTGTTTATTGAGTATGAGCAAGTCACAGCTTGGGTAGCCCGTTTTTCTTTCAACAAAATGGAGGTAAATTATCATATACTATTAGCCACCGTCTGCACTGGATGGCTCAATGAGCAGGCGCACAAGTCATCGCCACTACAGTTTGGTTAATTTCAATAGCCAGTTGGAAGGAACCATTGGCCGAGTTGCTGACACGGTTCATGCGGGATCATTTATAACCTGCCGCAGTCACCTCAACCTTCTGTGGATTCACATCGTGCTATCAATACCAATGCTATACAACTTATGCCGGTTTATATCACGGTCAAATATGGAGAGTTTCAAGCCAACTCCTCGAGTCACCTTTGAAACTTGGGGGCTACAATGACATGATTCAGCAAATCTTGCCAGTTTCATCAAGTTTAAGAAACCCAGGACGATGGAGGGAAAGATAACCCGGTCCCGGAGGCTACTGTTATATTGATGAAAGTTTAAAGGCCGTCAGAAAATTTCCGGCTTAAAAATCCCGGCTCAATGGAGAAGATCCGGATCATCAGAAAGGATCCCGGTTTAAAATCTGGCTCAAGGGAAGTCAGTCTCACTGAAGCTCTCAAATATCCGGTTTACAATCCGGTTCAAGAGAAATCTATTCTCCCACAAAGCTCTGAAGCGCTCAGATCCGGTTTAACAATGTCCGGTTCAAAAAGGAATTAACTTCTCGCAAGTTCGAGTTTAAAGGCCGTCAGAAAATTTCTGGCTGAAAATGAAGATTCCGGTTTAAGATCCGGTTCAAGGGAAGGATGTCTCCCACAAAGCTTTGAAGCTCTCAATATCCGGTTAAATCCCGGTTCAAGAAGAATTTATCTCTTGCAAAAAGTTAAAAATTACCAAAGAGGACCTGCTGCCATGATGCGCGGTTCAAATATGGGTATCCCGCCTTATTGACCTAACATATTATTGATCACATGGGGGCTTCTGCTTCATAAAGCGGGATATCTGTTCTTTTATATCATGTGTGGTTACATGGAGTTGTTTTCAAACAACATCCGGTTTACCCCTTGCAAGTCTTAACAAGATCACTTGAGGCTTCCTGTTCAAACATAGGTCGTATTCGAACCAAAGAGAACATAGCTATCCTTATGAGGTCATTTGGGGGCTCGGTCATGTTTGAACCGATGCAATACCTCTTGGCCGGAGAAAGCCACCAGAGTCATTTGGGGGCTCGGTCATGTTTGAACCGATGCAATACCTCTTGGCCGGCGAAAGCCACCAGAGTCATTTGGGGGCTCGGTCGTGTCCGAACCGATGCAATACCTCTTGGCCGGTGAAAGCCACCAGATCATTTGGGGACACGGTCATGTCTGAACCGGTCACGCCTCTTGGTCGGCCTACGGGCCTTAGAGTCATTTGGGGGCTTGGTCGAACCCGAACCATAGCAATGCCACTTGGCCGGCGTAACGCCACGCGTCATTTTGGGGGCCTGGCTGACTGGCACCATCGCTACGCCTTCGGGGGGCTTGGTTGCGTCTGACCATGGTAACTCCATATGACCAGCTCGGTAGAGCTCTTCTTTTTGCAAAAAGTTGTTGCCATTGCTTTTGCTTCAATTGCCTTTCTTGAGGAGTTGTTTTTTATCTTGGTTGCATTTTTAAACCGACAATTCTTAAACCGGTTCGACTGTCAAATTACAAATTGACGGAACGCGGTCAAATCTTAATCCGGAGGCTATCTGCCCGGTTTGATTTTCTGTTACCATCCTATTATGGAGTAAACCGGTGTTTATCAACCCGGATCGGCTTTCAACTACAAGCTGTCAGTACACGATCAAGTTATAATCCGGAGACTATCAGCCCGGTCTGGTTTGACTACAAGTCACCAGTATATATATGGTTAATCCGGTGTTTATCACAACCCGGTACGGTTTTATCATAAATCGGCGCAATATGGAAGGATTTATCATTACTCAAGATTGGGGTTATCACTCTTATTACAAAAAGTTGGTAAACCAACGATGTGATTCAATGTCACAGGTATGATATATTTCATATTTTTAAGTGCAGCCTTGGTTATAAACCCAGGTTATATGTTGGGCATTATGACCCGTCCGGTGGTAAACCGCCAGGACACTTTAAGCTTGTTGTATGCAGAAACAGGTTGGATAAAGCATGATGATAAATTATCCGGTGTTTGTTAAACCAGCCTGGCTTTAAGACGATAAGTCGCCAGTATGATGATAAATTAATCCGGTGTTTATTAAACTGGTCTGGCTTTGGACTATAAGTCGCTAGTATATATTTGGATTGCGCCATTGGAATCATGCGCTTATAAATTATTGGATTATATTATTCAAATAGCCAACATGGCTGGATTTTTATTATGGTTATTAATATTATGATTGAGGTTTTCAAAGTCGCTTTAGCGCAATGGTTATCATTTTCTACAATTGAAGGAATAGTCCCGAGTCGCTGCAGGCTTACAACCCGGCACTTGGGGGCTACATTATTCGAAATTGAGATTATATCAAATATGCAAGTCTCATGTCGCTGCAAGCATGCACCATGACACTTGGGGGCTAATGCAAAGTCATTTTTGTTCATCTTATTGAAGACCCGACTCATCACATCGTAATGAGCTGGCCCTTGGGGGCTACCAATTGCTCCTGTCAACTATTCAAGTATATATCAAAGTCCCAGCTCAATATTATCTTACTGAGCCGGCCCTTGGGGGCTACACGTTGCTGTTCAAAGTTTACAAGATTATATTTACAAAGTCCCTGCTGATTATTACATAATGACCCGGCCCTTGGGGGCTACATTGGTTGAAGTTTTATGGGCATCAGTCAATTACAAGTCCCAGGTTGCTGCAAGCATAACAATCCGGCACTTGGGGGCTACAGGTATTATATTATTATCGAAGAAATATTTTCAAATTCTCTGTTGAGCAAACTAGATTGGCCCGGCGTCACCAATCATTATGGCCCTGTGGCTGCAACCCGGTGTCATCAATAATCATAAACCGGTGTTGGCAACAATCATGAACCGGTGTCTGCAACAATCATAATCCGGGATCATCAGTTTTATAACCCGGCCATTTGGTAATGTTAAACCGGCAAGTTTTCAAGACCGGGATCATTTTCAAACCGGCTGAATATCAGATGAGTATTACAAGACCAATATTTATTAAACCGGCGCTTTGGAAGCCGACTCAAGTGGATTATTCTTCACAATATTTTTCTGTGAGAAACCAATGTCAGCAATTTGAGTATGAAGCTGGTTATTGACCTGGATTTTCTAGAAGGAGGAATGACAAGGACTTAAGGATGATCAGGTGCCGGTTTACAAGAATTTTTAACCCGGAGCGCAACCTGTCAAATTTGTTCTTATGTTTATTTTGCAGCATAAGTTTACCATGGATGAATCCAAGCTAAACTTGGGGGCTAATGTCGGGGATATACCCCGCGGCGTAAACCGGCCGGAAGTTAACCCGGCCGGACTTGGCGGTTTATCTGAAGACCCGCCCTGACCTTGGCGGTTTACAAACAACCCGTTTGACTCACTGGTAACCCGGCGGGTGGATTAGACGGATGACAAGGCCCAAGGCCCAGAAGGCCGGTTCAACTATGATGGGCCGGTTTAAGAGGAAAGGAATGTTTGCCATACAAGGAGTTAAGGCCAGGACTTGTATCCGGTTTGTATTAGACATAGACTAGTCCTAATCCTAATAGGATTCCACATGTAAACCGCCCCTTCAACATATATAAGGAGGGGCGGGGCTCCCCAAAGAGGGACAAGTTAGAAGCTACAAGCTACGAACAATGAATAATCTCTAGGGCTAGACACAAGAGCCGGTTTACGGCGTCTCCCTCGTGATGATAATGAGACCTAGCCTCAAACAGCATGTAGGGTTATTACCGGATGATGTTTCCCGGGGCCCGAAGCTGTCTAAATCCTTGTCTTGTGTGTTGATCCGCCCTGCGTCTCTCGTCCACTCAACCCCTCTCAAGCTACCACATAGATGCGTTGGCCTCGCGACTAAGTCCTGACACTAAGGACATCTGATGTGACAAATCCACGACACTTCCCCCTCCGGTAGAGTGTCGGAACGGGATCTAGATTGGTTTTCCGTGGATATAGAGGCCTGCGGCGGCGGAACTTCTGATCTAGGTTAACCCCGAAGGATTTTGGAATATCTGGGAATTTATAGCGCAAAGAGGGGGTGTGGGAGGCCACCGAGGTGGGCACAACCCACCATGGCGCCTGGCCCCCCAGGCACGCCCTGGTGGGTTGTGGCCCCCTCGGGGCACCCCCCAAGTGCTTCTTTGGCCCACTGTTGGTCTTCTGGTCCATAAAAAATCTCCGTGAAGTTTCGTTGCATTTGGACTCCGTTTGGTATTGATTTCCTGCGATGTAAAAAACAAGCAAAAAACAACAACTGGCACTTGGCAATGGGTCAATAGGTTAGTCCCAAAAAATGATATCAAGTTGCTATAAAATGATTGTAAAACATCCAGGAATGATAAAATAACAGCATGAATACTTCATAAATTATTAGTACGTTGGAGACGTATCAGCATCCCCAAGCTTAATTCCTACTCGTCCTCGAGTAGGTAAATGATAAAGAAATAATTTATGAAGTGTGAATGCTAACAAAGTGCATAAGTTTGATCAATGATAATTTCAATCACTTTTCCTAGCATCATAACAGCAATTCTTTCTTATAAAACATCTCATGTTATAGTGGCAACCAATTCACATGTTAACGTTCAAACAACGAATTCTCTTGAAACCCAACAACCTATGTTCTCAGTCACCAAGCAATTGCAATTCAAATTAATCAATAGAATTTAAGTAAGAGATCCACATACTCAAACATCATATAGTGTTCTATGATTGCTAACACTCACCGCATACACATGAGCAAAACATTTCAGCCGGACACATAGAAAGATAGGGGCTTATAATTTCGCCTCCCAACGTATTCACCTCAAGGGTGATGTCAACAATAATAACTCATGTATATGTGCCTAGATCTTTCCTCACCACATGATGCTTGCCAAAAGAGAAAAATAAAAAGGAATAGAGAGAAGAACTTTGACCCTTTGCATAAAAGTAAATACATAAAAGTAAAATATAGGCCCTTCGCAGAGGGAAGCAGAGGTTGCCATGCGCTTATTTGTTTGTATGCTCAACCCCTTAGTGCAAAAGAATGTCATGTTGTATTGCCCCTTGTGATGGTAACCATTATTATGCAGTATGTCGCTTTTATTCTTCACCATCACAAGTTCGTACAACGCTCAATTTTCTCTTACACTAAATGATCTCACACTTTTAGAAGCAAATTTTATTGCCTTATTGCAACGATGACAACTTACTTGAAGGATCTTGCTCAATGCTTAGGTAGGTATGGTGGACTCTTGAAGATAAGGTTTGGGTTTAAGGGTTTTTGGATGCACAAGTAGTATCTCTACATGGTGTGGAATTTTTGGCTAGGAAAGATGGGGGGGGGGTGGCAAGCACCACATGTTGAAGGATCTATGACAATATAACTTCTATGTGAATATGAACAAACATAAATCATTACGTTGTCTTCCTTGTCCAACGTCAACAATTTTGGCATATAATATTTTGATGGCGGCTCACAATCACAAAAGATTTCCAAGATAGTGTATTTGTATGTGAAAGTTCTCTTCCTTATACTAATTATTCGTGAATTGCTTTTATGACCAAAATTGTGATTGTCAAACCTCAAAAGATTTCACTTTCTAAACCTAATGTGAATCTACCACTAGGCATGATATGATTTCAACTTCATGGCATTCATTTTATTCAACAATTTACTCATAGGATATAAGTGAAGCACAAGAGCAATTCAAAAGAAAAGAGCTTCGTTGACGGGATGTGAATGCCGCTTACTTAGCCTCCTTGGCAACTATTTGAGGACTCTATTTTATTTAAAAACTTTCAGATCTAAGTATTTTATTAAAACAGAAAGTAAAACAAAAATAAAATCACATTCTGAAGAAGCATAAACTTAGGCACAACCGACACTAACCGATAATTGTTGAAGAAGAAACGTGCGAAGCCTACCGGACCATCCCCAAGCTTAGATGCTTGAGACTTATTGAAATATTATCTTGGGATTCCTTGGGCATCCCCAAGATTGAGCTTTTGTGTCTCCTTAATTCTTCTCATATCACGGTTTTCCTAAATCTCAAAAGCTTCATCCACACAAAACTCAACAAGGACTCGTGAGATAAGTTAGTATAAACCAATGTGAAAACCTTATCATTCTATACTGTAGAAAATCACTAAAATTATTATTCAATATTGCACACTAAATGCCTCTGCATATTTAATACTCATATCCTCAAATAGAATCATTAAACAAGGAAACATATGCAAACATAACAACAATCTACCAAAACAGTACAGCCTGTAAAGAATGCAAGAGTATCAATACTTCCCTAACTCCAAAAGTTATGAAAATTTGCCACACTATAGAAGATTTATCAGATCTTATTTTGAAAATGGTTTCAACATTATCACATTCTGTCTTCTCTAGGAAATTTTTCCAACATCGATAAACTTTCTGTTCTCAAACAACAACATGTAGACTTGCAAAATAAGCATAGTAAAGGCCATCATTGCCACTTTTGTTGAAATAAAAGATGCAAAAAATTATTATAAATAACATCAAGCAAATCCTAACAAAATAAAATGATGCTCGAAACAAAACACATATCATGTGACGAATGAAAACATAGCTCCAAGAGAGGTTACCGATAATGTTGGAGACGAAAGAGGGGATGCCTTCCGGGGCATCCCCAAGCTTAGTTGCTTGAATCTTCCTTGAATATTACCTTGGGATGCCTTGGTCATCCCCAAGCTTAGGATCTTGTCACTCCTTATTCTCCTCATATCGACATCTCACCCAAAACTTGAAAAGTTCAATCACACAAAACTTAACGGAACTTTGTGAGATATGTTAGTATGATAAAGAGCAAACCATTTCACTTTTGGTACTGCCAAAGACAAGATTCATAGTTGTTTCCACACAATACCTACTGTAGCATATCATTTCCACAATTTATATTGAGCAATATAAGCCATGGAAACTAGAAAACAAGCAAACTATGAATTGAAAACAGAATATGTCAAAAATAGAACAGTCTGTAATGATCTGGATAACTACCATACTTATGCTACTCCAAAAATTGTGAAAAAAAAAGAACCACGTGAGAAATTTGTATATTAAACTTCTTCAAAAATAATAAACTCAAAATCACTCTTCTATTAAAAATGAGAATTATTTTCGTGAGTGCAAAAGTTTCTGTTTTTCAGCAAGATCAAATCAACTATCACCCAACATGATCCCAAAAGATTTACTTGGCACTTTAATGAAACAAAAGATAAAACATGATTAATAAAGTAGCCTAAACATGTGAACACACAAAAACAGTAGGTAAAAGTGTTGGGTTGTCTTCCAACAAGCGCTTTTCTTTAATGCATTTTAGCTAGGCATGATGATTTCAATGATGCTCGCATAAAAGATAAGAATTGAAACATAACTAGAGAATCATGAATCACATGACAAGCACATTTAAGTCTAACCCATTTCCTATGAATAGGTATTTTGTGAGAAAACAACTTATGTGAACAAGAATCAACTAGCATAGGAAGGCAAAACAAGCATAACTTCAAGGCTTTCAACATAAAGAGAGGAAACTTGATATTATTGCAATTCCTACAAGCATAAATTCCTCCCTCATAATAATTTTCAGTAGCATCATGAAGAAATTCAACAATATAACCATCACATAAATCATTCTTTTCATTACACAAAAGCATAGAAAACTTATTACTCTCCACATAAGCAAATTTCTTATCATCAATAGTAGTGGGAGCAAACTCAACAAAATAACTATCATGAGAGTGAAAGTTAAAATCATGATGACAAGTTTCATGGTTATCATTATTCTTTATAACATACATGTGTAGGATCGGAAGTATGTCTAGGGGGGGTGATTAGACTACTTGACCAAATAAAAACTTAGCTTTTTCCCAATTTTAGTTCTTGGCAGAGTTTAGCAATATTAGGATAAGTCAAGCAATCATCACACAATTCAAGCAAGCATGCAAAGAGTATATAGCAGCGGAAAGTAAAGCATGCAACTTGCAAGAATGTAAAGGGAAGGGTTTGGAGAATTCAAACGCAATTGGAGACACGGATGTTTTTCCCGTGGTTCGGATAGGTGGTGCTATCCTACATCCACGTTGATGGAGACTTCAACCCACGAAGGGTAACGGTTGCGCGAGTCCACGGAGGGCTCCACCCACGAAGGGTCCACGAAGAAGCAACCTTGTCTATTCCATCATGGCCATCGCCCACGAAGGACTTGCCTCACTAGCGGTAGATCTTCACAAAGTAGGCGATCTCCTTGCCCTTACAAACTCCTTGGTTCAACTCCACAATCTTGTCGGAGGCTCCCAAGTGACACCTAACCAATCTAGGAGATACCACTCTCCAAGAAGTAAAAAATGGTGTGTTGATGATGATTCCTTGCTCTTGTGCTTCAAATGATAGTCTCCCCAACACTCAACTCTCTCTCATAGGATTTGGATTTGGTAGAAAGAAGATTTGAGTGGAAAGCAACTTGGGAAGGCTAGAGATCAAGATTCATATGGTAGGAATGGAATTCTTGGTCTCAACACATGAGTAGGTGGTTCTCTCTCAGAACATATGAGTTGGAAGTGTAGATGTGTTCTGATGGCTCTCTCCACGAATGAAGAGGAGGTGGAGGGGTATATATAGCCTCCACACAAAATCCAACCGTTACACACAATTTACCAATCTCGGTGGGACCGAAACAATAAACTCGGTCGGACCGAAATAGTAAACCTAGTGACCGTTAGTGATTTTCGGTGGGACTGACATGCAACTCGGTAGGACGGATATGGTTAGGGTTAGGGCATAACGTAATCTCGATGAGACCGATTACACAAACTCGGTGAGACCGATTTGGTAATTAGCTAACCAGAGAGTTGGTCAGGTAAACTCGGTGGGACCGATTTGCTCTTTCGGTGAGACCGAAAAGTTACAAAGGGGAAACAGAGAGTTTACATTGCAATCTCGGTGGGACCGATTTGCTCTTTCGGTGAGACCGAAAAGTTACAAAAGGGAATCGAAGAGATTGCAACCCCATCTCGGTGAGACCGAGATCTCTATCGATGAAACCGATTTGCTAGGGTTTGGCAGTGGCTTATGACAAGTGAAACTCGGTGGCGCCGGATGGAAAGAATCGGTAGGACGGAGTTTGGCTTGGATTTTAGGTCATTTGTGGATATGGGAAAGTAGCTAAGGATTTTGGAGCATATCATTAAGCACATGAAGCAAAAGGCTCATTAAGCAACACCTCATCCCTCCTTTATAGTATTGGCTTTTCCTATGGACTCAATGTGATCTTGGATCACTAAAATGTAAAATGAAGAGTCTTGAGCTTGAAGCTTTAGCCAATCCTTTATCCTTAGCATTTTGAGGGTTCCACTTTCACCATCCATGCCATGCCAATCATTGAGCTTTCCTGAAATAATTATGTTGGAACATCATTAGCTCAATGAGCTATATGTTGTTATGAATTACCAAAACCACCTAGGGATAGTTGCACTTTCAATCACCCCCTTTTTGGTAATTTATGACAACATATAGATCAAACCTTCGACACATGATAATAAGAATGAATTGTATCGTTGCTTTGAGAAGTATGTGATAAGTAAGAGCTCCCCCTAAATTTGTGCATATTTAAAATTTGCTTTGGACTGCAAATGCACAAAGAGTTAGAATTATGGGTTACTCTTCCATGTCACATACATCTTGGTGGAGCGCTCAAAATGATAATAATGAAATGCATGCACTCATCACCAAGGAAAAGTGAATGATCACATAAGATAGATAAGATATATCAAGCATGCATAAGTGTAGCTTATGATCAAACACATGATCATCTATGTCTCACAAGCATATCAAAGTATCTCGACCAAAAGCAAACAATGTTGGAAAAACCACCAAATAAAGCAAGAGAGAAGAAAACAACACTCTCTCTCTCGAAGCCTATGATCTATACATTTTTCTCCCCCTTTGGCAACAAGTTACCAAAAAGTTCCTAGAAATGCATAGTGCTAGATCGACTCTCAGGCTTGATCTTCTGGTGGAGGTGGAGTCCTGATCACTCCAAGGACGAAGACTTCCGTAGACGTGGTTGGAGTTGGAGCTGAAGTAGATGCTGGAGCTGGTTGGGCTGGTGCTATGGCTGGAGCTGAGGCGGTGGCTCTTGTGTCAGGAACTAGCACTGCAGACGACCTCGGACCTCGTGGCACTCTGGAAAATGCATCAGTGGTAGTCTTCCCTTTCCTCTCCTGCATGTCATCTTGGAGTTGCTCCACTGCAGTCTGAATTTCTGTCACCTTGATATCCAAGCCATAGAACTTTTGTTCTACGATTCTCTCTAAGCTTGCCTGGTTCTGAGTTAGGGTGGCTAGTCCTTTCTCAATCCGCAGGGTAGATGCAATCAGGTAACTGAGTTGTTCTTGCTTGTTCTTCAAGAAGTACTCAGATGCCTCTTCTTGAGTTGGCATCTTGGTAGCTTTCTCCTTCCTTGTCTTCTCCTTCTTGGCTTGTGCCTGGACTGATGATGGTTCATTTTCATGCATCACAACTTGGTTGTCCTCGAAATCTGGATGGATAGGCAAATGTTCCTTGTCCATCAAGTATGTGTCTGTGGCCATTCTTGAGTTGATCAACATCTGGATCTGCGGGGCATATCAACAACTCCTCTTCTGATCTGCTGCAGTCCTCTTGATAGTTTCTACTATGAGGCTCATGACCTTAAACTTTTGAGGCACATCAAAGATATGTAGCAGGTTGATGGCATGACCTCTAATCCTCCTGTGATCTCCAGACTTGGGCAAAAGTGTGTGCCTAAGGATCCAGTTGATCGTAGGCAGTCCTGACAACAGGTGTTTCACAGACCCAAACTGGTGAGTGTCAAGATCTTCTGCAGGAATCTCCTTGTACATATTTGCCATAGTGTTATGTTCCATCTTTTTCTTGGCATAGACATCCAAGTCATCTTCATTTTCTTCTGGGGCATTGATCAACTTTGCCCATTCCTCAACAGTTGAGTGGTACCTTGTACCTTTAGACATCCATGCGATCCTTCCATCTGGGTAGAAGTTGTAACGCCCCGGATGTAACTTGCCATATTTGTAATCCAACTCTTGCCATTTTCGGCTATGTGATATGATATTCCCTCCGTGGTTGGGTTTCCCTTCGTTTTGCATTTTGTTCATGTCATGCATTTCATATCATGTCATCATGTGCATCGCATTCGCATACGTGTTCATCTCATGAATCCGAACATTTTCCCCGTTGTCCGTTTTGTAATCCGGCGCTCCTATGTCCCCCAGCGACCCCTTTTACATTTCTTCGTGAGCGGATATTAAACATTCTCGGAATGGACCGAGGTTTGTCAAGCGGCCTTGGTATAGCACCGGTAGACCGCCTGTCAAGTTTCGGGTCAATCGGAGGTTGTTTGGTACTCCAACGGTTAACCGGGTAATCGTGAAGGCCTCGTGTGTGTTGCAGCCCAACACCCCTTCAAAACAGCCCAATAACCCATCTAAGTCACTCCCATGTCCATAGCCGTTCGATCGCGTGGCTGAAAACCGCACTCCATTTAGAGCTCCCTAGCTCCTTCTACCTATAAAAAGGCCTCCCCCTCCTCCATTTCCAGATCAAAACCACCCTAACCCTAAAAATTCCCCCCCCCCCCCGCCGCCGCGGGACGTGTCCGGGCCGCGCCGGACGTGTCCGCGCCGCCGCCCCGGGCCAACCAGCGGCCGACACGTGGCGCCCCGCCGCTCCGCTCACCGCCGACCCCGCAGGACCGCGAGGCCCGTGCGGGGCCCTCCCGGGCCGGCTCCGCCGCCCGCCCGCGCCTCGCCTCTCCGCCTCCCGCGGCCCCTGCCGCCGCCCGCCCGCGCCCGGCTGCGCCCGCGCCGGAGCTCGCCGCGCCGCCGCACCTCGCCTCGTCGCGCCTCCTCCTCCGCCGCCCGCGCCAGATCCGGGCCGGCGCCGCCCGGATCCGGCGACCCCAAGTCCGCCGCGCCTCCACGGGGCCCTACTCCGGCGAGATCCCGGCGAACATCGGTTCGCGTGCGCGGGTTGACTTTTCTTCCCCCTCAATTTCTTCCAAGTCCCGGAGATATTTTACTTTACTGTCACATGTTCATCGCATCATAACTTGTTGTATATTGCTCCGTTTCGTGCGTATAATATGTCAAATTGTTCGACTCAAAGAGTAAATCGTTTCATTCCATTGCTTCATCCTCATTTGAGTTCATCTTGATGCCCGAAATGCTGTTGGAAGAGGGCTATGTGATGTTAGTTTCTGATTCTTATCAGAACATGCACTTTTGTCATTTTTGCCATGATTGATGTGTACCTCCTATGAAGTTGAGTCCTACATGAGTTTTGTTATATGCCATGTTACCTTTACATAGAATTATGCCATTTATTTTTGTGATATTTTTGGTGACTAGCACAAGCATGGAAACTAGGGTACTTAATGTTGCTGATTTCAGAGACAGTAATTTCACCAAGTCCCTGCCTGCTGTTATTTTTATGCCATGTGTTCATGTTGTTTCCGGGAGATCTATGCCTCTTTTGAGCATGATAAGTAAGGGTGTTTTGAGAATATGGATTTGCTCTATCCATCCATGCCTTTCTTTGTATTTATGGAGTGCCATAGCTTGAGTCAATCGAGCTCTACTTTTGCTATATAATGTTACTGGCAGATTGTTTACATGTTATTCGATTTTGCCAAGCTTGTTGTGGTTGATCCTTGCATGCTATGATGTTGTTCTTGCCATGTATAGCTTCTATGCCATGTCTTCTTGATGTATGTGTGATTAGTTCATCATGTAATGCTCTGTAGTGAGTGCATCGAGCTAATGAACATGCCTACTTGTTATCTGTTTTTGACATGTCCAGTTTTCTGCCAAGTCTGAAACCTGTAACGAAACTTGCTTAATTGACATGGGTGTTATCATATTTTCTGATCCTTTTTTGCCTATGTTCAGTAAGGGTCTTTTGTTAAGTTCTTTGAGTAGATTCATGCCATGACATATTTTGCTTTGTCCTTTTCTTGTAGCTTGTTGTTTGCCTGCTCTAAACATGTCATCCTGATGTTAATTTCTGGCTTGTTATTTTCACTAAGTCTGTGAACTTGTTATCTTTTGCACTTTTGCCATGCTTGTTTGAACCTGTTATGGTGTGATTTAGCCGTAGCTTAGTGTTCATCTTTTGTCAAGAATCTTGAGTAGATTACTGTCATGTGCTTTGTTGATATGTTTGGGTGCAGTAGCCTAATTTCTTGTTGCTTGCTAAGTAGCATCATGCTGTTAATGGCAGTTTATTGGCATTCTTGTTTTGCTTGTCATTTGCAAACCGTGCATCCGATTCCGGTGATCTTTATATCGATTTCAACCGAAATCACCTCACCTATCCAGTGGCATACTTGGTTTGCCAAGATTATGCCTTGTTCATCGTTTCCTTCTGAAGCACGCATCTGCATTGCATATCACATCTCGCATATCATGCCATGTTTTGCATCATGTTGCTTGCGCATTGCATCGTGGTTGATAGTTGTTCCTTTGCTTGTTCTCTTGTCTTGGGTAGAGCCGGGAGACGAGTACGTGAACGAGGAACCTGTTGAGAACGCTTACGAGGACCAAGCTCTCGACAACTCTGAGAACCTTGCAGGCAAGATGACCATACCCTCGAAATCACTTCTATCTTTGCTTGCTAGATGCTCGCTCTTATGCTATGCCTTTGCTGCGATACCTACCACTTGCTATATCATGCCACCCATATTGCCATGTCAGCCCCTAACCATCCATGTCCTAGCAAACCGTTGATTGGCTATGTTACCGCTTTGCTCAGCCCCTCTTATAGCGTTGCTAGTAGCAGGTGAAGATGAAGTTTGTTCCTTATTGGAACATGGACTTGTTGTTCCTTGTTGGAACATGTTTACTTGTTGGGATATCACAATACCTCTTATTTAATTAATGCATCTATATACTTGGTAAAGGGTGGAAGGCTCGGCCTTATGCCTGGTGTTTTGTTCCACTCTTGCCACCCTAGTTTCCGTCATACCGGTGTTATGTTCCCGGATTTTGCATTCCTTACACGGTTGGGTGATTTATGGGACCCCCTTGACAGTTCGCTTTGAATAAGACTCCTCCAGCAAGGCCCAACATTGGTTTTACCATTTGCCACCTAAGCCTTTTTCCGTTGGGTTCTGCAGACTCAAGGGTCATCTTTATTTTAACCCCCGGGCCAGTTCTCCTTCGATTGCTGGTCCAAACCGAGCGATGTCCGGCGCCCCTTGGGCAACCAGGGTCTATGCCAACCCGACGTCTGGCTCATC
Source organism: Aegilops umbellulata (assembly GCA_032464435.1). NCBI lineage: Eukaryota > Viridiplantae > Streptophyta > Magnoliopsida > Poales > Poaceae > Aegilops > Aegilops umbellulata. Next base: position 285,522,022 of record CP136055.1, on the reverse strand, counting down.
CGGTGTGCCTTGAGAACAAGATATGTGCAGCTCCTATCGGGATTTGTCGGCACATCTGGGAGGCTTTGCTGGACTTGTTTTATTACTGCCGAGATGTCTTGTAGTCCGGGATTCCGAGACTGATCGGGTCTTCCCGGTAGAAGGAATATTCTTTGTTGACCGTGAGAGCTTATAATGGGCTAAGTTGGGACACCCCTACAGGGTATTATCTTTCGAAAGCCGTGCCCGCGGTTATGAGGCAGATGGGAATTTGTTGATGTCCGGTTGTAGAAAACCCGAAGTTGACCTTAACTAAAACACATCAACCGCGTGTGTAACCGTGATTGTCTCTTCTCGGCGGGGTCTGGGAAGTGAACACGGTGTTGGAGTTATGTATGACGTAGGTTGTTCTAGGATCACTTCTTGATCACTTCTAGCTTCACGACCGTGCTTTGCTTCTCTTCTCGCTCTCTTTTGCGTTGTAGCCACCATATATGCTAGCCGCTTGCTGCAGCTCCACCTCACAATCCTTTCCTACCTATAAGCTTAAATAGTCTTGATCTCGCGGGTGTGAGATTGCTGAGTCCCGTGACTCACAGATTCTATCAAAACAGTTGCAGGTACCAACGATGCCAGTGCAGATGACGCGACCGAGCTCACGTGGGAGTTCGACGAGGAACATGGCCGTTACTATGTGTCTTTTCCTGATGATCAGTAGTGGAGCCCAGTTGGGGTGATCGGGGATCTGTGTAGCATTTGGGGTAGTCTTCTTTCATTTTAGTACCGTAGTCGGACCTTGAGTGTAATTTGAATGATGGATGTTTATTTATGTATTGTGTGAAGTGGCGACTGTAAGCCAACTATGTATCTCTTTCCCTTATGTATTACATGGGTTGTGTGAAGATTACCTCACTTGCGACATTGCTTTCAATGCGGTTATGCCTCTAAGTCGTGCCTCGACACGTGGGAGATATAGCCGCATCGAGGGCGTTACAAGTTGGTAATCAGATCCTTCCCCGACCTTAGGAGCCCCCACTGATTGATCGTTTTTAGCGGCCGAGTTGTGTCTAGAAAAAATGTTTTGAGTCATTTAGGAATTATATATCGGAGAGCTTAGGAATTCTTTTTACTTCCCAGTCTCCTCATCGCTCTGGTAAGGCATCCTAACGTAGAGTTTTGACTCTTCTCTTCTCAAATTTCACTAAAAAAAATTTAGGATCACGCGGGTATCTTAGAATCGTTCCGATGGTTTTATGATGACAACATTGTCTTGGTTGCCTCCCGTCAGCAGGGGTTTTAGAGGAGGTGTCCCGGGGAGTTGAGCTCCGAGGTGTTGTCGTCAGTTCTGGAATACCTGAGTTTAGTACGCCGACATCGAAAATCTCTTTTGTACAGTTGTTGGTGAGATAACCCTGATAGCCCAGTACTGAGGCGAGTGCGGGAGTATTGCCATGACTCGTATAACGGATGCTTTTCGAAGGTTGAGGTAGATGATTTCCGAAGGTTTCTTGGTTATGTGTTGAAGGATGGATACAGCTGGATCTAGGTATTGTTAGTTTGGGTGATATATTTTGTGTCCCCTGTATCCCCAACACCTGATTGCATATCCAGAAAGTTTAGGGAGTTTATAAGTGGGAATTCATGTAGCTCTAGTACTTCTTCCACGGATATTTGGTTCGTGATTGGGTAATCCTTACCAAGTATTTGTTCACATCCGTACCTTGTTGATTTTATTTCATACCTCTTATCTAAGTGGCTTCTCAGCTTATGGAAGTGTGATGAATTACTTTGGAATTCATTTGTTCATTCTTGTTCGAATGTTTATTGTGAAGACTATATGTTGCAATTTCGATCCTTTGATTCAGCTTGAATATATCGTTTTCAAGATGCTAATGGATGTCACCCTCTTTAGGATGGCTCCGCCAACGCGTCAGAATCCGGAACGCAATGAAGGAAGTCAGGCTAACCCTCCGCCACCACCTCCGCCTCCGGAGGCATGGCAAGCCCTGATGACTGCCACAAATGCCAATGCTCAGATTCTGATTCAGCTCTTGCAAGATCGCAACCAAGGGCAAGGGAATCAAGGGAATCAAGGCCAAGGCAACAATCAGCCGTACTTCGCTTCACTCAACCAGTTCCTTGCTAATCAGCCAAAGACCTTCAGCTACTGTGTCGAGGCCACAGAAGTCGATGATTGGCTCGTGGACATCAGCAAGCATTTCGAGTGCAGCAATGTCAGACCTGAGGACTTTGTCAAGTTTGCCTCTTTTCAACTCAAGGATCAAGCTGCTGAATGGTTCCAGCAATACAAAGATTCCAGAGGAGGTCGTGTGATTACCTGGGATGATTTCCGCCATGACTTCAAAGCTCACCACATTCCAGAAAGTGTTGTTGAGAGTAAGCATGAGGAATTCCGCAATCTCAAGCAAGGCAACATGTCTGTCTATCAATACAACACTCAGTTCCAGAAGCTCTCTCGTTTTGCGAGGCAAGACATCCCTGATGAGAAGAGTATGATCTACCAATTCAGGCATGGTCTCAGAGAAGATCTGCAACTTGCTCTCGTACTTTTCGAGCCATTAAAGTATGATGAATTCTACAACATGGCGCTGAAACAAGAAGCTGCTCAGCTCAAGTGTGAGGCATCTAAGAAGAGAGTCAGAGACGCAGTTTAGTCTTCTTCTTCCTCACTTGTGGCAGCTAAGCAACAGAAGTTCTGGTTGCCTCCTCCTCCTCCTCCGTTCCGTCAGCCTTATCAGCAGAAGAACTCAGGTGGCCGTGGATCTTCCCACCCACCCAACCCTGGCTATCAGAACAAGTCTCAGAATCAAGCTCCAAGGCCAAATGCTCCTTACCATCGTCCGCTCTCAGAGGTGACTTGCAACAAATGTCAGCAGAAGTGTCACTATGCGAACAAGTGCTTCAACCAAACGCGCCTTCTGCCTCCTCCTCCTGTGAGATCTTCCAGCAATGCAGTGGTCAAGCATAATCCTAAGTCTGCAAAGGTGAACATGATGAATGCAGCTCAAGCGGAGGATTCTTCTGAAGTGATTATGGGTAATCTTCCTGTTAATGATATTCCTGCAAAAGTGTTATTTGATACGGGAGCATCGCATTCTTTCATTTCAATACCTTTTGCATCGAAGCATGAGTTGTCTTTCCAAGATTTGGCTAGACCATTATCAGTTGTATCTCTGGGTAAATTCATGAATGCAAGCTCCTTTGTTCCGGATGTTTCTATCAAGTTGGGCGACTATAGATTTCTGGCGAAACCAATTGTTCTTGGTGACTCTGATATTGATCTTATTCTCGGGATGGACTGGCTTTCTAAGCACAAGGCTCAGCTTGATTGTGCTGCCAGGGAAATTCAATTGACTCACTCTTCTGACGATGTGATCATCTATGCCGCTCGTGATGATACCATTCGGTTGTTTTCTCTCAATGAGAATGGTGAATTGGAGGCTATCTCTCAGATTCCATTCGTTTGTGAGTACCAAGATGTTTTTCCAGAAGAGCTTCCGGGTATGCCTCCCCGCCGGCCAGTTGAATTTGTTATTGATCTTGAGCCTGGCACGGAACCCGTTTGCAAGCGTCCTTACAAGCTTGGACCAGATGAGTTGAAGGAATTGAAGAAACAACTCGATGAACAAGAGCACCTGGGTCTGATCAGACCGAGTTCTTCTCCTTGGGGTTGTGGTGTTCTTTTTGTCAAGAAGGATGGCACGGACCGACTTTGCGTCGATTACCGTCCATTGAACAAGAAGACTATCAAGAACAAGTACCCACTTCCCAACATCAATGAGCTATTCGAGCAACTTAAAGGTGCTAAAGTGTTCTCCAAGCTTGACCTTCGTATGGGTTATCATCAAATTCGCATTCGTGAAGAAGATATTCCCAAGACAGCATTCAGAACAAGCTTTGGTTCTTATGAATATACTGTCATGTCTTTCGGCCTTGTCAATGCTCCTCCAGCATTCACTCGCTTGATGAATTTCTTCTTCAACCCCTACATCAACGAATTTGTCTTGGTCTATCTCGATGATATTTTGGTCTTCTCCAAGAATAAGGAGGATCATGCCAAACATTTGCGATTGGTGCTCGACAAGCTCAGAGAGTATAAGTTATATGCGAAGTTCTCCAAATGTAAATTCTGGCTTGATGAAGTTCTTTATCTTGGTCATATCATCTCTGCCAAGGGCATTGCTATTAATCCAGAGAGGGTGTCTGAAGTTTTGAATTGGGAACCTCCTCAGAATGTCAAGCAGCTTCGCAGTTTTCTTGGACTTGCAAGCTATTGCCGAAGATTCGTTGAGAATTTCTCAAAGATTGCAAAGCCTCTTTCCAACCTCCTCTAGAAGCATGTGAAGTATGTCTGGTCTTCTGAGTGTGACGTTGCTTTTAACACTCTCAAAGAGAAACTCGTCACTGCTCCAGTTCTGACTCCTCCTAACGAATCCAAGCCTTATGAAGTTTTCTGTGATGCTTCTCTTCAAGGCCTCGGTGCCGTGTTAATGCAAGAGAAGAAGGTTGTGGCCTATACCTCTCGTCAGTTGAAGCCCAACGAAAGGAACTACCCCACTCACGATCTTGAGTTGGCGACAGTTGTCCACGCACTAATAACATGGAGACATCTCCTGTTGGGAAGGAAAGTGGACATATTCACCGATCACAAGAGCCTCAAGTACATCTTCACTCAGCCCCACCTCAACCTCAGGCAAACTCGATGGGTCGAAATGATTCAAGAGTATAATCCGAGTATTGAATATACTCCAGGCAAGGCTAATGTGATTGCAGACGCTTTGAGCAGGAAGGCTTATTGCAACAGCCTAATCCTCAAGCCCTTTCAACCGGATCTCTGTGAAGCTTTCCGCAAGTTGAATCTCAAAGTTGTTCCTCAAGGTTTTCGTGCCAACCTCATTGTCTCTCCTACTTTGGAAGATCAGATTCGTGAGGCACAACTGTTGGATACCATGGTGAAGAAGGTGAAACGTGGTATTGACAAGGGCATTTCCAAATACAAGTGCTATCGAGTTGATGACAGAGATACTCTTTTCTTCGAGGACCGGATCGTGGCTCCAAAGGGTGATCTGCGTAAAGTCATTATGAACGAAGCAAACAACTCCCTTCTGTCAATTCATCCTGGAAGTACGAAGATGTACCATGACCTCAAGCAGTCGTATTGGTGGACTCGAATGAAGCGAGAGATTGCTCAATTCATAAATGAATGTGATGTCTGCAGAAGGGTGAAAGCAGAACACCAACGACCAGCTGGTCTTCTCCAACCTCTTGCTATTCCAGAATGGAAGTTTGATCATATCGAAATGGACTTCGTGACTGGTTTTCCTAAGTCCAAGCGTGGAAATGATGCTATCTTCGTCGTCATCGACAAGCTCACTAAAGTGGCTCATTTTCTTCCTATCAAAGAGTCCATCACAGCAGCGCAGCTGGCAGAGCTCTACACATCCAGAATTGTCTCCATGCACGGCATTCCACAATTGATCTCTTCAGACCGTGGCAGCATCTTTACCTCCAAGTTTTGGGATTCTTTTCAGAAGGCCATGGGCACAAATATTCGCTTCAACACAGCTTTCCACCCTCAAAGTAGTGGACAAGTCGAGCGTGTCAACCAAATTCTTGAAGATATTCTCAGAGCTTGTGTTATCTCTTTCGGCATGAAGTGGGAGGATTGTCTTCCATATGCTGAGTTCTCTTACAACAATAGCTTTCAAGCCAGCTCGGGCAAAGCCCCATTCGAGATTCTCTATTGCAGAAAGTGTCGTACCCCTCTCAACTGGTCTGAGACGGGCGAACGCCAATTGCTTGGCAATGATTTGATCTCAGAGGCCGAGGCAATGTGCAAGGTCATTCGTGAGAACCTCAAAGCCGCGCAATCGCGCCAGAAGAGCTATTACGATAGCAAACATCGTGATTTGGCATTCGAGATCGGAGACCATGTCTACCTCCACGTCTCTCCAATGAAAGGAACTCGTCGCTTCGGTATCAAGGGGAAACTTGCCCCTAGATACGTCGGTCCTTTCAAGATCATCGGTAAACGAGGCGATCTCGCCTATCAACTTGAGCTTCCCTCCAACTTTGCAAATGTGCACGATGTCTTCCACGTGTCACAGCTTCGCAAGTGCTTCAAGACGCCTGAGCGCATCATCAACTTCGAAGAGATTGATCTTCAAGAATATTTGTCCTATCTTGAGCATCCCGTTGCTATTCTTGAAGAAACTGAGCGCAAGACTCGCAACAAGTCAATCAAATTCCCGAAAGTGAAATGGTCACACCATTCAGACCGAGAAGCCACCTGGGAGAGCGAGCATCAACTACGTTCTGAGTATCCGGAGTTCTTTCAGTCCTAGATCTCGGGACGAGATCCTCTCGTAGTGGTGGAGTGTTGTAACGCCCCGGATGTAACCTGCCATATTTGTAATCCAACTCTTGCCATTTTCGGCTATGTGATATGATATTCCCTCTGTGGTTGGGTTTCCCTTTGTTTTGCATTTTGTTCATGCCATGCATTTCATATCATGTCATCATGTGCATCGCATTCACATACGTGTTCGCTCATGAATTCGAGCATTTTCCCCGTTGTCCGTTTTGTAATCCGGCGCTCCTATGTCCCCCGGCGTCCCCTTTTACATTTCTTCGTGAGCGGGTATTAAACATTCTCGGAATGGACCGTGGTTTGTCAAGCGGCCTTGGTATAGCACCGGTAGACCGCCTGTCAAGTTTCGGGTCAATCCCGGCGAACATCGGTTCGCGCGCGCGGGTTGACTTTTCTTCCCCCTCAATTTCTTCTAAGTCCCGGAGATATTTTGCTTTACTGTCACATGTTCATCGCATCATAACTTGTTGTATATTGCTCCGTTTCGTGCGTATAATATGTCAAATTGTTCGCCTCGAAGAGTACATCATTTAATTCCATTGCATCATGCTCATTTGAGTTCATCTTGATGCCCGAAATGCTGTTGGAAGAGGGCTATGTGATGTTTGTTTCTGATTCTTATCAGAAGATGCACTTTTGTCATTTTTGCCATGATTGATGTGTACCTCCTATGATGTTGAGTCCTACATGAGTTTTGTTATATGCCATGTTACCTTTCCAGAGAATTATGTCATGTATTTTTGTGATCTTTGTGGTGACTAGCACAAGCATACAAACTAGGGTACTTAATGTTGCTGATTTCAGAGACTTAGTAATTTCACTAAGTCCCTGCCTGCTGTTATTTTTATGCCATGTGTTCATGTTGTTTCCGAGAGATCTATGCCTCTTTTGAGAATGATCAGTAAGGGTGTTTTGAGCATATGGATTTGCTCTATCCATCCGTGCCTTTTTTTGTATTTACGGTGTGCCATAGCTTGAGTTAATCGAGCTCTACTTTTGCTATAAAATGTTACTGGCAGATTGTTTACATGTTATTCGATTTTGCCAAGCTTGTTGTAGTTGATCTTTGCATGCTATGATGTTGTTCTTGCCATGTATAGCTTCTATGCCATGTCTTCTTGATGTATGTGTGCTTAGTTCATCATGTAATGCTCTATGGTTAGTGCATCGAGCTAACGAACATGCCTACTTGTTATCTGTTTTTGACATGCCTACTTGTTATCTGTTTCTGAAACCTGTAACGAAACTTGCTTAATTGACATGGGTGTTATCATATTTTCTGATCCTTTTTGGCCTATGTTCAGTAAGGGTCTTTTGTTAAGTTCCTGTAGCATGTTGTTTGCCTGCTCTAAACATGTCATCCTGATGTTAATTTCTGGCTTGTTATTTTCACTAAGTCTGTGAACCTGTTATCTTTTGCACTTTTGCCATGCTTGTTTGAACCTGTTATGGTGTGATTTAGCCATAGCTTAGTGTTCATCTTTTGTCAAGCATCTTGAGTAGATTACTGCCATATGCTTTGTTGATATGTTTGGGTGCAGTAGCCTAATTTCTTGTTGCTTGCTAAGTAGCATCATGCTGTTAATGGCAGTTTATTGGCATTCTTGTTTTGCTTGTCATTTGCAAACCGTGCATCTGATTCCGGTGATCTTTATATCGATTTCAACCGAAATCACATCACCTATCCAGTGGCATACTTGGTTTGCCAAGATTATGCCTTGTTCATCGTTTCCTTCCGAAGCACGCATATGCATTGCATATCACATCTCGCATATCATGCCATGTTTTGCATCATGTTGCTTGCGCATTGCATCGTGGTTGATAGTTGTTCCTTTGCTTGTTCTCTTGTCTTGGGTAGAGCCGGGAGATGAGTAAGTGAACGAGGAACCTGTTGAGAACGCTTACGAGGACCAAGCTCTCGACAACTCTGAGAACCTTGCAGGCAAGATGACCATACCCTCGAAATCACTTCTATCTTTGCTTGCTAGATGCTCGCTCTTATGCTATGCCTTTGTTGTGATACCTACCACTTGCTATATCATGCCACCCATATTGCCATGTCAGCCCCTAACCATCCATGTCCTAGCAAACCGTTGATTGGCTATGTTACCGCTTTGCTCAGCCCCTCTTATAGCGTTGCTAGTTGCAGGTGAAGATGATGTTTGTTCCTTGTTGGAACATGGACTTGTTGTTCCTTGTTGGAACATGTTTACTTGTTGGGATATCACAATACCTCTTATTTAATTAATGCATCTATATACTTGGTAAAGGGTGGAAGGCTCGGCCTTATGCCTGGTGTTTTGTTCCACTCTTGCCACCCTAGTTTCCGTCATACCGGTGTTATGTTCCCGGATTTTGTGTTCCTTACACGGTTGGGTGATTTATGGGACCCCCTTGACAGTTCGCTTTGAATAAGACTCCTCCAGCAAGGCCCAACATTGGTTTTACCATTTGCCACCTAAGCCTTTTTCCCTTGGGTTCTGCAAACTCAAGGGTCATCTTTATTTTAACCCCCGGGCCAGTTCTCCTTCGATTGCTGGTCCAAACCGAGCGATGTCCGGCGCCCCTTGGGCAACTAGGGTCTATGCCAACCCGACGTCTGGCTCATCCGGTGTGCCCTGAGAACGAGATATGTGCAGCTCCTATCGGGATTTGTCGGCACATCTGGGAGGCTTTGCTGGACTTGTTTTATTACTGCCGAGATGTCTTGTAGTCCGGGATTCCGAGACTGATCGGGTCTTCCCGGTAGAAGGAATATCCTTCGTTGACCGTGAGAGCTTATAATGGGCTAAGTTGGGACACCCCTGCAGGGTATTATCTTTCGAAAGCCGTGCCCGCGGTTATGAGGCAGATGGGAATTTGTTGATGTCCGGTTGTAGAAAACCCAAAGTTGACCTTAACTAAAACACATCAACCGCGTGTGTAACCGTGATGGTCTCTTCTCGGCGGGGTCCAGGAAGTGAACACGGTGTTGGAGTTATGTATGACGTAGGTTGTTCTAGGATCACTTCTTGATCACTTCTAGCTTCACGACCGTGCTTTGCTTCTCTTCTCGCTCTCTTTTGCGTTGTAGCCACCATATATGCTAGCCGCTTGCTGCAGCTCCACCTCACAATCCTTTCCTACCTATAAGCTTGAATAGTCTTGATCTCGCGGGTGTGAGATTGCTGAGTCCCCGTGACTCACAGATTCTACCAAAACAGTTGCAGGTACCAACGATGCCAGTGCAGATGACGCGACCGAGTTCACGTGGGAGTTCGACAAGGAACGTGGCCGTTACTGTGTATCTTTTCCTGATGATTAGTAGTGGAGCCCAGTTGGGGTGATCGGGGATCTGTGTAGCATTTGGGGTAGTCTTCTTTCATTTTGGTACCGTAGTCGGACCTTGAGTGTAATTTGAATGATGGATGTTTATTTATGTATTGTGTGAAGTGGCGACTGTAAGCCAACTATGTATCTCTTTCCCTTATGTATTACATGGGTTGTGTGAAGATTACCTCACTTGCGACATTGCTTTCAATGCGGTTATGCCTCTAAGTCGTGCCTCGACACGTGGGAGATATAGCCGCATCGAGGGCGTTACAGAAGTGTGCTGTGGAGTAGAATTGCATAATCAGCTCCTCATTCCACTTTGTGAGCTTCTGCCCAACAAAGTCAGCTACTCCACAAGCTCTGAAGCTATCTTGCACTCCAGGGTAGTGCTCTTCATTTTCCTTGATATATTCCCAATCAACCCATCTCATGTCACACACAACTGGCTTCTTGTCCAATAAGACTGTCTCATAGAAGTCCTGTTGTTCCTTAGTGTGGAACCTGTAGTCAACAACAATCCTTCTCCTGGTAGCATATGGATCTTCTGCTCTCCATTTTCTTAGCCCAGAGTCTCTCCTGATCTTCATATCCTCAGCCACAGGATGAGCATCATTGTGGTCTGGGATCTTGGGCTTCAACTTTCTCAGCACTTGGCCTTCCTCTTCTTCAACAGCTTCAGGCACTGGGGCCTTGTTCTTCTCAGCAGCTGGTATGCTCCTTGTATTTCTCTTTGGTTTTGGCTTTGGAGCTGGCTTGGCTTTGGATGCAGCCTTGGGGGCTTCCTTGGGCTTAGATGCAGTTGCCCCTGATCTTATAGCATCACCCATCAGCTCGGGTGCCTTAGGTGCTGGTGCAGCAACCTCTTCTTCTTCCTCTTCTTCATCAGAAGAATGCTATTTAAATTCAGCCATGGGATCAAATTTCTTGCACCATCTGCCTCTTTTCCTTTCTTTCTTTGTTTCAGCTGCAACTGGCTCTTTGGGTGCAGGCTCCTAAGGAATCTTTGTTGAGGTTCTGGCGTTTGGCATGGGCTGCCTGCCTGCTGGCCTTTTGACCTTTAAGCCTGGCTTGGTGCTCTGTCCTGAGCCATGCTCTTTCTTGAGTTCAACTTTCTTGGAAGTTGCTTTCTCCTCTACCACATAGTCCTCATCCTCGGATTCTGAGGTTCTCTTCTTCCTTTGTCTTATGGCAGCTTTTGGCAGGTTGCTGGGGGTACTCCTGCTGCCTTCATCTGAAGAGCTGGAGGGACTAGTGCCCTCACTCATCTGCACTGGCTGCTCTGACAAGTTCTGGCTATCACTCTGGTCTGACATGATGAACAAGCTGACTGCTGACCCTGTGAATAGTTTATAGATGAGGTAGAGTGGATGAGCATCACAAAATGCAGAGATTTTTGCAAAAGAATGATTCAAAAACTTAGTTTTAGTTTCCCACAGAAAGCATTTCGGATCTACCGATTTTTAAACTCAGTGATACCGAAGCAGTTTTTTGGAACCTAAACTAGTGAACTCGGTTGGACCGAGTCACAGTTCGGTGGCACCGAGACTGCTAGGGTTTCACAAAGTTCCAAAATCGGTCACACCGATTAGCAATACTCGGTCAGACCGAGTCTTACTTGTGCAATGGCATAAGCCAAATTGGTGGGACCGAGTTTTTCAACTCGGTGGGTCCGAGATGGTTTCGGCGTAAACCTAACCCTAAAATTTTCGGATCAAACCTATTCTACGAGTTCATTGACTGGATAGGAGTTTATCAAACGTGGCAAGAATCCATATGATCACAATGTGCTAGGAATCGGATTGGGGAATAGCACAAAGATCGAGTCCATACCCTAGTTCGGCGGAGACTCGCTACGGCGGCAACGGCGGGGTTGATTCCCGTTGACGGCGATGGAGACCAGCGACTGGAGGCGGCTGGCGGCGAGAAGACGATCCGGAGACCACGTAGGCAGAGCGAGCTATCATGCGGGCGAAGGGGTTCGGAGAAATTTCCAAATTTTTGCCCATGTCTATATATAGCCCGACCCTGTCGGTGTGACCGAGTGGAACAACTCGGTGGCACTGAGATGCAAAACTGTATACAGTTATTGCAACTCGGTGTGACCGAAAGGTTCAAATCGGTTGCACCGAGATCGAAAACATAGATCAACTTAATGATCTCGGTAAGACCGAAAGTGGGATATCGGTCATACCGAGAATCACAAAGAGGTTTTGGAAGTTTAAGTCTATGACGAATCGAGGACTCCGAGTGCTCCTCACACGGAGTGGTTCGAATCTGACTTGATCAATTTTGTGATGTAGCATGAATAGAGTTTGAGACGAGAAAAGCATAGATAGCTAGAGAAGGTTCTTAGGCATTCTTGTCCATCCACTTGACAAAAGGAAAAATAAAGCCAAACAATCAAAACAACAAGTGGATGTCCTCGAATGAGTAAGATATGCAACCAACATGCTCACACAATAAAATGGCAATTGAAATATGTGACAGAGCATGCACAACAAATTCTAGCATCTATCAAGCAATTGGCGATGACTAGGTCATCTATATATGAGTATATTGACGTAGGAGTTAAATGAAAACATTTGATCATAGGTCATACTCACCGTTTAAGCTAAAGTGGGGTTACCACTTTTACATAAAGCATTGTTGTGTTCACATCATTAGAGTTGCTTTAACACAAGTCTTAGAGTAAAGCTCCCCCTAGATGTGATATCCCCCCTAAGAGGGATGAACTAACCTTGGGTTTTGTCGATGATGACTTCATGTAGATGTTGAAGATGTGGATGCTCAATGTTGATGTAGATCACTTGGAGCTATCCTTTTGAGTGAATTGCTCTTTCAATACCTACATGGGTTAGTCCCACAAGGAACAAACAAGTATATCCATAGACATAGAGTGATGCACACACAAGATGATGTCTATGAAGGCTTTTAGGTTACCTTGTCCCTTGACTTACCAACAAGAGGGTTTGTGACTCCATGAACTAGTGCAAGATGTGGAAGTTGATTGCACTTGTTCTTGCCAAAATGATAAGAGTGAAGTATGTTGGCGGAGTCACCCTCAAGAACTCTCTAGTTCTTCTTCTTTTGGATCCACACCATCTTGATGGGAATCCTTGGAGTTGTAGTCGTACTTGATGAAGTGGAACTTGAAGTAGTCTTGGGAATCCACTTGACTAAGGTCTTAGGAGCTTCTTCAAATGCATCAATTTCCTCTTGAAGCTTGTCCTTGCCTTTTTGCTTGTAGTCTTGTGGTGGAAGATCATCTTGAGTTTGTGTCCCCTTGAAAGAAGTAGGATCATACTTGTCTTGTTGAGGAACAAACTTTGTATTGGGGTATTGATCTTCTTCCCACTCAACTCCATTGGCATTGAACTTTCGTTGAAAACCAACACCTTGATTCTTCCGGTGCCTTCCTTGCTTGCGTATAATCTCCTCGAATTGCTTACTTCCGACAAGGCTTTTGTACACTCCTTTCTCTATGATTCCCTTCAATAAGCTAATTTCTTGCTCAAGAGTAACTTGGCTAAGAGAATCGTTAGTGAAATCAAGAGAACTACTAGAAGCAACAATATTGGATTTAACATGATCATTGTTACTACTAGAGGAAGAATCTTTCTTGTTCTTGTTATTAGACTTGACTTGAGGCATGTAAGTGGATAAGAGTAAACGCTTGGCAATGTAAGAAGAACTTTTCTTGCGGAGATCATCATTGATTGCCTTTAAGAACTCATGCTCTTGCTCAAGATTGAGCTTTTCAAAGCGTAGCTTCTTATGAGCTCTTAAAAGTTCTCGATGATCTTCGAAGATAGTTTCATGAGCTAACTTGAGAGTGTTTAGTTCTTTAGTTAGAGCCTCAATTTTCTCCTTATCATTGTCATTCGTTTTATCTTGATTAGCATGATTAATGGACGTTTCATCATAGTATTCATCACTAGAGTTGTCAACAAGTAAATCATCATCACCTAACAAGTCATCCTCATCACTATTGAAATCAACATACTCAGGGTGAGTTACCTTAGGACCTTTGGCCATGAAGCATCTTCCAATTCCTTCATTTGGTGAGTCAAATATGTCGACGGAGTTGGTTGACACAAGTGCTAGACCGGCAACACCTTCATCTTGAGTATATTCGGAATCGGAGTGATAACTTCTCTCGGAGTGGTTGTCGGAGTCGGAGCCGGATACCCATTCACCAACATGAGCTTGATGTCTTCGTTTTGTGTAGCTCCTTGATGATTTTTCCTTACTTTCCGAATCCTTGCTCCTCCGTGAGTATCTTCATTCATAACGATCATCTCTACTCATTCTCTCTCTTGATGGTGATTCTTCTCTTTTGCCTCTTCTTTTTGGAGAATCTTCTCTTCTTTTGTAGGGAGCCGTACACTCATTGGAATAGTGTCCGGGTCTTCCACAATTGTAGCAGTTTCGCTCTCGACTAGAAGATCTTTTGTCATTGTAGGACCTTGACTTGGAGCTTCTATCTTTGCTTCTATTGTTGTAGAACTTGTTGAAGTTCTTCACCATTAGGCTCAATTCTTCGTTGAAGTTTTGTTTCTCACTTGATGATGTGGGGACTTCACATGAGGCTTTGTAGGCACCACTTGATTTGTTGTGAAGTTCCTCTTTATCCTTGAGCGACATCTCATGAGCAACAATTCTTCCAATGACCTCCGTTGGCTTGAGATCTTTGTAATTGGGCATCATCTGAATCAATGTGCACACGGTATCATATTTTCCATCCAAGGCTCTTAGGATCTTCTTGGTGATGAATCTGTCGGTCATCTCTTCACTTCCTAAGCCGACAATCTCGTTTGTGATGAGAGCAAGCCTACAGTACATTTCAGCGACACCTTCACCATCCTTCATTTTGAACTTGTCAAGCTGACTTTGAAGCACATCCAATTTGGATTCCTTGACGGATTCGGTACCTTCGTGCATATCAATCAAAGTATCCCAAATTTCTTTTGCATTCTCAAGACGGCTGATTTTGTTGAATTCTTCGGGGCATAATCCGTTAAAGAGAATATCACAAGCTTGAGCGTTGTATTGTAGCATCTTCAACTCATCCGCGGTAGCTTCACGGTTTGGTTCCTTCCCGTCTAAGAAGTCACCTTGCAAACCAACACACACAATAGCCCAAACGGCGGGGTTATGTCCAAGAATATGCATTTTCATTTTATGCTTCCAACTAGCAAAATTAGTACCATCAAAGTAAGTACCTCTACGGTGATAATTTCCCTCGCTAGACGCCATACTCTCCTAGGTTGTGAAACCAAGGCTATGACCACCAAAAGCTATGGAAATCAAAGCAAATGGAGACCAAAGCTCTGATACCACTTGTAGGATCGAAAGTATGTCTAGAGGGGGGGTGATTAGACTACTTGACCAAATAAAAACTATGCCTTTTCCCAATTTTAGTTCTTGGCAGATTTTAGCAATATTAGGATAAGTCAAGAAATCATCACACAATTCAAGCAAGCATGCAAAGAGTATATAGCAGCGGAAAGTAAAGCATGCAACTTGCAAGAATGTAAAGGGAAGGGTTTGGAGAATTCAAACACAATTGGAGACACGGATGTTTTCCCCGTGGTTCGGATAGGTGGTGCTATCCTACATCCACGTTGATGGAGACTTCAACCCACGAAGGGTAACGGTTGCGCGAGTCCACGGAGGGCTCCACCCATGAAGGGTCCACAAAGAAGCAACCTTGTCTATCCCACCATGGCCATCGCCCACGAAGGACTTGCCTCACTAGCTGTAGACCTTCAAGAAGTAGGCGATCTCCTTGCCCTTACAAACTCCTTGGTTCAACTCCACAATCTTGTCGGAGGCTCCCAAGTGACACCTAGCCAATCTAGGAGACACCACTCTCCAAGAAGTAACAAATGGTGTGTTGATGATGAACTCCTTGCTCTTGTGCTTCAAATGATAGTCTCCCCAACACTCAACTCTCTCTCATAGGATTTGGATTTGGTAGAAAGAAGATTTGAGTGGAAAGCAACTTGGGGAAGGCTAGAGATCAAGATTCATATGGTAGGAATGGAATATCTTGGTCTCAACACATGAGTAGGTGGTTCTCTCTCAAAACATATGAGTTGGAAGTGTAGATGTGTTCTGATGGCTCTCTCCACGAATGAAGAGGAGGTGGAGGGGTATATATAGCCTCCACACAAAATCCAACCGTGACACACAATTTACCAATCTCGGTGGGACCGAATCAATAAACTCGGTCGGACCGAAATAGTAAACCTAGTGACCGTTAGAGATTTTCGGTGGGACTGACATGCAACTCGGTAGGACCGATATGGTTAGGGTTAGGGCATAACATAATCTCGGTGAGACCGATTACACATACTCGGTGAGACCGATTTGGTAATTAGCTAACCAGAGAGTTGGTCAGGTAAACTCGGTGGGACCGATTTGCTCTTTCGGTGAGACCGAAAAGTTACAAAGGGGAAACGGAGAGTTTACATTGCAATCTCGGTGGGACCGATTTGCTCTTTCGGTGAGACCGAAAAGTTACAAAAGGGAAACAGAGAGATTGCAACCCCATCTCGGTGAGACCGAGATCCCTATCGGTGAAACCGATTTGCTAGGGTTTGGCAGTGGCTTATGACAAGTGAGACTCGGTGGCGCCGGATGGAAAGAATCGGTAGGACGGAGTTTGGCTTGGAGTTTAGGTCATTTGTGGATATGGTAAAGTAGCTGAGGATTTTGGAGCATATCATTAAGCACATGAAGCAAAAGGCTCATTAAGCAACACCTCATCCCTCCTTGATAGTATTGGCTTTTCCTATGGACTCAATGTGATCTTGGATCACTAAAATGTAAACTGAAGAGTCTTGAGCTTGAAGCTTTAGCCAATCCTTTGTCCTTAGCATTTTGAGGGTTCCACTTTCACCATCCATGCCATGCCAATCATTGAGTGAAATAATTATCTTGGAATAGCATTAGCTCAATGAGCTATATGTTGTTATGAATTACCAAAACCACCTAGGGATAGTTGCACTTTCAACATGTCATCACCGTAATCATCACAGATAGCAACTTTTTATCATAGTCAATTGAAGCCTCATCCAAAATGTTGGATTCATCATTAAATAAAGTCACGACCTCTCCAAATCCACTTTCATCATTATAATCATAATAAATAGGAGGCGTGCAATAATTATAACATATTTTCACATCAAATCTTGGGGGACTAAAAATACCATCTTCATCAAACATAGCATCCCCAAGCTTATGGCTTTGCATATCGTTAGCATCATGGATATTCAAGGAATTCATACTAACAACAGTGCAATCATGCTCATCATTCAAATATTTTGTGCCAAACATTTTATTCACTTCTTCTAACAATTGAGCACAATTTTCCGGACCATCATTTTCAAGAAAGATATTATAAAGATGATCAATTATATGATGCAACCTCAATTCCATTTTTATGTAGTTTTCTTTTATAGACCAAACTAGTGATAAAACAAGAAACTAAAAGATTCAATTGCAAGATCTAAAGATATACCTTCAAGCACTCACCTCCCCGGCAACGGCGCCAGAAAAGAGCTTGATGTCTACTATTCAACTTTATTCTTGTAGACACGTGTTGGGCCTCCAAGCGCAGAGTTTTGTAGGACAGTAGCAATTTTCCCTCAAGTGGATGACCTAAGGTTTATCAATCCGTGAGAGGTGTAGGATGAAGATGGTCTCTCTCAAACGACACTGCAACCAATTAAAAGAAATCTCTTGTGTCCCCAACACACCCAATACAATGGCAAATTTTATAGGTGCACTAGTTCGGCGAAGAGATGGTGATAAAAGTGTAATATGGATGGTAGAAATATATTTTTATAATCTGAATAAATAAAACAGCAAGGTAGCAAATAGTAAACGGGCACAAAACGGTATTGTAATGCTTAAAAATGAGGCCTAGGGTCCATACTTTCGCTAGTACAATCTCTCAACAGTGCTAACATAGTTGGATCATACGATTATCCCTCAAACTGCAATAAAGAATCACTCCCGAGTTCCTATTAGCGGAGAACAAAAGATAGAAATTGTTAGTAGGGTACGAAACCACCTCAAAGCTATTCTTTCCGTTCAATCTATTCAAGAGTTCGTGCTAAAATAACACAAAGCTGTTTTTTTCGTTCGATCTATCCTAGAGTTCATAATAAAATAACACCAAAGCAAATTCATATTCATAATACTAAATCCACACAAAGAACTACAAAGAGACCCCAATGCTTCTATCAGAGAAAAGATAATAAAAACGTGCATCAACCCCACCCCAATGTCACCTCGGGAGTCCGTGAGTTGAGTGCCAAAACATATATCAAGTGAATCGATACGATACCCCATTGTCACCTCAAGTATTCATACCGCAAGACATACATCATGTGTTCTCATATCTGAATATTCAATCCGACAAGACAAAACTTCAAAGGGTAAAGATTCAATTCATCACAACAAGAGTATAGAGGGTAGAAACATCATAGGATCCATCTATATTAACAAAGCCCATGATATATATCATGAGAGAGAGAGAGATTAAACACATAGCTACTGGTACAAACCCTCAGCCCCGAGGGCGGACTACACCCTCCCCATCGTGGTGGCCGCCGAGATGATTAAGATGGCCACCAGAGATGATTCCTCCCTCTGGAAGAGTGCCGGAACAGGGTCTAGATTGGTTTTCGGTGGCTATAGAGGCCAACGGCGGTGGAACTTCTAATCTAGGTTAACCCCGAAGGGTTTCGGAATATTTGGGAATTTATAGTGCAAAGAGGGGTGCGGGACACCACCGAGGTGGGCACAACCCACCTGGGCGCGCCTAGGCCCCCAGGCGCGCCCTGGTGGGTTGTGCCCCCCTCGGGGCACCCCCAGGTGTTTATTTGGCCCACTGTTGGTCTTTTGGTCCATAAAAAATCTCCATGAAGTTTTGTTGCATTTGGACTCCGTTTGATATTGATTTCTTGCGATGTAAAAAACATGCAAAACTAGCAATTGGCACTGGGCAGTGGGTCAATAGGTTAGTCCCAAAGAATGATATAAAGTTGCTATAAAATGATTGTAAAACATCCAATAATGATAAAATAACAGCATGAATACTTCATAAATTATAGATATGTTGGAGACGTATCATTGGCATAGTATTTGTGGCTTGGCTACCATTCATATTTTGTACACATGTCACGCTAGATCATTGCACATCCCGATACACCTCCAGAGGCATTCATATAGAGTCATATTTTTGTTCTACTATCGAGTTGTAATTCTTGAGTTGTAAAATAAAAGTGTGATGATCATCATTATTAGAGCGTTGTCCCATGTGAGGAAAGAATGATGGAGGCTATGATTCCCCCACAAGTTAGGATGAGGCTCCAGATGAAAAATAAAATAAAAGAAAAGAAAAATAGGAGGCCAAAGAGCCCAAAAGAAATAAAATAAAATAAAATAAAAAGGAGGCCAAAGAGACCAAAATAAAAAAATAAAAAAATAAAAAAGAGAGAGAAGGAGAGAAGGGACAATGTTACTATCCCTTTTCCACACTTGTGCCTCAAAGTAGCACCATGTTGTTCATGATAGAGAGTCTTCTATGTTGTCACTTTCATATATTACTAGTGGGATATTTTTCATTATAGAACTTGGCTTGTATATTCCAATGATGGGCTTCCCAAATTGCCCTAGGTCTTCGTGAGCAAGCAAGTTGGATGCACACCCACTTGGTTTTCTTTCGAGCTTTCATACACTTATATCTCTAGTGCATCTCTTGCATGGCAATCCCTACTCACTTGCACCAATATCAATTGATGGGCATCTCCATAGCCTATTAATTTGCCTAGTTGGTGTGAGAATTCCTTTATCCTTTCTTTGTCTACTACCACCTTCTATTCCACCCATAGTGTTATATCCATGGCTCATGCTCATGTATTGCGTGAAAGTTGAAAAGGCTTTAGAACGTCAAAAGTATGAAACAATTGCTTGGTTTGTCATCAGTGTTGTGCATGATAAATACTTTGTGCAAGATAGAGCATGACAGGACTATGTGATTTTGTAGGGATAACTTTCTTTGGACATGATATTTTGAAAATCCATGATTGCTTTATTAGTATGCTTGAAGTATTATTGTGTTTACATGTCAATATTAAACTTTTGTTTTGAATATTATGGATCTGAATATTCATGCCACAATAATAAAGATTACTTGATAAACATGTTAGGTAGCATTCCACATCAAAAAATTCTGTTTTTATCATTTGCCTACTCGAGAACGAGCAGGAATTAAGCTTGGGGATGCTTGATACGTCTCCAACGTATCTATAATTTTTTATTGTTCCATACTATTGTAGTATCCATCTTGAATGTTTTATATTCATTAATATGCTATTTTATATCATTTTTGGGACTAACCTATTAACCTAGTGCCCAGTGCCAGATGTTGTTTTTCCTTGTTTCGTCTTTTACAGAAAATCAATACCAAATGGATTCCAAATGGAACGAAACTTTTTGAGGATTTTTCTTGGACCAGAAGGCAGCCACCGAGCTTCAGGAGGAGACCAGAACACCCACGAGGGGGCACAAGCCCTAGGGGCACGCCCCGGGGGGGGGGGGCTATGCTTGTGGGGGGCCCGTGGCTCTCCTAACCCTAATCTCTGCTCTATAAATACCCAAGTATTCCCCTTGCGTCAGAGGGCACACCAAAAAAACTTTGCCGCCGCCGCAAGCTTCTATTCTTGTGATATCCCATCTAGAGCCTTTTTCATCACTCTGCTGGAAGGGGATTCGATCACGGAGGGCCTCTACACTAGCCTTGCTGCCCTTTCGATGATGTGTGAGTAGTTTACCACAGACCTAGGTTCCATAGCTAGTAGCCAGATGGCTTCTTCTCTCTCTCTTTGATCTTCAATACAATGTTCTCCTCGATGTTCTTGGAGAACTATTCAATGTAATCTTTTTTCGGTGCGTTTGTTGAGATCCGGTGAATTATGGATTTATGATCAGATTATCTATGAGTATTATTTGAGTCTTCTCTGAACTCTTTTATGCATGATTAAGATAGCTTTGTATTTCTCTCCGATCTATCAATTTGGTTTGGCCAACTAGATTGGTTTTTCTTGCAATGGGAGAGGTGCTTTGTGATGGGTTCAATCTTGCGGTGTCCCCACCCACTAATAGTAGGGGTAGCGATGCACGTATTTGTATTACTACCATTAAGGATGAAAAGATGGAGTTTTTCCATATTGATTGGATCTATCCCTCTACATCAGGTCATCTTGCTTAAGGTGTTACTCCGTTCTTGTTAACTTAATACACTAGATGTATGCTGGATAGCGGTTGATGTGTGGAGTAATAGTGGTAGACGCAGGCAGGAGTCGGTCTACTTGTCACGGACATGATGCCTATATTCATGGTCATTGCCTTAGATATCATCATAACTATGTGCTTTTCTATCAATTGCTCAATAGTAATTTGTTTAGTCATCGTATTGTTTCTTCAAGAGAGAAGCCTCTAGTGAAACCTATTGCCCCCGGGTCTATTTCATACCATATTATTTTCAGATCTATAAAACCAAAAACCCAAAAGAACCTTACTACAATTTATTAATATTTACTTTATTTTACACTTTTACTTATCTTTTATACCTATCTCTATTAGATCTCACTCTTGCTAGTGACCGTGAAGGGATTGACAACCCCTTCTTCGCGTTGTGTGCAAGTGTATGTTAGTTTATGCAGGTGCATCTATTGGGGACTTGTTTGTGCCTCTTACTAGATTGATACCTTGTTCTTAAATGAGGGAAATACTTATCTCTACTTTGCTACATCACCCTTTCCTCTTCAAGGGAAAATCAATGCAAGCTGAAGAAGTAGCAGCAACCACAAAGTTGATCTATGTGAGCCTACAAGAATGGTTCATAAATCTGGCCACTCCAGATAGTCTTCTATCAATTTTTGTAATCACTGGGATAAGATCTTAGACTGTGGGCTTGGTTGTACCCAAGGGAAGTCCCAGGTAAGTAAATGGCAGACTCTCAACTTTGCATCCAAATGTGTTGGCCAGATTAGAAATTGTTTGCATATCGATGTTGATATGAACCATGGATGACTTGCTGTAGTTCACAAAAACACCAGTGGACAGGCTAAATAAATGGAGCAAGTATTTGAGATGAATAAGCTGATCTTCATTTGCTGGCATTATCATTAATGTGTCAGCATCATATTGAATAATTTGATAATCCTAACCATAAGCATGGTTTAAAGGGAGTCTAATTTCACCATTTTCCCAAGCAGCATTGATAACAAATTGAAGTAAGTCAGCGGCTGTAACATAGAGGAGAGGGGAGTAAGGATCTCCTTGTCTAACACCTCTTTTGCACATAATTTTTTTGCCTGTGCGAAGATATAGCTGGTGGGTCCCAGCTTTCAGGGGAAGAATCATTTTTTGCCTGTAATGCGAACGCACTTCCTTGCGTATCAAGATGTAGTTGGTGGGTTGATAAACCACAAGTATAGGGGATCACAATAGTTTTCGAGGGTAGAGTATTCAACCCAAATTTATAGATTCGACACAAGGGGATCCAAAGCATATTTGCAACTATTAGCAGCTGAGTTGTGAATTCAACCACACCTAGAGATTAATTATCTGCAGTAAAGTGATCAGTAGCAAAGTAATATGATAGTTTTGATAATAGTAGCGACAACAATAGTAACGGTAATAGTGATAGCAGTAGTTTTGTAGAAAGTGCAACAGTAAGGATAGCAGTAGTAACTTAGTAAGAACAATATAAGATAAATTTGTAGGCATTGGATCGATAATTTGTTGGATGATATTCATCACGTGACATTCATAACCTAGGGCGATATGGCACTAGCTCCAGTTCATAAATATAATGTAGGCATGTATTCGTAAATAGTCATACGTGCTTATGGAAAGAACTTGCATGACATCTTTTGTCCTACCCTCCCGTGGCAGCGGGGTCCAATTGGAAACTAAGGGATATTAAGGCCTCCTTTTAATAGAGAACCGGAACAAAGCATTAACACATGGTGAATACATGAACTCCTCAAACTACGGTAATCACCGGGAGTGGTCCCGACTATTGTCACTCCGGGGTTGCCGGATCATAACACGTAGTAGGTGACTATAACTTGCAAGATCAGATCTAGAACATGGATATGATGGTGATAACATAAAATGGTTCAGATCTGAATTCATGGCACCCAGGCCCAAAGTGACAAGCATTAAGCATGGCAAAGTCATAGCAACATCAATCTCAGAACAAAGTGGATAAAAGGGATCAGGCCCTAACAAAACTTACTAGATTACATGATGAATCTAATCCAACTCCTCACCGACCACTACTAGGAAAAGGGCTATAGATAGGATTGATACTAATGGCGCACCAGGGTAGTAGTGCGCCACTACTATATACTAATGGCGCACCTGTTGGTGATGCACCATTAGTGTGGAAGACACTAATGGCGCACCAGAAACAAAGTGCGCCACTAGTATTAATTTTTTTTCCATTTTTCCATACATACTAATGGCGCATTAGGTCGACAATGCGCCATTACTAGTTATAACTAGTGATGGCGCACCAGGCAGAGAGTGCGCCATTACTGTAATTTTTTTCTTATTCTTTTTTTGCAAAACTACTAATGGCGCACCGTTTCACAATGCGCCATTACTATTTTAAACTAGTAATGGCGCACTATTATACGGTGCGCCATTAGTATATATATTTATATTTTTTACTTTTCTGCAAAACTACTAATGGCGCACCACCTGCAGGTGCGCCATTAGTAACCAGGGTTACTAATGGCGCATTTGCAGGTGGTGCGCCATTAGTAACCTGGGACCCCAACAAGATATTTTGGACAGCCACACGTACCCACTCACTTTCCCCACTTCATTCCCTCCACCTCCTTCTCCAAGCTTTCGGCTGCCTCCTCCACCTCACCTTTTTTCCACCATAGATTCATCAAAATTAAGTGGTGAAATTACCTTTTTTTGATAGGTAAGTAAGGGGAAAGCTATCTTCATGATGTAGATCTACTTTTTTCTCCCTAGCTCGCTTCAACAATGTGCACATGCACTTTTTGTGGCCTAGCTAGATCTATGTATGTTTGTGGTGTTGCATGTGTTTGTGGTGTTGCATATATGTTTGTGTTTGAAGGTACCGGTATTTGAAATGCGATAGTTGCCAATATTTTGCCGGAATGTTTTGATTCATTTCTGTTTTGGCGAGAATTTTGGCACTATGCATTCTTTTTGGTCCTATTTTTAGGGAAGGTCATGCCAAATTTTTTCTTGGTTCTAAAATATCGTTTTGCTCTACCCCGCAGGCGACCATGGTCCGCACGATGACTGAAGGAATCGTGAATAGGTTTTTGAGCTCCGCGAAGGCCGAGATGCTTCAAAAGAACGAGACGGAGATAAGATGTCCGTGTCGAAGATGCAAGCTGAAGAGCCTTATTGCGGACCCGGATTCCGGGTAGGTGCGGGACCACCTGCTCTTGCGTGGTTTCATGGATGGCTATCGGTGGCAAGGTGATGAAGATGACTATGAAGTCGTCCATGGCCGGGGCCGGGCAAGAAATGAGGAAGGGCAACAAGACAAGTACCACCACGGCGAGGGCTGGCGAGAAGACGAAGAATCTCCAGGACATGATCACGACGGTGATGCTGTACACAGTCATCATGTAGAAGATGTCGTACATGATGATGAGGAAGATCAAGACGAAGGGCATGATCATGAAGATGAAGATGCCGGAGCAGACGACGATGGAGGCTGGGTGCAGGACCCTCATATTCAAGAGCTGCTTCTCAAGCAGACGGATAACGCAAGAGCTGCCGCCCGAGAGAAAGCCAAGCTGGATCAACTGGAGATAGACGCGGTTAGTCCATTATATGGAGGATGCAGGCCTGAGGATACCCGCCTGAAAGTAACGCTCATGGCTCTGGAGATGAAGGTAAAACACAAAATGACCGACGCATGCTTCGATGAGAACATGTCATTCTGGCACGAACGTATTCCCAAGGGGAACAAGTGCCCGACCAGTTTCGAGGAGGCGAAGAAAATCGTGTGTCCTCTGGATTTACCGCACTGAAATACCATGTGTGCATGAACAATTGTATCATTTATCGGGACGAGCACGCGGAGTCTACCGTATGTCCGGTGTGCGGCATCACTCGATACAAGAAGAGGAAGAAAGCTCCTCGAAAATCGGTGTGGTACTTTCCGATCACTCCTCGTCTGCAGCGGTATTTCGCGGACCCTAAGGTAGCAAAGCTCCTGCGTTCGCACGCGGATAGGGAGGAGAAGAAGCGGGAAGATGACGGAAATGATCTGGAGATAAATAAAAAAGACAAGATGCTGAGTCACCCTAAGGATGCGAGCCAGTGGCAAGCGTTGAACTTCGAATACCCAGAATTTGGGAAGGATCCAAGGAACATCGTGCTGGGCGCGAGCACTGATGGAGTCAATCCGTTTGGCAGCCAAAGAAGCACACATAGCACCTGGTCTGTGTTTGTGTGAATGTACAACCTTCCCCCTGGTTGTGCATGAAGAGGAAGTACATTCACATGAGTATGCTAATTGAAGGGCCGAAACAACCAGGGAACGACATCAATCTGTATTTGGGGCTGCTGAAGGAGGAGCTAGACACGCTATGGAAAACGCCAGTCAATACGTGGGACGCCGCAGAGAAAGAATATTTCCCTATGAGAGCCGCACTGCTCACGACGGTGCACAACTATCTCGGTTATGGATATCTCGCGGGGCAGGTAGTCCACGGATTTTCTGGATGCGTAAGGTGCATGGATGACAGAACGTATTGCCAGCTAGATAGAGATCCGGGGTCTTCGAAAACCGTGTTCATGGGACATCGAAGGTGGCTTCGCGACGATGACCCGTGGAGGAAATGCAAGGATCTGTTCGATGGTGAAACCGAACCCCGAAAACACCCGTGTACGAGGAGCGGCGAGGAAATAGACAAGCTGTTGAAAAATTGGAAAGACTGCCCACTGCCGGGAAAGAAGCAAAAGGCGCCAGAGCCGGGAAAGAAGCGAAAGGCGCCAGAGCCGCTACTGAAGGTATGGAAAACGAGGTCTGTTTTCTGGGACTTGCCGTACTCGAAGATCTACCGTGTGCCTCACAGCCTTGATGTCATGCATATCACGAAGAACGTGTGCGAGAGTCTGCTTGGTACCCTGCTCAACATGCCAGAGAGGACCAAAGATGGGCCGAAATTAAGGGCAGACTTGAAATCAATGGGCATCAGGCAGGAGCTTCACTCTAATGTTGTTGATGATGATGATGATGATGATGATGATGATGATGATGAGGTGAAGCAGGACACAGAAAGTCGTCGCAAAGGCAAAAATGCGAAGAAGACCGGAAATGACTACCCTCCCGCGTGCTTCACTCTAAGTCAGGAGGAGATCGAGCAGTTTTTCACCTGCCTCCTAGGAGTAAAACTTCCTTACAGTTACGCGGGGAATATAAGCAGATACCTAGACCCAGCGAAGCAGAAGTTCAGCGGGATGAAGTCTCACGACTGTCATGTGCTGATGACGCAGATACTTCCAGTTGCAATCTGTGGGTTCATGGACGCGCACGTCCGTGAAACGCTATTTGGCCTATGCAACTTTTTCGACGTCATCTCTCGGAAGTCGATTGGCGTGAGGCAACTCAGAAGGCTACAGGAAGAGATCGTGGTGATACTATGCAAGCTTGAGATGTACTTCCCGCCCGCATTCTTCGACGTTATGGTGCATCTACTGGTCCATATCGTGGAGGATATCATCCAACTCGGGCCGACGTTCCTGCACAGCATTATGTCGTTCGAAAGGATGAATGGTGTCATCAAAGGATACGTTCGCAACATGTCACATCCATAGGGAAGTATAGCCAGGGACTTTTTGACCGAAGAGTGCATCTCCTACTGCACGAATTATCTAGGCATCGAGAACCCCGTTGGTCTGCCCGTCAACAGGCACCTCGGCAGGCTTGCTGGATGGGGTCACCATGAGGGTCGCCGCGAAATGCATGTCGACTTCGAGGGTCGACTCGCCGACTTTGAAAGAGCAAACCTAGTCGCGCTACAACACATAGACGTGGTCGATCCTTGGGTGGTAGAGCACAAAACCTTTATTGATAAGACGTACAATGACCGAGGCCAACAGAGGACGGAGGAGATATACTCAAAGAGCACAAATCATGTTTCACGCATTGGTTCAAGCAGAAGCTTCTGTCGTACCCTTTACATGAGGATTCTTCCACAGAAGACCAACTCATATTCGCCTTGTCATAGGGCGCCGAGCACAACCTGATGACCTATGAGGCGTACGATATCAACGGCTACACATTCTACACAGAGGACAAGGACATGAAGAGCGATGGTTATCAGAACTCCGGGGTAACGATGGAATCCTACACCGGCAACGACAAGGACAGATACTACGGAAGGATCGAGGAGATCTGGGAGCTGAGCTACGCTGGAGAGAAGGTCCCGATGTTCCATGTAAGATGGGCCAAGAGCGTCCTAAAAGAATACCGGTATTTCACCACCATGGTTATACCCGAAGCCAAATCCAAGACCGCGGGCGCAAACGTCATCGCGAAAAATGAGCCATAGTACTGGCTTCCCAAGTGGACCAATGCTTCTTCATTACCGACCCGTCAAAGCCCAGTCGTGTTGTCGTGAGGAGAGGCAAAAGGAAGATCATCGGAATGGATGGAGTAGCCAATGAGCAAGACTTCGACAAGTACGGTGACCTGAAGATCGAACATGACGACGACGATGAAGTAGCAGCACACACCACAAGAAGAAGAAGGACCACCCTACCTAAAGGACGTCCGTTCCACAGAAGAACTCCATTTGCGAAAAAGAAGGGCAAGAAGATTGTGAACAGATAGCTAGCTAAGATCGATTATATTTAAATCGTAGTCTTCATTTCTCGATTATATTTCATGGGCACTTTTTGATATCATGAATATTTTTAAATTTCATGGGAACTTTTTGAATTCATGAGGACACTTGATCTCGATCCCCCTCCATCTCGATATCGATTCCCCCTCCATCTCGATCTCGATCCCCCTCCATCTCGATCGCTATCCCCCTCCATCTCGATCTCGATCCCACCCGCACCATCCCCCGCTCCACCGCCGCCGACGAGCACCCCCGCACCCTCCCCCGCTCCACCGTCGCCGCCGATGATATTTTTATTATTGTTTTTATAAAAAAATATTAATAAAAAAGTGTAGACTACAATTGTTGTTAAACAACAATTATTACTGTTTTTATAAAAAAAATATTACTATTTCATATTCATATTCATTTTAAAAATTAATTAAAAAAACATACTAATGGCGCACCAACGGGGGCTGCGCCATTGCTATCTAAAAAAAAGATTTCTAATGGCGCACCGCCGCAGGGTGCGCCATTAGTAAGCTTCCCCCCTAGCTAATTCCTCCCTCTCCCTCGCCAGATCCCCTTCGTCCCTCTCTCCCTCGCCAGATCCACCCGTGCGCTGCCCACGACGCCGCCGCCCCGATCCCCGCCGGACTCCACCCCCGCCGCCCCTGCGCCCCCGCGCCCCACCCCCGCCGCCCTGACCCACGCCAGACTCCACCCCGCCTCCCTCGCGCCCGGCCTCCCTCGCGCTCTGCGGCTTCCTCATCTTCCTCAACGTCTTCGCCTTCCTCCTCCTCGTCGGCGTCGAGCAGCGACGCAGCACCGTACGCCCCCCCGACCCTCCTCCTCCCCTTGGCCCTCCTCCTCCTCCCCTTGCCCCCGCCTGCGCCGGGGCTGACGACCCCTTCTCTGTCTCGCAGGACAAGGTCTTCGGCGCCTCTACGACACTGATGCCTCCACCGTCACCCGTTGCCTCTACTTCGCCGTCTTTGCCGTAACCCGCTGCCTCCTACCCCGCCCGCCCGCCGGTCGGTCCGCACCCTGCGCCAAACTACTTGTCGACCTCTCAGGTTCTGCTCTGATCCTTGCTTGCTTGTGTACAAAGAGGGTGCCCTGGTCGATATTATTTGCTGCATTGACAGTGCTATTGTGCTAATCTTTAGTTCAGAGTTTACTGAAACTGTTGTATTCTGTAACTGCTGCTAATATTCAGTTAGGAGTTTACTGAAACTATTGTATTCTGCAACTACTGCTAATCTTCAGTTAGGAGTTGGGAGTTGTCTGGACTATTGTCTGTATTAGATATAAGTAGAAGGAGTTGAATAGAAGTACTAGTTGGTACTTGCATTATGCATGTTGCACAGATGCTAGAAGGTTGATCTGGAGCTAAATTGGTTGTTGGGGAGAAAATCATTACTTAAGTCACATATTCACACCAAATTTCCCCATTTGGAACTTAGGAACCCTACTCAGTCAAGTTATGTGTTTTGAGCCTTGAAGAGAAGATACAGATTTCTGGTTGATTTAGCTTACTATACTTTTTTAGAACACCATGCAAACCAAATTCAGTTTATATTGAGGGTACCAAATTCAAGTTGTTTTTCAGGTTTTGTACATAAGCTTTTTTCTTCGTCAATTATGCTAAATTTTAAACACTTGTCAGATATCTAATGTATGGAATTTCTGCTTGAGGGTGGTATTCCACAACATATGGAATTTCTCCATCTAATGTAGTCAATAGATGTTGTCAAGTGATTGTGTCATGGTTTTGGTTCTGTTTTTAAAAAGGAAAGCCAGTTGTTCAGGCTTCAAACTATGTTAACTAGAAACAGAAATAGAGAGAATTGATCATTACTTTTCTGAACTGTCGCAGAAGCCTCAGTAGTTCTTTCAAGTTCGTACATTGAAAGGCTTGTTTCACAATTTCTGAATTACTTGAGATGCCTCTGTATTACTTGTGATCACATTGAGAAAGACTTGCAAGGATGATGATCATCTTTTACAGAAAACAATTTCTGTAAACATGTCAGTAACTTTGCTAGTTTGCTGGGTTTTGTCTCCGACCATTGTGTCGTGATGAATTTGCAGGTACCCTGAGAGGCCCTTGAGTTTGCCGGAATGTCGATTAACTTCCGTTCCGGCAAATTCGGGTACTCCATATGTCCTATTTTCAACAAAGGTCATGCTAAAATTTTCCGTGAATTTTAGCATGACTTTGCTAAAAATAGGACATATGGGGTACTTGCGACTAATGCATGGGCCGGGGTATCTTAGTACTTAGTTAAGTAGGATCAACTGCCCTGCCATTCTTGCTGCATTAAACCATAGGTGGCAATAGAGCCAAGTTATTAGGCCCAACTTAGAATTCTCCTTAGCATCGATAAACCCTAGATGACAAACCCAACATAGGTAGCAATAGAGCCAAGTTATTAGTGCCAAGTGATTAGGCCCAACCTAGGGTGCCTCGGCATCGATAAACCCTAAATGATGAAAACTTAACTTGGCTGCCCCGGATGCCTCGGTGTCGATGAGAACCTAAATGAGAACCTAAACATGGCCCACAACGATGAGGCCGGTGGTTCGGGCGGCAAGCCATTCTGGGAGCTGTCCCAGGAGATGGAGGAACAACATCACCGCTATGAGGATGCCGCGGAAGACACCGATCCTGATTACACAACCCCTAATGGCGTCGGGGATGACACCACTGATGGTGCCGCCGAGGATGCCACCACTGATGATGGCGGCGCACACACAGATGGCAGCAAACCGAAGAAGCAAAGGAAGGACCGGCGCCCGAATGCGCTCCGCACCCTCAAGGAGGAATTCACTCAAGTGTACTCCGACGGGAATCCAACGGAGCCCAAACATATAGTCAAGGGGTACTCGCTTCAGCTCGGGTGCATTCTCCGGAGCACCATGTCGGTCAACACCGAGAACCTTAGGCATAAGGACCGAGGGAATTTGTGCAACCTCCTCTTCACGAAGCTGCACGAATGATACAAGTTCCCCGCCGAATTTGAAAACTCACGCCTCTCAGGGAATAAAGTGAACATTGCCGCCCTCACGAAGATGAGCACGACCCTGTCTACTAGGAGAAGCGCGGTGAAGAGAATGATTGATAAAGGTGATAGTTATGACAAGATCAAGGCGAAATATCCTTTGATGAGCGAAGATGACTACAAGGAGTTCAAGATCAAGGGCGAGAGCCCCGCAACCTCCGAATCAAGTCAGTGGGGGAAAGAAATGCGGGAGTTGAACTTAGGGGAACACAAACTCGGTCCCGACGGTTACAGAGTGGCGGAGCCTATACGGGACAAGGAGGACGCGGAACGTGGCGAGCAAGGCCTACCGCCCCGCTTCGAGAAATACAACAGTGATAAGCAGACCAGGAACTATGTCAGGGCCCAGTACAAGGAGGACCCGATAACAAAGGAGCTTACCACGGATCCGAAGACCAGGGCGCTTGAGCTTCATCTGGTAAGGAATACACCCCCGCGTAATTAGCTCCATATGGTGGCACTCTAATTAATCCCCAATATTTCTAAATGGTTCATGTTCCTTTCGCAGGACAATGAAAGCAGTAGCGCGGGGTCGTCTCAGAGCTCCCCTTTCGACACCCCTTTAAATAGGGCGTTGAAAGTAATGAAAAACAAGGATAAGATCACTAAGCCGACGTCAGCTGGTCGTGTGGCCGGCAAAGGCTTGTCCACAAAATGGGGGTCATACTATACCGCTGGTGTGCGGAAGGAGAAAAAGACCAGCTCGGAAAGCCAGACGCGCGAGGTTGAAGAACTCAAGGCACAAGTGGCACGGATTCCGGAGCTTTTCCAAGAGCAAGTGCAACAACAACTTGGAACAACGCTCAACGCCATGGTGCCTACGTTGATTCCTGGGCTGACGACGTGGATTGCGGGCGGCCAACAGGGGCCTCCCCCGGTTCCCAGCTTCACGGCCAGCAACTCGCACAGCGCGCAGGCGGCGCCATTGGTGTCTCTGGCGGCGGCGCCATTAGTGTCTCCGGCGGAGGCGGTATTCGTGTCTCCGGCGCCGGCACGTGCACTAGAGCTTAATGCACCCGGGTGTACGCCGGCCGGCACCTCGCCAGCAAGCGCCCCCTTCGTCAGTTGCACGCCCGCCGTTGGCGGTGCCTCGACATTAGCCGAGCTCGACGGCATCACGGTAACTAAGCCTCTCGGCCGATGACTTCATCTCCTTGCCTTTGACTGGGCATCCCTGACGCCCTGTACATGTTTTCGCAGGGCACCGCCGACGTTCCTTGCACTCTTCTACACTTCGTGGGCACCGAGTTGGTCGATGTCGCCAAGGGCAGAATCGTTCAACCGGGCAACCCCATGTTCCACGGTAATCCGATGCCACCCACAATGTATAGGGTTGAAGTGGTTCGGGTGCTGCCAGGCTGCGACGAGCTGTTACCTTCGATTCGACCCGCTGGGGCCGACGAAGATGATGAGATGACCCTCAGCACCTGCGTAAACTGGCCCCTGCTTTGGCCGAAGAGCCAGACTCGTTTGAGGGCGGGGGACACCACCCCACAGACAAGACCGCTAGTCGTGCCGGCGCCAAGCCATGGCAAGAACGCCGCAACGCTACCGGACCTGCCAGACATCCCTATGGCACAGGATCCGGACAACCCTATGGCATAGGATCCGGACGGCGACGACAACGACGATGGTACATTTACCAAAGTTGATAAGTACTTTGCCGAACATGGGTACGCTGACGAGTTCTGCGGGCCTCTTTCTCAAGAACCCAACCAAGACGACCGCGATCTAGCTGGTACGGTGGAGAAATCCCATTGCAACAGGCGTCGTCTGGCGTTCAGTTCTCAGGACACGCCTCCAGCTCCCACCTTCACCGAGCCTCAGATAGCTGAGGTGCGAAATATTATCAGCCCCAACACGCTCGAGAAGGCGGTCTGTGAGCAAAACTCGGTCCCATTACAGGAGATCAAGAAGAAGGGACGGAAACGAAAGACTAACAAGGGCGCCGGTGCGAGCCAGCTGGCACCAAGTTCGATCCGTGCTTAGGACGGGCCACCTTCACCTAAGGATATCTCGAGGAGGGTGCATGTGGCGGGTAGGGCGATGCTACCGCCAAATATGCTCAATGCTGCAACCGGTGCTATGCGGAGTCTGCACGACAGTGTTCTTTGTTTGGAGAAGCGACGTCTCAGAGAGAAGGATGTGGCATACCCGGTTTTCGTGGACAAGGTGCCAGAGAGCAAGGGCTTTGTGGATGGCGACATCGGGGGTACGATCGTCCTGCGGTTTGATGACATCTTTGCTATGTTTAACCTTCATCCGCTGCACTACACCTTCGTTCGGCTGTTTTCGCTGAGTATGCAGATGCGGATCATTAGAGACAAGACCCCGGACATCGTGATAGTCGACCCATTCTACATGTGTGCCAAGCACTTGAGTAGCGCTGGGGACCGCCAAGTTGCGAGTTCACACCTCGAAGGCGTCATTCTGGAAAACGCAGATAAGGATAACTTCCTTGTGCCTTACTTTCCCGAGTAAGTCATCCCTTAACCGCCCCGTGACATATGATTTCTTAGATTCGATCGCTCTTTTTTTTCTAACATTTCGTGTTATGTGCAGTGATACACATTGCACACTCATCCTATTAAGCCCGAAATATTCCATGGCCACGTATTTCGACCCGAACCGTAACTCCAACATAGACTACACAAATGTCAAGAAAGTTCTTGATGATGTTCTCCCCGGCTACGCCAAATCTGGAGGCACCTTCACCAGGCCAGTTTGTAAGTACGGCAAGCACATGTTCTCACACAATACGAAGTTCTGCTGTGTCAAGCAGCCGCCTGGCGGTCAGAAGGATGCCTACTATGCCCTCCATCACATGCGGGCGATCGTCAGGGACCATCATCACCTTCTGCTATCAGATAATCTCAAAGATTGGGCCGCGAGCTTGTCGGCAATCCAGGACGCGGACCTCAGACAAGAATTATTTCGCATCCATTCGGAGTTTGCGGACATCATCCATCAAGATTTCCTTCATACCTCAGGGCAGTTCTTCCTCAGATATCAACCGTCCAACAGTGAGATAGATGAAACGCTACAAATGCAGGGTGACAACGACCGCGATTTCATGACCATCACGACAGACGACGGCTTCACCCACTCTCCTGTCCGATGAGTCGAGTCAAAAGTAGTGATGTGTAGTTCTGAAACATTGATTGGCTCATGTTGTAATTAAACTTTAATGAATTCATATGTCTCTTTGGTTTGGACAGTTGTTCAACTTAGATATAATCGATGCTATTTATTAGTAGGACCATGAATCGTGCTATTAATGTCTTGCTTTTCTCTTCCGATCCTTTTGTTGCATACTTACATATTGCTTATGTATTGTCTGTTGTTTGGCTTGTGCATAGAGATGCCGTCGTATGTCGTGTACAAGGGTAAGGTTCCCGGAGTCTACGATGACTGGGAGGAGTGTCGGAGACAGGTTCACTATTTCAGCGGTAACAGTTACAAAGGGTACACCACTAGGGCGGAGGCCGAATCTAGATACGCCCGCTATCTAGCGGGAGAGAGGAGGGAGTGTTGGAGGAACCGGATGAAGACCAGTTTGATCGGGATGATGCTCATCATGATGACCACAGCTCTCTTCTATGTGATGGTAGTTTAGATGATCGATATCGACTTGTAATGTGAAGACAAACTCGATACTCGCGGTCTTGAGACTTGTAATGTTTTATCTTTGTTTGGTCTTTTGAATTCGGAGACTAATATGATGAATTGTATTCGGAGATTAATCTTCTATTGTATTCGATGAACCTGATGTTGTTGTGTGCTGCTGTCTATATTTTGTCTAATAATATATTATATATTCTGTCTAATAATATATTTTGTAACCTGCGCAAAAATCAGAAAAGGAAAAAAAATAAACCAAATATTCATACTAATGGCGCATCACCACCAGGTGCGCCATTAGTATGCCAAAGGATACTAATGGCGCATCAGCGGAGAATGCGCCATTAGTATGACAAAGCCATGCTTACGTATGGCCCCCCGGGAGGCACACTAATGGCGCATGCTGTTACATACTAATGGCGCACTAGTTGGTGCGCCATTAGTATACCAGATACTAATGGCGCACCTGTGGTGCGCCATTAGTAAGATATACTAGTGGCGTGCTACTAATGGCGCACTGGTAATTTGCCATTAGTAGGCAAAACCAGTGCGCCATTAGTAGGCCTTTTCCTAGTAGTGGACCAGCGAGCCTATGAAGTAATTACTCACTCCCGGTGGGGAGCATCATGGAATTGGCGATGCAGAAGGGTTGGTGATGACGAAGTTCAAAGATCCCTCTCTCCAGAGCCCCAAATGGACTCCAGATCTGGCCTCCCAATGAAGAACAAGAGGTGATGGTGGCTCCGTCTCGTGGAACGCGATAATTCTTTCTCCCCTGATTTTTTTTCTGGAAATATGTGCTTTTATAGCGTTGGTTTCAGGGTCTGATGGGCCACCAGGTGGGGACAACCCACTTGGGCGCGCTTGGGGCTGCAGGCACGCCCTGGTGGGTTGTGCCCACTCAGGTGCCCCCCTTCGGTGGTTCTTGACTCCAGAAATTCTCTTTTATTGTGTAAAAAACCCTCGCAAAGTTTTGTTCCATTCCGAGAACTTTTATTTCTACACAAAAACAACACCATGGTAGTTCCGCTGAAAACAGCGTCAGTCTGGGGTTAGTTTCATTCAAATCATGCAAATTAAAGTCCAAAACAAGAGGAAAAGTGTTAGGAAAAGTAGATATGTTGGAGACATATCAACTCCCCCAAGCTTAAACCTTTGCTTGTCCTCAAGCAATTCAGTTGATAAACTAAAAGTGAAAAAGAAAAACTTTTGCGAACTCTTTGGTCTTGTTTGCATAAATAAGCTTAAACAACACCCAGGTTTTCAGCCAATTTTATAACTAACTATGCCGACAATAACCCTTAAAAATTATATTAACTCATATCAATGACATAATCAGCTAGCGAGCAATAATAACATATCTCAAACAGCAACACGTTATCAAAACAACCATGATATAATATGACGATAGTGGTATCTTGCTAGCCCTTTTTGAGACCGCAAAACATAAATGGAGAGCACCTCCAAAGTTCAAGCAGCGACTAAACATTGTAATTCATGGTAGAAAAGATCCAGTCATGATGCACCCAACATTAGCTACACACAATGCATCAGCATGACTGCGGTGCTCTCAGGTTCTGGCGCTTATTTAGAAGGTGATGACAGAAAATAAAAGTAAATAGAAAGTCCCTTTGCAGAGGGAAGAAATGATTTGCATCGGTGCCAGAGCTCAAGTTTTTTAAAACAGAGGTAAATGATATTTTGAGACATGCACCCTTCTTGTTTACTTTGTGACCGTCAATTATCAATATCTTCCATGCTAAGCACGCTAGTGGTGGTTCCCAAGCGATAAAGTAAAGGTTATGACTCCTTTGGAGTTTTTCTTTGATTATTTGAAAGATCAATTCTTTTTGTAGTTTGGGACTGGGCATCCCTATTACCGCCCTTTTATCGTGCGATGGTTAGTGAATAAACACTCATCCTGAGAATAACCCGCTTAGCATGGAAGATACCGACTACCTCGCCTGTCATTCCATGAACGATCCAGGCACACAAAAAAGATATTTATTTGAAGTTTATAGAGATGGTACATGCAAATTTACTTAGGACGGTAGGGTAATACCGCATATAGGTAGGTATGGTGGACTCATCTGGAATAACTTGGGTTCGAAGTTTTTGATGTACAAGCAGAATTCCCACTTAGTATAGGCGAAGGCTAGCAAATAGGTTGAGAAGGCGGCCAACTAGAGAGCAACAACGATCATGAACATGAATTATGCATAAGTAACATTGGACACTAGCATGAGTAGGATATGAACACCATGAACATAAATATCATAGAGGCTATGTTGGTTTTGATTCAACTACATATGCATGAACATGTGCCAAGTCAAGACACTCAAACATTCAGAGAAGGATACCATATCATCGTACCACATCACAATCATTTTAATGCAATGTTGACATCCAAGATAAATCATTATCCACTCCTAGCTACTTATGCATGGCATGAGAAACTATAAACTCTAATTGTCATTGCAAACATGTTTAATCATAATAAGCTGAATCATGGATACTAGGTTAAACATATTTACAAAAACAGAACAAGTCAAGTTCATACCCGTTTCTCTCTGCCACGGCCAGTTCATCAAATATCATCATTATCGCCTTTCACTTGCACAACCGAACGATATGAAAATAATAATAGTGCAAGAGTGTCGTGGACTAAGCTGGAATCTGCAAACATTTTATTCAACAGGAGAAGACAAGGTAAAATTGTCTCTTTGTTAGATCAACAATTATGCACAGGAGAGCCACTCAACATTTTCATCGTGATCTTCTCCTCGGTATGACTCAATAAAAAGAAAAGAAATTCGGAGAAATACACTGAAATATTTTTGGGAGTTTTTGGTTTTCTTGAACAAGAAAATAAAAGGGAAAAGCAAAAATGAGAAAAGCTATTTACATGGGAAAGCTCCTAACAAGCAAAAGAAGAACAAGGAAATCTTTTTGGGTTTTCTTTTTAGTGCCATAGCTAACTACTCTTGAAAGAAAATAAAAAAGAAGCAGGAAATATTTTTGTATTTTCTCAAGGTTTTTCAAACACACAAGAAGAAAGCGAGGAAATAAATTTAACATGGATAATACAATGAAAAAGTGTGGGCACCGACAACTGGAATGAAATGTGTAAACATGAACGTAATGGCGATGGGAATACGTACTCCCCCAAGCTTAGGCTTTTGGCCTAACTTGGTAATCAGTCTGTAGTCGAAGAAACCATGGGATCCCATGTCGAACTGCTAAGGAGCGGGCACCTGTGGATCCCACTGATGAGGCTCCTCCTCTGCTGCAGCTAGGTCATTCCGGTAGGCGATGATGTCCGCAGGCATAATCCTGTATCCACCCCTAGCAATATGATCAAACAAAGCAGGTGGAGGCAATGGAATAATATCACGAGTATTTTCTCTAAAAACCAGATTATAAGGAATAGGAATGTTAGGGTAATCACTTGCAATAAACTGGTGGTGTTCCATGGCCGCGCGATCTAGGTAAACCTTGGGCAAAGGATAATCATGCAGGCGTATCTGAAGTTAAAGCGAGCCGCCCGGCGAGCAGCGTAAATACCACCATGTATTTTACCCTTGGATTTATTAATGTGAAGGCGACGTGCCACAATAGCTCCCAAGCTATAAGTGTTGTCTCCGTGAAGTGTGCGACGTAAGACAAGAAAATCTGGAGCACTGAGTGCGCCTACCTTCTCTCTAGCAAGTAAACACTTTGCAATAAATAGAGAAAAATAGTGCACAGCAGGAAAATGCAAGCCATTGTCGGTGATACTCGACACCTCTCTCTCATCCCCCACTGTCAAAGTACGGTAAAAACCCATTAAACTCTGCGGGCCTAGGCTCTACCAAACCACCATCAAAAGGAAGCAAGCATATAAGCGGTATCTGATGGGGTTCAGCATATAAATTAAACTACACCTTAGGGGGATTATTCCTAGGAAGAAAATTAAAAAATTTCACAAAGGATTTTTTGAGGAGATGATACTGTTCGCATTCAGCTACGATGAAGTCGGTGAGGCCGGCATTAGCAGCATATTGTGCAAACTCTTGAAGGATTCCGACCCCTTCCATGAATGGAGTATGCGGCCATTCGCATGGCCGTACTTCCGCCATTCTCTAGGTAAGGAGATCACTGTCAGACGACTCCCTAATCACTCCCTTGGAGTTCTTCTTGAAAGCAAACTTCCTAAAGATATTCATCTTTTTCCTATAAACAAAATTCTGAAAATTTTAGTCCACAAATTTTTTTCTCAACAAAACCTCACAAGATTGATAGCAACTACTCATAGGGATGCATAGAGGGCATAGCAAGCATTCAAACTACTTAAAACTCTGATAATTCAACATGCAAGCTCATCTAGAGTATCACCGAGAGTAACTAATTATTCAAAATATAAACCACTAAAGCAAAAACTAATTGGACAAACGAAGGAGTCACATATCGAGCAACAATCCCCCGAAACAGTTTCAGAAACGGAGCTTCGAGCAAAGAGATCGAAATCCGTGGGTTTGAGAGCAAGAACACGAGAGAGAGAGAGAGCAATGGTGATTTTTTTCTGGAGGTAGGTGATGAAGTGGTATGAAGAGATAAGTAAGGGGGGCCCACAACCCACCAGGGCGCGCATGGGGGCCCTGGCGTGCCCAGGTGGATTGTGCCCACCTGGTGCACCTCCCTCTCATATTATTTGCACCAAATATTCTTAAATATTCAGAACAAAATCGTATTAAATTTTCAGAGCTTTCTAAGAACTTTTATTTTTGGGTCATTTTCTATTGCACGGGAAATTCAGAAAACAGACAAAACATGGCATTTAATTTTATTTAACTAACAAAAACATAAAACAAAAAGTAGGGACAGAAGGTAGTGCTTACAAAATTCATCAACTTCATACCTCTCAAAAATGATCCATTAGTAAGGCTGATCAAGTCTTATTAACAACCACTTTCGATTAGCCTGAAACCGAAGAACTTTCGTAAATCACTAAGTTACCTCAACGGGAATATGTATGTCCCCAACAATAATCATTTCATATTTATTTTTAATAGTAGGTAGGGGTAGTAGAAAATTTCCAGTCGTGATTGTCGGAGTTTTTTCAATAACATTAATACCATTCACTTGGAATTGTTTCTTCGGAAAGTGCACTGTATGCTCATTACCATTGATATGAATAGTGACCTTGCTTTTATTGCAATCAATAACAGCCCTTGTAGTATTCAAGAAGGGTCTACCAAGGATAATCAACATGTTGTCGTCCTCGCGCATCTCAAGTATAACAAAGTCAGTCAAAATAACAACATTAATTAGCAACAACAACGGGCACATCCTCACAAATACCGATAGGTATGGCAGTTGATTTGTCAGCCATTTGCAAAGATATTTCAGTAGGTCTGAGTTTATTCAAATCAACTCTTATATATAAAGAGAAAGGCATAACACTAACACCAGCTCCTAAATCACATAAAGCAGTTTTCACATAATTTCTTTTGATGGAGCAAGGTATAGTTGGTATTCCATCTTTAAAAGTATAATTAACAAGCATGGTGGAGATTTCATCTTCCGGTATTTTTCTCTTATTGGTGATGATGTCTTTCATGTACTTTGCAAGGAGGCATTTTTAAGATATCAATCAAGCGAGTATGCAAAAAGATTGGCCTCAACATTTTAGGAAAGCGTTCAAATTCTTCATCATTTCTTTCTAGTTGACTTACGTGGAAAGGGCATAGGTTTTTGAACCCACGGTTCTCTTTCTTTACCGAGTTTTCTAGCAAGAAAGTTTCTTTTATCATATCGTCTTGGGTTGTGGGTTACCATGATCAACTGCAGGTTCTATCTCAACATCATTGTATGGTTCTTTACTTTTTGTTTGAGTATTTTCACGAACCTCATCATTATCTTTTTCATTATCAGAAGTGAGTGTTCATACCAGACTGAGTTTCAGCATCACAGATAGAAATTTCATTATCATTATCAGGAGGTTTTTCTACTTCAGGTTCACTAGAAGTCAGCCTGTGCAAAACCAAACTGAAACCATAAACCAAACCGAACCAAAATTTCGGTTTATTCAGTTTTCGGTTTCAGTTTCAGTTCCCAAATTTTGAAACCATTTGAACTTCGGTTTTTTCAGGTAGAAACCGAATGGTTTTCGATTAAACCGAAAAAACTGAAAGTACCTTCAGTGTGCAGAAAACAACCAAAGCATTGAGTAGAACACTTCACCCGCCCTTCATTTTATAGCTCTCTGTCCAGCGCTTCTTGCCTCCCCTCGTCGATGTGGGACTAAAGCACGCTTCCTTCTCCCCTAGCGACAACATTCCCACCACGTGGTGCTTGTTTCATTGTTTGGGCCTCCATTTTTACAGCCCACATCGGTCTTGTCCAATTCTGTTGGGCCTAGCGTTTGACCTCCTGTCCTATGCGGTTGTTTTGTTCGATACTGCTACTACACCACCAAACCAGAGCTACGTTGTCTAAAAAACCAACACTAGGATAGTACTTTCCTACTTAGTACTAGTACTTACCCTTAAAAAAACACAATGCTAGTGCACCATCGGCCGTACGTACATACATATGCCATATACCAAATCATCTCTTCTGCCATCTAAATTCTAATGGTCTAATATACATACACTGTTCTCATACATCACAAGAAATATATATATATATATATATATATATATATATATATATATATATATATATATATATATGCAGACCAAATCATGTACAAAAAACCCATGTGTCATTCAAAAATTCGCGTAAACTTTGGTTCTTTTGGTTATTACCGAAACCGAACCGAAAATAAATGGTTATTACCGAAACCGAACCGTATCTATGTATAAAACCGTATAAACCGTAGTATAAAAATCGTGTAAACCAAAAACCATATAAACTGAACCGAATCAAACCGAAAAAACCGAACACACACCCTGAACTAGAAGCATGCAAAGTCCTATCATTTTTATTCTTATTTTTCTTTTTAGAAGGACTACGTGCATCCGTGTTGACTCTTTGAGAGTCTTGTTCAATTCTTTTTGGGTCTCCCTCATGATAAAGTGGTTCCTGAGTCATTTTAACTCCTCTAGTTGCTACTCTAACAGCAAAGTCACTTATATTATTATTCATTTCATCAAGCAATTATCTTTGAGATGTAGCAACTTGTTCTAACTGAGTTTGAACCATAGAAGCATGCTTCCCCACACCTCTAACATCATTTGAGATTCTAAATAACAAGTCACTCAAGCAAGCAATCATATCATAATTGTATTTCAATTGTTTCATAACATGCATTGAAGTGATCTTGCTTTCTAATGTCATTTTCAAACTCATAAAGGCATTGGCTAGGGTGCATATTGTGAGGATTATCATTATCATTGAATTTCATTAGAGAATTTTCCTGTACCACCTTAGGTGGTGGTAGTGTGTCAAGCCCATGTATTTCTTCAATAGGGGTAAATTTTTGACATCCTCAGCTTTAATACCTTTTTCCTTCATAGATTTCTTTGCCTCTTGCATATCTTCAGGACTGAGATATAATATACCCCTCTTCTTCAGAGTGGGTTGAGGTGGTGGTTCAGGAAGAGTACAATCATCATAATTTTTCAATATGTTATTCAATAATTCTTCAGCTTGCCCAATAGTTCATTCCTTGAAAACACAACTAGCACCACTATCTAGGAAATCCCTAGAACCATCGGTTAGTCCATTATAGAAGATATCAAGTATTTCATTTCTCTTAAGAGGATGATCAGGCAAAGCATTAACCAATTGGCAAAGCCTCCCCCAAGCTTGTGGGAGACTCTCTTCTTCAATTTGCACAAAGTTAAATATTTCCTGTAAGGCAGCTTGTTTCTCATGAGCAGGGAAATATTTTTTAGAGAAGTAATAAATCATATCCTAGGGACTACGCTCACAACCAGGAGCAAGAGTATTGTACCAAGCTTTAGCATCACCCTTTAATGAGAACGGAAATAATTTGAGAATAGAGTAATAGCGAGTTTTCCCATCATGAGTAAAAAGGGTGGCTATGTCATCCAACTTAGTAGCATGTGCCACAACAGTTTCAGTTTCATAACCATGGAAAGGATCATATTCAACCAAAGTAATTAACTCTGGGTCGACAGAGAATTCATAATCCTTATCATCAATAAAGATAGGTGAAGTAGCAAACTTAGGATCGTATTGCATTCTAGCGTTCAAGGATTTTTCTTTAAACTTGCATAATAATTTCTCTAGATCATCTCTATCTTTACAAGCAAGAATATCTCTAGTTGTCTCCTCATTCATAACATAACCTTCCGGTACCTTTGGCAATTCATATCTAGGAGGGCTAGTTCTAGTAGGTGTTTCAATATTTTCAGTTTCAACCTCATCATCAGTTTCAACAATATCATGTTGTCTTACTCTAGCAATTTATTCATCATGAAATTCACCTAGTGGCACATCATCATCAAGCAAGGTACTAGCATCATCATAAGTATCATTCATAGCAGAAGTAGCATCATCAATAACTTGCGACATATCAGGATCAATAACATGTGGTGGTGTTGCAAGTTTACTTATAACATAAGGTGAATCTAAAGCAGTGCTAGATGGCAGTTCCTTACCTCCCCTTGTCTTAGAGGGATAAATCTTAGTCTTAGCATCCTTCAGATTCTTCATAGTGGAA
Source organism: Aegilops umbellulata (assembly GCA_032464435.1). Classification (NCBI taxonomy): domain Eukaryota; kingdom Viridiplantae; phylum Streptophyta; class Magnoliopsida; order Poales; family Poaceae; genus Aegilops; species Aegilops umbellulata. Next base: position 285,479,068 of record CP136055.1, on the reverse strand, counting down.
AATTGATAATAATACCAAGTGAATCAACAAATATAGCTATCGGCGTTCTGGGAATGGGGGTCCCCAGACTTGCCTGCCTGCGGCCTGCAGCGTGGCTCGAGTGGGGGCCCAACATGGCCCATCTTCATCAACACAAGGCTCAAGACACTCGCGAGGGGCCAAGCCTCGCGAGGCGGATGACATGGAGCTTCCTCCAGCACGGCCTCCTTAGGCTGGCTCGCGAGGAGGCGGAGAGATCAAGGTGGGATACCTCACGAGGTGCCCATGACGCAAGCCATGACGACCAGAGGTGCCAGGCGGGTGCCAGCCCGCGCAGTGTCCTCCCTTTCCTCTTTGGTGCAAAGGGGGCAAGCGCAGGCGAGAGGATCAAGCAAAGGCACCCATTTCGGTGCAACGAGACCAAGACCAACTCCACGACAAGGAGGAAGTCACTTTGGAGCCCAAGCCGGCGTCATCACCAGAACCTTTGGCAGGGGAAGACCAACTTTAGTCAGGATAAGTGTACCCGATGTTCCCCTTCAAATCGGCCAATTGTGGGCACCCTTCTCGCTCAAATATTTGGGAAGAGGCCCAGGGCCTTTGCCTATAAATAGGACTAGCCACCCCCAGGGTAGAGGCACGCAGGGGGACACACACAGAGAGGAGGAATCCAATCTGATTGAGGACCAAGGGAAAATAGAGAGAGAGAGGGAAGGGCGGTCGAACTCCTCCTAGCAGTTCATCCCCTAGCTGAGAACAGACCCTCGCAAGGTCGTTCTTCCTTGTACTGTTCTTCCTCATCAGCCCAAGAGGCAATCCACCCACCATAAACTAGAGTAGGGTATTACACCACAACGGTGGCCCGAACTAGTATAAACCATGTGTCTCTTGTGTTGTTCTTGCAGTAGTTTAGGTCCCAGCGAGACGGAGAGGTAGAGGGCACGATCCCTGCGCGCACCCCAGATTTCGAACCTTAAGGGTCTGCCGAAACCCATGATCTGACTTTTGGCGCGCCAGGTAGGGGTGCGCCGGAATCCGCCTTCCCATCACTCCGTCTTCCGTTACGTCGTCGTCACCATGTCCGGCGACCAGGCGGGCAACCAAGGCCCATGGGCGGCATGGCCCATCTGCGCAGAGCCTCCCGCTCCGGGCAGCCCCGCGCCGCAGGCAGCTCGCGGTCCGCAGGGCGCTGCGGGCCGCGGGCGACGCGGGCAAGCTTCTGCGACCCTCACACCGTGACAGGCGCGGTCGGCAGCGAGGGCCTCCAACCAGGCCGCGGCTACGACACCGTACACCTGCCGAGAACAGGCAAACTCAAGGGCCGCGCTCACGGTAGCGTGGGAGGTGTTACAATCCAGGCTACTGGAAGGCGGCCACGACGTGCTGCAGGAGCGGGTCGCCGAGCTCCTGGGCTTCGCCGCTTCGGGGGCTCACCCCTTCTGCGTCCAGATTCCACCCGAAGTTCAGGGCGGCGCACGAGGGAGCCCCGCGCACCCGCGCGGACCCGAAGACTACCCCAACACCAGCGAATCCGCCGGCACCAGACTGGCGGTGGCGCTACCCCCGCCCCTGGCGCGTGAAGGAGAGGGGCTCAGTGCGGCCCACGGCGCCAGCGGCCAGCCGCGCTACCACCACGCGGGGGGCATGACAAGCAACGCTGCATGGCGCATGGAGCACTACAACACAACATTCGGGGTGGCGGCGCCAGAGGAGTACGTGCCCCACATGATGGACCAAGGACACGCTCACGAGGGCGAACAGGGCTCGCTCTTCAGCCCCAGCTGGGAGGACGAGACGCCAGAGGCCGAGCCCCTCCAGGAACCCCGGGACGGCTCCGTCGGTCACACTGGAGGCAACAACTATCGGGTACCACTAATTCCTCAAGAGCAGGCATACGCTAATCATGGGTCACAGGAGGTGCAGGTCGCCGCGACAAGCAGCTGCCCCGCCCCTGTGGTCTCCTACCCCTCGGGAGGAAGACGCAGGGGGCTGCAGGAAAGGGGCAGAGATCCTACCTCACCACCGCGGCGTTCAGAGCAAGGCGTTCTTAGAAGATAGGCCCTCCGCTGGGGAGGCGCCCGAGGGCCTGCCCCTGGCGGAGGACCCGTGGTCGTCGGGGGAACCGCCGGCGACCGCTCTACCCCACCGGCGGTGTCCTGGTTTCCGGTCGTCGTTGGTGGCACTAGAGTGTGGCGCAAGGCGGGGCCCTCGTCTAGCGATATGAAGCAAGGCCGGTTCCTGTGAAGAAGGCCCAGTGCCTGTGAAGCTCGCCGCCCAGTGACACTCTCACATAATAATGAGTGGCGCTGTACACGCCCCGGAGTCTCAGGGGTGCCGGCCTCAGGCCCTGGGGCTCCCTCCCACGCCCAGTGGACAGCACTTAGCTCCGCGCTAGTGAGAAGACGTCGAAGACTAGATTAGGTGCCGGACGCGGCCTTTTGGTTGCTTTCATTGCCTTCTTCCTTTGGTTGTAACCTTTTTCCCCGCTGGATTTAAGTTGAATTCGAATTTGAGCCTTGCGTGTGTTCGGGGAAGGGGTGCTTGGTCTTGTTTGAATCGTTTCCCGCGTTCTGGTCACCATCTCATCACAGCTGCCTCCCCTCGCGAGCCCCTCGCGAGCCGGGCAGGCCTAGCTTAAGCACGGCCCAGATTGCCGCTGCGGCTCCCTCGCGAGGTGACCATTGGTGCCTACGGAGATCGTTTTCTCATGAAGGCCCGGAGCCTGTGAAGAAGGCGAATGCCTGTGAAGCCATCCCCCTCGGGAGAAGGCCCAGAGCCTGTGAAGAAGGCGAATGCCTGTGAAGCCATCCCCCTCGGGAGAAGGCCCGGAGCCTGTGAAGAAGGAGAATGCCTGTAAAGCCATCCCCCTCGGGAGAAGGCCCAGAGCCTGTGAAGAAGGCGAATGCCTGTGAAGCCATCCCCCTCGGGAGAAGGCCCGGAGCCTGTGAAGAAGGCGAATCCCTGTGAAGCCATCCCCCTCGGGAGAAGGCCCGGAGCCTGTGAAGAAGGCGAATGCCTGTGAAGCCATCCCCCTCGGGAGAAGGCCCAGAGCCTGTGAAGAAGGCGAATGCCTGTGAAGCCATCCCCCTCGGGAGAAGGCCCAGAGCCTGTGAAGAAGGCGAATGCCTGTGAAGCCATCCCCCTCGGGAGAAGGCCCGGAGCCTGTGAAGAAGGCGAATCCCTGTGAAGCCATCCCCCTCGGGAGAAGGCCCGGAGCCTGTGAAGAAGGCGAACGCCTGTGAAGACATCCCTCTCGAGAGAAGGCCTAGAGCCTGTGAAGAAGGCGAACGCCTGTGAAGACGTCTCGCTCGACAAAGGGCACGGAGCCTGCGAAGACGGCCCAAGCCTGCGGGGTTTCCTGCCGGCAACGACCCCGCCTCCCGAGGTTTCAACTACCCGGCGCCCGGGACGCGACACCCTCCAGAAGGCAGCTCCGGAGTCAGCAAGGAACAAGGGCGAACCGGCCTACCGTTAGACGCGCATACGATTTAATCACTGCAGATACATTAGATACAAGTTCATACATGAGGGGCTTCCCCTCCCAAAATGCTCTCACAATCGTCGGGCCAAACGCCTGAGTTCTATCTATGCAGGGTAAAAAGACGAGGATAGTACATGGTCAATCTGACAAATCCCCCAATGCGTCCTCAGAGGTGCCTCCTGAGCTGTCGCTGGCGTCGCTGAACTCACCTTCGTTGTTTGCGCCCCCATCAGCGGCATTGGGGTCTTCCACCACGCCACCTCCGTCGGCACCCACGACCACACCGTCGTCATCCGAAGTGAAGGCCCGTACGAGAGCATCTACGTTGCTCTCCACCCACTCAGCCAGGTCGCCTCGAACAACTTGGGGAACTGGGGCGATGGCGGCGTCAAAGTCGAAGTGGGGATCCATGTTTCGAAGATGGCCGAAGGCGCGGGAGAAGGCGCGCCCGAGCAAGGCGCGACTCCTCTCCTCCACCAACCTATCGGCTCTGGCCGACCGTGCCTCCAGCTGTGTCACCACGGTGGTGAAAAACTGCAGGTTGCCGGCGTAGTTGATCGTGTGCGGCTCGCCCACGGCAGCCTCACAGATGTTGCCCAGGGCAATGTTGGCCTTATCCCGGAGTTTGGTGAGCATGGGGCCGGGCTGGTGCTCCAGGAGTTGCCGCTGGCGTATCTCGTCAGCATTCTGACGCTCGACGGCCACGGCCGCTTCCACACGCTGGCGTAAGCGGAGCACCTCGGTCTGGGAGGAGGCCATCTCTTTCTGCGCTGCCTCGAGGGCGACCCGGGAGGCGTCCGCTCGTTGCGTCGCCTCATCCCGCTGGACCCTCAAGGCGGCGGTTCTGCCCTCGGCTTCGACTCGGATCATCCCCAGCTTCCCCTCGAACTCACGCTCGAGGCCTTGGCGTGCTATCGCCACCCAACGGCAAACCTCCTCCAGGACGCGCGTCTCTCGCACGACGACATCGTTTTCTGCCTGCGTCACCAGGCGCTCCCTCGTCTCCAGCTGCTCGAGCTCGCGAGCGCGCTTGGCGGCCTCCAGCACCAACGCTTCCTCATGCTTCCGAAGCTCAGCCGGGTCGTCAGAAGCCACCTCCATCGATGCAAGGGCTGCCTCGCGCAGCTCCGCTTGCTCCTCCAACGAGCACACCAGGCCAAGAGCTCCTAAGCCTACTCTTCTGCTGCTACTCGCCGCCGGTCTGCTCCTCGGGCCTCCTCAACGGCCTGAGACCGAGCCGCCAGAGAGGCCTTCAGCGACGCCTTCGCCTCTTCATCATCAAGGACGCGCTGACGACGCGCGAGGGCAGCGGCTGCCTCCAGCTCGCGCCGCTCGACAGTCAGGCGCAAGCCCTCAGCTTCTAGGCGCGCGTCTTCCTCAGCAAGCTCCTGCCCAAGCAGGTCTACGGCGCCACTCGCCCTCCGAAGGAATTCGTGACGACGGGCACGGCGCTCCCGAGCACGCTCAAGCACGTCTGCCGCGCCATCATCCGCCCCAAGCAGGCGTCGAGAACCTCGGATCATCGCTCCGGCCCCGGGCGGGGGGCTGGGGGCTGGCGCTTTCCCGACGGACGGCCGCGGCACATCCGAAGACCGACTTGAGTCCCAGCTGACCTCAGGAGAAGGGCCCCCGGAGGATCCTCAGCCGGTCGCAGCCCGCGACCAAACGGGGAGCCCATGGTAGGCTGCCTATGTCGAGGGAAGGCCCACGGAAGGAGATCGCAGGGGCGGGGGAGTCGCCGCGCGCTATGCGGCGGTCCGTGCCGTCACCTACCCAAACCACAAGGGCAGTGCCGCTCGAGACACCCAAGGGTGGTGGAGGAGACGGAGTCAAGGAGGGCGTCGGCCCGACGACTTCATCGAGCTCAGTAGGCAGAGGCCTGCAGGGCAAGGATCAGCGGATGCAGCAAGCAGGATAACAAACAGAAAAGGAGGAAACTTACTCATCAACGGCAGAGTACATCCGGCGCTTCAGCAGGCGGCAGGGGAAGTCGTCGCCCAAGGCCTCCCTTTTTCTCCGTAGGGCCTCAAAGTCCACACGGAAATGACCCAGGAGAGGTGCACAGGAGCCAGCCTGCGAAGAGGACGGAGCGCTAGCGTCACTCGCGTCGAGGGCGCATGCCTAGAATGCACGGGCAGTTGCCTCGTCAGAAATCCCGGCTGGGGGCTCAGGAGCCTCGGCCTCAAGCACCAGAGGCGGCGGTGCCTCGCCCGTGGCCTCGGGAGCGCGGACCTCGTGAGTTGCTCCGTCAAGAGCGTCGCCAGGTGCGGTCACATCGTCTGCGGCTCCCTCGACCCCCGATGTCTCCTGCCTCCCTGCGCCACCACTCGAGGAGGATTCACCCAGGCCGACCGGAAGGGAAATCACCACCACGGGGTTCTCGTGAGGCCCCTGGAGCCCGACAGGGCATAGCCCCCACTCGTCGAAAAGGGGCATCTGCCTCACGAAGTCGTCCCTATTGTGGCAGAGGTACAGCAAGGCTCCCCCTGCCGGACACCCCCGGAGTTGGGATCGCCTGTCAAGACCAAGAGCACCCTCCTCAGCTCCTCGGGCGCTAGGTCCTCTCCCTGAAGCCTCATGCGATCACCATGCCCGCTGAAGGCCCACATTCTACGAGAATGGCGTTGGAGAGGGGCAATGCGGCACGATAGGAACTCCTTCACCACTTTGGGCGCCGTTACGCCAAGCTTCTTCAAAGACATGAAGCGATGCCAGACGAAGGCGAGCCGAGGACTTGCGAGCATCTCCTGGCCCCAGCCCGAATTAGGCACAGCAGGCAATGTCGGCTTCGCAAGCCGGGGGCTGGGCACCCCGACATCAATGTACAACCACCGCTCGCGGAACTCGGCAGAAGGTGGAGGAAGGTTGAACTCGATACCAGAGGCTGCGGTCTCGGACGAAGCTATGAAGCTCACGCATGCCGAGCATTGCGTGGGGTCGACAAGATGCAAGGAGAAGAAGTGGCGCAGCAGGGCAACAGAAGGGGGGATGCCCACCATCGCCTCACAAACAAAAGCGAAGACAGAAAGAAGAGCTGTGGACTCAGGACCCATGTGCATCATGTGGATCTGATAATGATCAAGGACGGCGTTGAAGAAATCGGAGAAGGGAGGCACCAAGCCCGCCCACAAGGCGTCGGCAAAGTGAGGGACCTCGGTGATTATCCTATCAATGGGGAGGTGACACGTAGGCCACGCCGTCGTCCTCCCACACTCGTTGAAGGCGGTGGCCAGAGCCGGATTGAGCTTGTCCAGGCACTCCAGGTTGTGTATGATCGAGTGGCCGACGGCAGGCGCCACCGGCGGCAGCGGGCGAGATGGAGCCGCGGGCTTCTTCCCCTTCCCTTTCTTTGGAGCCATGGCGGCAGGCGGAAGAGAGAGGATGTGAGATGGGATTGGAAGCAAGGGTCTGAGTTCGAAGGGAGGAAGAACAGGAGACGGTCAGGCAACAGGGAGAGGGGCGGCTGTGTACAACAGCAGGGCAACCTAGCGCGGCGCAGAATAAGGGAGCGTGGGTAACCAGTGCCTCCCACGTCCAATCAACCACCACGCGGCGCCTGAGGCCGCAGGCTGTTAGGGCCCGCGGCGCTTCGCCCTTGCCCTTTCGCCTTTTGGCACGGCCAAGTCCATGCGCACCTTGGGCCCGGGGGTTACTGTCGGCGTTCTGGGAACGGGGGTCCCCAGACTTGCCTGCCTGCTGCCTACAGCGTGGCTCGAGTGGGGGCCCAACATGGCCCATCTTCATCAACACAAGGCTCAAGACCCTCGCGAGGGGCCAAGCCTCGCGAGGCGGACGACATGGAGCTTCCTCCAGCACAGCCTCTTTAGGCTGGCTCACGAGGAGGCGGAGAGATCAAGGTGGGATACCTCACGAGGTGCCCATGACGCAAGCCATGACGACCAGAGGTGCCAGGCGGGCGCCAGCCCGCGCAGTGTCCTCCCTTTCCTATTTGGTGCAAAGGGGGCAAGCGCAGGCGAGAGGATCAAGCAAAGGCACCCATTTCGGTGCAACAAGACCAAGACCAACTCCACGACAAGGAGGAAGTCACTGTGGAGCCCAAGCCGGCGTCATCACCAGAACCTTTGGCAGGGGAAGACCAACTTTAGTCAGGATAAGTGTACCCGATGTTCCTCTTCAAATCGGCCAATTGTTGGCGCCCTTCCCGCTCAAATATTTGGGAAGAGGCCCAGGGCCTTTGCCTGTAAATAGGACTAGCCACCCCCAGGGTAGAGGCACGCAGGGGGACACACACAGAGAGGAGGAATCCAATCTGATTGAGGACCTAGGGCAAATAGAGAGAGAGGGAAGGGCGGTCGAACTCCTCCTAGCAGTTCATCCCCTAGCTGAGAACAGACCCTCGCGAGGTCGTTCTTCCTTGTACTGTTCTTCCTCATCAGCCCAAGAGGCAATCCACCCACCACAAACTAGAGTAGGGTATTACACCACAACGGTGGCCCGAACTAGTATAAACCCTGTGTCTCTTGTGTTGTTCTTGCAGTAGTTTAGGTCCCAACGAGACGGAGAGGTAGAGGGCACAATCCCCGCGCGCACCCCAGAGTTCGAACCTTAAGGGTCTGCCGGAACCCGTGATCCGACAATAGCTATGCTCCCCGGCAATGGCGCCAGAAAAAGTTCTTGATAACCCACAAGTATAGGGGATTGCAATAGTTTTCGAGGGTAGAGAATTCAACCCAAATTAATAGATTCGACACAAGGGGAGCCAAAGAATATTTGCAAGTATTAGTAGCTGAGTTGTCAATTCAAGCACACCTAGAGATTAATTACCTACAGCAAAGTGATTAGTAGCAAAGTAATATGATAGTTTTGATAATAGTAGTGATAGCAATAGTAACGGTAATAGTGATAGCAGTAGTTTTGTAGCAAGTGCAATAGTAACGATAGCAGTAGTAACTTAGCAAGAACAATATAAGAGAAATCCGTAGGCATTGGATCGGTAATTTGTTGGATGATATTCATCATGTGACAGTCATAACCTTGGGCAATACGGCACTAGCTCCAGTTCATAAATATAATGTAGGCATGTATTCCGTAAATAGCCATACGTGCTTATGGAAAGAACTTGCATGACATCTTTTGTCCTACCCTCCCATGGCAGCGGGGTCCAATTGGAAACTAAGGGATATTAAGGCCTCCTTTTAATAGAGAACCCGAACAAAGCATGAACACATGGTGAATACATGAACTCCTCAAACTACGGTCATCACCGGGAGTGGTCCCGACTATTGTCACTCCGGGGTTGCCAGATCATAACACGTAGTAGGTGACTATAACTTGCAAGATAGGATCTAGAACATGGATATAATGGTAATAACATAAATGGTTCAGATCTGAATTCATGGCACCTGGGCCCAAAGTGACAAGCATTAAGCATGGCAAAGTCATAGCAACATCAATATGAGAACATAGTGGATACCAGGGATCAGGCCCTAACAAAACTAGCTAGATTACATGATGAATATAATCCAACTCCTCACCGACCAGCGAGCCTACGAATGAATTAGTCACTCCTTGTGGGGAGCATCATGGAATTGGCGATGGAGAAGGGTTGGTGATGACAAAGATCGAAGATCCCCCTCTCCGGAGCCCAAAACGGACTCCAGATCTGGCCTCCCGATGAAGAACAGGAGGTGACGGCGGCTCCATCTCGTGGAATGCCATAATTCTTTCTCCCCTGATTTTTTTTCTAGAAATATGTGATTTTATAGCGTCAATTTCAAGGTCTGCGGGGCCACTTGGTGGGGACAACCCACATGGGCGCGCCTGGGGGGCATGCGCGCCCTTGTGGGGACAACCCACCTGGGCGTGCCTAGGGGGGCAGGCGCGCCCTGGAGGGTTGTGCCCACCCAGGTGCCCCCTCCGGTGGTTCTTGGATCTAGAAATTCTCTTTTATTGTGTAAGAAATCCTTGTAAAGTTTTGTTCCATTCCGAGGACTTTTATTTCTGCACACAAAGAACACCATGGTAGTTCTGCTGAAAACAACTTCAGTCCGGGGTTAGTTTAATTCAAATCATGCAAATTAGAGTCCACAACAAGAGGAAAAGTGTTAGGAAAAGTAGATACGTTGGAGACGTATCATGGGTCCTAGCTGTCAGGGGGAAACGTTTTTTTAGGCCCTTCTGGTAGGTCCCGCTGTCAGGAGGAGGAATCATTATTTTGCGTGTAATAAGGAGGCACTTCCTTGCTGCGGCCGTGGACCCAGCTGTTAGCCTCTCCACGTATAGTCCTCTTCCGATGGAAGGCGTTCCTTGACCACGTTGACCATGCCGCGCCGAGAGCACCAAGGCGGTGGACGACGGTGAGGTCTAAGATGGGAATGATCTAGAGTCATGGAACAAGGGGCACTAGAGTCCTGGGCGAAGAGGAGTACGAGGACTGGTTCGGCTGCCGGGTGAGGTTGCCTTCGTCGGAGAATAACAGAAGGTCTGGGTGAGTACATGTATGATCTGGCCACCGTTGGGAGTAGAGTGGGGCGGCGAGGCCTGTGCGGCAGCACAGCCAGCGATGGTTTTGGCGGCTGGAGCAAGAGCACCAAGATCAGAGATTGAAGAAGCAAGATCGCCGTTGGATGTCAATCCAACGACTACAGATGTCAGAATAATTGTTGACTCTTTGTTTTATACTATTAAATTGTTTTGTTCACTAAATGGACAACACCTTGCGCAGGCTTCGTCTAGTGGGCCAACAAAGTCATCTTCGAAAGTTGTGGCGGAATGCAGCCCATTTATTTAGGTTTTACATCCCATTTCATGTTGTTTGCCAATACATCTATTTCCTAGGCTTTGACTCAAAAAATAATGTATTTCCTGGGCTGGTTAAAAAAAATAATAGCTGATTTACTATTTATGATAACTGTTTCTCAAAAAATACTATTTATGATAATTTACAGCACATTTGATTATTTATTTGAATACACCTATTTACTGAGCTGGGTCAAAAATAATATTGCGTACATGCAGAGCATTTATCATTGCTGATAATTTACAAGCCATTTGATTTTAGTAGAAATGGACCCATTTTCTGGGATGGGTGAAGAAACAATGATGGTCTGGACTAAGAATTTCGTATAAAAATAATATTGAGATACGAATATTATTAAAAAATTAAGTTGAGCTTGTTAATCATATTATATAAAAAATAAACTGGGTTGTGCATTTTATTTTACTAAAAGAAAGATAGGCTAGGCTGCGCTTATTTTACGATATTTTGTTCAACTGTCGGCCCAGTTGCATTGCTGATGTTAAAAAAGGCATGTGTAGTACAATACAACTTTACATGGCTATTTAGCCCACATTCAACGACGCCAGAAAGGCCCAAACAATGCTTTTGTAAAACTTTTTGAAGTCACTCAACTCAATTAATAACTTAAGAAAAAAAAAGTTAGAGTATAGTGGAACATAACTAAAAGCTGTCACAAGCGAAAAAATGATTCAAGAGGTCCCACTTGTGTGCGTGTGTGTGTGTGAGAGAGAGAGAGAGACCCATGGGTTGATGCTCGTAAATACATCTTTCAGCCATATGCATTGCTGATGCTCAGTAAAAACTTATATAGTTAACACAATCATATAGAACATCATAGCACACTGAACTTGCATACAAAAAATTCACGCAGGCGGCACAATCAGGGTGGAAGCAGTGGATCGCTATGGGTAGGGCTATGTTGAAACCAACGAACTCGTACATAATGGTTCCTTGTCTTTGTTAATGACGGGGAAATATCTTGAATGTTGTGCAAAGTAAACAGACACACAACACAATAAGTTCTGCTAGCACATTAAGTTGACGTACAACTCTTTCTAAAAGAAATTCAGGTACAAAAATAGAACAGGTCACAATCAAATGTATTGCCACATCAGTGCTTCACACTGATAGCTCGCATTTAACTAGTATCCGACAAGATTCAGTTGTTACCTCAAATTAGAGCACACCCAGGCAGCCAACCCTGCCTCTTCTCCCAAAGAAGCAGTGGCCTCCGCTGCGTGATGGAGTAGGCCCTGTGTTATCCATTGTTCTGAGCAACACGGGGAAAGTCTGATGTTGACTCCTATAATGGACATCGTCGATGAACCCTGGCACCAGCGGCGGTGGCAGGACTTCGATTGACGGATTGACCACTTCCTCGACATCACGAACACTCAATACAGGTACATCCCTAACGTGGTCCACGACGGCCTTGGTGGTGATGAATAGTACAACCCCGGTTCCTACACTGGTATCTCAACACCAATCACCTTCGGTATGGTGGACGGCTTCTTCATCCATGCCATAACCGTCAGAGCCCAGCTGTCTGGAGGAACAAACATACTTACAAGCTCACCTCCAAGGTCATTGATAAGCTCATTCATTGACTCGACGTTCCAAGCACATCGAGGCATGTCGAGGAAGGTAAGCTTTGTTAAAAACTCAAGGTCAGAGGGCACCGGCCCCATCCTGGGTGCCACCGATCAAAGCTCACCAGCGCGCCATTGCAGAACAAACACTGGGAAGGTTCGAATACACGAGTGCAGTCGAAAGTTTTCTGGAACCTGACAAAGAAATCAGTCGGTGGCAGACAGATTTCGATGAGCAAGTCACTTATTTGGATGTCATGCACAATGCCAAGAGCTTTGACAAGGTCGTCCGGCGAGACGGGAGGCTGGTCGCCGTTGATGGTTACCATCAGCACTTTGTCGGCAAACTGGTCGTCAAGCGCCGCCATGCCACTATTGAGCGACGGCACGCAGTGCCCGGAGGCAGGACGGACCTCAGGATCTCCGACTCGGAGATCCGCATTGACCGGCGACATGATAGTGCACTTGAGTACATGCAGTACAGGAGGGGGATTTAGGGGAACTGGAGTAGGAATCGAGATTCCAGAGGTTGGGGAGGGGCGGGAGACTGGGGATGAAAAGGTAGCATGAATTTCGAACACGCGCCAATATGCTCTCAGCGTGCAAGCGCACAAAAACACCAGTGGCGCCCACATGTCAGCCTAAGAGTCCTTATTCTTTCTGTTTTTTTGAGAGCGGCCTTTTTTAGGATCTTTTGAGAGCCCGACCTGAGAGTCATAGTTGAACGGTTTGGCATTGCGTTACTACTCGGCCCATATTCAACGAGACCTCACTAGCCCAAACAAGTGTACATCATCGAAAAGACACTGAGCTCAAATTATAACTTGAAAAAAAGGAGATATACTCTGAACACTTGAGAATGGTGATGCCCTCATTTAGCCCACCAGCAGTTCGAGACAATAAACAGTTCGAAACAATGATATATTCAACATTCAAACACTAACTAGTGACTACTACAGACATAAACAACAAGACATGATAGTTCATAAGAAGTCTTGCTACACCACCAAAATGCACCCATCTGCAGTGCTCAGACTCTCATGATCCAGACGAGAATGACATTCTAAATAGAGGCAACTATTACATAGTAAGAGTGACATAGACGAGGATGACCAAATGACAAGGAATATGCATAACAAAAGAGAGAACTATCCATCCAGAACAAGCAGCAAAGACAACAAGTCATTCGAAGATGGATGATCCAACACCATCATAATTTGCAGCCCCGCTTCAGCGACCAGTGATCCGGAGACACCAGTACTCCACCCTTTCGACGCAACAGCCCAATTACCTATCAACCTGAAGGCTTGAACCACATCACTGCCTGTCGAACTTGAGACATTCAAGGATCAAAGTTAATCCAAATGCCTTTGTCATTCTCACCTATTTTGGCAGAAGGTTGTATTGTTGACAATCAGGGGAGTTTGCTCCCAAAGTCCTAGGGCTCGGCATGTAGACACAGTTTTCCATAGCAAACAAAGCCTCTCTTCCATCAAGGTCCTTGCCAACGATGATCTCCTGGTTAATCGGATAATTGAGTCCAAGAAACAGAGAGTGTGAACCAAGGCTGTTTACCCGCCTCCAACTCAAAAATCCTGAAGGCCCAACAAACTAGTATCCTGCTCATAGACGTAACAGCCACTGTCCGGATACTCACGTATTTCACGGTGCTTGTACACAGTGGGGTTTTTGCAATATAACTTTTCCGGCTCATGTGTGCGAATGATCATCAGTCTTTTGCCATCGTCTGATCGAGCGAGGAACCAGTTGTGCTTCCCTGTTTTTGGCAAAGGTGGTGTGATTACAAAGGGCAGTAACTGTAGGGACACTGCATCATATCAAAAAGGACAAGCATGTTAATGTAAGATCAGCATTGTTCATAGTATGAGTAGGATAATGCAAGAAATAGCATTGATATGTCCCTGTTGGAACTGAAGAGGAAAATACAAGGAAATTTATACTGGGTTCAAAAATATAGAAGTGCCATGCATGGTTATACTCATGTTATCTCGCAATCGATTCTTCACAGGAAACTACCACGTCATGCATGTTATGTAATCATGTTCTGTCCTCACAAATAAATTCTTCAAGGAAACTACCAGACCATGCATTGTTATATACTCATTTCTGTGGGCAAAATTTTTGTGAGGATATTATTCGAGCTATTGATTGCTGAACGGAAAATATAGGTATGTACACAGCGTAAGCATTACAGGATTTCACTACTTCCAAATATAGAGTTATCCATATGCACATTTACTTCCCTAATGTATGGTTAGATGAAACCAACGGTGTGATGCATGTTTCTGCATCATGAAAATGAGGAAACTAACATGGCCATTGATACACACTCATATTTAGTAGTATATAGATTTGTAAGTGCATCTAGTGCCACCCCTAGTTGGTTTTGGAGTATTGACGACAAACCTGGTTGAGGGACTAATGTGTTTGTGAGAATTGCACGATAACACAGGTAGTAGTCCCTCATTGATTCGGCTTACCTACCGAAGATGACCCCTAAAAATGTATGAAGACATTGAAGACAGTGGTGGTATATGAAGATATTCGCATTGAAGACTATGACATGAGAAGGCATTGAGTGAAGACTATGGAGCGCGAAGACTTAGTTGTTTCGTTGTTTCCTTTTCCTCTTTGTTGAGTCATAGGAACCACCGTACTGTTAAGTGGGGTCCAAGTGAACAAAGTCAGAGTGACTGAAGTGATGCTAAACCAGAATCCTATGTCTTCGAGCGAAGACAATGAGAGCAAATCTTATCCAGAGCTGGATAAGTCAGCTTTGCTTGTAGCCCAAGTAAAGTTGTTGTGTGTGTTTGAAATCTGACCGTTGGAACACGTGTCAGTTCCTTAGTGACCCAGGGTCATTTCGGACAAATCAGGTCGGGTTACCTAGTGGCTATAAATAGCCCACCCCCTACACCATAAATTGGTGGCTGCTCAGAGTTAGTGCACGGCTTTTGTCGTTTGAGAGCAACCCACCTCCGAAGCATCTGAGAGAGAGAAATCCTTGCGAGGACAAAGCCCAAACACCCAGAGCCAAAGAGTGTTAGGCATCGTTGAAGTCTTTCTGTCTGAGTGACCTGAAGACTTGTTACACTTGAGGACTGTGAATCCTCCAGCCGGTTAGGCGTCGCGTTCTGAGCATCCAAGAGTCATTGTGGATCGTCGGTGAACGAAGTCTGTGAAGGTTTGGAAGTCTACCTTGAAGACTTACCAGAGTAATTGGACGAGGACTGGGTGTCCTTAGCTCAAGGGGAATAAGGTGAAGACGCGGTCTTCTGAGTTGAATCCCAGCCTCCCCAACCAGACGTACAGTTGTCACACCAACTAGAACTGGTCCAACAAATGATGTGTCCTCAACAAGTGACTGGTTCTATAATCTCCCTCTCATTACTTACAGTTTGTCTTCGTGGAGTCATTGCCTGGTTGCTTTACCTATTTGTCTTCACTGTTTGACTACTATCGTTGTTGGCTTCATACCATCTTCCATCCTGATCCTTACTACCTAGCTTCTATTAGTCTTCGAGCTTTTACTTCATTCCATACTTGACTATGGCTTGCCTAGTGTAGTTTATCTTCCGCTGCATAAAAATAGGATCATTTCTATCGTTTGTCTTTGAAACTGCCATGTTTTGAAGACTTCCATCAAAATCTCCTATTCACCCCCCTAGTCGATAACTAGCACTTTCAATTGGTATCAGAGCAAGGTACTCCCTTGTTCTGTGTGATTCGGTTTAACCACCTAGAGTTTTAGCTATGTTGACTGCAGGGATAATCAAAGTCTCCGCTGCTTGCCCCGTCTTCGATGGAACTGAATATCCCTACTGGAAGAACAAGATGGGCATGCATCTTGAAGCCATTGATGTCGATCTGTGGTATGTCGTCAATAATGGCGTTCCCAAGACTGGTGAAGGTGTCACCCCTGCTGATGTCAAGAAGTTCATTCAACTAGATTCTACTGCCAAGACCATCATCTGTGGTCATCTGACCAAAGGACAGTATGGCCGTGTGAGTGCTCTGGAAACGTCGAAGCTAGTTTGGGACTGGCTCTCCAAGGTCAACGAAGTCGTCTCAACCCAAAGAGATCAAAGGATCAGTGTTCTTCGCAACCTCTTCTACCGTTTCAAGAGAAATGACAATGAAAATGTCCAGCTCACGTTTGATCGCCCCATTGACATCACAAATGAGCTTCGTGCTCTTGGCGCTATTGAGATTACCAAGCAAAAAATCGTCAAGTCACTACTGAGATCACTTGACAGCTCCTTTGACACCCTTGCCCTCATGATACAAGAACGCCCTGACTTCAAGACACTCGATCCGTCTAATATACTTGAGAGGCTCAACACACATGAATTCCAGCTATCTGAGAAAAGAGATATCTATGGTCCCAGCTATGGCCGAAGTCGCGCTATGAAGGCAAAGGCTATTTCCTCATCTGATTAAGAATCCGACTGCAGTTCTGATGATCCTGAAGATATTGGAAAGGAACTTGCTATGCTTGTGAAGAAGTCCCATAAGTTCACTAAGAAGAAGGGCTTCAGAAAGTCTTCACGATCCAGCTCAAGAAATGATGAAGCTTCCACTCATGACCACAAGAAGAGAACATGTCACATGTGGAATAAACCTGGACACTATATCTCTAAGTGTCCACAGTGGGACAATGATAAGAAGAAGAAGAAGAAGAAGAGCAAGGAATATGATTCTGATTACAAGAAGAAGAAATCTTCAAGGTCTTCTTCCAAGTACACATCCAAGTCTTCATCTCATAAGAAGAGCTCATCTGGCAAGGCTCGTGCTTTTGTTGGCAAGGAGATGGATTCAGAGGAGGAGTCTGCTTCTGAGGAGGCGGAGGTGGAGTCTGAGGAGGAGTCTGACCCCAGCGTTACAAGTCTGGTTCTAGCTATAGCCTACGTTGCCAAGTCCATCTTCAACACTGAAGACAATGACTCCCTCACCAATGTTGAAGTTAATGACAATGACGACTCTGCTCCCACCTACTGCTTCATGGCACGTGGTGCCAAGGTAAAATCACGCGATGCTTACTTTCAAACATCAAGTGAAGATGACTCTGATTGTGAATCTAAACCCAGCTACAAAACACTTGCTAAAATTGCAACTGAACAACAAAAGGCTATGGAACATACTCAAAAAATGTTAGACAAAAGCGATGACCTGTTGGACGCGGAAATGACCCGGTCACAGTCCTTAGTTGAAGACATAAAAAATCTTCATGCTAAGTACCAAGAACTTGAAAGTCATCATGAAACGCTCTCAACCACTCATGAAAAGCTCTCCTATGATTATCTTCAAAGGAAGCAAGAGCTTGAGAAATTGAGAGCGGCTCATGAAGATCTTCAAAAAGAGAATGCATCACTTCACTCAACAGATCAGTCCTGCTCAGGATGGATTTGAACCACCATGTTTAAAATGCCTTGAGCGTGATAACGCTACCTCTATTGCTGAATGTTCTACTGCTGCTACTGTTGCATTGTCTTCAACTATTGACGTGGTAACTAACCCCTTTGCTGAGGATACCACTACTATTGCTGATGAAAATGCTAGGTTGAAGACATTGCTTGAAACAGGGATGTACAAAAGTCTGAAAGGGCATCAGACACTGTGCGATGTCCTCAGAAAGCATATTCTGAACCGAAACCCTAGGAAAGAGGGTGTTAGGTTCGAGAGGAAAATGAATGTTGATGGATCCTACTGGAAGCCTGAGCAGTACCCCAAAACCACTTGTGTTGCTGCAAAGGGACCTTCAGTGGACCCATCCACCTTATCTGGCTTTACCTGTGCTAACCCCATTATCATTGATGAATCCTTTGATGCAAACTATAAACTGTTTAAGAATCAAAATGGTGAAGTGTTTGCCAGGTATATTGGAACTAACTGCAGGAATGGGCCACCTATGAAGAAGATTTGGGTTCCCAAAAGCTGTCTTACATGGAGGCATATGTGGTCACCACATTGGCTCAAGAGCACTTGCCGGCAAAGCGTTCCGGCAAGGCTTCTTCTGGCCGACAGCCCTCCAGGATGCAACTGCACAAGTAACCAAGTGTGAAGTGTGCCAATTCCATTCCAAGAAGATACACCAGCCAGCTCAAGCTCTCTAGACGATCCCTTTATCCTGGCCATTTTCGGTCTGGGGGCTCGATATCCTTGGCCCTTTCCCCCGAGCTGTCGGGGGCTTTGAGTACTTGTACGTCGCAATCGACAAGTTCACAAAGTGGCCGGAAGTGGAACCAGTGAGGAAGGTGACAGCACAGTCAGCCATCAAGTTCTTCAGGTCGATTGTCTGCCGCTTCAGGATCCCCAACAGGATCATCACCGACAACGGTACGCAATTCACGAGCCGCACCTTCATGCAATACGTCCAAGATCTCGGCGCCAAGGTCTGCTTCGCTTCTGTTGCTCATCCCAGGAGCAACGGTCAATCTGAAAGGGCCAATGCCGAAGTACTGCGCGGGCTCAAGACCAGAACTTTCGACAGGCTGCACAAGTGCGGAAGAAACTGGATCGAGGAGCTGTCGGTGACTCTTTGGTCGATCAGAACGACGCCAAATCGAGCCACTGGCCAGACACCATTCGCTCTAGTCTATGGAGCAGAAGTAGTTACCCCCACGGAACTCGTATACGGGTCACCTCGAGTGCTCGCTTATGATGAGCTTGAGCAAGAGCGGCTGCGTGAAGATGACGCGCTGCTCCTTGAGGAAGATCGTCTTCAGGCTGCTGTGCGAGCCTCTCGCTACCAGCAAGCTTTGCGCCGCTATCATAGCCGCAAAGTTAAAGCCAGAAGCTTCGAGGAAGGCGACCTTGTTCTTCGGCGCGCCCCGTCCGCCAAGAATCATAACAAGTCGACGCCGAAGTGGGAAGGCCCTTACCGGGTGAGACGAGTCACGAGGCCTGGCGCTGTCCGCCTCGAGACCGAAGATGGCACTCCGGTGAGCAACTCCTGGAATATTGAGCATCTTCGTAAGTTTTACCCGTAAGGCGTGGTTGTCGGGGCCCGCCCGGCAGCCAACCTTTTGTACAAGTCTTGCCGCAGTTGCATGTAATCCTTTGTACAAAGCCAGGCGCAGACCCTGAGCAGCAGAAATGAAGTGCCGGCACCCTAAGTTTTAGCATGCATGCTGAGTCGAGTCTCGTCCTTGGTTAGGGTTGTTAGTGCCTAACAGCTGCTAACCCCTAGCTTAGAGGTCAAGTCTGCGTCCTTTTTCCTGTTCTTTCGATCCCTTTGGTTCGCAGGGGTTTGTACATCCTGGCCAGACCACTTAAAGGCGAAGAAAATAAGAAGGGCGGGCCAGCATCTGGTCCCCCGCAAGCCAGTATTACCGGGGGCTGCAAGTATGAAGATTCGTCCGCGGCAAGCCAAAGTTGCCGGGGGCTGCAATCCCAGATAAGTTTTCGCATCCCTTGTCATGCATTCTCTCATGAACTGTGGAATACGAAAACCCCTTTTCCCCCTAAAAGCTGTCGTGCTCCCTCGACGACAGGCCCCAGAGCGCGTTCCTGGGGCCTGTCTTGGTAGTAGTCGCGGCGACAAAGGGGCGAAGCGGGGGGCTAGATCCCGCCTTCTCCCCGCCTCCGCCAAAGGCGTGAGGAGGGCCGAGCGGTGCGGGAAGACGGCAGGGTCCGTTGCCGGGCGAAGAAATATCTATCCTAACGATACAAAGGGTTCTCTCCTTGGTGTGGGTTCCACCCACGGGACAAATGGCCCGACAAACTCCCCCTTTTCATCAAAAACATTCCGCTCAGGTACAGTTCAGGGAGAATGAAAAACATGAAAAGATGGGATTACAAGCTTTAAATGCAACTAAGGCCCGAAGGCTTACAAATTGAAAAAAGATGAGGTGCCCGTAATCCCTTTCTTGTCTCTCTCCTCAGGAGGTAGGACAAGGAGGCGAAAAGGGCAAAAGGGGCGCCTAGGCAAGCTACGGGTGGCGGAAGACACCAAGAGAACGCCCCGGGGGCTCCGGAGGCTGGGTGGTGGCAGTGGTGCCGGAGATGGAGCTCAAAGATGAGGCAGCGGGACGTCAACACGCTGTCGGGGGCACCTAGCCCTCGTACTCCGAGTTGACGGCCTTGCCGCCAGTCCTCCTCCTCTTCCGCAGCCTCGCCACTCCAGCCGCCCGGGAAGACGGCCCCGAGAAGCTCAAGGAGCCGACGACCCGGATGATGGGGTCGCCGGTGCCACCCGGAGCTACGACCGGCGCCTAGTCGGACCCGTCATCCCGACGACCGCTGCCCTAGTCGTCACTGTCGCTCCCCTCCTCATCGCTCTCGCTCGAGGAGGAGCTTTCGCTGTCGGAGGAGCTATCCACGCAGCACCTGGCCCAGGTCCCGAAGTCCCCGAAGGCCTTGACGGAGAGGAGATCGCCCTCCATCAACTTGAAATGGAGGGTGAACCCCTCTGTCAAGGTGTGGATACGGGCGAATGTCTTCCACCCTCGGCCAAGATACACCACGCCGGGGGCTGGGAACTCGACGTGGACCCGCGTGCCGCTGATCCCGCAGCCCTTCATGCGCAACCTTAGCGTTTCGGGTTGCTCCATCTCCATTACGCTCGCAAAAGGAGCCGGAAGGCGGAGGCGGCGACGAGGCGCCCGACGCAGCCTGACGACGAACTCGCAAGGATCGTCCCCGAGATGGATCGCCGTGGGAAGAAGGGCCGCTGGCGGAGGCGAGGCCGGCGCGTCGCCCCGCCCGCCTCTTCCCTGAGCGCGGCGGCCTCGTCCACGCCCTCGTCCACGACCTCGCCCCCTCCCCCTTCCCCTTGCGGCTGGCTCCGCCACCGCGGGTGCAAGGGGAGGAGGGGCGCGCTACCTGGCGGCAACCCTCGCCGCCACCGATGGGGTCAGAGGAGGAAGAGATGGAGGAGTGTGGGTTCCCGTCGCCCCCCCCCCCTCTTGCTCCTTATAAAGGAACAAGGTGGGGACTCGACCGCCCCGCTCGACCAATCAGGGCGCAGGGAGGCCAGGCGACCGGGACCGGCCTGCTGCCTCGACCCGCGACGGCCCGGTTTCCCGCCTCCACCGACCGCAACTCCAGGTGCATGGAGGCCGCGTGGCTGACGTGCAGGGCCGACGCGACGGGTGAGGCGGCCTCTCCCCCACCCCGTGATCGTGGGGAACGGGCGCCTCGGAAACCGTGCCTCGGCCCCATCCAGCGAAGGAGCCACGCCTCCACACCTCCCTCTACTTATGAAGATGGCACGAACCGTCCCCATTTATTGTGACGTGACGCATGCCTGCAGGGCTCGGCCCCGCGCACGCCACCCATGTCACGCATGCCTCTCCCCCACGATGCCGCATTCGACGCGTGCCGTTCGGGGAGGATGTGGTGGGCGCAGAAAAAGATGTACCGTGACCCAGGCCGCGCGTGCCCGTGCACTGTTTTGGGCCTGGCCCAACAGCGCTCGGCACCGTGTATGGCCCAGGCCCGGGGGCTCCTGTCGGTGTACTAAAGTAGGGGTACCTTAGTACCCCGAACTTGTGCACGGGCAGTCGTAGCACCCCGCGGCAAGGCCTGCCAGGCGATCGCCAAGACCCTCAATGGTCCCCTCTTGGGCCATTCAAGAACAAAGTATTTGAGCCAAGGCCCTGGCAAGAGGAGCTTGCCGGGAAGGCCACCCGAAGAGAGCAAGGCCCTGGCAAGAGGAGTTTGCCGGGACTACCGCTCGAAGCACAAGACCCCGGCAAGAGGAGCTTGCCAGGAAGGCCATCCACGGCACGACAAGGACCCTGCCACGGCGCGCCCCGCGCCCCGGCAAGGCCCGGTGAGCAACAAGCTCCCGGGCGCGACAAGACATCCACCGCGGCAAGGCGCTTGCCGCGGCAAGTTACCACCTCGTGCCTACGCTCCAGCTCACCCACCAACGTGTCCCTCTGGGGGGGCATCCCAGGCGCACGTGGCGGGAGGCTGAGCAGCGAGGGGCATGCGGTGGCGAAGCGAAGCTGACAGAGTAGCCATCGTGGCAAACGGTGGCGCTCCTGACGGTCCACTCCCCTGCTCCGTCTGGGCGACGCGGGCGGGCATTTAATGCCCTTGTCCCCCGCCGTCAGAGTTAGGTATGATAGCACTGTACAGCCACTGTGCAGGCAGCTGTACCCACTACAGCATTCTACCATTTTTGCCCTCACCTATGCTGCCACCTGTGGGTAACCCCTTGAGCATATAAAAGGAGGCCCCGTGCGCACGTAGAGGGGAGACGAATCTTTACGCTCGACCTCGCCGGCGGCCCGCGTGTACTGTAGCACCGCGCGCTCCCGAGCAAGAACACAATACAATCCACCAAGCAGCAGTAGGGTTTTACGCATCCTTGCGGCCCGAAGCTGGGTAAAATCCCCCTGTGTGCACCGCCTCGATCTGCTCTTTGTGCAACCTCCGCCCCCCGCTGAACCAGTAAGGGGCTCGGTCCCCATAGGTGTTCGAGGAAGCCGATTCCCCCGACAACCAGAGCGCTTCCGAGGCCTTTGAGCAATAGTGCTTTATGTGTTGGCTTGAAGAGGAGCACGAGTATTGCCTACCAATGGATAAACACGAGTGATAGCATTGGGTACATAATCACTTGGAATAGGCTGAGTGAAGCTTTGATGGTCTGCATTCTGAAGACATAGCGGCTCCATTGCAGGGTCACAGTAAATGGCATCAACAGACAGATTGATCTCCGGCAAAAAGACAAGATGGTTTCGTGCAGAGGGCTGATAGTTGATTGTAGAGTGAAGATTGATGAGGCGCATGACCCATGGAGCATAGAACTTCAGTCCAAAGATGTCTGAGCCTGATGCTGCCAGTTGATGAATGAAGAAGTCTTGTGCATTGAAGCTCTTGCCATTCAGAATATAGAAGACCAATGTCTTCATAGAACCTTCAAGTTTTGCAGTTGGAGAATGTCCTTTGATAGGCCAGAGAGTTCGCCGTATGATGTGGTAGATGGTGCATGGCAGATACTCAAGGTCTTCAATAAAGAACACCTGAGGATATTCAGCATCTGGAGGCAAAGGCTTCATCATACTGAGTGAGGGAGTCCTGGATTAGGGGGTGTCCGGATGGCCGGACTATACCTTCAGCCGAACTCCTGGACTATGAAGATACAAGATTGATGACTTCGTCCCATGTCTGGAAGGGACTTCCTTGGCGTGGAAGGCAAGCTTGGTGATGCGGATATTTAGATCTCCTACCATTGTAACCGACTTTGTGTAACCCTAACCCTCTCCGGTGTCTATATAAACTGGAGGGCTTTAGTCTGTAGGACAACATACAACAATCATACCATAGGCTAGCTTCTAGGGTTTAGTCTCCTTGATCTGGTGGTAGATCTACTCTTGTACTACCCATATCATCAATATTAATCAAGCAGGACGTAGGGTTTTGCCTCCATCGAGAGTGCCCGAACCTGGGTAAAACTTCGTTTCCCTTGTCTCCTGTTACCATCCGCCTAGACGCACAATTCGGGACCCCCTACCCGAGATCCGCCAGTTTTGACACCGACATTGGTGCTTTCATTAAGAGTTCCTCTGTGCCATCGTCATCAGGAACGATGCCTCATCCCGTCTTTAAAGATGGCACCGTTGCTAAGGGAGCTTTGGCTGTCGGCCAAACTCTCCGGCTGGGTGGTTTTCTTATGACCGCCTGTTCGGCTATTGCGCCGACGATGACCTCTCGGGTCATCAAAAGCCATCTTCATGTTAGTTCGACACTCGCTGAGCAGCTAGATCCAATAGAGCTCTCTTCCATGAACGAGCTCTTGGATCGCATCGCCGCCCTGGGGGTCGCTACAGATTACGACAAGGTTGGGCCTAAACCTGATCTAAGAGAGATTAACTCTCCCCAGGTCACCCATCACGTTGTAGTGGTAGAAGGGCAGTGCGGCGACCCTTCATCTATCTTAAGGACTAATTACGTCCGGATTCCCGATCCCTCCAGGCCAGATACCCGCGGAGGGGAGGATATAACTCAAGACCGGAACTTAGAATCAGGCAATGGGCTAGACTCATTGGATAACATCCAAGAACCTAAACTTCAGAGTTCGGAAACTCCTTGGCCTCTGAGTCTCAGATCAGGTGAGGTTTCGGATTTAATTCCACCCACCCACCCGAACATAAGAGATCTATCCAGAATCAGACAAAAGCCCAAAGAAACAGTACACCATTACTGGGCCAGATTCCTCCTGGTTATGAACAGGATAAAGGACTGCCGCGAGGAAGACGCAATCTCAACCTTCTGCAATAATTGCACGGACAACGGAATCCTTAACGCTATAAGTCGTCGTGATATTACACGCCTTTCTGACTTGGCATCCATAGTACAAAAGTACTGTACGATGGAAAGCGCCTGGAAAACCGAAATAAAATTTTGGGATAATCCGGCCCTAAATAGAAACCCCGTTCGGAACAAAAGGGTGCATCATCGACAGACACCCGGGTTAAACACCAAAAAACAAAAACCCTATAAAGGGCATGGAACCGTACTGGAATGATGGCTTGATGGACCCTGTAAAATTCACAGTACAGAGGACGCCACTCCAACTCACAGCCTCAGAGCATGTTGGATACTCCGGCAGGTGGCCAAAATTGGCGAAGACCTCCTAATTCGGGAGGCCGCAGAAAGCCACCCCAGGGACACCAGTACAGTCTTAACAGTCTTCGAGACTTTTGCATCAAATAGCATGCGAAAAACACCACTCCGCAACCTCGCCGAAGTGTACCAAGTAGCAACAATAAACCCATGGAGTGACACGGCTATTACTTTTAATGCCGGTGATGAACCTAAATTCCGAACAGCCCGAGCACCAGCCGCACTGGTCCTCAGTCCAATAGTGGACGGCTTTCGCCTCACCAAGGTACTCATGGATGGAGGCAGCGGATTGAACCTCATTTATGAGGAAACCCTCCAAAAAATGGAAATAGACTGGAACCGCATTGAGGAAGCAGCACAACCTTTAGAGGAATAATCCCCCGTCAGGAAGCGCGTTGTACAGGAAAAATCACACTAGATGTGGTGTTCGGCATGCCGGATAATTACAGGTCTGATGAGGTCACGTTCCATGTGGCCCCGTTCAGTAGCGGATACCACGCTCTGCTCGGGAGGGAAGCATTTACGATCTTCCAAGCAATACCCCATTATGGGTACATGAAGCTCAAGATGCCAGGCCAAATGGAATCATCACTCTTGCTAGTGATCCGGACATAGCACTCCACGCCAAAAATAAGACAACCGCACTGGCCCTTGAGGCACTATCCGAAGCCTTAGCGGCTGAGAAGCTGACTGCGCTGCGCTCCATGGTGAACAGGGACGATGTGATACTCCACAAGAGATCGAAGTCCACCTCCTTTAAACCAGCGGATGAAATAATCAAATCCCAGGTCCATCCAACGGACCCCAATAAAACAGCTTCCATCGGGGCGCAATTAAACCCTGATGTAGACGCCGCACTGCGAGAATTCCTACGTGAAAATTGGGACATCTTCGCCTGGCACCCTTCAGACAAGCCAGGAATCCCACGCAGGCTGGCCGAACATAGCTTAAATATCCTAAAAGGATTCAAACCTGTCAAACAAGCTCTTCGGCGTTTTTCGAACCTAAGAGACAGGCCATGGGAGAGGAGCTAACCAAGCTATTGGAGGCCGGATTCATCAGAGATATAAAACATCCGGACTGGCTAGCACACCTGGTGATGGTACCAAAGAAGGACAAATCCTGGCGCTCGTGCGTTGATTTTAAAGACCTTAACAAGGCTTGCCCAAAGGATCCCTTCCCCCTCCCCTGCATTGATCAAATTATCGACGCCACCGCAGGACACGACTCGTTGTGCTTCCTGGACGCATATTCCGGCTACCATCAAATCAAGATGGCAGAATCTGATCAAGCCGCAACGACATTCATCACACCATACGGCCCATTCTGCTTCAACACGATGCCCTTTGGGCTCAAAAACGCCGGCGCAACATATCAGCGCATGATTCAAACATGTCTGGCAAACCAGATCGGCAAAACAGTGGAGGCATACGTGGATGATGTGGTCGTAAAAACAAGACATGTCGAATCTCTAGTAGACGACTTGAGGCTTACATTTGACAATCTCCGAACATACGACATCAAGCTCAACCCAGAAAAATGCGTATTCGGCGTTCCAGCCGGAAAGCTCTTGGGCTTCATTGTATCCGGTAGAGGAATTGAAGCAAATCCCGCCAAGATCCGAGCTTTGTCACAATTGGATATCCCGAAAGACCTCAAATAGATAAAAAATTAACCGGATGCGTGGAGGCTCTAAGCCGCTTCATCTCCCGCTTGGGAGAAAAGGCACTACCCCTCTATCGCCTCCTTCGGCGCACTGAACACTTCGAGTGGACGGATGCCGCCACAGCCGGACTCAACGAAATAAAGGCCATATTGGCAACAAACCCAGTCCTGGCCGCACCAAATATTGGCGAACCAATGCTATTGTACATTGCAGCAACCCATCAGGTTGTAAGCACAATGCTCGTTGTCGAAAGAGAAACAGACGGACACAAATTCCCCCTTCAAAAGTAGGTCTACTATGTGTCCACTGTCCTCACTCCATGCAAATCACGGTACCCGCATTATCAAAAGATTTCATACGCGGTATTCATGGCATCCCGGAAGCTGCGACACTACTTTCAAGTGTGTTCGATAACAGTAGCCTCCGAAGTACCACTTAACGATATTATAAACAGCCGTGAAGCAACGGGCCGGATTGCAAAATGGGCCGTCGAGCTCCTCCCATTCGACATAACTTATAAGCCACGACGAGCTATCAAGTCGCAAGTTTTGGCCGACTTCGTCACAGAATGGACGGAGGCCGAACTCCCTAAATAGTACGACACATATTCAAACTGGATCATGCATTTCGACGGCTCTAAAATGTTCGCCGGTCTAGGGGTTGGCGTCGTTTTGACGTCCCCCACGGGAGACACAGTTCAATACGTCCGCAAAACACGACGCAGTCCCCCCAACATCTTCTTGGAACGGCTGTTCATGCCATTCGTAGTATGGGGAGGGGAATCCGGCAATAACATTCTGGACTCAACCGCACTGCCCGATGCCGAACAATCTGACACAATCGAAGGCTCCGCCAATGAAGTCACACCTTCATCCCACGTAATAATGGCCGTTATCGCCCCATGGACAGAACCATTCCTAGCCTACCTTACTAGGCAGGAACTCTCAGAGGACCAAAACGAGGCACGCTGCATAGTGCGGTGATCTAAAGCCTACAAAGTCCATGAGGGAGAGCTTTATAAGAAAAGCACTACCGGAGTCCTTCAAAGGTGCATCTCCGAAGAGGAAGGGCGGAACTTGCTGGCTGAAATTCACACCGGACTCGGTGGTCATCACGCTGCAGCTCGGTCCCTTGTAAGCAAGGCTTTCTGTACATGCTTTTATTGGCCAACGGCCCGGGCAGACGCTCAGGACTTAGTCCAACGATGCGTCGGTTGCCAGCTTTTTGCAAACCAAAGCCATATGCCACCCACCGCCATCCAAACTATCCCCATAACATGGCCCTTTGCGGTCTGGGGGCTTGACATGGTGGGACCCCTTAAAGGTGGAACCCACAAGAAAAAATACTTACTGGTCATGGTGGATAAGTTCACCAAATGGATAGAAGCCAAGCCTGTTAAAACGGCCGAATCCGGACCGGTGATAGACTTCATATCTGGGGTCATACACCATTATGGCATCCCCCACAGCATCATCACTGATAATGGCATGAACTTTACGGCCGATGAGGTAAAACTCTGGTGCAAAAACATGGGCATTAAGCTCGATTATGCTTCCGTCTATCACCCACAAACTAACAGACAGGTGGAACATGCAAATGGTCTTATCATGAGCGGCATCAAACCCAGATTAGTGCGGTCCCTTAAGGAATCTAACACGCACTCGATGGAGGAGCTCGACTCCGTACTCTGGGGGCTGCAGACCACGCCGAATCGCACCATCGGATATACGCCATTCTTCATGGTGTACGGCGCAGAGGCAGTTTTGCCCTGCGACATAATTCATGACTCACCTCGGGTGCGCATGTACGAAGAAAGAGAGGCCGAGCTCGATCGGCAGGATAGTTTGGACGCATTGGAGGAAGAACGTGACGTGGCAAAAACCCGTTCCGCATTCTATCAACAGCAGGCTCTAAGATACCAAAGCAGAGAAGTACGGGCCAAAAATTACAACATTGGCGAATTAGTTCTACGCCTGCCGAACAAGAAAAAGGACAAACTCAAGCCCAACTGGGAAGGTCCCTTCATAATTGACCAAGTCCTGACTGGTGGAGCGTACCTCCTGCGAGATGCATCGGATAACCGACTCGAGCCGAACCCATGGAACGCAGCCCGTCTCCAAAGATTCTATGCCTAGCGCCGGACTCTGTGTTCGTCTCCTTCCTCTGTCTATTTTTTATATACTGTATGTCTTATATTTTTCTCCTTCTCCTCTCCTCTTATAGCCTTAAAAGGCTCATCACATGACGTGCTACTCGCACTCATTAAACCTGGGGGCTTCTTTTAACATAAGCTTATTCACACGGGCTTTATGCCCAACACATGTGTTACACTTCGGCATATACCTTTTATTTCACCATTATATGCATCGATATGACTTAAAGTTTTGGCCAAGCTGGGTTGCCTGGCTCCTGTGCTTACCCCTACGTTCCCGATTGTTCGGCTAGGTGGTAAAGGGAGCACGTCTGCGATTGTTACTGCCGGGTCAGCCGGATGTGTACCTCAGACTGGGTGAAGCCGAAAGCTAGCGTTCTTAAGGGAATATTCGGTCGGTGACCTGAAAGATGATTTTTCCAATTATTTATCTATGCGCCCCAGACGATTTTTCCTACGTCTTTTTCGCAGAATGGACATGCACTTTTAGGGCATGCCTCCCAGGGAAAGGAACCCCTAACGGAACTATTCTCCCTGGAAGATGTTTCTTACTAACCATGTAATATAACATAACTAGTTGGGCACTTGTCCGTTCAAGCACTAATGACTCCTACGCCTGGTCTCCATGCATACCCCGGTTCTTATATAACCGCGAGGGTATTCGGACACACTCCGGACCGTCAGGTCCCGAGGTTGAAGCGAAAAGGTCGGCCATGACAAACGATCTACAATCCGGCTAGAAGGAATTACAAATGTCAATTAATTTACATAGTCACTCTGGCTGATTGTATTCCGCTTCAATACCATCTAACAGGCTGTCTTCCCATCGGGCCCCATAGGTCCGACCTCGGCCATGTGGTTTGGGTCAGCCTTTGTGTACCACGTCTTCACCATGGCCCAGGCCTCCCTAGCGCTTTGACGGCAGGCCGATATCTTCCACAATTGGAAGCGCCGCCACGCTCCCTTCAGCTTTGCTGCAAGCTCTCCAAGGCCCTCGGGCATGGAGAGGGATGGCCATAAGGCTTGGGCAACGCCTTGCATCGCCTGCCGAACTCGCTCGTGCAGTTGCGAGAGCTCGGGAAGAAGGTCACCCATAGAACCGGGCATCTCCTCTGCAGGACAACCTGTCAGCATACCTACAGACATCACTCTGTTAGTCGACTTCCTCGCCGAACTCTTTTTTCAAAGTTCGTTTAAGCACTTACTAAATATGCCGCGTCGAAGCCGCTGATTCTGCTCAACGCAGTCTGACAGCTGGGCACGAACATCTTTCAGTTCAACACCCAGCTTGGTGTTGGCATCCTGAAGATCATTCTTCTCCCACCTCACCTTTGTTAGCACACCCTCGCCAGCCTTTAGCCGGCGTAGGAGTTGTTGCTTGTCCGGATCTAGTCCGGCGCCATCTGCAATTTCATTTGTCAGATTTGCACATATGCCGCACTTCACATTTATCTTTTTGAAGCATATATTACCAGAGGGGGTCTCCTTAGGCTCCCCCGTCGCGGCTAGTGCGGCCTCAAGTTGGGCTTTGCACTCTTTTAGCTCCTGGGACAGTTGGGTATTCTTCTCTGAAAGAACCTGTGTATTACACGATCCTTAAATCAGTTATTCTAACTGTTTCAAGTCTCGGGGGCTACTGATGTATATAACCATTAAATTTTCTCACCCGTATGTCTTTTACATATTGCTCCGTGGCTCTGGCTAGACCATTTTGAGCGGCACGGAGATACGCATCTCCCAAATTGAAGGCATCAAACGCCTCTTGGGAGAAACAAGCGTCGCGGAGAACAGTCCGGTGACGCCTGTGGTTCATGGCACTCTCCACCTCGGAAGGGGTGGCAGACAACCTGTCCGCATCCTCTGTCGGAGGAGCATCCGGTGCGCACCTCGTGTTCGCCTCCGCCTCCGGGCCAGGCTGTGGAGCCTGGCTGGTGGAGGCGCGATTGGCAGCCTCTCTGGATCTAGTCCAGCAAGGTCTCTTTGTCCTGAACAGAGCACGAGTGTTAATATGCCTTGAAGGAATAACACCGGGGAATAAAAAGGTGCGCTATACCTTTGCGCCGGCACCACGGTCCGGACTACACTTCTTTTTATCCCACGGGGCCCCGTAGCCCCTCGTGGGCTGGCCACCTTAGGCTCGGCCTCCCGCCTCAAGGACCTCCTCTGCAAAACATGGTTGTTATAGGGTCATCGAAAACACGCGAGGATGGGTCCCCTTTCAAAGTACTGGGATTTCGGTCTCAGTTACCTGGGAGGTGGGGATTAGCCCTGGGTAATCGGCCGTAATGGCCACCAAGGCATTGTCCTTGCTTAATTGATGGAATACCCCATCAATCAACTCCACAGATATGTCCGGATCCTCTTGGGAGGCCGAGTCGAGGGACCATCCCGGATCCTCGGGTTGTGGAGGGGGGTTGTTTATCTCTTTAACAGCCTGGCGCAGTTCCTGCGTCGAAGTCGTCAGACCATATATTTGACAGTAGGAATACAAAACGGATGGACAAGTGGAAGTGCTCACTTACCCAGTTCGGAGGATTATACATGGTAAATCCACCCTGAGAGTTGACGCGGAGGAATTCCTCCTCTTCTCCCTTGTACAAAGTGGACAAGATCTTTATCAGAGCGGCAGCCGAGTCCGTCCCCTTACGGTCGTGACGGGTGGCGTCGTCCTCCCCGTTGAAATCCCACATGGGGTGACTTCTATATTGAAGCAGCTGCACCCCCTGCATAATGCATACGGCCATGACTCTGATCATGGTTAGTCCGGAATGAGCCAATAATCTTATCCGGCCCATCAGGTAAAGGACGTCCTTGTCACTTTCTCTCTGAGAGCTCTGTGGACGCCAGCTTAGGCGCTTCTTCGGGGGAGCACTGTTGAACTCAGGGAGGCCGATCTGAACAGGATCCGGCAGCGGGCATCCTCTATGTAGAACCATTCCGAAGGCCAGTTCTCGGACACCTTCTTTGGGGCTCCGGATAGATATCCGGTCCCAGCGATGCGCCACACTTCGGCTCCGCCCACTTCATATATTAACCCCTCTTGAGAACGGGGCACCAGGCAGAACAACCTCTTCCACAGCGCGAAATGAGCCTCAACACCCAAGAAAAGCTCGCAAAGGGCAACGAAGCCCGCGATATGCAATATAGAGGCAGGCGTGAGGTTGTGCAGCTGGTGGCCATAGAACTCCAGAAGCCCCCGGAGAAACAGATGAATTGGAAATCCGAGTCCCCTTATTAGACAAGGGACAAGGCATACCCGCTCTCCTTTGGAGGGAGTGGGAGCGCTCTCTGCTTGCTCTCCGCCATTATAGGTGGCGAGTCCGGCTCGAACCGGGACCATGTAGGCCGGAGGGAGGATTCCCTTGGTCTGAAGAGATACTAGCTCGCTATGCGGGATGGAGCACCTCTCCCTGTCTCTAGGCTTAGGACTGGAAGGGCGAGAGGAGGAGTTGCGACGGCTGGCCATGGTGGAATGGATCTTCGCTGGATGCGCTCTAATGACTACTCGCGGAGGGGAGAAGGTGTGGTTTGGATCTAAATCCCCATTCCTTTAAATAGGCGGCTCATTTACGCGGCTAGGGGTGTGAATGTAAAAACACCCAGACTTTTCGCATTCGTTTGACACGTGGAAGGCGGCCATTATTGGGCGTAGAAGCCAAGGAGCGCTGCATTCACAGAACGCGGGACATTATTCAACAGGTACACGAAATTTGGAGGGGAACCCGCCTTGCAATGTCGAAGACAATTAGCACGCCGGACTCGTCGTCATTGAAGCCTGGTTCAGGGGCTACTAAGGGAGTCCTGGATTAGGGGGTGTCCGGATGGCCGGACTATACCTTCAGCCGGACTCCTGGACTATGAAGATACAAGATTGATGACTTCGTCCCGTGTCCGGAAGGGACTTTCCTTGGCGTGGAAGGCAAGCTTGGCGATGCGGATATTTAGATCTCCTACCATTGTAACCGACTTTGTGTAACCCTAACCCTCTCCGGTGTCTATGTAAACCGGAGGGCTTTAGTCCGTAGGACAACATACAACAATCATACCATAGGCTAGCTTCTAGGGTTTAGCCTCCGTGCTCTCGTGGTAGATCTACTCTTGTACTACCCATATCATCAATATTAATCAAGCAGGAAGTAGGGTTTTACCTCCATCGAGAGGGCCCGAACCTGGGTAAAACTTTGTGTCCCTTGTCTCCTGTTACCATCCGCCTAGACGCACAGTTCGGGACCCCCTACCCGAGATCCGCCGGTTTTGACACCGACACTGAGCATCTGGCTCACGTTGGGCTCGGGCTTCTGAAAGATGCTCTTCAAAGCATCACAGTGAAGCCTACAACCAGGTTCAAACAGATCGCTGGAGTGGACAGGCCAGTTAGCTCAATGATATCAAGAGCTTTGGCTTCATGATGGACATTGCCTGTCATCCACTCAAGGACCCAAGTCTTTGGATCCCTGTTCTAGCCGCGAATGTGAAGCGTTGCATAAAACTGTAATAGAAGCTCTTCATTCCAGTGTTCCTTGTCTGTGACAAATTGCAGGAGTCCAACATCTCTGAAGCAATCCAACGCTTCTTCTAGACACGGCAGGCCAGCTATAGCTTCAGTGTCGAGGCGCATATGTGGAGATATGCGCCCTTGATTGTATAAGACGCATGAATAGTAGCTGCGCTGCTGATAGCTCCAGAACCGATCCGATGAAATGCGAGGTTTGTAGTATGGGTTCTTGGCATTGTCGAAGAAGGTGTTATGTGCCACGAAGCCATTCACATTGAAGACCCCAGGTGAGGTTGCAGTTCCTGGGAATCTTGGAAGTCTTGGCTTGGGCTTCTGGACTTGAGGCCTGTGCTCGACATGATAGTCAAATTGTGGACCCGCAGCAGGTGGAGGAACCAGAATGGGCCATCTGACCATAACAGGCTGACCATGATCAAATGCCAGCTCAACAGTATGAGGTCTTGGAGGGGGTACAGGAGCATTGGCATTTTCGTTGACATGGGCTACAAGTGGCACAATAGCTTAAGGAGGAATGATCACGTCTGGCGCAGCATCAGCTTCTGGGGCCACATTGGCTTCAGGTGCTTCAGTATTGGCTTCGGGCATGACGACATCAGTGTCGTTAGCAGTGTTGTTGGAGGTGGTGACATTAGCTTCAGTCCCCACTTGTGTGGCTGGAGGGTTGGACACATTCTCCTCGGGAATAGCTTCTTGGTGGACTGGGGAAGTTGCAACTAGTTCTTCTTCAACTCTTGGTTCTTCTTTATCATCGGCTGATGCAGCCGGAATATCTTCAGCCGTATTGGCTTCAGACTCGGAGACTTTCACAGTTGGAGTGGCTTCTGGGAACACTTGACGTGCAACAGATTGGTGGTGCACTTCTCCTTCTGGAACACTCGGAAGAGTGACTTGAGGCCTTGGTCCTTTGCGAAGCCTGCGTAGCACTGGCGATGCCTGTGGAGATGGAGTTGGCTGGGCCTCAAAGTCATCATCATCTTGCACTGGTGGGGTGACTTGTTGTTGGGGAGTACTTGGGGTGTCTTGTTGTTGTGGGCGATCAGCCCATGATGCATCCTGAGCAATTGGCGTCAGAGGACGACCAATGCTGATGAGCTCGCGGTGCGTGAGCACATGCGATGATACCACGTTGTGTTTGATCTAAGGAAGAACTTCATCATCTTCTACATTGTCGTGGTGACCAATGTCTTCAGCTGCGGTGGGGTCAACAGCTGGAATATCTTCAGCTTCAGGAGCCTCTGTGGAAGCAGGCTCATGAATTATCATACGTCTTTCTTGTTGTGTGGATCCAGGACGAGCAGCAGAAATGGGATCGACAACAAGGGGCTCTGTGGGAGCAGCCCGATCTTTCTTGGTTCTGCGCTTCTTCTTGGAGCGTGCATCATCAGATGCTTCAAGATTTTTCCTCTTTCTGGCTTCAGGCTCGGCAGCTCTCGTCTTCTTCAGTTCTGAAGCGGTTGACTTGACCTTTGGCTTCGATCCGGTCATGCTGCTTGGGAAGACAATGGTTGGCACGTCTTGCCTAGGTGCATGAGTAGGAGTTGCTGCAGGCTTCTTGGACTTCTTCTTTGAAGCCATTCTAGGGTCAATACCAGGTCTTCCAAGGGCCCTGTGCTTTTCTGCTTCATTGTAGGCTTGCACACATTTGGCAGCCGAAAGCTTCATGCGCTCACAAGAACCTTGTGCTTCATCATGTTTCTTGCGAAAAGCTTCTTTGAGCTCGTGTAGCATAATCTTGAAGTTCTGCACATCCTTCACACTGAGCCTGGCCATATGCTTCTTGAACTAAGCCTTTTCAAAATCTATCTTGTGCTTTAGCTCAACAATTTCCTGAGCAAGAGCTAACTCAGAAGCAATGGCGCCGTGGAAGGAGACGTCGAGGCCAATTGGAAGTTGTAGATCGTCAAAACTGAGTTCTGGATTTTCAAACCAGTCATCGATGAACTTCTTCAGAATCTCAACATCGAAGAGGGGAAGATCATTGAAGATTTCCTCCTACTGCTTGCTCTTAATCAACATCTCAAGAGCGTCATTGGTAAGATCATCATCACTTGACAGATCAATGGCTTCATTTCTCAGAATGGCAACAGGGGTCAGATCAGGACTGGAGGAGTGCATAGGCTTCTTCTTCTTCATCTCGGTCTTGGAGACGCGAGAGAGATCTTCAGACTGCACACTTGGTGCAGGTGGAGCGGCGGCCAAGGGCTTCACTCGTGAAGCTTTTGGTGGAGAAGAAGGTTTCAGAGCCTTGGGTTTCTTTTTCTTTTTCGGCTTCAGAGGTGCATGCGCTTCATCAGTGTCAGCGTCATCTGCAGGTCGATCCACATCTGCCCCTTGAACCCTGATATGAGTGATGAGACCTTCTAAGTTATAGAAGGGCCCAACCAGATTTGGTTCAGCTTCGCGTGTGCCATCGGCACGAGGCGCAGAGGGGCCAGGATTGAACTCTAATCCCCAAGATTTCTTGTTCTCCTTGGCAGAGTGCATGGCAGATTGAAAGTTGCCCTTGAACAGATTGTCGTCAAGACACCATAGCAGAGATGTCGGATGAGCATCAGTAGGTTGAGGTCCACGGACCATGCAAGGGAAGAAACCTTGTTCAATAGCTTCAGCTCTTGACCGGGGAGGAAGATCTTTGTACAAAATGTCTCCCCACGGTCGCTTGATGGCATTCTTCTCAGCATATTCCTGGGTCACGAACCTGTACTTGTACCATTGTTCGGCCCAATATCTTCGAATCCATTGGATTCGAGTTTTGTGTTCATTATAGGTTTCTTCAGGATCAGTTTTGTACAATTCATGCAGATCAGCTGGCAAATCCTTTGATGTTTCCCCGTGGCGCTATCTGCCGCCCTTCCTCATTGACTTTTGCGAAGCCATGAAGTTCAGACTGTATGGCTTCAACACTGACAGAGGCTTCTTGGTTAGACAAGAACTGGCTTCGGGAGAGTTGATATGATGTTGTAAGAATTCTGCAAATGAATGCAGACTATGAGAACCAAGGGATTCTCCCATGGACATGTACCTGTGATAGCATTAAAGATGCGAGGGGAGGGGAAGAGGTCATATGCATTCTCAGAAGATTTTGAAGATAAATCAGTTTGAAGACATTGACCTCATAACGCGAAGACATTCACTTATGTGTTTGAAGTTGGTTCCAGATTTGTACGAATCCAAGAATAGGTACAAGTGAGGAATCTAACAAGCTTTAGATGCATAAGTGAAGATGCCAGGCACAGTATGAGATGCAGAACTAGACAGATCCAAGTTTGTAGTCATAGAAACTACTTTTGGTGAAGAAGGATGAATCTATTAGATCAAAAGACAGTAAAAAGTGAGATTTTAATT
Source organism: Aegilops umbellulata (assembly GCA_032464435.1). Taxonomy (NCBI): domain Eukaryota; kingdom Viridiplantae; phylum Streptophyta; class Magnoliopsida; order Poales; family Poaceae; genus Aegilops; species Aegilops umbellulata. The sequence goes on along the minus strand of CP136055.1, from coordinate 285,442,983 downwards.
ACCACACGATGAACTGCTAGATGGGAAGAGTAGGAGGCCGAGCAGTTCGATCCACCGTGCCCTAACTTGGCGACGGAGGACACCTACGGCGGCGGCGGAGAAGACAAAGTCCGCGGCCGGCATGAGGACGGCGTCGGTGAAGTCGCGACAGCTAAGCGCTTCGTCGCCGGCATCGTTGAGAGCTAGCGGAGGCGCTAGGGTTTTGACGAGGTGGAGAGGTGGAAGAAGGACTTTTGACCGTGAGGGGACATGTATTTATAAGGAAAGGGACGGCACAGTGCAATTACGCAGGTGCCCCTGGTGGTTCCCATTTGAGGGACACGTGGCGTACATGCAACACACTTGTGGTTGTCCCATGTTCCCACGCCCGCCAGGATTGCCGGATGGTCGTTCCAGCTTCTTCGGATTTCAGACAAAGAGAATAGAGCATTTAAAACAGATTTAATGTTTGTCTCTATATCTTCTGCTGAGAAGGACGCAGAGAAAACATTCGACAGTTTCAATAGAGTGCATATGACTTGGATAGATAGAGTTTGAGATAGAGAGCATAGAGAGATTAGGGTCTGATCACATTCACTTAGTTCAAAAGATTCAACAGAGAAGACATAGCTATAAGTGAATTCTATAGAGGACAGAACAATATATATATATATATATATATATATATATATATATATATATATATATATATATATATATATATATATCAGAATACAACCAAATCAACATAGTGACGGTAATCAATAAGACATGATTATGTTGAAGACAAATCAAATGTGAAGACATAGCAAAGTAACGCCATGAGAAAAACACATCAAACAGAAGAATTTGGTGGTGGCATTACCCACCGTATAGGAAGTATTAGACCTAGACACGGTGCACAATTATCGTGGCGCTCCGAAGTCAAATTCCAGGTTAATGTATTCACACTTAGAATGTAAGTCTTCATTGATTGAAGATATACTTTACTTCGTGTGTTGCACATCTAAGTCATCAATATGCATAAGTGTTAGGATGTGTGCCTGATCACATGACATTTGAGGATTCCAAGATATTTAGCTCACACCGTAACTTGCAGAACCTTTTCTCATCCAAGGGCTTTACAAAGATATCTGTCAGTTGCTCTTCAGTGTTGACGTGTATGATATCAATATCTTCCTTCATGACATGATCTTTGAGAAAGTGATGACGAATTTCAATATGCTTTGTCTTCGAGTGCTGAACGGGGTTTCTGGCAATCTTGATGGTGCTTTCATTGTCGCAGTAGAGTGGTACTCGTTTCAGATGGATGGCATAGTCCTTGAGAGTTTGCTTCATCCATAGAAGCTGAGCGCAGCAAGATCCAGCAACAATGCATTCGGATTCAGCAGTGGAGAGTGATACATAGTTCTGCTTCTTTGAAGACCAACAGACAAGTGATCGTCCCAGAAAATGACATGTGCCTGATGTAGACTTGCGATCCACCTTTTCATCAGCATAATCAGCATCCGAGAATCCAACCAGATCAAACTCTGAGCCCTTTGGATACCATAATCCTAATGTTGGGGTGTAAGCCAAATATCGAAGAATTCGCTTCACAGCTAAGTGATGCGATCACTTTGGTGCCGCTTGGAATCAAGCACACATGCAAACACTAAGCATAATATATGACCTAGATGCACATAGATAAAGTAAAGAACCAATCATGGAGCGGTATACCTTTTGATCAAACTCTTTACCATTGTCGTCGGGACCCAGATGGTGTTTGGCTCGCATTGGCGTCGTGTAACCTTTGCAATCTTGCATTCCAAACTTCTTCAGGAAATATTTGAGGTATTTCTCTTGAGATATGAAGATGCCATTTCTCTGCTGACAAATTTGAAGACCAAGGAATAACTTCAGCTCACCCATCATGGACATCTGATATTGCTCTTGCATCATGTGTCCAAACTCATCACTATATTTCTGGTTGGTGCAGCCGAAGATAATGTCATCCACATATATTTGGCACACAAACAGTTCACCATCATATGTCTTCGTGAAGAGTGTGGGATCCAGGGAACTAGGTTTGAAGCCTTTGCTCTTCAGGAAGTCTTTGAGCGTGTCATACCAAGCGCGAGGAGCTTGTTTGAGGCCATACAGTGTTTTGTTTAGCTTGTACACCATATCAGGATGTTTTGGATCTTCAATGCCAGGAGGTTGTGCAATGTATACTTCTTATTCAATCTTGCCATTGAGAAATGCACTCTTCACATCCATTTGATATAGCAAGATGTTGTGATGGTTAGCATAGGCTAGCAGTATGCGAATAGCTTCAAGCCTAGGCACAGGAGCAAATGTTTCATCGAAATCAATCCCTTCCACTTGAGTATATCCTTGTGCAACGAGACGTGCCTTGTTTCTGATGACTTGACCATGTTCATCTTGCTTGTTGCGATATATCCATTTTGTGCCTATTATGTTGTGCTTGTGAGGGTCAGGTCGCTTGACCAGTTCCCAGACATTGTTCAATTTGAACTATTGAAGCTCTTCTTACATAGCTTGAATCCATTCAGGTTCCATAAAAGCTTCAACAACCTTTTTGGGTTCATATATTGATACAAAAGCAAAGTGCCCACAGAAATTTGCTAGCTGTGTTGCTCTTGAACGAGTGAGTGGACCAGGTGCATTTATGCTATCTATTATCTTCTCAATCTGTACTTCATTTGCAACACGAGGATGAACTGGATGAAGATTTTGCTCTTGCTGATCATTGTCATCATTGCAAGGATTGTCTTCAGGCTGAGCATTGTCTTCAGGTCGATTAGGTGCAGAAATGGTAAGTTCCTCTTCAGGTTGTGCTTTAGAAGGCGTGATTTCACTAGTTCCCATTAGCTTGATAGATTCACTGGGTGGAACTTCATCTAGCACATTTGGCAGGTGCTCTCTTTGCGAGCCATTGGTTTCATCGAACCTGACATCCACTGTTTCAACAACTTTGTAGAGATAGAGGTTGAAGACTCTGTAAGAGTGCGAATCCTTTCCGTAACCGAGCATGAAACCTTCATGAGATTTTGGTGCAGATTTTGATTTGTGATGTGGATCCTTGATCCAGCACCTAGCTCCAAATTCTTTGAAGTAACTGCCATTTGGCTTCTTGCCAGTGAGGAGTTCATAGGATGTTTTCTTCAGAAGCTTGTGAATATACAGACGGTTGATGACATGGCATGAAGTGTCAATAGGTTCAGGCCAGAATTTTGTTGGTGTCTTGTATTCATCGAGCATCGTTCGAGCCATTTCCATGAGGGTTCTGTTCTTGCGCTCTACGATGCCATTCTGCTGAGGTGTGTACGGAGCTGAGAAATCATGAGTGATTCCCATTGTATCCAGATAAAGATCAAGTCCAGTGTTCTTGAACTCAGTGCTGTTGTCACTTCTGATATGCTTGATCTTGACGCCATAGTTCTTCGTGGCACGGTTGGCGAAGCGTCTGAAGACATCTTGCACTTCAGTCTTGTAGAGAACAATGTGCACCCATGTATATCTTGAATAATCATCAACAATGATGAAGCCATAGAGACAAGTAGTTGTTGTGAGGGTAGAGTAGTGAGTAGGGCCAAATAAGTCCATGTGTAGCAGCTCGAAGGGTTGAGATGTCGTCATGATTGTCTTCGAGGGATGCTTGGCCCTAGTCATCTTTCCAGCTTCGTAGGCACCGCACAAATGATCATTCTTGAACTTGACGCCCTCGATGCCAATGACATGCTTCTTCTTGACGAGAGTGTGTAAGTTCCTCATGCCAGCATGCCCCAGCCTCCGATGCCAGAGCCAGCACTCTGAAGCTTTTGCAAGAAGACATACGGCAAGCTGTGGACCTGCTGAGAAATCTACCATGTATAGATCATCTTTCCGGTACCCTTCAAAGACTAGAGACTTGTCAGATTCCATAAGTACAAGGCAACGATATTTTCCAAATATCACAATCATGTTCAAGTCACAAAGCATTGAGACAGACATTAAGTTGAAACCAAGGGATTCAACAAGCATCACTTTATCCATGTGTTGATCCTTTGAGATTGCAACTCTACCTAGACCCAATATCTTGCTTTTACCAGTGTCAGCAAATGTGATGTGACTCTTGTCAGATGGTCGTAAAGTTGAGTCCATAAGAAGACTTCGATCACCAGTCATGTGATTAGTGCATCCGCTCTCCATAATCCATTCTGGAGCATGAGGTGTCATACCCTACAGTACAGTTAGGGGGATAGGCTTCACCAAGAGTATTGTGAAGCATAAACATTTGACGGGCAAGAGGATTATCAAAGCTCAGATCAAGATTAGGACAGATAGGATGTATGGCAAACGATTCCGAAACAAAATACATAGTAAGACCATTTGGGCATTTGATCTTGCACCCTACAAGATGTTTTAGGTCCCCAGCAATAGCATCAGACGCCTTTGATTTTTGGCTGGAGACCTTTCCCTGCAAAAGAGAGTTAAGTCTTCTTAACCACGCACATCCTCAGGGGTGGCTTAGAAGCAATGAGTCTAAGTGCAGCATCTGAGAACTTTGGCTTTGGAGCCCTAGCAAATAGTTTTGCAGGAGATGAATGATACTCATATGAATAAGCAGAAAAGTTCTTAGTTCTATGAACATAGCGGTTCGAGGACACACACTCATATTCATATGTCTGAGTATGGTTTCTCTGCAAAACATTGGCGTTAGGGTGACTCAGGTGAGTCTTCTTTCTGTATGAAGCCTTAGGACCATATGAAGCCTTAGGCCCGGGGTTTGTCTTCTTCCCAGGTGGTGTCATGATGACATTCACTGGAAGATTCTCTATCTCTGCCAACAGCTGCTGTCCGTCTTCCCGGGGAATACACTTCAATTTCACACCGTTGCGCCCTCTTCTGTATAGTGTGTTGTCGACGAACTGGTACATACTCGAGCACCGGGCTACTCTTTCCGCTTCTTCTTGTTCTTCGGGAAGTTCTCCGTATTGGAGGAAATGGACAGTCTGCCACGCCCATGCTGGAGCCTGCGGCTCGACAACAAGGACTGAAGGCACTTCTGCCGCTGCAGGAACGTCTGCTTCTACGGCGAGGATCTGGGGCTCGGCCGGAGCTTGACGTTCCCCGGCAAGCTTGCCGGAACAAAGCTTGTCGGGAGCGCCTGCTTCTACGGAGTAAACCCTGGGGTTTTCCGGAGCAGACAGTTCCTCAGCGCTCTTGGCATCGATCCTGGGGACCTTCTTGGCAGCGGCTCCGGGGAGCTCTGCCGGAAGATAGTCGCGGGAGACCAACTTCCTCTTCTTGCTCTGTCTGGTTGATGGCGTTACGGATGGCTGAGTCAGCTTGAGCACAAAGGTCCCTGGTTCCACAGGTAACTTAAATGCTGCGCACTTTGACAGGCCGTCAGCGATGTCATTCTCAGCTCTTGGAATGTGTTCCATCTGCAGGCCGTCAAAGTGCTCTTCCAGCTTCCTCACTTCATCAACGTACGCTTCCATCAACGGACTCTGGTAATCCTTGTTCACTTGGCGGACGACGAGCTATGAGTCACCCCTGACAATGAGCTTCTTGATCCCAAGTTCTGCCGCGATCCTGAGACCGGCAAGCAAACCTTCATACTCTGCAGTATTGTTGGTTGCTTGTTCCTTGGGGAAGTGCATCTGGACTACGTACTTGAGGTGCTCTCCGGTGGGCGCGACAAGTAACGCGCCGGCGCCGGCGCCTTTCAGCGAGAAGGCACCATCAAAGTACATCAGCCACTCTTTGCCTGCTTCTTTGGCGGGGATGCTCGTCTCTGGGATATCTTCGTCCGGTGTTGGTGTCCACTCCTCTATGAACTCCGCCAAAGCTCTGCTTTGGATAGTCGAGGTGCTCTCGAACTGGAGACCGAAGCTCGACACTTCTAGTGCCCACTCGACAATCCTGCCTGTTGCTTCTGGATTTTGCAGTATCCTCTTCAGCGGAAAGCGGGTGACAACTGTAATCTCGTGTGCTTGGAAGTAATGGCGCAGCTTTCTCGAGGCCATGAGGAGGCCGAAAAGCAATTTCTGCACACCAGAGTACCTTGACCTGCCCCCCTGCAAGAGGGAGCTGACAAAGTACACTGGGCGCTGCACCATTTTCTTCTTCCGCACCTCCACTTGCTCCTGCGCAGATTCATCCTCGTCGGGGCCAGAGCTTGTCGGGGAAGCCCTCTGCTTGTCGCTGGACGTGCTTGCCGCGGTCGCTGGCTCATCATCGGCCTCCCTCTCCGCTACTAACGCAGCACTAACCACTTGATTAGTTGCCGCTAGGTACAGCAGCAGCTTCTCTTGTGGTTTAGGCGCGACAAGTATCGGAGCGGAGGACAGGTATTTCTTCAGGTCCTGCAGCGCAGCCTCCGCTTCCGGAGTCCATTTCACTGGACCCGCCTTTTTCAAAATTTTGAAAAATGGCAGGGCGCGCTCTACAGACCTAGAGATAAACCTGTTGAGAGCCGCGACGTAGTCGGCAAGCCTTCGCACGTCCTTGACACGGGTTGGTGCCTCAATCTGCTCGATGGCCTTGATCTTGTCTGGGTTGGCTTCTATCCCTCGCTGAGACACGAAGAACCCGAGAAGCTTGCCGGAAGGAACTCCGAACACGCACTTCTCGGGGTTGAGCTTGAGGCTGATCCTGCGCAGATTCGCAAAGGTCTCTTCTAAGTCTTGAATCAGGGTTGCCCTGTCTCTGCTCTTGACCACTATATCATCCATGTAGGCCTCCACATTCCTGTGGATTTGTGGCTCAAAAGCAGTGTGGACAACCCTTGCAAATGTCGAACCGGCGTTCTTCAGTCCGAAAGGCATCCGTATGAAACAGTACGTGCCACATGGAGTGATGAATGCGGTCTTCTCTTCATCTTCTTCAGCCATGAAGATCTGATGATATCCAGAGTAGGCGTCAAGAAATTAAAGCAGGTCACATCCGGCCGTGGAGTCAACAATCTGATCAATGCGCGGCAAGGGAAAGGGATCTTTGGGACAAGCTTTGTTAACATCAGTGAAGTCGATGCAAAGCCTCCATTTCCCATTTGCTTTGCGCACGACAACAGGATTGTCCAACCACGTCGGATGGAGCACACCTCTGACGAGGCCTGCCGCTTCCAACTTCTTGATCTGTTCTGCGATGAACTCTTGGCGCTCCACTTCTTGCTTCCTGACTCTCTGCTTGACGGGCCGCACATGAGGACAGACGGCGAGGTGGTGCTCAATCACTTTCCTGGGAACGCCGGGGATGTCAGATGGCTGCCAGGCAAACACATCGACATTCGCCCGCAGGAAAGTAACGAGCGCGCTTTCCTATTTGGGGTCGAGTGTGGCACTGATGGTGAAGGTACCACCAGTGCCGTCCTCCTTGGCGGGCACCTTCTTGGTCGCTGGCGGAGCCGCCATCGTCTTCTTACTCTTGCCGGTGGAGCTCGATGGCGCGTCCTCGACGGTAGCGCAGCACTCCGGAGAGGTGCGCTTGCCGGAGTGGGCGCCAGAGCACTTGCCGGGCTTGGTCCTCTTCTTTCCTCCGGGAGCTTCAGCGGCCAGCCGCTTGTGATCCGCTGCGGCTACTGCTTCCTGGTAGATCTTGTCGACACAGATAAGGGCATCCTTCTTGTCGCCGAGGACAGAGATGACGCTTATCGGGCCTGGCATCTTGAGCATGCTGTAGGCGTAGTGAGAGGCCGCCATGAACTTGGCGAGCGCGGGACGGCCGAGAATTCCATTGTATGGCAATGGAAAATCGGCGACGTCAAAGGTGATCCTCTCTGTCCTGAAGTTCAGCTCACTGCCAAATGTTACTGGCAACGTTATCTTCCCCTTCGGTTTGCTCCTTCCCGGGTTGATTCCTTGGAACGTGCCGGTTTCTTCGAGCTCGCTGTCGGGGACTTGGAGTTTTCGGAGCACAGCGGAGGAGATCAGGTTCAAGCCAGCCCCGCCGTCAACTAGCATCTTGGTGACCTTGAGGTTGCGGATTGTTGGCGAAACCAACATCGGCAAGCACCCGATCGCAGTAGTGCGATCAGGGTGATCCTCAATATCAAAGATGATAGGCGTGCTGGACCATTTCAGAGGCTTGTGCTACTCGACGGGTGGCTCCGCTGCATTGACTTCCCGCGCCCACTGCTTGAGCTGGCGGTGAGAAGTATGCAGGGTGGTGCCGCCGTCTACGCACAAGACCTCTGTGGCTTTCTGAAACTCCTGCTCACTGGTCTCGACGTCATCCATGTCTTCGTCTTCGTCGTCGTCTTCGCTCTTGTCGCGGCCGCGGGGAGGTCGCTCCGCTTGCCGCTGCTTGTCCTTGTCGCGGCGTCCTCCTTGGCCGGGGCGCTTCGTGCCTGATCCTCCGCCACCTCCTCGGGCTCTCTCCTTGTCGCGTCGCTCGTACTTGGCCTTTTGCAGCTCGACGAGCCGCTCGACCTGCTTGCAGCTCTGGAGGTCATGGCCCTTGGTGCGGTGGATCTTGCAGTATTGTTTGCTGGTGCTGTCCCGTTTGTCGGCGGCCGCCATGGCCTGGTAGTGGACGCATCCGGCAATCTCCTTGCCAGAGCTGCTAGCCTGGGCCTTCTTGGCGGCGCCTTCATCGCCGGACTGCTCAACAACCAGTACCTCTTGGCTCTTCTTCTTCCTGTTGCTCCGCCGCCGGCCCTTCTTCGCCGGGGTGGTATCCTCACTGTCAGATCCTCCCGCTCCAGCGCTCTCCCCGGGGAGTTTCCTCCCTTCCTCAGCACGGGCACACTTGTCGGCCAGGGCGTATAGCTCGCTGACGTCCTTGATCTTGCACATCGCCATCTCCTCCCGCATCCTGCGGTTACGCACGTTCTGATGGAACGCGCTGATGACCGCGGCGGGGTGGACGTCTGGGATGTTGTAGTGTACACGGCTGAATCTCTGGATGAACTTGCGCAGAGGTTCTCCCTCCTTCTGACGAGCAGGTGAAGGTCGCTCGCTTGGCCATGGGGTTTGTGGCCGCCCGTGAAGGCGCCAACAAACTGATGGCACAAGTCTGTCCAGGAGGTTATGGAGTTGTCCGGCAAGTGCATGAGCCAGGATCTGACGTTGGACTTGAGCACCAGCAGGAAGTAGCTGGCAAGGATCTTGTCGTCTTGCCCCCCGGCAGCCTGCACCGCAATGGTGTAGATGCTGAGGAACTCCGACGGATGCGACTTGCCGTCGTACTTCTCTGGCACGTCTGGCTTGAAATTCTTCGTGCTGGGCAACTGGACTTGCCGCAGCTCATGGGTGAACGCAGGGCAGCCCACCGCGTACGGCAGGTCGCCTGGTTCCCCTAGTGCATGCATGTCGACAGAGGGCCCAGCGCGGTGGTCTGATTGACGCCGCGCTTCTCTCCGACGCTCGATGCGAGTACGAGCGTCCTCTTGCTCTCGCTCGTGAAGAACTTGGCGTTGATCGCGACGAGTTCGCAGATTTTACGACGCGGTGGAGTCGTTGTCGTGGTGATTCCGGCGAGTCGGCGATCTTGGCCTCCGGGGCGGGGAGTGGACGGTGGTTGCACCCCCGCCGGTCCTGGCGCCATCGATCCTCGCCTGGCCGTCCCGCCGCGGTTGCGACGCGCTGTGCTGCCGCGGGGTGTCGCCGTTAGCGAAACCGATGAGGCTCTGTATCGTGGCCCTCCAGTCGTCGAGCTTGTCCGCCGTTGGAGGGTAGTCTAGGAGCAGTTGGGCTCGCGCCAGATCTTCTGCTGGAGTGGCGGGCAGCGGCGGCGAACGGCGCGTGGAGCGGGATGTGCTCGAACTTCTAACTACATTAGAAGGAGCAACACCCGGGCCAGGCAGCCGCGCCACGCTCGCGCCAGCGCGTTGGTACGAGTGCTGGCCTTGAGCGCCCTGGGATCTGCCGGCTCGATTTGGGTCCGGCGAGCGTATGGTACCGTGGGCGCCAAGACGATGCTGGTCCCCTGCTTCCTGAGAGGGGCGCGGTGCATGTTCGGACGCCATGGCGCCGTGAGCTGGCTCGACGACGCCCGTTCCGCCGCCGGTGCCCTCCCCGCCACCCGTTTGCTCCAAGGGCGGCGGGTTCGACGCGGACGGACCGGCCACCTCCGGAGCCTTCTTCTTTGGTGGCATGTCGCTGAGGATGAAGGAGATCTAGCTGGTGCAGACGCCGGATCAGGTTCGCACAACTTCGACGCCCCCTACCTGGCGCGCCAAAGATGTCGGGGGGAATCAGCTTCCTCGAACACCTATGGGGACCGAGCCCCTTACTGGTTCGGCGGGGGGCGGAGGTTGCACAAAGAGCAGATCGAGGCGGTGCACACAGGGGGATTTTACCCAGCTTCGGGCCGCAAGGATGCGTAAAACCCTACTGCTGCTTGGTGGATTGTATTGTGTTCTTGCTCGGGAGCGCGCGGTGCTACAGTACACGCGGGCCGCCGGCGAGGTCGAGCATAAAGATTCGTCTCCCCTCTACGTGCGCATGGGGCCTCCTTTTATATGCTCAAGGGGTTACCCACAGGTGGCAGCGTAGGTGAGGGCAAAAATGGTAGAATGCTGTAGTGGGTACAACTGCCTGCACAGTGGCTGTACAGTGCTATCATACCTAACTCTGACGGCGGGGGACAAGGGCATTAAATGCCCGCTCGCGTCGCCCAGACGGAGCAGGGGAGTGGACCATCAGGAGCGCCACCGTTTGCCACGATGGCTACTCTGTCAGCTTCGCTTCGCCACCGCATGCCCCTCGTTGCTCAGCCTCCCGCCACGTGCGCCTGGGATGCCCCCAGAGCGACACGTTGGTGGGTGAGCTGGAGCGCAGGCACGAGGTGGTAACTTGCCGCGGCAAGCGCCTTGCCGCGGTGGATGTCTTGTCGCGCCCGGGAGCTTGTTGCTCACCGGGCCTTGCCGGGGCGCGGGGCGCGCCGTGGCAGGGTCCTTGTCGTGCCGTGGATGGCCTTCCCGGCAAGCTCCTCTTGCCGGGGTCTTGTGCTTCGAGCAGCAGTCCCGTCAAACTCCTCTTGCCAGGGCCTTGCTCTCTTCGGGTGGCCTTCCCGGCAAGCTCCTCTTGCCGGGGCCTTGGCTCAAATACTTTGTTCTTGAATGGCCCAAGAGGGGACCATTGAGGGTCTTGGCGATCGCCTGGCAGGCCTTGCCGCGGGGTGCTACGACTGCCCGTGCACAAGTTTGGGGTACTAAGGTACCCCTACTTTAGTACACCGACACTCGTGTTCTAAATGACCGAGAACTTCTTGTGGCACTTCATCAAAAGCAAGATAAGCATCATGACTGGCTGAAGCGTCAAATGCACAGTTTCTTGGTGGATGTCAATCGCATTCACAATCTTGCCACCAAGAACGCATTTGTCTCTCACGAAGCCTGTCGGCGATCTTGGAAGAGTCTGACACTTCTGTGCTCTAAAGATGATTTAAGAGCGGATGGCTTCACTAAGAGATATAAATTTGATTCAATGCCTCCAAGGAATGCAATTCTGCGACGGACTCCATCTCTTGAAGACTCTAAATACTCCTCTTTAGTGGCTACTGTAAATGCCAGAGTCATCGAGAATGAAGATGATGTGACTTCTCCAACGTCTGCATCGCCGCATATTGACACTGCGCCGAGTTCTTCTGCACCACCAAATGCCAACGACGACCCTGCTGCTTCACCTACTCCTTCTGGGAACGAGTAGACGCTCTATGTCTTCAAACCTTTTTGGTCCTTACTGACAAAAGGGGGAGAAGCATATGAGTTGATAGTCTTCAAGCGGGTCCATATGGGCGGTTGCTTTATATTTTTGCCTAGTGTTTACAACTCTTGCTTTTGATACATTTTGTTCTTTGAGTTGTAACACTTAAACTCGATGGCCGTCTGCTACTTATTTGCTATTCCTTGATGCGATGATAAATTCCGCATGTGCGATGATAACTTCCGCACTTAGGTCATTCTGCAGACGTCCATTTTTCATTACGCATGTCAATATCTTTGTTACATCAAATCATGCATGATGAATTGTCATCATAAGTCGAAGAGGATCTCCACAAGTACAACCTGTCATGTGCATTTGCATTCCAAAAGCAAATTTCTCATATGCACATCCTTAAGGGGAGCCTTTCCCGCTTATGAAGACAATACCTTTATCCTTTACATTTTCACATACTTTATCCCCGTTGAAAACTTCAACCAGTTTGTCATCAATCACCAAAAAGGGGGAGATTGTAAGTGCATCTAGTGCCACCCCAAGTTGGTTTTAGAGTATTGACGACAAACCTGGTTGAGGGACTAATGTTTTTGTGAGAATTGCAGGATAACACAGGTAGTAGTCCCTCATTGATTCGGTTTACCTACCGAAGATGACCCCTAAAAATGTATGAAGACATTGAAGACAGTGGTGGTATATGAAGATATTCGCATTGAAGACAATGACATGAGAAGACATTGAGTGAAGACTATGGAGCGCGAAGACTTAGTTGTTTCATTGTTTCCTTTTCCTCTTTGTTGAGTCATAGGAACCACCGTATTGTTAAGTGGGGTCCAAGTGAACAAAGTCAAAGTGACTAAAGTGATGCTCAACCAGAATCCTATGTATTCGAGCGAAGACAATGAGAGCAAATCTTATCCATAGCTGGATAAGTCAGCTTTGCTTGTAGCCCAAGTAAAGTTGTCGTGTGTGTTTGAAATCTGACCGTTGGAACACGTGTCAGTTCCTTAGTGACCCAGGGTCATTTCGGACAAATCAGGTCGGGTTGCCTAGTGGCTATAAATAGCCCACCCCCTACACCATAAATTGGTGGCTGCTCAGAGTTAGTGCACGGCTTTTGTCGTTTGAGAGCAACGCACCTCCGAAGCATTTGAGAGAGAGAAATCCTTGCGATGACAAAGCCCAAACACCCAGAGCCAAAGAGTGTTAGGCATCACTGAAGTCTTTCTGTCTGAGTGACCTGAAGACTTGTTACACTTGAGGACTGTGAATCCTCCAGCCGGTTAGGCGTCGCGTTCTGAGAATCCAAGAGCCATTGTGGATTGCCGGTGAACGAAGTCTGTGAAGGTTTAGAAGTATACCTTGAAGACTTACCAGAGTAATTGGGCGAGGACTGGGTGTCCTTAGCTCAAGGGGAATAAGGTGAAGACGCGGTCTTCTGAGTTGAATCTCAGCCTCCCCAACCAGATGTACAGTTGTCACGACAACTGGAACTGGTCCAACAAATCCTGTGTCCTCAACAAGTGACTGGTTCTATACTCTCCCTCTCATTACTTACAGTTTGTCTTCGTGAAGTCATTGCCTGGTTGCTTTACCTATTTGTCTTCACTGTTTGACTACTATCGTTGTTGGCTTCATACCATCTTCCATCCTGATCCTTACTACCTAGCTGCTATTAGTCTTCGAGCTTTTACTTCATTCCATACTTGACTATGGCTTGCCTAGTGTAGTTTATCTTCCGCTACATATCAATAGGATCATTTCTATTGTTTGTCTTTGAAACTTCCATGTTTTGAAGACTTTCATAAAAATCGCCTATTCACCCCCCCCTCTAGTCGATAACTAGCACTTTCAAGATTACTATAAAATAAGTAGAATATCCATATCTTCCTAACCGTGGTTATTCAGGGGTACAAATTGGCTGTAATCACATGGTCACAATCGCATTAATTAACTCATTCCGAATATAGCTGATTTACGGCGTCTCTAATACATTTCCATAGTTCTACTCAAATTCTGCTCAAACAGGGATATGCCAATCATCACAAAAATTTCAAGCAGTGTCATGGCGTTATCATTAACATCAGACGGAAACAAGTTACACGTGCCGTCCGAGCAATATGTGGTGCCATATGCTTTGTCGATCGTGTAGATGATGCCATTGTGTTCAATAGCATCACAGAAGTATGTATCAGCTTTGATGATCCACTGTGAGGTGAGTAGTCTCCAGCTAAAGAAGGCACGAGTGGAAAGATAGGCCAGTCCACGATCGAACAAGGCAATTACCTTGAAGTCTATGTAATCCGCATCTCATGTGGGCACTTGGCAGATTACAATCTTATGCAAAACAAGGTCTGTCCAACTAATGTGGTAATCTAGATGACTTGGAATGCCATGGTAAAACCCTATATAATCCAATGGAGGAAGGATAATCTCATGGGAGGTCTGGAAGTTCATGAGCACCAACTTTTTCCTCTCTTCTCTAACGGCAACCATCCAGTGGGAGTTCATGCCGACCGAGTACATACTTGCCAAGAAGTTTTGGGCGATGGTGATCGGATCAAAGTCGAGGGAAATGATGTACGGCGACCCACTACATTCCTGCAAACACTACAAGAAATATGTCAACTTATGACCACCACTATTGGTCACTGAAAGGTCACAAATTTCCATTTATGACCTTTTTGTGACCAAAAACAGAAGGTCAAAAGCTGGCCGTCGTAAACTGACTATAGCGACCTTTCTTCCGGAATGGTCAAAGACGTTTACGACCAAAATATTCCTACTGCGGCGTTTTGGTCACTAGCAGCCTCCCTAGTCCACGTAGGCATCTAGCGTGGCAAGCTGATGTGGCACAAGATTCAGCCCGGTCCAATTTGATTTTCTACATGGGCCTAGCCCAATAAATTTGATATTTCTATTATTATTTTTCCTATGAATTCTATTGGGCTACATGGGCCAAGCCCAATATTTCAGCCTTTTTATTTCTGTGCTTTGGCCTTTTACAGTCTATTAATTATATATTTTTGGAAAATATATTTTGGAGTTGGTCCCACTAGTCATGCTAATCTCATATATTGATCCCACACATCAGATAGTTACGAACTAGTCATATTATTTCACAAGTGGGTTGCACTGGTCAGGTTACATCTCACACACTATCAAATCACATTCAAAATCACATATTCCAAACAAATAAAAGAACAAGTGAAATTCGTCAAATAACACTAAATTAGTGTATTACTATTTCTGTAGACTATTACAACCCAGGTATACCAGCTATTACAATATTACAATATTACAGTCAAATAGAACAGACAACTCTTTGCTGAGTAGCACTTCACGGCTTCGCAATTTTCTTCACGTCTTCGCACTTCCAACATTCTTAGGCCTGGAGCTCCTGTAAAAGAGGAACCAAGCAAAGAAGTTACACACAGCTGCTCCTTACACACAACTATATTTGCTACAGATCAGCTTTCAACTATTGATATTTATCCAGCGGGCATTGGTATGTGTAGCATGAGAAGGGTGTACCTCGATGTATAGCATGAGAAGGGAGAGCTAGAGCACCCACCTGAACTGCAGCTTGCCATAAACCATGTAGGCAAGCACCACCTGAACAGTCATGTGCACCTGCATCAACCAGAGGCACCGAAATTGAGAACGAAACCAAAATTTACACCAGACAGAAAATTAAAATATAAGTGCGGCATCGCATAGCTAAAGAAACCATATAATGTACCATAACATTTGCAAAAAATGGAGCTGGTTCTCTCTAGGATTACTAGTCATCTCACACTTTAAACATAACATTTGTTCATTTTATATAACAAAAAAGCTTAGAAATGCCGATCGATTGCTCCAGAAATGCAATATGTAAACCCAGCTGGAATTGATAACTACAAGCTACAGCAGCTCAAAGTGGCAGTAGCTAAAATGCAAGCATTTTTCACACGTCAAAATCTGTGTTTAGAATAACTGCTGAAGATGGGTTCAGCTTCTATGCCTAGAATAACATCTATACAGCTACTAGTATGCAAAGTTGATCATGGTACTACTGGCAGGCACTTGCACTGTTTTATTCTCTGCTGATCATATCAGGTTGCAAAATCGGTATAGTATTAAGTATAGACTAAGCAATACTGCATAGGCCTTTTCTTACTAGTGTTCGGTTTATAAAAAAGTTGGCCAACAACATCTATACAGTATTAACATCTTTTGCTGGATTCTGGCAATCTTACCAGCATAGAAACACAAGCATGACAAACAGATCAAATCAGGGCGAGGCAGACATTCTACCCAACAAGGACAGCAGCCTATCCCACTACCAACTACCATCTCAAAGCGCTCAGGCAAACATCAGCTCACCTGATGAGTAAGACCCTCTAGATGTCACTTTCGGGGATCTTGATCGCTCCGATCTTCAGCAGCAACATCAGGCTCCGGATCTATGGCACCTGCGGACGTACTGCACACCCTAGTCTGCAAGAGATTCAAAAAATCATCACACAAACACAAGACCCAAGGACGTATTGCAACATCTTAGTCAATTAAATCACATACGGTTGTGGTACCATGATCAACCAAAATGGTGCTTTCCTATTTGTTTTTACAACAACAACATCTCAATACACAAGCCAATATTAGACATAGACTGGAATAATGGAGAGATGCATATCAAATGCTCCTCCATAAACTTCAGTGGATACTCAAATAAGAAAAGAAGAGAATGGGATAGACAAAAGACTTATCTAATCCACAGAATGTTGTGTTGTCAGCGTGGTGAAATGAGTGATGTGAATGCAGCAACATGGCCAGCATTGATGCACTCCAGCAAAGGTCTAAGCATATGGGCTCCAACAAAGGTAACGGCTTAAGAATGGTATATCAATTAGCAATACAACAACAGCTAGTAACCTCTCACAACTAACGGTTGTACAGAAATTAAGAGGAAAACAAAATCACAAGCACTACTGGTAGTAGCACGTGCAGTAGTTTTTGACTAAACAGAAGATTACTTATATTGAAATTACACACACTAAGAACTAAGATTACTTTGCTGCAACTCTTGAGCTCTCTGTCACATTATGCTAGGTGTAATGTGACATCACAATACCAGGGAAGAATACAGTGAGGATACCACTCAAATCTAGCAGCTACAAAGATCAGATAAACAGGGTGAGTTCTTAGATTCAAACTATCACTGGTAGTGTAAGTTTCTACTACATAGACATCTACTGAACCAATGGTGAATAATAGGTTATTGTAGGCAAAATCATTTGCATAACAGTAACTTGTTCAGATGGCAAATATGAAAATATTATGTTCTTGGCCTCTTCTCGAATAGCGGGTTCACCACCTTGCCCTGCAACCACATAGCAAAGCAACCCAGTCAGATCACACGCGCCAGGACTGGGAGATTCCAAGCAGGTGTTATTTCTTCCATTTATTAATTACACATGCAACACTTCTAATACCAATATAGTCAACTCCCACGAGATAATTGATTAATATAACATTGTCATAGATCTAGCATGAAAGAGTCAAAACTTGTCTCACATATCACGAGTACACTTATAGCAAGCGTAAATGCAAAAGGCAATCTTCCGATGTGGCATAACTTGTACAAGTAGAAAGCAGGTTCAATAGAGCTCATGCAGTCCTATGTAACGACCATCCAGACTGAACCTGGAGACACTGGATCACATCAACACATGGCAAGTGCACCGAATTTCGAGTAGCGTTCGCCGAATCTGCAGCAAAACGATGGAATCTCGCGCACACAGCAGCTCGGCGCCCCAGGTAATGGCAAGCGGCAGGCCATATCGCAACCCAGCGTGGCAACTCTACGGCCCGAACAAACCCACCACGATCGCGCAGCTTGATCTAACAGGACCAACCACCGTACCCGACCAGATCTGAGCAGCAGAGGCGAGGGCAGGAAGCGCACGTATCGGCGCCAATCGCGGAGGAGGAAACCCTCGTCGGTCAGGGTCGGTGAAGACGGGGACGGAGTTGGTGAAGAGGCCGTCATCCTCTGCCTTGTGGTGCATGTTGTTGACGTTGGAGTCGGGCATGCCGAAGGGTGCGCGGCGGCGGAGTCGTGGCGGAAGGCATAGGGGTCGGGGGAGGACGGGAAGTCGTCGCCGCCGCCCCCGGAGACGTGGACGTCGGCCGCCGGGGCCCGGCCGTCTACGAAGCTGAGGAACGGGTCATCGTGGAAGGGCGCGGCGGCCGGGGACGGCGGTGAGGTGGGTTGGTTTGGGTCGTAGATCGAGATCGAGATCTGAGGGAGGGAGAGGGCGGCGGCTGTGGGTGTGCCGCAGGAGGGGAGCCGGAGCCGGAGGAGAGCCGAAGGAGGTGGGGATCCGGCTCATGGAGGAGAGCGAGTGGAGGGGGGCGGCGGTGTTCGGTGGAATCGATGGGGGCGGCGGCGCACGGAGGAGGGCGCGGCTAGGGTTTGGACGAGTGGAGAGGGAGTTGCGCTGATTCGGGAGGGGGATGAGAGGGATGAGGGGTAGAGGGGGTGGGGGAGGAGGGCTGCCGTCGGATCCGGGCCTATCCAACGGTGGTCGGGCATGATCCGCGTGAGGTGCTCGTGGACCAATCAGAATGCAATAAAGGCCTTGATGACTTTATGACCATATAAATAGGTCGTAATTGATTAAAAATAAGTTCTTTTGAAGAAGAAAATCATTTTTCATTGTTGAAGTATAAAAAATAGTTTTGTTGTGACGAACCTACCAACTCTATGTATTAGACAAAATTTTATGTATAATTGACCAAATTATTTTATGTAAAATGCTTTTGATCCACAAAAAAACCATTTTCCATTTTTTGAGTGCCCGAAAGGAGGTTTTTTTGTGAAGGACCTCCCAAATAATTTTTGCAAAATTGTACCAAATCAATTTTATAAAATACTAGGACATATTTAATGCACAATTGACCAAATGGTTGGGTGTAAAAAGTTTTGATCCACCTCTCGTGAAAAAGACAAATTTCCGCCGATTCAGCTGGAAGCGGGTCAAATTTGAACTGCAGCTGCCTCATAGTTTGCTATTTATTTTTTCCAAAAATCATTTCTGGGTTCATAAGTACCTATTTAATTAGAGAAACACCAAAAAATTCCAAGATTCAACCACTAGATAGGAACGGTCATTCCCGCCGTTTTGACCGCATTTTGAAACGGGCATAAAAAAAAAAATTGGGAAACCTTCGCATTGTGTCATTATATGTGGCGAAGTTCCCAGGAAAAATAACAAAGTTGTAATACGGTAATTATTTTAAGAAAGTGTTCTCGGAAACGAGCTATCACGTGTGGAGATCAATGGCTTTGAAGCCAAATGATCAATCTTATGGCCACATTCATGGCATAGTTTGTTCAAATGATCTCATATTGTGCACAAGGGTGAATATTAGAATGGCAAACAATGTTGCCTAAGGAAGTTTTCATTTTCTTTGGACGAAAAAACCATTTTTCATTTTTCGAGTGCCCGAAAGGAGTTTTTTTTGTGAAGGAACTACCAAATAATTGTTGCAAAATTGGACCAAATCATTTTTCTAAAATACTAGGACATAGTTAATGCACAATTGACCAAATGGTTGGGTGTAAAAAGTTTTGATCCACCTCTCGTGAAAAAGACAAATTTCCGCCGATTCAGTTGGAAGCGGGTCAAATTTGAACAGCAGCTGCCTCATAGTTTGCTTTTTATTTTTTCCAAAAATCATTTCTAGGTACATAAGTACCTATTTAATCAGAGAAACACCAAAAAAATTCCAAGATTCAACAACTAGATAGGAACGGTCATTCCCGCTGTTTTGACCGCATTTTGAAACGGGCATAAAAAATTCAAAAAAAATCAAAAAATTGGGAAACCTTCGCATTGTGTCATTATATGTGGCGAAGTTCCCAGGAAAAATAACAAACTTGTAATACGGCAATTATTTTAAAAAAGTGTTCTCAGAAACGAGCTACCACGTGTGGAGATCAATGGCTTTCAAGCCAAATGATCAATCTTATGGCCACATTCATGGCATAGTTTGTTCAAATGATCTCATATTGTGCACAAGGGTGCATATTAGAATGGCAAACAATGTTGCCTAAGGAAGTTTTCATTTTCTTTGGACGAAAAAACCATTTTTCATTTTTCGAGTGCCCGAAAGGAGGTTTTTTTGTGAAGGAACTACCAAATAATTGTTGCAAAATTGGACCAAATCATTTTTATAAAATACTAGGCCATATATAATGCACAATTGACAAAATGGTTGGGTGAAAAAAGTTTTGATCCACCTCTGGTGAAAAAGACAAATTGTCGTCGATTCAGTTGGAAACGGGTCAAATTTGAACTGTAGCTGCCTCATAGTTTGCTCTTTATTTTTTCAAAAAATCATTTCTAGGTACATAAGTATCTATTTAATCATAGAAACACGAAAAAAATTCCAAGATTAAACCACTAGCTAGGAACGGTCAAGCCCGCCGTTTTGACCGCATTTTGAAACGGGCATAAAAAATTCAAAAAAATCAAAAAATTGGAAAACCTTCGCATTGTGTCATTATATGTGACCAAGTTTCCAGGAAAAATAATAAACTTGTAATACGGTAATTATTTTAAAAAAGTGTTCTCAGAAATGAGCTATCAAGTGTGAAGATTCATGGCTTTCAAGCCAAATGATCAATCTTATGGCCACATTCATGGCATAGTTTGTTCAAATGATCTCATATTGTGCAGAAGGGTGCATATTGGAATAGCAAACAATGTTGCCTAAGGAAGTATTCATTTTCGTTGGACGAAAAAACCATTTTCCATTTTTCGAGTGCCCGAAAGGAGGTTTTTTTGTAAAGGAACTACCAAATAATTGTTGCAAAATTGGACCAAATCATTTTTATAAAATACTAGGCCATATTTAATGCACAATTGACAAAATGATTGGGTGCAAAAAGTTTTGATCCACCTGTCATGAAAAAGACAAATTCCCGCCGATTCAGCTGGAAGCGGGTCAAATTTGAACTGCAGCTGCCTCATAGTTTGCTATTTATTTTTTCCAAAAATAATTTCTAGTTACATAAGTACCTATTTAATCATAAATACATGGTTTGGTGGTGATACGTCGAGGTTTGGGCGGTGGCCGAGGGCCCCAACTCTAGAGCTCGTAAGCTCGCATGCCCGCCGCGTGGTCACCGCGTGACCGTGCGTTGCCATGTGTTCTGGGTGGCCTAGACATGTCTAGTGGGTTGGGCACTCCCCATGTAGGTGCTAGGAAGAAAATTACAACATAAGATTCTCACGAGGAGACCGATCGGTGCTCAAACATGAATTAGCAGCCAAGTGTTTGATTAGCGGTACAGGAAATGTACATGGCTAATGGGCGTGAGTTTTGGCTGAGGATGATCAGTTACTAAGAAGACCGTCTTCACAAATTTTCAGCTCAAAAGGAGGAGCCTAGCTGGTACTTGCTTTGCAAACCACCACATTGGACATAAATACGAATGTTGAAGCTCGGCTCAAAATAATGAATGGATTGAGCTGGCATTTGGTGGAGGATGGTTATTTGGGCATAGGAAAGCCCTGTAGAAAATGGATACTATTTGGACATGCCAAAGTGGTACTTCCTTCACAAACTGTTACTCTGAACAGAATAGGAAAATGAATATTTTTGAATTATTTTTAACTAGGCAAGGAAGGTTTTTACATATTTGATGAAGATATGACCCAAAGAATTTATGAGATTTTTTTGGAAATTTTGGGAATGACAGAAATATAGGTTGCTTCACAACCTAGGGCAAAAACTGCCACATGGACATGCCACATAGGCAAAACTGATGAGGTGGCGCCTAGTCATAGCAACCCACCACAATTTACAAGGCTATGACCATCTATATTGGTTGTTAACAACTAGAAATAAGGCAGCGGACTAGCGATGTTTGCTTTATGACCTTTTCTTGTGAGGAAATTACGACCTTTCTGACCAAAATGGTCGCAATGGTTTAGGGTTTGGAGCCCCCGAACAGCTTTTGACCAATTGGTCTGAAATGGTCATAAATTTATGACCAATTCTTCGAGGGTCACTGACAGAAGGTCATAAGTTGACATATTTCTTGTAGTGAAAGAAGTTTCGGCTAATGGAGTTCGGATTGAAGTCGAGGGGCATCATGTACTCCTCCTATCATGCTGAGCAAATCTCGCAAGACCAGATAGCAGCAAGCAGGGTGTCTTGAAAAGCTTAGGCCTCGCTTCGACGATGGTCGTGTGCATGTCCCTCGAGCATGCAGCCAGCCGCACGGCGCTCAACATATCCCATACACAAACAACAGAGGTCGAGGATGTCACTGGGGAGATTGCTCCAATCGCGGCTCATATGGATGTTGTGCGGTTCGTGTTCGGCAATGGTGGAGTTTGGAAGGTGGGGTTATGGGGGGCTTGATTTACGGGGGAGAAGGCCCTCGGTGCTGGAGTGGCTAATGACGGAATACTGGTACTGGGGGAGGTAAGCGAGGCAAGGGTACGTGGGGGAACAATGAGATGATGAAGAGTGACCTCAGGATCTTCGGCGAGACGGAGATGGAGATGGAGTGGTGATAGGGGACAGGGAGACAAGGCGAGACATGCTATACAGCGGCGGTGATGGTGGATGCACAGTGCACAAGGTGAGGTTGACTTTGGTGACCCGAACATGCCGCCTGGACTAGTGTCACCTCGGGCGCAGGGTCTTGTCACTTCACTATGAGGACCGGACGAATAATATTTTGACCATCAAGTGTACCACAGTTGTACTACTACTAGTAGGAACATACGGAGTAGTACTGTATAGCGGAAATAGGTCTCCCGTGCTAGCATGCCTCTGGGTTCACTTCATCCTCCAGGTATCATCCATATTGCGAGCAGAACCAATTTCTCGTGCATGCGGAAGCGCGAAGAAGGGTTTTTAATTTTTTGAGGATAATCACATATTCCTTAACCAGAGAATGTTGTGTATCCCACATAGGCGCTAATATCCATCCGAACCATCTATGACATATTTTTTATATCTGTTTGCATAGGTCCCACGTGTCAGGAGGGGTGCATAAATAAAAAGGAATCATAAAATGTCTCGCCACGTTGATTCGAAAGAGTGACCTCAACTAGCCAGTATCACATGTAGCGCTAGAAGGATGGGCACGTACACGGATAGTTACCACTCCTCACTCTACCCGCGTAGCCTTTTCGTTTAGTCTACCTAGCCATCTAATCAACTGCCTGCAGGCCACTTCTCCCATTTACTTCTCCATCAAGAACCGATTTTCCTTGGCTTCTTCACCTCTCCTTCATCTTAATTTGCATCCATACCCCACTGCATTCACATTGTTTTAACCTCTTCACATACTCCTAGAGTAATTCTGAAGACCCTTTGAATAATCGTCTTCTTCAGTTAGACTAGCCATCTAATCCTAATTCTCCAAACCATAGCCCTCCTGTCTAGCGGTTCCAAATGGCCAAAGAGATCCAGATGCAGGTTTTTAGCGTCCAACATGTCCTCGTCGAAGGCTCGTTGAGCATATTTGCCACCGTAACCGACCACCCAAGGGTTGTTCGGAAGTGGATCAACTATGTATATCCCTCCAAAAGGTAGAGACGAAGGTCATCGGTCTCGACGTAGAGTACATGGAGCGTGCCACTGGGAAGATCCAACGCGCCGCCATCCTTCAGTTGTGCCTCGAAGATGATGTTTTGGTGTACGACATCATACACGCGCCCTCCATACCAGGTGAGCTCCACGTTTTGTTGTCTCGGGAGGATATATACTTCTGTGGGGCAGCCATCAAAGCGGACAAACATAAGCTGGCACCGTGTAACCTTGATTTGAAAAGCATCGCTGACCTACAAACTAGAATCAAAATTCCTGTAGAAGATTGTGATAAACAGACACCATCCCTATTCGACATAGAAAATTTTGTGCTCGCTACAAATATTCAGAAGAGTGACAAGATGCTGGCATTAAGGTTGTCTAGATGGAGAATTATCCCTTGACGTATGAGCGGATAAAATATGCTGCCCTCAATGCCTATGTGAGTTTCGAAATAGCTGCAAGGTCCAAAGAGCTTGTTGCGAAGCCGTCTCCCATAGAAAATGAGAAGAAGAAGAAGCACTACTGCAGGATGCTACTAATGCGACACCACGATGAGAGATCCTTCGAGAAACTGTGTGCGATGCAATAATCGCAAACGGTGCTGTATGAAAACCGTCAGAAATGTATAAAACGTTTGCGATGACGGATGCATCAAACACGGTTCAGGTTTTAGTTGCGTGTGCGATGAAGGGCATACGGTTCAGTTCAATTAACTATTTGCGATGAGGAAGAACAAAAGAAAACGACAGCCAGATGAAGGCATGTGCGATACACAGCATACGGTTCACTCGGATGAACTGTTTGTGATTAGGCAACACAAAAGAAACGGCCAGCCAGATGAAGGTGTGTGTGCGATATACAGCATACGGTTCACTCAGATCAACTGTTTGTGATTAGGCAACACAAAAGAAATGGTCAACTAGATCAAGGTGTGTGATATACACATGCGGTTCACTCGGCCCTTGTCGTCAGTGTGTGACCTCTGTGGCAACCATTCGCTCCCCAAGTACTTCTTCGTGTACCGTCGCAACCGTCCATCGCCTCTTCGCCTTTCCCTCTCGATTTGGAACTGCGGTCGCATGCTCTTCCTCCCTCCTCCATTCGCCTTCACCCTTCCTTCTGTCGTTGTTCGAACATATTCTCCATGGAGGGAACAGGCCGAAAACGACCCCGTCATCACCTCGGCTAGCATGGCAGGTTTGTTCAAGACCATTCTCGACTCAACTAAGAACACCATTACAAGGAACCCAAGGGTCCAGGAGCGGTTTAATCTCCCCTATCTTCTTCGCCGTGACCCTACTGACTGGCGCGGGGATGAGGGTAGCCTCGCCTTGTGCAAGTTGATGCCGCTTGATAGTGATACGTATGATGTTAAGATGCCATCACTTGAGGGCAAGGCTTGGGCAGGCGCAAATGGAGATTGGGTTGTTTACATTGGGTACAACTGCGAGTGGGAACTTGTGAATGTGTACACTCGTCACCGGGTTCCACTTCCAAAAATATCAGGCGACTGCCCAGAGGTTGAGTACACCGGTATTCTATGTGAGTTCAAATACGATCATGGTGACTGTCGTCTACGGAAGATAGCAATTTGTCGAGTTCCCAGCCGCTATTGGGATTACTCTAACTATGCAGTTATTGCTATCTTCGACAAGCTCGTAGCCTTCCTTACTTCCACGCCTCGATGGATATTTCTCAAAAATCAATTTCTATACGGCATTGTTTTTGCATGGAATCATCATGCTTTCGATACCTTTGTCTTCCACCGTAATTATAATTGTTTCATCCACATGCATGCAGGTTAGCTAATTTCCCTTTACTAATTAATTAACCTTCTTGTATTTCCAAGGTCTTGTGAACATTCCACCACCTATACTTTTAAATTTTTATAACCAAGGGGGAGATGACGATGCTGATGATCACGAGCATGAGGACGAGCTGAACCCATATACTCAGTGGAGCATGGCAACTTATTCCGATGGATCACCTCTTCTTCTTGTCTATATACAGAGCACTACTGATGTTACTAAGGAAGCAGGTGTTGTCTCACATGGTCGCACTCTCCGAACCTATTCCAACATCTGTTGCAGGGTATTCGGGATGGATACCAGTGTACTAGCGCCAACACCTTCTCCCTGGTTCAGTATTGAAAGTCTTGGAGGAAACTCGCTCTTCCTTGGACAAAACTATCCAATGATGGTGGAAGGCGATCCAGCTGCTGTTGACTCAACGTTACTATCATTTATGAGAAGCAACTGTATCTATACCTTGGACATTGCTATGCTTCCCTACCGTCCCAACATGGGTCCTGACATAGGCCGCTTCAGCCTGGATGATCAGTCCTGCGTTGGTCTCGAGATTGACAGTAGTTGGCCCTTCCCAGAGAATCACTTCTGGTTCAAAGCAAGCATTTCCAACGCCGACGAGTGGTTGAGCTGAAGTTCATTTCATCGCTTTGTTATTTGTTGTGTGAGAAAAACTTTACTAGAATATTTTGTTGGGAATGATCTATAATCCAACGTGCTTCCTCGTTGTCGTTGTGGGCTGATGACTTGTTGTCTGTAATCAATGGTACATTTGCATATGCGTCCATCAACTCACGCCTGCTAGTGGTGTCCATATGAATAGTGCTAGTGATTTTAGTTGCACAAATTAGATAGTGCTAGTGATTTTTAGCTATATATTTTGACAAATCACAATGTTACAAGGTTGACAAATGGCAATGTTACTAGATAAACAAATGTCAATCTTTCTAGTTTGACAAATGGCAACATACCCAAAATGACAGATATGCAAATCTTACCCAATGGTTTGTACGTGGTTGCACAAGGGTCATGCAAAACAACCGTTTGTGTTGAAGGGATGCAGAAATCCTGCTCGGCACATTTTCCCTTGGCTTCCTAGGGAAGCTGTCGGTTTGCATCCGGGTGTTCTAACAAAAACGTTTGCAATGAGTGTTTTATATTTAAAAACCATTCATGTTTTTTTCAAAAGAAAATCGTTTCATAAATCTGTACATTAAGAGAGAAAAACGCAAGTTCGTTCAAACCATATCTTTCATTCAGTCACACTGTGAATTTATATTCTTATGATCGAGAATTCAAGCTACAGTATTAAACCACAAAAAACTATTTCCGACGGCGACGGAGGCGGCGTGTCGCACCATCGTTGTCGTTGTCGTCCTCCGGGATGCCATTGTTGAAGTCTTGAAGGCAGCACAAAATGTTATTCACCTGTAAATCAAACATCATGTCATCGCGCGATCGACGGACGGGGCGCGGGAGGACGGCAACTAGCGCCGCTGAGAGGTAGCGGTCGACGGCAGTGTCCCATGCCGCTGAGGGAGGCGCGCGCATGGGCACAGGCACGGGCGCAACGGGTGCAGCCAAACGGACGGGGCCCGGCGCCACGGTGGGTGGAGGGGCGCGCACGGGCACGGGCACGGGCGCTGGCGCTGGCATGTGCACGTGTCGGATTCACGGGTTCCAGCAGACCCTTAAGGTTCGAACTCTAGGGTGCATGCGGAGATCGTGCCCTCTACCTCTCCGTCTCGAAAGGATCTAACTACTGCAAGAACAACACAAGAGACACAGGGTTTATACTGGTTCTGGCCACCATTGTGGTGTAATACCCTACTCCAGTGTGGTGGGTGGATTGCCTCTTGGGCTGAAGAGGAAGAATAGTACAAGGAAGAACACCCTCGTGAGGGTCTGTTCTTGGCTAGGGGATGAACTGCTAGGGGAGTTCGATCGCCCTTCTCTCTCTCTCTGGATGCTGGATCAGATCTCTACTGGTTTCTTGGTACTCGATCAGATGCATCTCCTCTCGTCCTTTTTTCCTACCCTGGGGGTGGCTAGTCCTATTTATAGGCAAAGGCCCTGGGCCTCTTCCCAAATATTGAGCGGGAAGGGCGCCAACAATTGGCCAATTTGAAGGGGAACATCTGGTACACTTATCCTGACTAAAGTTGGTCTTCGCCTGCCAAAGGCCCTGTGGTGACGCCGTCCTGGGCTCCATGGTGACCTCCTTCCCACCGTTGGACTGGTCTTGGTCTCGTTGCACCGAAATGGGTGCCTTTGCTTGATCCTCTCGCCTGCGCTTGCCCCCTTTGCACCAAAGAGGAAAGGGAGATGCTGCGCGGGCTGGCGCCCGCCTGGCACCCTTGGTCGTCATGGCTTGCGTCATGGGCACCTCGTGAGGTACCCGCCTTGATCTCTCTGCCTCCTCGCGAGCCAGCCTAAGGAGGCCGTGCTTGTGGAAGCGCCATGTCGTCCGCCTCGCGAGGCTTGGCCCCTCGCGAGGGTCTTGAGCCTTGTGTTGATGAAGATGGGCCACGCTGAGCCCCCACTCGAGCCACGCCGCAGGCCGCAGGCAGGCAAGTCTGGGGACCCCCCTTCCCAGAACGCCGACAGTAGCCCCCGGGCCCAAGGTGCGCACGGACTTGGCCGTGCCGAGAGGCGAAAGGGCAAGGGCGAAGCGCCGCGGGCCCTAATAGCCTGCGGCCTTGGGCGCCGCGTGGCGGTTGATTGGACGTAGGCGCTTTTGCAACTGCGCAAGTTATTAAAGGTGTGGCATCCGCTCGGGCTTTGTTCTTCTCCTTCTTCATCCACTGCTCGGATCCCCTTTCTTGCGCTTCTCCTCCCTTCCTCCAAGCTTCCAGATCTGCTCCACCTGCTCGACCCAGGTAGCCATGGAACCTCGCCGGGCCCCGGCCAAAGCTTGGTTCTCGCCTGCCTTGGATTCGCCCAACGTGTCAAAGGCGAGCCTCGCCCTACTGCACCGGATGGCTGCGGCGCAGGGCATTGACGGGGCGCAGATGTTCAAGGTCGGCTCCGATGCCCCTGAAGGCCAAGGGAGCACCTTCTATCCTTTCTTCGTGCTCTCCATTATAGCGGGCCTGGTGCCTCCTTTCTCTGAGTTCTTCCTCGCCGTCCTCCGCCATTACAACTTGCAAGCTTTGCATCTCCACCCCAACTCCGTCCTTCTCCTGGCGATCTTCGCCTACTACTGCGAGGCGCATGTGGGGGTGCAGCCTTCAGTGGCCTTGCTGCGCCACTACTTCTACCTCCGGACCTCCAAGGGTTCCCCTTCTGCTTGCGCGGGCTTCATCGCGTGTGGCAACTCCATGGCCATCTCGAATCCAGGGAAGAGGATCGAGGGCTTCCGGAGCAAGTGGGTATTGGTTGACGCCGGGTGCTTCCACCCTCGGTTGGCCCTTCCCACGGAGCCGCCCGTGAGCTCGGAAGACTGGTGCCGGGCGGAGCTCACGGATCCCCGCGCGAAGTCGATGCTGGCGAAGATGGACGCCGATCTGAAGCCAGCCAACATGGCGACGGCGAAGCTGACCGGGGCGTCATTGCTGAGGGAGTTCCTGGAGCACCAGCTGGCTCCGCTTCGGCAGTACTCTCCCCCGATGTGGAGGCCTCACCCGAGCCCCGCAGCCGTGGGCGAAGAGGACGTGACTGCGGTTCTCCAGTCCCTGGTCGGGGGCGAGGCAGCAAAGCTGGAGGGCGCGCCTTCGCCCCTGTTCCTCCGCGACGATTGGGAGCAAGCTGTGGAGTCCATGCCCGTCTTCAACGGGGACGGGCTCGTGCCCGTGGTGGCTCCCGAGGATCTGGTGGATGTGTCTTCCGGCGACTCCAATGGAGGAGCGGGCGAGGAGGAGCGGGAGGGAGGTCCCAACTCCGAGGAGACTAACGGAGAGTCTAGGGCTCCCCTTCTCCAGCGCAAGCCCCGCGCTCTCCGCCTTTCGCTGAGCGACGATGACGATGACGACAACATGTTGGGCAGCGGGAGCTCGCCCCCGGTCCCGAAGAAGGGCAGGACCGGGTTGATTCCCCGCGGGTCCGCCCTGACTCCGGGGCAAACCGCTGACGCGCCTTCTGCTTCCGAGGTCGACCCCTCCAGCCGGCTCTCCGGCTTCAAGTTTGGCAGGAGACCACTGGAGCTTTCTGGCGACGACCTGTAAGTGCTTGATCCTTGATCCCTGGTTTCTTGTTCCGCTGACGAGGCTTGACGATTACTTCTCTTGAGCAGGCTGGCGCCCACGGCTAAGAAGCCGAAGGGTGCTCCTGAGGCCTCAGCTGTGGCGACACCTCCACCCACGAGGCAGGGCGACCGCG
Source organism: Aegilops umbellulata (assembly GCA_032464435.1). Lineage (NCBI taxonomy): Eukaryota > Viridiplantae > Streptophyta > Magnoliopsida > Poales > Poaceae > Aegilops > Aegilops umbellulata. The sequence continues at coordinate 285,413,627 of CP136055.1, read as the reverse complement.
ACGCACGGGCTTCTCCTGCCCACTCGCCCTTGCGGGGCTTGGCTGATCTGGCTGGGGCCGCAGCCCCCATGGCTCGGTCAACCCTAGAGGCGCCCTTGCCTGGTGCTGCTGCTACGGCTGGGGAGGCGCAGCAGACTCCGTCTCAGGATACTGCAGCCTCACCGCCGCTACCTTCTCCTCCCGTTCCGCCGGCTGCTGGTTCCGCGACTCCTCCTGCTGCCTTGAAGCGCACTGATGCTTCTCCGCCTTCTTCTTCCATCCTAGAGCGAGCCATCGCTGGACTGGACCGGCTACGGCAGGATCTTCTAGGCGCCGACCCTCGCCTGGTGGCCGGGCGCCTGGAGCTGGCCTCGGGGTGGATTCGCTCTGACGCCTCGATTCGGGCAGCGCTGGTTCAGGCCTCGACGGCCTGTGACGAGGAGAGGGAGGCTACCCTCGAGGCGAAGGCTGCCCGTGACGCGGCCCTGGGAGAGGCGGTTGGCATCCGCGGCCGCTGCAAGGAGCTGGAGGACAAGTTGCAAGGCCTTCGTGATCAGCTTGCAGAGGAGACCCGCCTTCGCCAAGAGCAGGAGAAGGGGGTGAAGGCTCGCGAGGCGGCGCTCGAGGACCGGGAGGCAAAGCTCAAGAAGCATCGCAGCCACCTAGGTGCGTTGAAGAAGGAGCTGGAGACGACGAAGGCCGAGCTGGACGCCAAGGCCCGGGTCCTTGCCGAGGATCGCGTGGGCTTCGCGGACATGGAGAAGGATGCCCGCGCTTCACTGAAGACGCTTTACGAGAGTGGCCTGGATAGCGCGCTGGCTGGTGACGGGGACGGCCCCGCCAAACTGCTTCCCTTGTTGGTGAAGGCTCTTGGAGATGTCGCCCTTGGGCTCGCCCCCACAGCCAAGGCCGAGGCGCGAGTCCTGTCTTCTGCCGCGCTGATGCGGGTCTTCGCCCATGTCTACCTTCGCGATCCCAGTGCCGACCTCGACAGCCTGCTAGAGCCGGTGAGCGGCGAGGGCGCCACTGCCGCTGTCGAGGTCGTGAAGGGGCGCGCAGAGGCGCTGCTAGGGAAGTTCCGGGCCTTCAGCACCAAGCCGAAGCGAGGCGCTGCCGACCCCACTACCCCACAAGGCGAAGCCACTCCACGCGACTCCGCTACCGACAAGTGACTCCGCTATTGTTCCTGTTCTTCTTTCGATTCCTGCACATGCACGACGCCTCGGGGAGGCATTTAAATTTGCGTTTGGTACCAAGGCGACAATATGGGTTGTAATATTCACTTTTAAGTTCCTTGAATTTTATGTTCCCCTTCCCTACTTGCTTATGTTCTACGCCGGCAGAGACCGGCCATGCGCATGCCTCACCCAGCATCAGCCCCGACCGGAAACCAGGACGGGACCAAAGGAATGAGGGGCCACGTGACAAGTTAGGCTCCTGAGTCGCGATCCTCAGGAGTCCCCCTTAGCGCAAGAACAACAAGTAGGGAAGCGCGATGTAGGTGCGTTTCCGTTCTACGTCTGCAGAGCCCGACCCCGCGCGTACCTCACCCAGCATAGCCTTTCGGAACTAAGGAGTGAGGGGCTACGGAGCCAGTTAGGCTCCTGAGTCGCGATGCTCAGGAGTCCCCCTTGACGCGCGAACAGCAGGTGACGAGATGAAATGCAGGCGGGGCTACCGTTCTATGTCTGCAGAGCCCGACCCCGCGCGTACCTCACCCAACATAGCCTTTCGGAACTAAGGAGTGAGGGGCTACGGAGCCAGTTAGGCTCCTGAGTCGCGATGCTCAGGAGTACCCCTTGACGCGCAAACGGCCTTCGTACCTTGGCTCCGCTCGGGGAGAGACGCGCGACGAACCAGGCCCGAGGGGCCTGGCTGGGGTGTACGGCTGAGCGTGACCCAGTCGTAGCCTCCGTGCCCTGCCCCCTCGTGCGGCGCTCCCGGGGGGAAGCGTTGCGATAAGGCCGGCCACTGAGCTCTGGGCTCCCTGAGGTTAATGCGGCCCGGAGGCCACCCTCAGTTGTTTATCACCAGTGCGGAGCATAGCGCTTCAGTATGTGTACGGGCATAGCCGCTCCTCGGTAGTGTCGTCAGCCAGCGCGGAGCATGTTGCTTCCACTGGTACGTGGGAGGGGGCTCCCCTCCGGGAGGAGCCCCCGGGGCGTGTACATCCCCGCCCTGACACGTGGCTGGCACGATAGAGCTAAGTGAGGTGTATCTGGGCACCCGTGAGCCAGCGCGGGACTCACGAGGCCCTACCTCTAGGCGGGTTGCGCCTGGCACTGGGCCGTATCTTGAGATGTGTTCCTGCAAAATCTGGTTAGATGCCGGCACTCTACGTCCTCGGGTCCCGGCCCTCGAGCTTGTCTCAGCCGTCGCTGGTATGCCAGGTCGTGATACCGTGGACAAGGCCAGAGGGTGAGGGCTGGAGAGCCAGTAAGAGCCCTGAGTCGCGATGCTTAGGTGCCCCCCCTTTAACGTGCAAGTGGTCGACATGAAGAAGAAAAGGCGCCATGGACGGCATCAAGTAATCAAGCATGATGCATAATTGGAAATAAACGCGGAAGGGATACATGCCGCTGGGCCTAACCCGAGTGGCCTGGGGATGATGCAGTCCGAGGGGCGCCCCCAGTAGAGCAAGCTAGCGACTGAAAAGATAAAAAGGGATACATGCCACCGGGACGGACCCATGCGGCCTGGGAATGACACAACCCTGGAAGGGCGCTCCCAGCTGGGAATGAAACTTGAGAGATGTCAACTGAAGATGTCGTCGGTGCAGTGGCGTTGGTGCAGCAGACTCGGTGGGCTGCAGAAGCCGATGCTCACGAGCCCCCAGGCCCAGGGGCCTCGGGAGGCTCCGGAGGCACTGGTGGCTCCTCGTGAGCAGCTTCCAGCTCCGCCAGGGCTGTGGAACGCCTGTCTTCTTGCGCCTCCAAGATGCTCCTCATGATGCGCCGGTACGCCGCAGCCATGCTCGGCAGGCCACAAGGCATGCGAACATAGCTGTGGGGTGGTCCTCCGCAGCGCCCCACTTGTGAGGGCCAGAGGCGCTCCGCCGTGGCGATCCGGTTGAGCCCTGGTACGTCGACGCAGACGCGCAGCCCACCATCCTCGCCTGGATGGGGAGCCACAGCTGGTGGGCAACGGCAACCTCTTATGATCCTTGACTCCTGTAGTTCTTGAATGGCCTTGCTAACAAACTCCTGCTGGTCTGACCTTCTTTCCCTGGCTTCCTTTCGAGGGAAACGTGCTTCGAAACACGCCTCCACATGGTGCCCCAGCGCCTCCCTCGTGACCTTGGCGAGGTCGGTGGCCCTGCCTGAGGAGGGCGCCGGGCGCGCTTTCCTATGCGATCGAAGGAGGATTCCCCTGGGCAGACCCGGGCCTTGAAGGGCCTGCCTCCTGAGGGGCTGAGCCTGACGTTGTCTTCTTCTTCTTGGGGGTGGTCTCCGGAAGCCTCCTGCTTCCGCGATCTGGGTCTTCTAGTGACGTGGCCTGAAAGGCTCGCTCCAGGGCACACACTGCATCCTTCTCTTGAAATGGCACCGTGATGACGCCGCCGCTTCCTGGCATCTTGAGGAGTTGTAGCCATGGTGAGTCACGGCCATGAACTTGGCCAGCGCCGGGTACCCGAGGATGGCGTTGTACGACAGGCGGATGTGGGCGACGTCAAAGTCGATGAGCTCGGTGCGGTAGTTGTCGTAGGTGCCGAAGGTGACTGGGAGGCGGACCTGCCTGATCGGAACCGTGGAACCGTCGGTGACTCCGGAGAAGGGCTTGGTTGGCTGAAGCTGGTCATAGGGCACTTGGAGGCTGTTGAATGTTTCCACGGACAAGACATTGAGCCCTGCCCCTCCGTCGATGAGGGTCCTGGTGACCAGAACGCTGCTGATGACTGGGGAACAAAGCATTGGGAGGACTCCGGCTGTGGCCGTGCACTTGAGCTGGTCTGCTGAGCTGAACGTGATGATGCAGGCCGACCACTTGAGGGGACGCGTTGCTTCGAGCTTGGGGAGAACTGCATTCACTTCGCGAGCAAACTGCTTGAAGATACGTTGTGAGGCTGGGGCTTGAGCTCCGCCCAGGATGCAGGCGATTGCGCGAGGCTCTTGTAAGCCCCCAGCCGCCTCGTCTTGGTGGCGGTCTTCATTCCTTCTTGGCTGAGGCGGCAACGGCGGCAGGCCTGGGTTGCCATGAGGGCGATCCTCACGAGGATGGTCCCTCCAGTCCCCCTCGCGAGGCGGGTCAGCGGTCCTTGCGAGGTTGGTCATGCCAGCAGTCCTCGCGAGGTTGGTCACGCGAGCCTTGACGTGGGCCCCGATCTTCCCAGCGTCCCGGGTTCCTTCCTCCTCCTCAGCCGTAGCCCCGGTCAGAACGGTCGGGGCGTCGGCCGACTCTTCCTTCTCGCACGGCGCGGAGTTCTTGGCATTCATTGGTGTTGTGGGTGTGGAGGTTGTGGTACACACAGTACCGGCTGCCCCTGGAGGATTCAGGAAGATCCTTGCCCCGCTTGGTTTCCGGCTCTGCCGCGACCACGGCAGCCCCCTTGCGCTTCACGTCCTTGGCCTTGGGCTTCTTCTCTTCTGGGTTTGCGGCAGGCAGCTCGAGGAGGGAGAGGCGTCCCTCCTCAGCTTTGGCGCACTTGGTCGCCAGGTTGAACAACTCCAGGGAGGTGCAGAGGTCTTCATGCATTGCCAACTCCTCCTTCATCTTGATGTCGCGCACGCCATCGGAGAAGGCCGAAATGATGGCTTCCTCGGACACCCTGGGGATCTTGAGGCGCACACTATTGAAGCACTGGATGTACTTTTGCAGGGTCTCTCCAGGTTGCTGCTTGATGCGGTGCATGTCGCTCACGGCGGGAGGCCGGTCGCGGGTACCTTGGAAGTTGGCGATGAAGCGAGTGCGCATCTGGTCCCAGGAGGAGATCGTGCCTGGGGCCAGGTTAAAGAGCCAAGTGCGAGCACCTTCCTTCAACGCCATGGGGAACCAGTTCGCCATGACCTTTTCGTCCCCACTGGCTGCTTCGATTCCCAGCTCGTAAAGATGGAGGAACTCTGTGGGATCAGTCGTGCCGTCGTAGCGAGGAGGCAGATCCGGCTTGAACTTGCCGGGCCACGCGACGCTACGCAGTTCGGGGGTGTAGGCACGGCAGCCAGCGGTGACCACGAGAGGTTTTGGTTGAGGGAGAGCTTGGCCTTTGGGTCCCCTTGTGCTGCAGCTGGGAGCAGGGCTGGGTCTTGACGTGCCGGAGCTGGAGCGGGGTCTCGGCGAGCCGGGGCTGGGAGCGCCTGGGCGGCCTCTTGCGGTCGTGGGACTTCTTGGCAGCTCCGCTCCTGCTGGGCCGGCGCACGACGAAGCGGGTTCCGCCCAGGAGCAGCGCGCCTTGGGGCCATGGAATCTTCTTGGAAAGGAGGCGGCTGGAATGCCCCCGGGGCTTCATTGCCCACGCGGGGTGGAGTGCGGCGCAGCGGTGCAGAAGGTGCAGGAGAGCCCCCTGCGGCGCGGACGAGCTCGGCGACGCGGTCGAGCCACTCCTCGTAGACGTCGTCGACGGGGCGGTAGCGCAGGAGCTCGTTCGCCGCGATGAGCGCAGCTCGAGTCTCCAAGGGCGCGCGAAGCGCATGCGACGAAGAACCGGCCGGGGTGAGCGACGGAGTGGCGGTGCGGCCATCCCGCCGCACGGATGGGTGCTGAGAGGATGCTTGCTGCTCGTTCCCCGCCAAGCCGGTGGCGGCATTGATGGCGGGCGATGGGGAACGATGAGGACGCCCACCGACGGGGGCCGTCTGGATGGCGCGGGAAGCGATGGCGGCCCGGCGCTCGGCGCGGGCCCGATGAGCGTCAGACATGGATGCGACGGATGGAGGAGAGCGGAGCGGTGGAAGACGGACTCCGGCGCACCCATACCTGGCGCGCCAAATGTCAGATTCACGGGTTCCGGCAGACCCTTAAGGTTCGAACTCTGGGGTGCGCGCGGAGATCGTGCCCTCTACCTCTCCGTCTCGAAAGGATCTAACTACTGCAAGAACAACACAAGAGACACAGGGTTTATACTGGTTCGGGCCACCATTGTGGTGTAATACCCTACTCCAGTGTGGTGGGTGGATTGCCTCTTGGGCTGATGAGGAAGAACAGTACAAGGAAGAACAACCTCGTGAGGGTCTGTTCTTGGCTAGGGGATGAACTGCTAGGGGAGTTCGATCGCCCTTCTCTCTCTCTCTCTCTAGATGCTGGATCAGATCTCTACTGGTTTCTTGGTACTCGATCAGATGCCTCTCGTCTCGTCCCTTTTTCCTACCCTGGGGGTGGATAGTCCTATTTATAGGCAAAGGCCCTGGGCCTCTTCCCAAATATTGAGCGGGAAGGGCACCAACAATTGGACAATTTGAAGGGGAACATCTGGTACACTTATCCTGACTAAAGTTGGTCTTCGCCTGCCAAAGGCCCTATGGTGACGCTGTCCTGGGCTCCATGGTGACCTCCTTCCCACCGTTGGACTGGTCTTGGTCTCGTTGCACCGAAATGGGGGCCTTTGCTTGATCCTCTCGCCTGCGCTTGCCCCCTTTGCACCAAAGAGGAAAGGGAGACACTGCGCAGGCTGGCGCCCGCCTGGCACCCTTGGTCGTCATGGCTTGCATCATGGGCACCTTGTGAGGTACCCGCCTTGATCTCTCCGCCTCCTCGCGAGCCAGCCTAAGGAGGCCGTGCTTGAGGAAGCGCCGTGTCGTCCGCCTCGCGATGCTTGGCCCCTCGCGAGGGTCTTGAGCCTTGTGTTGATGAAGATGGGCCACACTGGGCCCCCACTCGAGCCACGCCGCAGGCAGCAGGCAGGCAAGTCTGGGGACCTCCGTTCCCAGAACGCCGACAACACGAGCTCGCGCGGGTCCGCGGAGACCTCGCTGACGCCCGCGGCTTCCAGCTCCGCGATAGTGCTTGGCGACCAGCCCGTCAATGCTACAGGGATGATCGCTGACGCGGGCGCGGGGATGGGAGCGGGTACGGGAGCGGGGGCAGCAACCGTCGCGGCCAGCTCATTCTAGGCCATGTCCATTCCTCCTTATTTTCTATCTCCTCCAACTCAGAGTCGACTTCACCAAACTTGAAGACTAGTGACAGATGATCGTTCTGCGACATGGCGTTGGTGGAGGTCTGCGGCTGCGGGAGTGAGGGGAATGGGAGGCGAACAGTAAGACCGCTCGCATTAAACAGCAGCTCGGGTGCCATTACTGTAGAGGAAGGCAGGCGGCCATGGAAGTCAAAGGGCTCTCTTCCCAGTGAGCCTGCGCAGCGTACAGCTCGCGCGCTTCCCGGTGAGCCTGTGCATTGGAGGACAGCTTGCACGCCTCTTGGTCAGCCTGCGAACTGGACTGCGGTCGCACGCCTCCCGTTCAGTCAAGGTCAAGCAGCTGTCCGCACGACACCTCCTACAACCATTAAAACCAAGACACGTGGCGTCAGGTGAATGGTTAAAAGAACGCACACAGTTTGAATTCTACAAACGTTTGAGATATTAAAGTGGCAGCTATTTTTTCAAAATGCCTTTGTTGGCTGTTATTATTCGAGTGCGCCTTCTCTCAAAATGGACATGAAAATGCCACAGCATGTCGGGTGCCATTCCATGATAGCATGCCAAGTTTCATGAATTTCAGACGAGTTTTGTATTTACTAGAATTTAAAAACCAGACATCTCAATGTTTTGCGGGCAATCAATGATGCCCTAGTGTTTGAAATTCATTCCCATTTCTTGCATGGGACCTAAGCATGCACCCAAGGACAAAAATTTGATTTTTCAACCAATTTATATGCACTGGAGCCTGTGCATGTAGTTCAAATTTGAATTATGCACATAAATGCATTGAAAACTCAGTTAGTGCATAAAAATATCCAAACGAACCGCAAAAAATCCCATAAATTGACACAACACTCTTGTTGTTCTATCTTGACACGAGAAAATTTATGAAATCAATAAGAGACAATGGATATCATTTCATACCCAAAGGTGGGACGTTCCCTATCAAAACCATCATGCTAGTTGTGAGAAGCTCTGGTTTGTGAGAAGCGTATACCCGAATCTGCCCCGAATGGGATAATTTTTTTACCACAGCATGTTGATGCCGCACCATGATAGCATGACAAGTTTCATGAATTTCAGACGAGTTATGGATTTACTAGAATTCAAAAACCAGGCATCTCATCTTTTTTCCGGCAATCAACAATGCCCTGGTGTTTGAATTACATTCTCATCTCTTGCATGGGACCTAGAAATTCACCCAAGGACACCGATTTGATTTTTCAACCAACTTTAGTGCATTGGACATGTGCTTGTAGTTCAAATTTGAATTATGCACATAAAATGCCTAGAAAATCAAGTTAATCCATAAAAATGTCCAAATGAACGCAAAAAATCACAAAAATGACATAACACTCCTGTTGTTCTATCTTGACACTAGTAAAATTCTGAAAGCAATAAGAGGCAATGGATATCCTTTCGTCTCCAAAGGTGGGACGTTCCCTATCGAAACCATCATGCTTGTTGTGAGAAGCTCTAGTTTGTGAGAAGCTTACACCCGAACCTGTCCCAAATGGGATAAAAAAATTACCACAACATGTTGATGCCGCTCAATGATAGCATGCCAAGTTTCATGAATTTCAGACGAGTTATTGATTTACTAGAATTTCAAAACCAGGCATCTCAACGTTTTGCTGGCAATAAATAGTGCCCTGGTGTTTGAATTTCATTCCAATCTCTTGCTTGGGACCTAGAAATTCACCCTAGGACACACATGTGATTTTCCAACCAACTTTGGTGCATTGGAGCATGTGCTTGTAGTTCAAATTTGAAATATGCACATAAAATGCTTACAAAAGCTAGTTAATGTATAAAAAAGGCCAAACAAACCTCGAAAAATTCCAAGATTAAACACAACACTCCTGTTGTTCTATGTTGAAAGTAGAGATTTTTTGAAAGCAATAAGAGGCAATGGATATCGTCCCATCCCCAAAGGTGGTACGTTCCCTATCGAAACCATCATGCTGGTTTGTGAGAAGCTTATACCCAAACCTATCCCAAATGGGACAAAATTTTCACCACGGCATGTTGATGCTGCTCCATGATAGCATGCCAAGTTTCATGAATTTCAGACGAGTTTTGGATTTACCAGAATTTAAAAACCAGGTATCTCAACGTTTTGCCGGCAATCAACAATGCCCTGGTGTTTGAAATTCATTCTTGTCTCTTGCATGGGACCTAAGCATGCACCCAAGGACACACATTTTATTTTTCAACCAATTTATATGCACTGGAGCATGTGCATGTAGTTCAATTTTGAATTATGCACATAAAATGCCTAGAAAACTCAGTTAATGCATAGAAATATCCAAATGAACCCGGAAAAATCCCAAAAATTGGCACAACACACCTGTTGTTCTATGTTGACACATAATTTTTTTTGAAAGCAATAAGAGGCAATGGATATCGTTTCATCCCCAAAGGTGGGACGTACGTTCCCTACCGAAACCATCAGGCTTGTTGTGAGAAGCCCTCGCTTGTGAGAAGCATATACCCAAACCTGCCCCAAATGGGACAATTTTTTTACCACGGCATGTTTATGCCGCTCCATGATAGCATGCCAAGTTTCATGAATTTCAGACGAGTTTTGGATTTACTAGAATTTAAAAACCAGGCATCTCAATGTTTTGCCGGCAATCAACAGTGCCCTGGTGTTTGAAATTCATTCCCATTTCTTGCATGGGACCTAAGCATGCACACAAGGACACATATTTGATTTTTCAACCAATTTATATCCACTAGAGCATGTGCATGTAGTTCAAATTTGCATTATGCACATAAATGCATTGAAAACTTAGTTAATGCATAAAAATATCCATACAAACCCCGAAAAATCCCAAAAATTGACACAACACTCCTGTTGTTCTATGTTGACACGGGAAAAAATTTGAAAGCAATAAGAGGCAATGGATATCATTTCGTCCCCAAAGGTGGGACGTTCCCTATCGAAACCATCATTCTTATTGTGAGAAGCACTGGTTAGTGAGAAGCATATACCCGAACCTGCCCCAAATGGGACAAAAAATTTACCACGACATGTTGATGCCACTCCATTATAGCATGCCAAGTTTCATGAATTTCAGACGAGTTTTCTATTTACTAGAATTTAAAAACCAGGCATCTCAACATTTTGCCGGCAATCAACAGTGCCCTGGTGTTTGAATTTCATTCCAATCTCTTGCATGGGACCTAGAAATTCACCCAAGGACACACATGTCATTTTTTAACCAACTTTAGTGCATTGGAGCATGTGCTTGTAGTTCAAATTTGAATTACGCACATAAATTGCCTACAAAGCCCAGTTAATGTATGAAAAAGGCCAAACGAACACGAAAAATTCCAAGATTAAACACAACACTCCTGTTGTTCTATGTTGACACTAGAAATTTTCTGAAAGCAATAAGTGGCTACGGATATTGTCCCGTCCCCAAAGGTGGTACGTTCCATATCAAAACCATCATGCTTGTTGTGAGAAGCTCTGGTTTGTGAGAAACTTATACCCAAACCTGCCCAAAATGGGACAAAATTTTCACCACAGCATGTTGATGCCGCTCCATCATAGCATGCCAAGTTTCATGAATTTCAGACAAGTTTTGGATTACTAGAATTTAAAAACCAGGTAGCTCAACGTTTTGCCGGCAATCAACAGTGCCTTGGTGTTTGAAATTCATTCCAATCTCTTGCATGGGACCTAGAAATTTACCCAAGGACACACATGTGATTTTTCAACCAACTTTGGTGCATTGGAGCATGTGTCTGTAGTTCAAATTTGAATTATGCACATAAAATGCCTAGAAAACCCAGTTAATGTATGAAAAAGGCCAAACGAACCCCGAAAAATTCATTGCCATTTCTTCCGTGGGACCTAAGCATGCACTGAAGGACACATATTTGATTTTTTTCAACCAATTTGTATGCACTCGAGCATGTGCATGTAGTTTAATTTTGAATTGTGCATGTGAAATGGCTAGAAAACCAGTTTATTGTATAAAATGTCCAAACGAACCCTGAATAATTCCAATTCTTTTACGACACACATATAGTTGCATGTTCACTGCGGATAAAAGGTTGACCATTGCCGCTGTGACCCCATTTTGTAATTCAAATCAAGTAGATCCCACATAGTTTATTATCACCAACCGTTTGAGATGTAGTACAAAATATCTTGGAGCATCGTCGGTGAATAGAACGCCTATGGCTTACGCGAGAAGGTGCGTCGGCTACAGTCCACAGCCGGCGTGTCAAGCACACTATCTCACACCCCAAAAACTCCCGCCTCTGCATCCCTCGCAATCTTGAAAATATGTACCGCCTGGAAGGTTTTAATGTTTGATAGCACATGATTAGTATGTGTAGACTGTGTGCGATGTCTGTTACTCCATCTCTGCTTCAGTCCCTTGATTCAAATTTTCAGTAGCCCCGACATTTTACTCCCGCCTCTGCATCCCTCGAAATCTCTAAACTATCTGCTCTCCCTTGATCCAAATTTTTAGTAGCCCCGCCTTCTTACTCCCGCCTAGTAAAACTTTCTGTTACTGCAGTATTTCCTCAAACACAACCTTGATTCCCCCTCCACACACACACACCCCCAAAACCTCCGCTCACACACACACAACCCTCGAAACCATTGGTAGGTCGCCGCCATCGTCGGCTCCTCCATCCTGAACCTCTGCCCGTGTGCCGGGGAGCTCAAGGAGCCATTGGCCAAAAAGAGGTTTATTGCGGCCTTTTCGCCCGACACCGACGAGGTGGCCGCCGGGGTGTCCCCGTCATCCTCCGCGGGACCGATCCACCATCGCCGGTCCCCTGATCCGCCCGCCGCCGCGCCCCTATGCCGGTTCGAGGACTTCCCCGTCCTCCCTCAGACTCGGCAGCCGATGAAGTCCTACCTCGGGGTCCGGCAGCGGCGGTGGGGACATGGGTCGCTGAGATTACAAATTGAGAGACCCACACCCGCCGGTGGCTCGCTAACTTCCACACGGCCGAGCTCGTGGCCATGGAGTACGACCGCTGGCAGGTCCGCTGCCACGGCACGGCGGCTAGGCTCAATTTCCCCTTCGGCACACGTCCGGTCCACCTCGTTTCGCCGGAGCCAGGGATGGTGAGCTCGGCTATGGCGCGGGAGGACAGTGAGGCATGGGAGCGCCTTGAGGCCGAGGCCGCCGATGAGGCCTACATGCAAGAGCTCCGCCCGCAGCACCCAGAGCTCGTGGAGGCGGAGCTGGCGATCTTTGCCGCCGCGGAGGGCGGCGAGGTTATCGCGCTCTCCTCCGATGACGAGGTCGAAGGCGGCGAGGACGACGGTGCCGAGGGCGGCGAGGTTATTGCGCTCTCCTCTGATGATGAGGTTGAAGATGGCGGCGACGGAGGCGCAGAGGGCGTCGAGGTGGGCCCCGAGGACGAGGAGGTCGATGTCTATGAGTGGAGGAGTGCCTTCCCCAACGACCCCGACGATGGTACTGGCCCGGACCCGGCTCGCGGAACACTGTACATGACAAGGAAGGATTCACTCGACCTCTACTTCGACCGAAAGTAGTTTAGCTTAGTTTAAATTTATGTTTTATGTTCAGTTATGCAAAACTATCTATGCTTATGTTTGAATGCATGCTACTTTCGGTTGAACCTGCTTTGAACTTGATCAAATTGAAGTTTACAACCTTAAGTATAGGGGATCGACTAGAAAAGGCCAAAAATTGCTGGAGTATATATATATATATATATATATCCACTAAGGGTTTTAGTCCTTTAACTTTTTAAGGATCGCCTAGAGATGTCCTTATGACTTGTTTATTTTAGTTCTTCATAATGTGATGCTCTATATGTGCAACTATTTGCCATGCAGTTCAATTTCATCAATAACAGTTTCAACAATACCACTATGAATTACGATATTTGGTTGTTGTTAAGGATATTCCAGTTAACATGCCTTTTCATTTTTCAATTGTTGTTTAGCAACATGCATTGTACTGAATGACTAAATATGCAATCCCAGGCTACATAGCAACAAGGAAGAGTGTTACCTTAATGTTCCGATGATGTCTAGATATACATGTAATAAAATCTTATATAATGGGATGGATGGAGTGTTGTACTACATCATTTTTCAATTGTTGTTTAGCTTCTAATATTAACTTGGTGCTTTTAGGTACATATATCATTGCAATGATCCACACTTCGACCCTTTCTGCGTATGGGGCAATGAGATATTCATGAACCAGCATCAAGTGAGGAAACTGATAAAGATTGTTATTAAAATGGGTCAAAAGATGTCAATTGAACTTTTTTATACTTTATGCAAGACAACAGTGAACTGCAGGATGGTAAGTAAGAACCCTGTAGCCTTCTTTTTATTGCCCGTAATGAGTTGTGTTAGATGACAATATCTGAATCTTTTTTCTTTTGCAGTGGATCCTGAAGCAGTTTCCTCAATATTACCTCTCAAACTACATGATTGGCGGCCGGCCATCACAAGGGGTTGGACTAGAGTCTTGCATGCCTTCTGCATCCAGGAGAGCACAATAGGGCCATTCCGCTTCACCTTGTTCAGCAACTGGAATGTATGTCGCCTCTTTCTTTACCATCTGTAATAGTACAAGTATAGAACCCTGGTACATCATTCTTTATTTGGTGCTTATGTAATTGTTAAACATATGTACCTGTGAATCAAATAATGCATTGGTTGCTTGAACCTGATGGATATGAATGAAGCTATAGCCTACTTTCAAGTTTAAACTAGGTACAGTTTTAAATAGCAGCAATTAAATTAGGGCGAAATTATGTTGTGCAGGTCATTACAGCACACAAGGTTGCTAAAATAGAAACGTTTGCGATATACACCATAATCCGAGACGGTTCACAGAGAGGAAACGTGTGCAAGCATGCACACGGTTGCCGTTTGCAAAGCGTGTGTGATTTCAGACACTATCACATACGGTGCGGGAAAACTAAATGTGTGTGATTGCCTACCGACCGTACACGGTTTATAATCATGAACTGTTTGTGATGTGCCAGGCATCGTAAAACTCTCGTGCCTAGAATCTGCCTGGAAAACTCCCGTGCCTGGAATCTGCCTGGTTTTAGGCAGAACCACAAAACTCCGACTATGATGGCAATGCAAGCACAAACGAGTGAGGGAGTCCTGGATTAGGGGTTCCTCGGACAGCTGGACTATATACTTTGGCTGGACTGTTGGACTATGAAGATACAAGATTGAAGACTTCGTCCCGTGTCCGGATGGGACTCTCCTTGGCGTGGAAGGCAAGCTTGGCAATACGGATATGTAGATCTCCTCCCTTGTAACCGACTCTGCGTAACCGTAGCCCCCTCCGGTGTCTATATAAACCGGAGGGTTTAGTCCATAGGACAACAACAATCATACCATAGGCTAGCTTCTAGGGTTTAGCCTCTACGATCTCGTGCTAGATCAAATCTTGTAATACTCATATCATCAAGATCAATCAAGTAGGAAGTAGGGTATTACCTCCATCAAGAGGGACCGAACCTGGGTAAACATCGTGTCCCCCGCCTCCTGTTATCATCCGCCTTAGACGCACAGTTCGGGACCCCTACCCGAGATCCGTCGGTTTTGACACCGACAACGAGTAGCAAGGATGAAGCGTTTGGGATATTCGAGATATCGGAAACGGTTATATAGGGACAACTATATTCATCAAGGCTCCCTATCCCCGATGGTTTCTGGGTCGTGTGGGAAGGACCCCCCTATCGCCCACACTCACTTGGCGATTGTTCCAAATGTTGTCGCGGAAAGGGGTAAAAAACCGTTTGTTTAGGACCGACGCGCACAAGTGAAGAAGAAGAAGAAGAAGAAGAAGAAGAAGAAGAAGTTGCACCAGCAGTGGGGCATTATGGATGGATGAACTATTTCCTCTCTGTGTATATTGATATAGATGAACTATTTTGATGGTGTGCATGTCTTTGGAACAAGTAGCAGCCTAGGTCCGCTTGACTATAAGGAACTATTTATCTGGCTAGCTTTCTCTACTACTCCTTCTAGTGATCGGTATGCAATGCATGTGTCAGTAGACATGATAGCTTGTCCATGGAAGTTGAACTACAGCGACCATCATGTTTCATACACTGCCACTCGCAATTCCCACGACGCTGCTCCAACCCATGGCACAACGTCCCCCGACGTGCGCCTCATCCCTCTCGATCGCACCGCCCCTTTGCCTTTGTGTGCATGACATGTAGGACAGCTGAAATGCGGCAAGCATCAAGTGGCTATTTGGTTCTAGGCCTAACAATGCCACACTTTGCCACACAATGTTGCCTCACTTGCCTAAGGTTAGTTCTTCAAAATGAGAGCCACAAGTTGGGAAGCCTAAGGGAACCTTGCCACACTTTTTGAGTGCATGTGATGTGGGACCCTAGTGTGGCTTGCCTAAGGTGTGGCTTTAACCAAACACCCACCCAAGTTGGTCAAACTTGCCTAACCTCAGGTGTGGCAACCTTAGGCAAACTTAGTCTCAAACCAAACAACCCCCAAGTTTCTACCATAGCCACAAGCGATTCCCACGACGCCCCTCGAACCCATGACACCACACGTCCCCCGACCTGTAGCTCACCCCACTCACCCCCCCCCGCCCCTCTGCCTTCGGGAGGATGACATGTGGATCAGCCACCTATCGGGTCCACTGAAGCTCAGTCCCGTGGGCCCCAAGACGGAAATGTAACTCTTGCGCCAGGCCTTGTGGTGCTACCTCTGCACGAACTCGTGCCAAGCTCGAGATTTGTTTCTTACTAGCAAGATGCCCATGTGTTGCACGGAACATCAAGATGAAGGAAATATACCATAGAGGGAATAATAAAGTTGTTATTTATATTTCCTTATATCGTCATATATGTTTATTATTCATGCTAGAATTGTATTAACCGGAAACTTAGTACATGTGTGAATACATAGACAAACAGAGTGTCCCTAGTATGCCTCTACTAGACTAGCTCGCTAATCAAAGATGGTTAAGTTTCCCAACCATAGACATGTGTTGTCATTTGATGAATGGGATCACATCATTAGAGAATGATGTGATGGACAAGACCCATCTGTTAGCTTAGCGTAATGATTGTTTAGTTTTATTGCTATTGCTTTCTTCATGACTTATACATGTTCCTATGACTATGAGATTATGCAACTCCCGAATACCGGAGGAACACCTTATGTGCTGTCAAACGTAACAACGTAACTGGGTGATTATAAAGATGCTCTACAGGTGTTTCCGATGGTGTTTGTTGAGTTGGCATAGATCGAGATTAGGATCTCTCACTCCATGTATCGGAGAGGTATCTCTTGGCCCTCTCGGTAATGGACATCACTATGAGCCTTGTAAGCAATCTGACTAATGAGTTAGTTACAGGATGATGATTACGGAACGAGTAAAGAGACTTGCTGGTAACAAGCTTGAAATAGGTATGATGATACCGACGATCGAATCTCGGGCAAGTAACATACCGATGACAAAGGTAACAACGTATGTTGTTATGCGGTTTGACTAATAAAGATCTTCGTAGAATATGTAGGAGCCAATATGAGCATCCAGGTTTCACTATTGGTTATTGTTCGGAGATGTGTCTCGGTCATGTCTACATAGTTCTCGAACCCGTAGGGTCTGCAGGCTTAACGTTCGATGACGATTTGTATAATGAGTTATGTGATTTGATGTCCGAAGTATGTTCCGAGTCCCAGATGAGATCACGGACATGACGAGGAGTCTCGAAATGGTCGAGAGGTAAATATTCATATATTGGAAGGTTACATTCAGACACCAGAATGGTTCGGGTCGTTTCGGATAAGTTTGGGAATATCGGGGGTTATCGGAACCCCCCCCCCCCCGGGAGGTTAATGGGCCACCATGGGCCTTAGTGGAGAAGAGATCGAGAGGGCCGGCCAGGAAGTGGCACACGCACCCAGTTTCCAATCCGAATTGGACAAGGGGTGGGGGCGGCGCCTCCCCTCCTTCCTTCTCTCCTCTTCCTCCTTCCCTCCTTCTCCTAGTGGGAATAGGAAAGGGAGGGCCGAATCCTACTTGGACCGGGAGTCCAAGTAGGACTCCCCCATATGGCGCCCCCCCTTGGGCTGGCCTCCTCTTCCCCCTCCTTTATATACGTGGGAGAAGGCACCCCAAAGGCACACCAAGTCTTCTCTTAGCCTTGTGCGGTTCCCCCCTCCACGGTTACACACCTCGGTCATATCGTCGTAGTGCTTAGGCGAAGCCCTGCGCCGGTAACTTCATGATCACCGTCGCCATCCCGTCATGCTGACGGAACTCTCCCTTGTCCTAAACTGGATCAAGAGATCGAGGGGCGTCATCGAGCTGAACATGTGCTGAACGCGGAGGTGTCGTACGTTCGGTGCTTGGATCGGTTGGATCACGAAGACGTTCGACTACATCAACCGCGTTACTAAACGCTTCCAGAGGGAGTCTTGGATTAGGGGGTGTCCGGATAACCGGACTATAACCTTTAGCCGGACTCCTGGACTATGAAGATACAAGATTGAAGACTTCATCCCGTGTCTGGATGAGACCTTCCTTGGCGTGGAAGGCAAGCTTGGCGGTGCGGATATTCAGATCTCCTACCATTGTAACCGACTTTGTGTAACCCTAACCCTCTCCGGTGTCTATATAAACCGGAGGGTTTTAGTCCGTAGGACAATCCCAACATACAACAATCATACCATAGGCTAGCTTCTAGGGTTTAGCCTCCTTGATCTCGTGGTAGATCTACTCTTGTACTACCCGTATCATCAATATTAATCAAGCAGGACGTAGGGTTTTACCTCCGTCGAGAGGGCCCGAACCTGGGTAAAACATTGTGTCCCTTGTCTCCTGTTACCATCCGCCTAGACGCACAGTTTGGGACCCCCTACCCGAGATCCGCCGGTTTTGACACCGACATTGGTGGTTTCATTAAGAGTTCCTCTGTGTCGTCACGATCAGGAAGGATGCCTCTTCCCGTCTTTAAAGACGGTGCCGTTACTAAGGGAGCCTTGGCTGTCGGCCAAACTCTCCGGCTAGGTGGTTTTCTTATGACCGTATGTTCGGCTGTTGCGCCGACGGTGACCTCTCGGGTCATCGAAAGCAATCTTCACGTCAGCTCGGAACTCGTCGAGCAGTTAGATCCAATGGATCTCTCTTCAGTAAACGAGCTCCGGGATCGCATCGCCGCCCTGGGGGTCGCTACAGATTACGACCAAGTTGGGCTTAAACCCGATCTAAGAGAAATTAACTCTCCCCAAGCCACCCATCACATTGTCGTGGTCGAGGCGCAGTGCAGCGATCCTTCATCTATCCTAAGGACTAGCTACGTCCGGATTTCCGATCCCTCCAAGACGGATACCCGCGGAGGGGAGGATGTAACTCAAGACTATGAACTTAGAATCAGGCAACGGGCTAGATTCATTGGACAACATCCAAGAATCCAAACTTCAGAGTTCGGAAACTCCTTGGCCACTGAGTCCCAGATTGGGTGAGGTTTCGGATTCAACTCCACCCACCCACCCGAACATAAGCGATCTATCCCAAATCAGGCAAAAGCCCAAAGAAACAGTACATCATGACTGGGCGAGATTCCTCCTGGTTATGAACAGGATAAAGCTTAAATATCCTAAAAAGATTCAAACGTGTCAAACAAGTCCTTCGGCGGTTCTCCGAACCCAAGAGACAGGCTATGGGAGAGGAGCTAGCCAAGCTATTGGAGGCCGGATTCATCAGAGATATAAAACATCCGGACTGGCTAGCAAACTTCGTGATGGTACCAAAGAAGGAAAAATCATGGCGCCTGTGCGTCGATCTCAAAGACCTTAACAAGGCCTGCCCAAAGGATCCCTTCCCCCTCCCTCGCATCGATCAAATTATCGACGCCACTGCAGGACACGGTTCGTTGTGTTTCCTTGACGCATACTATGGCTACCATCAAATCAAGATGGCAGAGTCAGACCAATCCGCAACGGCATTCATCACACCATACGGCCCATTCTGCTTCAACACAATGCCCTTCGGGCTCAAAAACGCCGGCGCAACATATCAGCGCATGATTCAGACATGTCTGGCAAACTAGATCGGCAAAACAGTGGATGCATACGTGGATGATGTGGTCGTAAAAACAAGACATGTCGAATCTCTAGTAGACGACTTGAGGCTTATATTCGATAACCTCCGAACATATGACATCAAGATCAACCCGGAAAAATGCGTTTTCGGCGTTCCAGCCGGAAAGATCTTGGGCTTCATCGTATCCGGTAGAGGAATTGAAGCAAATCCAGCCAAGATCCGAGCTTTGTCGCAATTGGATATCCCAAAGGACCTCAAACAAATACAAAAATTGACCGGATGCATGGCGGCTCTAAGCCGCTTCATCTCCCGCCTGGGGGAAAAGGCACTACCCCTCTATCGCCTCCTTCGGCGCACCGAACACTTCGAGTGGACGGATTCCGCGGCGGCTATATTGGCAACAAACCCAGTCCTGGCCGCGCCAAATATCGGCGAACCAATGCTATTATACATTGCAGCAACACACCAGGTTGTTAGCGCAGTGCTCGTCGTCGAACGAGAAGCGGACGGACACAAATTCCCCCTTCAAAAGCCGGTCTACTATGTGTCCACTGTCCTCACTCCATGCAAATCACGGTACCCGCATTATCAAAAGATTGCATACGTGGTATTCATGGCATCCCGGAAGCTGTGACACTACTTTCAAGAGTGTTCGATAACAGTAGCCTCCGAAGTACCACTCAATGATACTATAAATAACCGTGATGCAACGGGCCGGATCGCAAAATGGGCCATCGAGATCCTCCCATTCGACATAACTTATAAGCCACGGTGAGCTATTAAGTCGCAAGTTTTGGCCGACTTCGTCGCAGAATGGACGGAGGCCGAACTCCCTAAAGAGTACGGCACATATTCAAACTGGATCATGCATTTCGAAGGCTCCAAAATGTTGGCCGGTCTGGGGGCTGGCGTCGCTTTGGCGTCCCCCACGGGAGACACAGTTCAATACGTACTCCAGATTATGTACACAGACTCCAACAATGCAGCCGAATACGAGGCCCTTTTACATGGTCTCCGGATGGCAGTATCCATGGGCATTCAATGCTTAGAGGTGAGCGGGGATTCGAACCTCGCAATATCCCAAATAAATGGAGACTTCGATGCCAAGGATCCTAAAATGGCAGCTTACCGCAATGCCGTCTTAAAAATGTCAGCTCGGTTTGAGGGGCTCGAATTTCACCACATAGCCTGGGAAAACAATGAGGCGGCAGACGTCCTGGCACGCATCGGCACAAAATGCGATGCAGTCCCCCCCAACATCTTCTTGGAAAGGCTATTCAAGCCATCCGTAGTATGGGAAGGGGAACCTGGCAATAACAGCCCGGATCCAACCGCACTGTCCGGCACCGAACAATCTGACATAATCGGAGGTTCTGCCAATGAAATTACAACTTCAGCCCACTTAATAATGGTCGTCATCGCCCCGTGGACAGAACCATTCCTAGCCTACCTTACTAGGCAGGAGCTCCCAGAGGACCAAAATGAGGCACGCTGCATAGTGCGGCGATCTAAAGCATACAAAGTCCATGAGGGAGAGCTTTATAAGAAAAGCACTACTGGAGTCTTCCAAAGGTGCATCTCTGAAGAGGAAGGGCGGAACTTGCTGGCTGAAATTCACGCCGGACTCAGTGGTCATCACGCTGCAGCTCGGTCCCTTGTAAGCAAGGCTTTCCGTGCAGGCTTTTATTGGCCGACGGCCCGGGCAGACGCTCAGGACTTGGTCCAACGATGCGTCGGCTGCCAGCTTTTCGCAAACCAAAGCCATATGCCACCCAACGCCCTCCAAACTATCCCCATTACTTGGCCATTCGTGGTCTGGGGGCTTGACATGGTGGGACCCCTTAAAGGTGGAACCCACAAGAAAAAAATACTTACTGGTCATGGTGGATAAGTTCAGCAAATGGATAGAAGCCAAGCCTGTTAAAACGGCCGAATCCGGACCGGTGATAGACTTCATATCTGGGGTCATACACCGTCATGGCGTCCCCCACAGCATCATCACTGATAACGGCACGAACTTTACGGCCGATGAGGTAAAACTATGGTGCAAAAACATGGGCATTAAGCTCGGTTATGCTTCCGTCTATCACCCACAAACTAACGGACATATGGAACGTGCAAATGGTCTTATCATGAGCGGCATCAGACCCAGATTAGTGCGGTCCCTTAAGGAATCTAACACGCACTGGGTGGAGGAGCTCGACTCCGTACTCTGGGGGCTGCAGACCACGCCGAATCGCACCACCGGATACACACCATTCTTCATGGTGTACGGCGCAGAGGCGGTTTTGCCTTGCGACATCATTCATGACTCACCTCGAGTGCGCATGTACGAAGAAAGAGAAGCCAAACTCGATCGGCAGGACAGCTTGGATGCCTTAGAGGAGGAGCGTGACGTGGCAAAAGCCTGTTCCACATTCTATCAACAGCAGGCTCAAAGATATCAAAGCAGAGAAGTACGGGCCAAAAATTACAACGTTGGCGAACTAGTTCTACGCTTGCCGGACAAGAAAAAGGACAAACTGAAGCCCAAGTGGGAGGGTCCCTTCATAATCGACCAAGTCCTGACTAGCGGGGTGTATCACCTGCGAGATGCGTCGAACAACCAACTCAAGCCGTACCCATGGAACGCAGCCCGTCTCCGAAGATTCTATGCCTAGCGCCTGACTCTGTGTTCGTCTCCTACCTCTGTCAATTTTTTATATATATTTTATGTCTTACATTTCTCTCCTTCCCTTAAAGACTCATAAAGAGACGCGCTATCCGCGCTCTCTATACCTGGGGGCTTCTTTAAACAGAAGCTTATTTATACGGGCTTCATGCCCAACACATGTGTCAAACTTCTGCATGTACCTTTTATTCACCATTATATGCATCGATATGACTTAAGTTTTGGCCAAGCTGGGTTGCCTGGCTCCTGTGCTTACCCCTACGTTCCCGATTGTTCGGCTAGGTGGTAAAGGGAGCACCTCTGCGATTGTTACTGCTGGGTCAGCCGGATGTGTACCTCACACTGGGTGAAGCCAAAAGCTAGCGTTCTTAAGGGAATATTAGGTCGGTGAACTAAAGATGACTTTTTTTACTTATTTATGTTCCCCCAGATGCTTTTTCTGTGTTCGCAGTCCGGACATGCACTTTAGGGCATGCCTCCCAGAGAAAGGAACCCCTAACGGAACTATTCTCTTTGGAGGATGTTTCTTTCTAACCATGTAATATAACATAACTAGTTGGGCACTTGTCTGATAAAGCACTAATGACCCCTACGCCTGGTCTCCATGCATACCCCGGTTCTTATATAACCGCTAGGGTATTCGGACACACTCCGGATCGTCAGGTCCCGAGGTCGAAGCGAAAAGGTCGGCAACGACAAACGATCTACAATCCGGCTAGAAGGCATTACACATGTCAATTAAAATTACATAGTCACTCTGACTGGTTGTATTCCTCTTCAATACCATCTGACAGGCCGTCGAATTTATAGTCCTGCTGGGAATACTTCGCGGCCAATTCTACTTGGCCGTATACTAAGCTTACAGGGATCTCCTTCCCATCGGGCCCCACAGGTCCGACCTCGGCCATATGGTTTGGGTCAGCCTTTGTGTACCGCGTCTTCACCATGGCCCAGGCCTCCCTAGCGCCTTGACGGCAGGCCGATATCTTCCACAACCGGAAGCGCCGCCGCGCTCCCTTCAGCTTCTCTGCGAGCTCTCCAAGGCCCTCGGGCATGGAGAGGGATGGCCATAAGGCTTGGGCAACGCCTTGCATCGCCTGCCGAACTCACTTATGCAGTTGCGAGAGCTCGGGAAGAAGGTCACCCATAGAATTGGGCATCTCCTCTGCAGGACGACCTGTTAGCATACCTACAAACATAACTCTGTCAGTCGACTTCCTCGCCGAACTCTTTTTTTAGAGTTCGTTCAAGCACTTACTAAATATGCCACGTCGAAGCCGCCGATTCTCCTTAGCGGAGTCCGACAGCTGGGCACGAACATCTTTGAGTTCAACGTCCATCTTGGTGTTGGCATCCTGAAGATCAATCTTCTCCCGCCTCACCTTTGTTAGCACACTCTCACCAGACTTTAGCCGGCGTAGGAGTTGTTGCTTATCCGGATCTAGTCCGGCGCCACCTGCAATTCCATTTGTCAGATCGGCACATATGTCGCACTTCACACTTATCTTTTTGAAGCATATATTACCAGAGGGGGTCTCCTTGGTCTCTCCCATCGCGGCTAGTGCGGCCTCAAGTTGGGCTTTGCACTCTTCTAGCTCCTGGGGCAGTTGGGTATTCTTCTCTGAAAGAACCTGTGTATTACACGATCCTTAAATCAGTTATGCTAACTGTTTCAAGTCTCGGGGGCTACTGATATATATAACCATTAAAATTCTTACCCGTATGTCTTTTACATATTGCTCCGTGGCTCTGGCTAGACCATTTTGAGCGGCACGGAGATACGCATCTCCCGAATTAAAGGCATCTAACGCCTCTTGGGAGAAACAAGCGTCGCGGAGAACTGTCGGGCGGCGCCGGTGATTCATGGCACTCTCCACCTCGGAACGGGTGGCAGACAGCCTGTCCGCATCCTCTGTCGGAGGAGCGTTTGGTGCGTGCCTCATGTTTGCCTCCGCCTCCGGGCCGGGCTGTGGAGCCTGGCTGGTCGAGGCGCGATAGGCAGCCTCTCGAGATATAGTCCGGCGAGGCCTCTTTGTCCTGCACCGAGCACGAGTGTCAATATGCCTTAAAAGAATAACACCTGGGCTAAACAGGCGCGCTATACCTTTGCACCGGCGCCTCAGTCCGGACTACATTCCTTTTTGCCCTACGGGCCCCTGCGGCCCCTCGTTGGCTTGCCGCCGCAGGCTCGGCCTCCCGCCTCAGGAACCTCCCCTGCCAAACACGGTTGTTGTCAGGAAAACTGAAAACACGTGAGGATGGATCCCTTCCCAAGGTGATGAGACCCCGGTCTCGGTTACCTGGGAGGCCGGGATTAACCCTGGGTAATCTGCCGTAATGGCCACCAAGGTATCGTCCCTGCTCAGCTGATAAAACACCCCGTCAATCAATCCACCGAAATGTCCGGATCCTCTTCGAAGGCCGGATCGAGGGACCGTTCAGGGTCCTTGGGGTGTGGAGGACGGCTGTTTATATCCTTTACCTCCTGACGCAGTTCCTGCGTAGGAGTCATGAGACTATACATTTAATCATGGGAATATAAAACGGATGGGCAAGCAAGATTGTCCGCTTACCCAGCTTGGAGGGTTGTACATAGTAAATCCACCCTATGGGTTGATGCGGAGGAATTCCTCCGCTTCTCCCTTGTACAAAGAGGACAAGATATTTACTAGAGCGACAGCTGAGTCTGGTCCCTTACGACCATATCGAGTGGCGTCATCCTCCCCGTTAAAATCCCACATGGGGTGGCTTCTATATTGAAGCGGCTGCACCCCCCGCATGATGCATATGGCCATGACTCAACCATCGTTAGTCCGGAATGAGCCAATAGTCTTATCCGGCACATCCGGTAGAGGACGTCCCTGTCACTTTCTCTCTGAGAGCTGCGTGGACGCCAGCTTAAGTGTTTCTTTAGGGGAGCACTGTTGAATTCGGGGAGGCCGATCCGGATAGGATCCGGCAGTGCGACATCCTCCATATAAAACCATTCTGAAGGCCAGTCCTCGGACGCCTTCTTTACGGTTCCAGGTAGATATCCGGTCCCGGCGATGCACCAGATTTCGGCTCCGCCCACTTCATATATTAACCCCTCTTGAGAACGGGGCACCAGGCAGAACAGCCTCTTCCACAGCGCGAAATGAGCCTCAACACCCAAGAACAGCTCGCAGAGGGCAACGAAGCCCGCGATAGGCAATATAGAGGTAGGTGTGAGGTTGTGCAGCTGGAGGCCGTAGAACTCCAGAAGCCCTCAGAGAAACGGATGAATTGGAAATCCGAGTCCCCTGATTAGATAAGGGACAAGGCATACTCGCTCCCCTTTGGAGGGAGTGGGAGCGCTCTCCGCTTGCTCTCCGCCATTTTAGGCGGCGAGTCCGGCTCGAACCGGGACCATGTAGGCTGGAGGGAGGAATCCCTTGGTCTGAAGCGATACTAGATCGCTATGCAGAATGGAGCACCTCTCCTAGTCTCCGGGCTTAGGGCTGGAAGGGCGAGAGGAGGAGTTGCGATGGCTGGCCATGGTGGAATGGACCTTTGTCGGATGCGCTCTGATGAACACTCGCGGAAGGGAGAAGGTGTGGTTTGGATCTAAATCCCCGTTCCTTTAAATAGGCAGTTCATTTACGCGGCCAGGGGTGTAAATGTAAAAACACCCAGACTTTTCGTATTCGTTTGACACGTGGAAGACGGCCATTATTGGGCGTAGAAGCCAAGGAGCACTACATTATAAAAACCGGACATTATTCAACGGGTACACGGAATTCGGAGAAGAACCCGCCTTGCAATGCCGAAGACAATATGCATGCCAGACTCGTCGTCATTGAAGCCTGGTTCACGGGCTACTGAGGGAGTCCTGGATTAGGGGGTGTCCGGATAGCCGGACTATAACCTTCAGCCGGACTCCTGGACTATGAAGATACAAGATTGAAGACTTCGTCCCGTGTCCGGATGGGACTTTCCTTGGCGTGGAAGGCAAGCTTGGCGGTGCGGATATTCATATCTCCTACCATTGTAACCGACTTTGTGTAACCCTAACCCTCTCCGGTGTCTATATAAACCGGAGGGTTTTAGTCCGTAGGACAATCCCAACATACAACAATCATACCATAGGCTAGCTTCTAGGGTTTAGCCTCCTTGATCTCGTGGTAGATCTACTCTTGTACTACCCATATCATCAATATTAATCAAGCAGGACGTAGGGTTTTACCTCCGTCGAGAGGGCCCGAACCTGGGTAAAACATTGTGTCCCTCGTCTCCTGTTACCATCCGCCTAGACGCACAGTTCGGGACCCCCTACCCGAGATCCGCCGTTATTGACACCGACACTTCCGCTTTCGATCTATGAGGCTACGTGGACACACTCTCCCCACTCGTTGCTATGCGTCTCCTAGATATATCTTGCGTGATCATAGGTAAATTTTTTGAAATACTGTGTTTCCCAACACAAGATGCATTTGTATGAGTAGTTTATAATGTGGGAGAAAAGGATGAACGAGGGAAGGCCTTATTTGCAAATGTGGAGAGGAGTGTGGGTATCTTTTTGCAAAATTGACATAGTTTCCTTCCATGGACATCTACGCCTCATAACACCCCGACGTCCAGCTGTGGCACCCTCGCCACGGCCAGGCCACCACCGGCCGGTTCAACTGTAACGAGTGAGTCACGAACGCCGCCGCGACAACGGCCAGCTGGGCATCTCGAACCACACTGGTGCTACATCCCCATAGCCGACCTACGCTGACACGTGGCCACACGCCGTTGAGCCGCGCGTCAACGTACGACGGCAGGAATGCCTCTAGGCTCACTAGCTCAACTACGTCGAGTACATCACATTTGCAAACCAGTATCCATTGAGCAGGTTGCTCCCGCCCACGAGCACATGCCTATACGTATCCAACATTCCAGCCTCGTCGCTGAGTTGTACATCCTCGGGACGGTGCAAGCGGTTGGAATCTCGATCCCAAGTTGAGCTATGTGCCCCGGGCAGATGACTGGCTCCCGCCCGAGCTCCCACCCAGACGTCGTTATCGTCACACCACTGACGATCACGAGCAGCATCCTGCCGCTCATCCGGAGCGCAAGCTAGTAAACGTCGTGCGGCACGTCACAACAGTCAAGCACCTCGACATGCATCGGCTGGGCAGAGACTTTTCTAGGCCACAAGCTCCATGGTCTCGTCCAAGATCGGTGTGGTACTGCAGTCGAACATGCGGGGTAAAATACTGCGGGAGCAGTTGCACGTGCATGGCCCAGACGCCGATGTTGGCGCGGAGGATGTGATACTCGCTAGCGCCGCGGCGTGCTACATGGCTTAGCCAGGCACCTATTGCGACGCTCTAGCGTTGGCACCGGCATTGTCAACGCAGCTAATGATCTAGAGGAGGACAAGTAGGAAAGGAAAGGGTCTTGCATGCGTGGACGGATTCATGCAGGAAATTATCTCCTGGAAATACGGCCTTTGTTTACCTTTCTTTGAGGCTATAGATGACCCACACGAGGAAATCTATTATAACCGTTGCATGAAAATTAGTGTTGTGAGTGTACAGATCGGAGCATGGGAGGGGAGTAGGAAAGCCTCATCCGCCGACCTGTGCCTCACCCCTCTCGGTCCCACCGCCGCTCTGCTTTCATGAGAATGACATCTGGGCCAGCTGCATTTAAGGTCCACATGTCATTGACTCATAGGACAGTGCACTAAGCCACTGAAGCTCGGTCCCATGGGCCCCGAGAGGGAAATGTAACTCCTGCGTCAAGCCTTGTGGTGCTCCCGCAGTACGAACTCGTGCCAAACCCGGAATTTGTTTCTTAGTACTACCAATGTGTTGGCCCGTGCGTTGCAATGGATCCAAGTATCTACTTAGTGGAGTGCACTCTAAACACATTACCTATCTATTTATTTTTCTAGCCTTTCCTAGCCATGCAACAAAGCCACATAAGCTTCATGGGTGCCCCCCACATCATATTATTCATACTACGTTGACTGAAAAAAAGATAAATCGCCCAAAACAAGATCTTCCCGTTTTTTGTTCCTACGATGCTATGTCGTGCACGTACCTAGTTGTATAGTGCTAGTACTAGTTGTAGTACAAACTTCGTACTAGTAGGAGTAGTAGTATGGAGTGCTCCTACTCTATCAACAAGCCCCATCTGACACCAAATTTCTTGGCTTCCGTGCTATAGCTAGATCTTCCCATCCTCGTTTATGTTTTCCAACGTGACGGGCGGGGTGCGGTTTGCCGATAGTCGGTTTGCTCAACTGCGGTCCCACATGAAAGTGAAAATGCTAGGCAACACGCCTTCCCTAGCTATGTGGCGTGCCGAACGGGCCGTAGAGTACTCCGGATTCCCAGGCGTGTGGGGGTGTGACGCGAACGCGGCAGGCCTTTTTCTTTTACTAGCAATGTGCCTGTGCGTTGCGACGAATCCAAAGTAGAATAGTACTTGTTCACAAACTTGAAAGAAAACACTCTTGTTTTGATATACATATATACCACTAAATATATATTACTTTTCACTCAAAATATATTTATCAGGCTGTTTTTATGAGGTGAGGGAGGGATGTGATTGCTTTCAAGATAATAAGGGGTTTTCTGCAAAATGGAGCAGAGAAGTGGGCTATTCACTGGTACACGTCGGTGCTATGCAAACGGTTTTTAACCCCTTTCCGCAACGGCATTTGGGACCATTGCCAAGTGAGTGTGTGCGATAGGGTGTCCTTCATACACGACCCAGAAACCGTCGAGGATATGGAGTAGTGATGTAGAGGCCTTCCGAAATGTAATCATGTGCGATGCAGCACACACGTAATCATGTGCGGTGCAGCACACACTAAACTCTTTCGCACGTGTGGTATCGGTGATTAACGTTTCAGTGACGCAGTGAAACCATACGGTCTGTTGTAATGAACTGTTTGGGAAACAGTATGTAAGGCACAAGGACCAACATATGAACTGTGTGCGATTTGTGCCCCATTGCAGACGAGTTTTCTGCGTAACCAGTCTGCCATGCTAGACTCCATCGCACATGTTTGCCAACAATTACCGTCTGCGATAATGTTCTATCACAAACGGTTCAGGAGCCCCTTTGCACACATACAAGTGCTGCAGACCATTTGTGAGTTGTTGGGTATCACCGACGGTTGCCGCAAGAGTGACTTGTGCTTTTCGTTTGGGATCCCACACGTTTTCTGAAAAAATTATGACTGGCATTGTATTTTACATTGGGCACGGTTTACTCCCAGTTATCGTGTATGATAACGTGATATCACAAACGGTTCCGGAGACCCTACACACACGTAGTAGCGCTGCAAATCATTTGCGATCTGCTGTGTATAACCGACGGTTCCGCTACGATTGACGTATGCTTTCCGATGTGGATCGCACACACTCATTTAGTTGAACCGTGTGCAGAGCAATTTCCATGTTAAAACAAAAATATCCCATTTTGAATCAGCACGCAAAAAGCAAACTCGCCACAATATTCAATTGAACAAATAAACAAAAATATCCCATTTTGATTCGGCACGCAAAAAGCACATTTGCCACAATATTCAATTGAACAAATAGTGTCCACAGGAAGAACATTCATCAAATTTCGCAACGACTGCAGTTGAACATATGGTAGCTAAATTCCAATGATTTCTCCACACATATATGCATTACATAATTAATTATAGTGTACGAAATACAAAGACCTCATCAGATGGAAAACAATGGATCCATGCGTTATATGTTTAGCGGATAACTCTTACTCAATGTTTTAGGAGAACGCATGCTGAAATCTTCATTATCACCAGCGGGATTGATGTAGCAATCCAGGAAGAAGTTGCTGATAAATCTCCAAACCATCAGCAATTCACCAGCCGGGACTGGTTCAGGGGTCCTCTGTTTTAAGATGAGCTGCATTATTTTTAAGATCAGAATGTGCCATATGAGTGGAGTAGAATTTATTAATTAAGATAGACTTACTGGTACTAATTCGCGAGGATCGTCACAACTATCAGCATATTTGCAGATGAAGATCATGTGTCTGCAAACATAGTATCCACAACGGTTGGTCCCTGCTTCTTTCTGAGGACACTGAAACTTTTTGTACCAAATTAGTCATGTATTTGTCCTGTTAGGAACAACCTAACCGGTGTTAGATGTATAATTTTTTCTTTGGACAAAATAGAAAGAGGTTTATTTAGAAGTGAAAGTGCAACTATCCCTAGGTGGTTTTGGTAATTCATAACAACATATAGCTCATTGAGCTAATGCTATTCCAAGACAATTATTTCAGGAAAGCTCAATGATTGGCATGGCATGGATGGTGAAAGTGGAACCCTCAAAATGTTAAGGACAAAGGATTGGCTCAAGCTCAAAAGCTCAAGACTCTTCATTTTACATTTTAGTGATCCAAGATCACATTGAGTCCATAGGAAAAGCCAATACTATCAAGGAGGGATGAGGTGTTGCTTAATGAGCCTTTTGCTTTATGTGCTTAATGATATGCTCCAAAATCCTTAGCTGCTTTCCCATATCCACAAATGACCTAAACTCCAAGCCAAACTCGGTCCTACTGATTCTTTCCATCCGGCGCCACCGAGTTTCATATGTCATAAGCCACTGCCAAACCCTAGCAATTCGGTTCTACCGATAGGGATCTCGGTCTCACCGAGATGGGATTGCAACCTCTTTGTTTCCTTTTCGTAACTTTTCGGTCTCACCGAAAGAGCGGATCGGTCCCACCGAGATTGCAATGCAAACTCTCTGTTTCCCTTTTGTAACTTTTTGGTCTCACCGAAAGAGCAAATCGGTCCCACCGAGTTTACCTAACCAACTCTCTGGTTAGCTAATTACAAAAATCGATCTCACCGAGTTTGTGTAATCGGTCTCACCGAGATTACGTTATGCCCAAACCCTAACCATATCGGTCCTACTGAGTTGCATGTCAGTCCCACCGAAAATATCCAACGGTCACTAGGTTTACCTTTTCGGTCCGACCGAGTTTGTTGATTCGGTCCCACCAAGATTGGTAAATTGTGTGTAATGGTTGGATTTTGTGTGGAGGCTATATATACCCCTCCACCTCCTCTTCATTCGGAGAGAGAGCCATCAGAACACATTTACACTTCCAACTCATATGTTCTGAGAGAGAACCAAACCCTTGTGTTGAGGCCAAGATATTCCATTCCTACCATATGAATCTTGATCTCTAGCCTTCCCCAAGTTGCTTTCCACTCAAATCTTCTTTCTACCAAATCCAAATCCTATGAGAGAGAGTTGAGTGTTGGGAAGACTATCATTTGAAGCACAAGAGCAAGGAGTTCATCATCAACACACCATTTGTTACTTCTTGGAGAGTGGTGTCTCCTAGATTGGCTAGGTGTCACTTGGGAGCCTCTAACAAGATTGTGGAGTTGAACCAAGGAGTTTGTAAGGGCAAGGATATCGCCTACTTCGTGCAGATCTACCGCTAGTGAGGCAAGTCCTTCGTGGGCGATGGCCATGGTAGGATAGACAAAGTTGCTTCTTCTTGGAACCTTCGTGGGTGGAGCCCTCCGTGGACTCGCGCAACCGTTACCCTTCGTGGGTTGAAGTCTCCATCAACGTGGATGTAGGATAGCACCAGCTATCCGAACCACGGGAAAATATCCGTGTCTCCAATAGCGTTTGAATTCTCCAAACCCTTCCCTTTACATTCTTGCAAGTTGCATGCTTTACTTTCCGCTGCTATATACTCTTTGCATGTTTGCTTGAATTGTGTGATGATTGCTTGACTTGTCCTAAAGTTGCTAAAATCTGCCAAGAACTAAAATTGGGAAAAGACATAGTTTTTATTTGGTCAAGTAGTCTAATCACCCCCCTCTAGACATACTTCCGATCCTAGAAGTGGTATCAGAGCTTTGGTCTCCATTTGCTTTGATTTCCATAACTTTTGGTGGTCATAGCCTTGGTTTCACAACCTAGGAGAGTATGGCGTCTAGTGAGGGAAATTATCACCGTAGAGGTCCTTACTTTGATGGTACTAATTTTACTAGTTGGAAGCATAAAATGAAAATGCATATTCTTGGACATAACCCCGCCATTTGGGCTATTCTGTGTGTTGGTTTTCAAGGTGACTTCTTCGATGGGAAATAAGCAAACCGTGAAGCTACCGCGGATGAGTTGAAGATGCTACAATACAACGCTCAAGCTTGTGATATTCTCTTCAACGGATTATGCCCCGAAGAATTCAACAAAATCAGCCGTCTTGAGAATGCAAAGGAAATTTGGGATACTTTGATTGATATGCACGAAGTTACAGACTCCGTCAAGGAATCCAAATTGGATGTGCTTCAAAGTCAACTTGACAAGTTCAAAATGAAGGATGGTGAAGGTGTCGCTGAAATGTACTCTAGGCTTGCTCTCATTACAAACGAGATTGTCGGCTTAGGGAGTGAAGAGATGACTGATAGATTCATTATCAAGAAGATCCTAAGAGCCTTGGATGGAAAATATAATACCGTGTGCACTTTGATTCAAATGATGCCCAATTACAAAGCTCTCAAGCCAACGGAGGTCATTGGAAGAATTGTTGCTCATGAGATGTCGCTCAAGGATAAAGAGGAACTTCACAACAAATCTAGTGGTGCCTACAAAGCCTCATGTAAGTACCCACATCATCAAGTGAGAAGCAAAACTTCAATGAAGATTTGAGCCTAATGGTGAAAAACTTCAACAAGTTCTACAAGAGTAGAAGCAAAGATAGAAGCTCCAAGTCAAGGTCCTACAATGACAAGAGATCTTCTAGTCGAGAGCGAAACTGCTACAATTGTGGAAGACCCGGACACTATTCCAATGAGTGTACGACTCCCTACAAAAGAAGAGAAGATTCTCCAAAAAGAAGAGGCAAAAGAGAAGAATCACCATCAAGAGAGAGAAGGAGTAGAGATGATCGTTATGAACGAAGATACTCACGGAGGAGCAAGGATTCGGAAAGAAAGGAAAAATCATCAAGGAGCTACACAAAACGAAGACATCAAGCTCATGTTGGTGAATGGGTATCCGGCTCCGACTCCGACAACCACTCCGAGAGAAGTTATCACTCCGATTCCGAATATACTCAAGATGAAGGTGTTGCCGGTCTAGCACTTGTGTCAACCAACTCCTTCGACATATTTGACTCACCAAATGAAGGAATTGGAAGATGCTTCATGGCCAAAGGTCCTAAGGTAACTCACCCTGAGTATGTTGATTTCAATAGTGATGAGGATGACTTGTTAGGTGATGATGATTTACTTGTTGACAACTCTAGTGATGAATACTATGATGAAACGTCAATTAATATGCTAATCAAGATAAAACGAATGACAATGATAAGGAGAAAATTGAGGCTCTAACTAAAGAACTAAACACTCTTAAGTTAGCTCATGAAACTATCTTCGAAGATCATCGAGAACTTTTAAGAGCTCATGAGAACTACGCTTTGAAAAGCTCAATCTTGAGCAAGAGCATGAGTTGTTAAAGGCAATCAATGATGATCTTCGCAAGACAAGTTCTTCTTACATTGCCAAGCGTTTTCTCTTATCCACTTACATGCCTCAAGTCAAGTCTAATAACAAGAACAAGAAAGATTCTTCCTCTAGTAGTAACAATGATCATGTTAAATCCAATATTGTTGCTTCTAGTAGTTCTCTTGATTCCACTAATGATTCTCTTAGCCAAGTTACACTTGAGCAAGAAAATAGCTTATTGAAGGGAATCATAGAGAAAGGAGTGTACAAAAGCCTTGCCGGAAGTAAGAAATTCGAGGAGATTGTACGCAAGCAAGGAAGGCACTGGAAGAATCAAGGTGTTGGTTTTGAACGAAAGTTCAATGCCAATGGAGTTGAGTGGGAAGAATATCAATACCATAAGACAAAGTTTGTTCCTCAACAAGAGAAGTATGATCCTACTTCTTTCTAGGGGACACAAACTCAAGATGATCTTCCACCACAAGACTACAAGCAAAAAGGCAAGGACAAGCTTCAAGAGGAAATTGATGCATTTGAAGAAGCTCCTAAGACCTTAGTCAAGTGGATTCCCAAGACTGCTTCAAGTTCCACTTCATCAAGTACGACTACAACTCCAAGGATTCCCATCAAGATGGTGTGGATCCCAAAGAAGAAGAACTAGAGAGTTCTTGAGGGTGACTCCGCCAACATACTTCACTCTTATCATTTTGGCAAGAACAAGTGCAATCAACTTCCACATCTTGCACTAGTTCAAGGAGTCACAAACCCTCTCGTTGGTAAGTCAAGGGACAAGGTAACCTAAAAGCTTTCATAGACATCATCTTGTGTGTGCATCACTCTATGTCTATGGATATCCTTGTTTGTTCCTTGCGGGACTAACCCATGTAGGTATTGAAAGTGCAATTCACTCAAAAGGATAGCTCCAAGTGATCTACATCAACATTGAGCATCCACATCTTCAACATCTACATGAAGTCATCATCGACAAAACCCAAGGTTAGTTCATCCCTCTTAGGGGGGATATCACATCTAGGGGGATCTTTACTCTAAGACTTGAGCGAAAGCAACTCTAATGATGTGAACACAACAATGCTTTATGTAAAAGTGGTAACCCCACTCGAGCTTAAACGATGAGTATGACCTATGATCAAATGTTCTCATTTGACTCCTAAGTCAATATACTCATATATAGATGACCTAGTCATCGCCAATTGCTTGATAGATGCTAGAATTGGTTGTGCATGCTTTGTCACATATTTCAATTGCTATTTTATTGTGTGAGCATGTTGGTTGCATATTTTACTCATTCGAGGACATCCACTTGTTGTTTTGATTGTTTGGTTTTATTGTTCTTTTGCCAAGTGGATGGACAAGAATGCCTAAGAACCCCCTCTAGCTATCTATGCTTTTCTCGTCTCAAACTCTATTCATGCTACATCACAAAATTGATCAAGTCAGATTCGAACCACTCTGTGTGAGGAGCACTCAGAGTCCCCGATTCGTCATAGACTTAAACTTCCAAAACCTCTTTGTGATTCTCGGTCTGACCAATACCCCACTTTCGGTCTTACTGAGATCATTAAGTTGATCTACGTTTTCAATCTCGGTGCAACCGATTTGAACCATTCGGTCACACCGAGTTGCAATAACTGTATACAGTTTTGCATCTCGGTGCCACCGAGTTGTTCCACTCGGTCACACCGACTGGGTTGGGCTATATGTAGACACGGGCAAAAATTTGGAAATTTCTCCAAAACCCTTCGCCCGCGCGATAGCTCGCTCTGCCTACATGGTCTCCGGATCGTCTTCTCACCGCCAGCAGCCTCCAGTTCCTGGACTCCGTCGCCGTCAAGGGAATCAACCCCGCCATTGCCGCCGTAGCGAGTCTTCGCCGAACTAGGGTATGGACTCGATCTTTATGCTATTCCCCAATCCGATTCCTAGCACATTGTGATCAGATGTATTCTTGCCATGTTTGATAAACTCCTATCCAGTCAATGAACTCAATAGAATAGGTTTGATTCAAAAACTTTAGGGTTAGGTTTCCGCCGAAACCATCTCGGACCCACCGAGTTGAAAAACTCGGTCCCACCGATTTGGCTTATGCCATTGCACAAGTAAGACTCGGTCTGACCGACTATTGCTAATTGGTGTGACCGATTTTGGATCTTTGTGAAACCCTAGCAGTCTCGGTGCCACCGAACTATGACTCGGTCTGACCGAGTTCACTAGTTTAGGTTCCAAAAACTGCTTCGGTATCACCGAGTTTAGAAATCGGTAGATCCGAGATGCTTTCTGTGGGAAACTAAAACTAAGTTTTTGAATCATTCTTTTGCAAAAACCTCTGCATTTTGTGATGCTCATCGACTCTACCTCATCTATAAACTATTCACAGGGTCAGCAGTCAGCTTGTTCATCATGTCAGACCAAAGTGATAGCCAGAATTTGTCAGAGCAGCCAGTGCAAATGAGTGAGGGCACTAGTCCCTCCAGCTCTTTAGATGAAGGTAGCAGGACTACCCCCAGCAACCTGCCAAAAGCTGCCACAAGACAAAGAAAGAAGAGAACCTCGGAATCAGAAGATGAAGATTATGTGGAAGAGGAGGAAGCAACTTCCAAGAAAGTTGAACTCAAGAAAGAGCATGGCTCAAGGCAGAGCACCAAGCCAGGCTTAAAGGTCAAAAGGCCAGCAGGCAGGCAGCCCATGCCAAAGGCCAGAGCCTCAAAAAAGATTCCTGAGAAGCTTGCACCCAAAGAGCCAGTTGCAGCTGAGACAAAGAAATAAAGGAAAAGAGGCAGATGGTGCAAGAAAGTTGATCCCATGGCTGAATTTGAACAGCATTCTTCTGATGAAGAAGAAGAAGAAGAGGATGTTGCACCAGCACCCAAGGCACCCAAGCTGATGGGTGATGCTATAAGAACAGGGGCAGCTGCATCTAAGCCCAAGGAAGCCCCCAAGGCTGCATCCAAAGCCAAGCCAGCTCCAAAGCAAAAACCAAAGAGGAATACAAAAAGCATCCCAGCTGCTGAAAAGAACAAGGCCCAGTGCCTGACATTGTTGAAGAAGAGTGTCGGTGTCAAAACCGGCGGATCTCGGGTAGGGGGTCCCGATCTGTGCATCAAGGTCGGATGGTAATAGGAGACAAGGGACACTTTATTTTACCCAGGTTCGGGCCCTCTCGATGGAGGTAAAACCCTACTCCTGCTAGATTAATATTGATGATATGGGTAGTACAAGAGTAGATCCACCACGAGATCAAGGAGGCTGAACCCTAGAAGCTAGCCTATGGGTATGATGATGGTTATGATGTGTTCGTCCTACGGACTACAACCCTCCGGTTTATATAGGCACCGGATAGGGTTAGGGTTACACAGAGTAGGTTACATTGGTAGGAGATCTTGAATATCCGCACGCCTAGCTTGCCTTCCACGCCAAGGAAAGAACATTCCAGACACAGGACGAAGTCTTCAATCTTGTATCTTCATAGTCCTGGAGTCTGGCTGAAGATATAGTTCGGCTATCCGAACACCCCCTAATCCAGGACTCCCTCAGTAGCCCCTGAACCAGGCTTCAATGACGACGAGTGCGGCGCGCAAATTGTCTTCGGCATTGCAAGGCGGGTTCCTCCTCCAAATTCTTCAAGAAGATAATAAACACCAAAAAATAGTGTCCGGCTCTGCAAAACAAGTTTCCACGTATTTCCATATAGAGAATAATACAAACACAAACCAAATCTGCTGACGTATTCTGCAGTGCATCATAACACTGCAACCAAGCCTTCTGTATGGATTATTTTTTATTGTTCCACCGCAGCACGTTCAACGAGGCGGTTTCCTTGGCACATCTTGTCGAAGCAGAGATCGTGTGCCTCCTTTAATGGGATTCTCATTAATACGGACGTGGGTAACCCAACCGTGCCCGTGAAGCACGTCCTGCCTTGATTAAAGGCTAGTCCAAGACGGTTACGGGGAGGGCTCTTGATATTCTTCCTCTTATAAAGAGACCGAGTCCTTGCTCTCCTCTTGTGTTCTCAAAACAAGCTCGCCCATAGCCTCGAGTTCCAACACCCCAGGCTTTTAGATTCTAGGCGCACCGGACCATCGACAATGTCCGGATCCGGCCTTCAAGGCCAATGGATGCCCTCCTCCATTACGGAGGAGGACCTATAAAGGTTGAGGGAGGCTAGGTTCCTGACCAACGAGATCCCACACAGGTTGCCTGCTCAAGGACAAGCGATCCCAAGCCCTCAGCCCGGTGAGAGCATAGTATTCATCTCCCACTTCCTTCGGGGATTAGGCTTCCCAACGGATCCTTTCGTAAGGGGGCTGATGTTTTATTATGGGCTGGAATTCCATGACCTAGCTCCGGAGTCCATCCTCCATATCTCCTCCTTCATTGTTATGTGTGAAGCGTTTCTCCATATCAGTCCTCACTTCGGATTATGGCTCAAGACCTTCAAGGTAGAACCGAAGATAATCGAGGGGCGGCACGTAGAGTGCGGAGGTGCTGTTATAAAAAGGAATACCGATGCTCCATGGCCCGAGAGCATTTTTCAAGAGGTGCTCGGCTTATGGCAACAAGAGTGGTTCTACATCACCTCTCCTCGGGGCACCACTTGGGTAGCGCCTCCCGCCTTTCGCTCGGGCCCCCCACCACGTTTAACATCGTGGACCAACACAGGATTAGATCGGGGCTTGCCCAAAGACATTCCTCTGTTGCAGGGCCGCATAAAGGATCTCCTAAAAGGAGACCTCAACCTGGTCAAGGTGACACAAGTATGCTGATTCGCCGGACACTGCCCGGCCAACGTCGCCCCCTCCGCTTGTGGGAGTTCAACCCAGAGGGGCCGCGAGTTCTCCGAAATTTCATGGGCGTGACGCCTACGGAGATGTATAGACTGTTTTTTGGACCATAAGAAGTGAGTCCTGATTTGACCGAGGATGCTGGTTTAAGACGCAACCGCCCGGATACAGAAGTAGGTGACCTTGCGCCCGGACCTTCTATCCGTACAATTGACTTATTATTTAACAGTACCTCTCCTTTTTACGCAGGAGTGGATAGCGAAGGCGAAGCTGATCCGGTGTCCGACTCCCCTTCCCGAGACCAGGCTAGATCCTGTGCTAGTCAGAATGTTAGAGGTGGCGCCTCTGGAGAAAAATGAAGGGGCGGACAAGGAAACCGTGGCCTCTTCGAAAGGGGCCATCCCAAAGGGGGAATCGATAACTCCTCTCCAAAGGGGAAGAAAAGGGCCGCCTCTGACGACCCGAGAGCCGTAGCTCCAAAGCGGGGGAAAGAATCCGCGTCAGAGGACCCGACGCCGGGGAGCCCCTCGGCCAAACTAAATCCTCAAAAGGAGCAGCCCTCCAACGAGCCGTAAGTAGAAAGAGAGTCATTCTTTTAAGAGAAATCCTTTATATCTGAGAAGTTTTAACCGAAACCTTACCTTGTAGTTCGGACCTCGACCCTTCTCGGTAGAGCTCGTCATCGGGGGATCTTCTTCCGGAGATGATGGAGAGCGGAACGCCTCCTCCTTCATCGCCTAGCAAGGCGGGCGACGCCGAAGTGTCGTCGCAGAGGATTTCTCCGAATCTGCCAGAGGCAGAAGTTGATCATGCGCCCCCCCCCCCCAGGGTTCTCCATGTTCGTCCTCCGAAGAAGGTCATGGGCCGAGTCCGGCACCATCTGGTGTTCGGTCGGAGGAGCTGAAGGTTCTGCTGGGCCGAGCCTCTGTTTTAGAGGAGCATCGTGTGTTGATGCACACGGTGATTGAAAAGATTTCATCCGCGGAAAGCGGACTGAACGAGGCCGTCAAGAGTTTACTGGCGGGCTTTGAGGTACGTTTTGAATAACGAACATTAGTGTTAATTGCGCATAATAACATGCGCCCTGTATAGATAGTAGCCCCTGAGACTCTGTGTGCCACAAAGATTAGCGGCGCGCAGAGGATCTTAATCCCAGGTCCTTTAAGTGGCACCTTTGTATGTAGGTGGCAGGTTGTTCGGAGTCGAGCCGGACTCGAGAATTTGCCGAAATGAAACGGCAACTCGATGAGGCAGAAGCCGACATCGTGCTTGTTAACAAGCGGCTTGATGATGCTCAAGGTATTGAGTTTATTTGGCGATTGTTAGTAAGAGGAGCTTTATGTCAATATCTTACCTTGTGTATGCTTGACGTAGATGGTGCGGCGGCCGTAGAAGGACTTAGGGCCAAGCTCGCCAAAGCAAAGGAACAAGCCAGAAAAAGCGATGCGGCTGCCGGAAGAGCCCATGAAGAGCTAAAAGCCGAACAGGCTTCCCACTGCCGAAGCAAGGAGGAGATGGCTGATATAGACGTGAAGTTGAAAAGTGCTACTGACCGTTGCAAACTCCTTGAAGAGGAAGGACGAGCCCGGCAGACGGATTTAGAGAAGGCCGTTGCCGACGCCAAGGACGCCCGCTCTGATATGAGAGCGTCAAGGGAAGAGCTGCATCAAGCCGAACTAATTGCGGATGGAAAGCCCTTCCTGCTGCAGAGAAAATTCAGTGATCCGAAGTTCGCCCCGTTGGACCGAGCGTGGAGCATAGAGGACACCTATCTGGATTTGTCGGCTAGTGCCGCTGATGCGACCAGGTACTTTCAAGATAGGAAAGATCATGAAGTGGAAAAGCTCTTCTGGTCGTAGTTCACTAATCCAGAGCGTCCACTATCAGTGGATGATCGCCTGGCCCAATGGGCCGAGCTGAATAGGTTGTCCGGACTCGCCATGAAGTATGCCATGGACCGCCTGTGTCCGGGGAGATCGAAGCCGAGAAGCTATTTCAGTTTGGTGCAGCAATTTCTTGACGTGGTGCCTCGGATTGAAGCTCTAAAGAGGTACGCTTGCACAGAGGGCGCGCGGCTGGCTCTTGCCCGTGTCAAGACATACTAGGCAGATATGGAGCCCACCATTGTTGCGTCCTGTGATTCGGATAAAAGCCGAATTCCTCCCGAGCACTATTTTGAGGAAGTCCTCGCGGGCGCTCGTATAATAGAGACGCAGTGTTCGAAAGATGCTGTTTTATGACAGCATATGTAATCGTAGATCAATATTTTTATAAATTGTAATGGCGTAATTAAGACTTGTGCCTTCAAGTATTAATAACACCTCCTGTGCAGCCGTTTTGATATATAAATTCTGAAAGATTGCAGTCGTTGGCTTCAGCCCCCACGC
Source organism: Aegilops umbellulata (assembly GCA_032464435.1). Classification (NCBI taxonomy): domain Eukaryota; kingdom Viridiplantae; phylum Streptophyta; class Magnoliopsida; order Poales; family Poaceae; genus Aegilops; species Aegilops umbellulata. The sequence continues at coordinate 285,373,175 of CP136055.1, read as the reverse complement.
ACATAGTGCGGGGGTGCGCGCGGAGAATGCATTTTCACACTTAACCCAACGTCTTGGTCCTACAAAGGAGGTGATAGCGCCGCGGGCTAGGCAACCGGACTATAATGCTTTAACACTTTCACTTAGCCATAGGAGCTTGACAGTGGGACTCTTTAGGTAGCCCTTTAATGGCGACTGCGTTTACCCGAATTCGGGACGCATATGTGCCTGACCGGGAAGCGGCCCTTCGTCAAAACGGAGGAATTCGATAAATTCCTATAAGTCATCGAGTGGCGACCAGTCTCGCGCTACATCATGACAGTCGGTTTTCGGCTTTCTCTACTGAGGTGCTCACCCGGCCGAACCGGGGCACAATCGCAGTAGTTCTCCTGGTGCAACCTTAGCCGACAGAACGGAACGTAAGGTGGCCGAACTCAGGAGCCGGGCAACCCAACATGTGACCAAAATCATGACTCGGAGCTGATGCATATAGTGCCAAAACTCGCGACGCCGAACACTCCCTAAGGTGTTCGGTCTTTGTGGGTGCGTGTGAAACAACATCCTTGAAAAAGAAAAAAGCCCCTTGTGTCCAGGTACGAGCAAGAATTCTGGCGTGGCCACATGCCAAAACGCCAGTCTCCTCCATGGTTATAGTGAGGTAAACCAGGGGATGTATAGCAGCAAGAGACAGTAAAAAAGGTTTACGCAGGGTCTTAATCTAAGAAGAATCCTTTGGGGCGGGTCCCTACTGCACCTCTGCGCCTGTGTCTCCGCTGTGCCGTGTCCTGGACGGGCGCCGTACGACGTTCATCTGTAAAAGGGAAGAACTAAATTGAAAAATGGGTCGTGCGGATCAAAAATAATAATAAATAAAATGTGAAGTGAGAAATGGATACGGTCGAGTTTTATTGTCTCTGCGTACAGCCCCCGGTGAGGCGTACCAAGCCTATAACAAAAATGGGCTTGTGCCGAACTCATTGAGTCCGGGTCCGCGGCCTTTTGTGACTTACATCGAAAAAGTATTTTGGTTGGCGAGGCCATTTTGTTGGGCGGCCGTTTAAGCGGCCGCACAATCCTCCGTTTGGAGGAGATGTAGTTTAGTATGTTCTCTTTAAAGAGATGATGCCTCGAGGACCGGGCACCTTTAGCGTGAGGGATGCATAATGCGGTATTGCGTTAAAGCGAGCGAAAGCTCCGCGTCCCATTAGTGCTTGATGGCGACTTGAAAACGGGACTATGTGGAAGATAAGCTTTTCGCGACGAAAGTTATTGGCAGAGCCAAATATGACCACAAGCCGGAGAAAACCCATACGGTGGGTGTCCGGGCCTGCTGCTACTCCTTGAAAGGAGGTTTTACTGTGACGGATTCGTGCTGGGTTTATGCCCATGCGGTGAATTGTATCTTGATATATCAGATTTAGTCCACTGCCACCGTCCATAAGGACGTTGGTAAACTGGAATCCGTCTATTATTGGATTAAGTATCAGGGCAGTCCGGCCTGCATGTTTGATATTGCGAGAATAATCTAGCTGATCAAAAATGATTGGCTTTAGTGACCAGTGGCCAGACTCCTGAGAGATAGGCTTGAATGTGCGGACATTTATGGGTGCCTCATGCCTTGTTATGTGAAGTGAGTTCACTGTTTTGACTTCTTGCGGGAAGTTCTTTTGCTTCCTGGTGTTCTGCTTTTGGGGTTCGTCATCTTCCTCACTTGGTGTGTCGAGCCCCTTGTGTTCGGCGTTAAGCCTTCTGGATTGTTTGAAAACCCAACAGTCTCTGTGGGTATGATTAGCAGGCTTTCCAAGAGTATTGTGTATCTGACATATCCTATCCATGATTCTCTTTAGACTGGACGGATCTTCCCTATTATCCTGAGGGGGTGATTTTGTCTGATTTTGCCGTGAGCCTTTGAATCCGGCATTGACTGTCGTGCTCTTCGGACTTTTTCTTTTGACTCGGCGAAGGTCCTTGTTTCGCCGCGGTTTCCCGTTTCCATCCCTGATTTCTGACGTACTTGGGTCGCTGGGGCTGCATCGTGCCAACCAGCTGTCCTCTCCTGCGCAAAAGCGGGTCATGAGGCTTGTGAGTGTGGCCATTGTTCTTGGCTTTTCCTGGCCGAGGTGTCTGGCGAGCCATTCGTCTCGGACATTGTGCCTGAAAGCCGCTAGGGCTTCGGCGTCCGGACAATCCACTATTTGATTCTTTTTAGTGAGGAATATGTTCTAGAACTGCCGAGCTTATTCTCCGGATTGCTGAGTTATGTGACTGAGGTCGTCTGCGTCCGGGGGACGGACGTAGGTCCCTTGAAAATTTGCTCGGAAAGCGTCCTCGAGCTCTTCCCAACTTCCAATTGTGTTTTCGGGAAGGGTTTTAGGCCAGTGCCGGGCTGGCCCTTTAAGCTTAAGGGGTAAATATTTTATGGCGTGGAGATCATCTCCTCTAGCCATATGTATGTGGAGGATATAATCCTCGATCCAGACTCCCGGGTCTGTTGTTCCATCGTACGCCTCTATGTTAACGGGTTTAAATCCCTCTGGGAATTCATATTCCAAGACCTCATCGGTGAAACATAGAGGGTGTGCGGCACCCCTATATTTGAGTGTGCCGGATTCTGATGGTGGATTTTTTGCATTGCTTGCGAGAGCTTGCTTTCTTGGCCCGTAAATGGACCTGGCTGGGCCATGATGTGAGTCTTTGATTGTGTCGCATGCCGCATTGAGTGCGGTGCCGTTTGCCATATTGTAGTGGCCGAGAGGTCGTTTATTCGACCGTGTAGCCTTTTTGTTTTCCGAGTTTGGGGGCTCTAGGGCCTCCTGGTCGAATTCGGGCAGTAGCTTTCTCTTCGGATAGCTTTTGGTGCGGCGGCTGCCGCCGTATTTGTCTGCGGTCTTGATTACTTTGCTCCATCTTGTTTTGAGTGCATCTTCCGCCATCTTTAGCTTTTGCTTATGCTTCTTCAGGCTTCGTGCTGTGGCGACGAGCATTTCTTGGAGATTCTTCTGCTCCATGATTTTATCCAGCGTGGTATCGTCCGGAGTTCTGTTGTGGCCGGGGGAGGACTGTTCGTCCTCTCTGCCCGTGTTACCCTGTTTGGACGGTTTGTTCTGGGATGCGTTCGTCATCTGCCGGCTCGTCCTGCTCTATGGCTGGGTCTTGATCGAGGCGGGGCTTTGCTCGGCGTTTACGTCGCTGTTTTGAGTGCTTTTCGGAGGGTTTACCCTTCTTTTCGCCCCCTTCTTCCTCATTGTGAGTTTTTTCAGGTGTATCCACCATGAATACGTCATTAAGTGGGGTGGAGGTCCAGTGCCCTATGGGCGCTGGTTCCCGTTTGTCTCCGTCTTCGTCGTCCATACCGTCGAAGTCTTCGGAGCCGAAGTCGAGCATGTCGGTTAAATCGTCGACAGTGGCTATTAAGTGGGTGGTGGGTGGGATTTGAATTTCTTCGTCGTCCGAATCCCAACCTCGCAGGCCACAGTTCGGCCTGGGCTCTCCTGAAAAAGAGAGAGACTTGAGAGATTTCAGAATATCACCAAAAGGCGAATACTGAAAGATGTCCACGGCGGTGAACTCCATTACCGGCGCCCAATCTGATTCGGTTGGCAGGGGCGCGGCAGGTTCGGAGTTCGGAGAAGAGTCCGGCTCCTTGGAGTCATGTGCCATGCGGAGTGCGGGGCTTGTGTTTGGCTCGATGGCTTTTAAGATCGCAGCCCCCGAGGTGACGTCCAACCGTTCATCCTCAAAGAACGCAGCGGGCTCCGGATCGAGGATCGGGGCCGGAGCGTATGCGGCCTCCAGGACACTGTTCGGAGGCAGAGCTATATCATGCCCCTCGAGATAGTGCGGCGCGCTTGGCTGTGGCTCGAATCCGTCAAAGATCAAGTCTCCGCGGATATCAGCCGTGTAGTTTAGGCTTCCAAACCTGACTTGATGACCAGGGGCGTAGCTCTCGATCTGCTCCAGATGACCAAGCGAGTTGGCCCGCAGAGCGAAGCCGCCGAAGACGAAGATCTGTCTGGGGAGAAAAGTCTCACCCTGGACCTCATCGTTGTTAATGATCAAAGGAGCCATCGGGCCTAAAGGCGACGACACAGAGGAACTCTGAATGAAAGCACCAATGTCGGTGTCAAAACCGGCGGATCTCGGGTAGGGGGTCCCGATCTGTGCGTCAAGGTCGGATGGTAACAGGAGACAAGGGACACTTTATTTTACCCAGGTTCGGGCCCTCTCGATGGAGGTAAAACCCTACTCCTGCTAGATTAATATTGATGATATGGGTAGTACAAGAGTAGATCCACCACGAGATCAAGGAGGCTAACCCCTAGAAGCTAGCCTATGGGTATGATGATGGTTATGATGTGTTCATCCTACGGACTACAACCCTCCGGTTTATATAGGCACCAGATAGGGTTAGGGTTACACAGAGTCGGTTACATTGGTAGGAGATCTTGAATATCCGCACGCCTAGCTTGCCTTCCACGCCAAGGAAAGAACCTTCCGGACACGGGACGAAGTCTTCAATCTTGTATCTTCATAGTCCTGGAGTCCGGATGAAGATATAGTTCGGCTATCCAAACACCCCCTAATCCAGGAATCCCTCAAAGAGGAAGGCCAAGTGCTGAGGAAGCTGAAGCCCAAGATCCCAGACCACAATGATGCTCATCCTGTGGCTGAGGATATGAAGATCAAAAGAGACTCTGGGCTAAGAAAATGGAGAGCTGAGGATCCCTATGCTACCAGGAGAAGGACTGTTGTTGACTACAGGTTCCACACTAAGGAACAGCAGGACTTCTTTGAGACAGTCTTATTGGACAAGAAGCCAATAGTATGTGATATGAGATGGGTCGGCTGGGAATATATCAAGGAAAATGAAGAGCACTACCCTGGAGTGCAAGATAGCTTCAGAGCTTGTGGAGTAGCAGACTTTGTTGGGCAGAAGCTCACAAAGTGGAATGAGGAGCTTATCATGCAGTTCTACTCCACAGCACATTTTTATCCAGATGGGAGGATTGTTTGGATGTCTGAAGGTACGAGGTACCAATCAACAGTTGCTGAGTGGGCACAGCTTATCAATGCCCCAGAGGAAAATGAAGATGACTTGGATGTCTATTCCAAGAAGAAGATGGATCACAACTCTATGGCAAATATGTACATGGAGATTCCTGCAGATGATCTTGATACTCACCAGTTTGGGTCTGTGAAACACTTGTTGTCAGGTCTGCCTACGATCAATTGGATCCTTAGGCACACACTTTTGCCCAAGTCTGGAGATCACAGGATGATCAGAGGTCATGCCATCAACCTGCTACATATCTTTGATGTGCCTCAAAAATTTAAGGTCATGAGCCTCATAATAGAAACTATCAAGAGGACTGCAGCAGATCAGAAGAGGAGCTATGGATATGCCCCTCAGATCCAGATGTTGATCAACTCAAGAATGGGCACAGACACATACTTGTTGGACAAGGAACATTTGCCTATCCATCCAGATTTCGAGGACAACCAAGTTGTGATGCATGAAAATGAACCATCATCAGTCCAGGCACAAGCCAAGAAGGAGAAGGCAAGGAAGGAGAAAGCTGCCAAGATGCCAACTCAAGAGGAGGCATCTGAGTACTTCTTGAAGAACAAGCAAAAGCAGCTTAGTTATCTGATTGCATCCACCCTGAGGATTGAGAAAGGACTAGCTATCCTGACTCAAAACCAGGCAAGCTTAGAGAGAATCGTAGAACAAAAGTTTTATGACTTGGATATCAAGGTGACAAAAATTCAGACTGCAGTGGAGCAACTCTAAGATGACATGCAGGAGAGGAAAGGGAAGACTACCACTGATGCATTTGCCAGAGTGCCACGAGGTCCGAGGTCGTCTGCAATGCCAGTTCCTGACCAAGAGCCACCGCCTCAGCTCCAGCCACAGCACCAACCCAACCTGCTCCAGCATCTACTTCAGCTCCAACTCCAACCACGTCCACGGAAGCCTTCGTCCTTGGAGTGATCAGGACTCCACCACCACCAGAAGATCAAGCCTGAGTGTCGATCTAGCACTATGCATTTTCTAGGAACTTTTTGGTAACTTGTTGCCAAAAGGAGAGAAAAATGTATAGATCATAGGCTTCGAGAGAGAGTGTGTTGTTTTTCTCTCTTGCTTTATTTGGTGGTTTTTCAAACATTGTTTGCTTTTGGTTGAGATACTATGTTATGCTTGTGAGACATTGATGATCATGTGTTTGATCATAAGCTACACTTATGCATGCTTGATATATCTTATCTATCTTATGTGGTCATTCACTTTTCCTTGGTGATGAGTGCATGTTTTTCATTATTATCATTTCGAGCGCTCCACCAAGATGTATGTGACATGGAAGAGTAACCCATAATTCTAACTCTTTGTGCATTTGCAGTCCAAAGCAAATTTTAAATATGCACAAATTTAGGGGGAGCTCTTACTTATCACATACTTCTCAAAGCGACGATATAATTCATTCTTATTATCATTTGTCGAAGCTTTGATCTATATGTTGTCATCAATTACCAAAAAGGGGGAGATTGAAAGTGCAACTATCCCTAGGTGGTTTTGGTAATTCATAACAACATATAGCTCACTGAGCTAATGCTATTCCAAGAAAATTATTTCAGGAAAGCTCAATGATTGGCATGGCATGGATGGTGAAAGTGGAACCCTCAAAATGTTAAGGACAAAGGATTGGCTCAAGTCCAAAAGCTCAAGACTCTTCATTTTACATTTTAGTGATCCAAGATCACATTGAGTCCATAGGAAAAGCCAATGCTATCAAGGAGGGATGAGGTGTTGCTTAATGAGCCTTTTGCTTTATGTGCTTAATGATATGCTCCAAAATCCTCAGCTGCTTTCCCATATCCACAAATGACCTAAACTCCAAGCCAAACTCGGTCCTACCGATTCTTTCCATCCGGCGCCACCGAGTTTCATATGTCATAAGCCACTGCCAAACCCTAGCAATTCAGTTCTACCGATAGGGATCTCGGTCTCACCGAGATGGGATTCCAACCTCTCTGTTTCCTTTTCGTAACTTTTCGGTCTCACCGAAAGAGCGGATCGGTCCCACCGAGATTGCAATGCAAACTCTCTGTTTCCCTTTTGTAACTTTTCGGTCTCACCAAAAGAGCAAATCGGTCCCACCGAGTTTACCTGACCAACTCTCCGGTTAGCTAATTACCAAAATCGGTCTCACCGAGTTTGTGTAATCGGTCTCATCGAGATTACGTTATGCCCAAACCCTAACCATATCGGTCCTACCGAGTTGCATGTCAGTCCCACCGAAAATCTCTAACGGTCATTAGGTTTACCTTTTCGGTCCGACCGAGTTCGTTGATTCGGTCCCACCGAGATTGGTAAATTGTGTGTAACGGTTGGATTTTGTGTGGAGGCTATATATACCCCTCCACCTCCTCTTCATTCGGAGAGAGAGCCATCAGAACACATCTACACTTCCAACTCATATGTTCTGAGAGAGAACCACCTACCCTTGTGTTGAGGCCAAGATATTCCATTCCTACCATATGAATCTTGATCTCTAGCCTTCCCCAAGTTGCTTTCCACTCAAATCTTCTTTCTACCAAATCTAAATCCTATGAGAGAGAGTTGAGTGTTGGGGAGACTATCATTTGAAGCACAAGAGCAAGGAGTTCATCATCAACACACCATTTGTTACTTCTTGGAGAGTGGTGTCTCCTAGATTGGCTAGGTGTCACTTGGGAGCCTCCTACAAGATTGTGGAGTTGAACCAAGGAGTTTGTAAGGGCAAGGAGATCGCCTACTTCGTGAAGATCTACCGCTAGTGAGGCAAGTCCTTCATGGGCGATGGCCATGGTGGGATAGGCAAGGTTGCTTCTTCGTGGACCCTTCGTGGGTGGAGCCCTCCATGGACTCGCGCAACCGTTACCCTTCGTGGGTTGAAGTCTCCATCAATGTGGATGTAGGATAGCACCACCTATCTGAACCACGGGAAAAACATCCGTTTCTCCAATAGCGTTTGAATTCTCCAAACCCATCCCTTTACATTCTTGCAAGTTGCATGCTTTACTTTCTGCTGCTATATACTCTTTGCATGCTTGCTTGAATTGTGTGATGATTGCTTGACTTGTCCTAAAGTTGCTAAAATCTGCCAAGAACTAAAATTGGGAAAAAGCATAGTTTTTATTTGGTCAAGTAGTCTAATCACCCCCCTCTAGACATACTTCTGATCCTACAAGAAGCTTGAACATTTTACTAGCGTAAGGAAAGGTATTTGCAGACTTTTGGATAAATTTTTCGAAAATAACGGATTTCGGTGTGTTACCGGAGAAACGATCTCGTGCTGCAGAGGTTGTTCCATCTTGAATAGGTTCCCTGGTTTAGTTTTCCACAATGCGAGCACGCTGCAAATGATGATGAATTTTGACAACATCCATTATTGAACCAGATATGAATGCAAATTAATTTCAACACCATAGAATTCAATACCTATCCAAGAAATGCTGAACATGCGTCAGATCCTGAGCGTTTGTTGACTCTCTCAGAAAATCAATGTAGTAAACTGTGTTCTTGTTTGGAACAATGAATACCAATATCCAGTGATTGCTACATATTAATAAAGCCATGAATTTACGAATGATGTCGAAATCTGAAAGACAATCCGTGTATGTGTGGTTGTTTACTTGACTTACCGTTCATGATATGGCCAGAGAAATGATTCTACATGGAACGTGTTTTAGAAGATACGAATGACCGTGTTAACGGCCCAGTCCCATCGGTCCTTACCATCTAATGTTGTGCCATTTGCTAATGCAGGATCTATGAAATACACGATCTCCCTTTTTCTTCTCTGCGCGTTCAATCCCCTGAGAGGAATAAAATGCAGTTAGCTGTTTATCATTTACAACCTTGTATGGAGAAGTTGATCAGAGTTTGTTAAGTACTTACAAAATGAGGCATCTACCAAGAGTGACAGTGAGCATGTTGTAGTTGAAGAAGAGATGTAAGTCCTTGAAACTCACATTGATGGAACCAACATCGTGTCGGAAATGATCTCTATTGTAGTGGACTAGCAAAGCATGATGACCTGCTAACATTTGATCCATGCAATATTCATGTAACTCGTGGCAACTTGAGCTGCACTCATCAAAGTATTTCCCAACAAAAAATGGCTGGCCATGGACATAATTGTGTGCTTCAAGTACGTCTGCTTTACTTTTAGCAAGCAACAATCTTACTTCTTCATCATCCATGGCGTCAGAAATAATATTACCCCCCGATTCGAACAAGCTGCTATTAATTTGGTTCTGGGCGAAGAGTGCTTTAAGTAAGAGGCAATCGTTCTCTTTCCTCTTCACTCTCCCGCTGCGCTTCCTCGTGGTCATGGGTGTGGCCTTTTTGGCCACTTCCTTCTTGGTACTTGAAGCATTTCTGGCATAACATCTGGTTGGCTGCAAGGTAGACTGCCGAGTAGACAGTGAAGCTTGGATGGACTGCTTAGCAGATGGTTTATCTATGCCGGACCACTGAGCTGGCGGTGCTGCTATGACGGACTGCTGGGCTGTAGGAGCAGAGGCATCGGACAGCTGACCATGCGTTGAAGCTATGTCGGATATTAGTGCGGGTGGTGCCAACTTGTCGGTGTGCTGAGGAGGCCGTGCCAACGCGTTGGTTTGCTGAGCAGGAAGTGTTGACGCATTGGTATGCTGATCACGCGCCTGTGGACCGACAAACTGATGAGCAGTCAGTTCTGGACCTACAAACTACTTAGCAGGCGATTCCGAAGCAATAGACTACTTAGCAGCTTGTTCCACCAGGTTAGTGTGCTGAGCATGTGCTGCAGTTGGGTCTCCCCCCACTGCTTCAGCGGCCGGCATCTGAACCGGTGGTGCGTCATCAGCAGTTGTAGACCTTGCCACTGGCTGCTTTGGGGCGGAGGATGACATGGCGTGTACGCCACAAAGTCGGGCCGGCTGATCACAGGTTGATGCATCAGCCTGTGAGAGCTGCTGTGGCAAGGAGAGCGTCACCGGTTGAGGGGCGACAGTGGTTGCTCTTGGCGGGGCTTCAAGAATATCATCGGTGAACTCTATTTCCTTTCGTGGCCACTGGATGTGATGTAACTATATTTCTCCCTTGGTCATTTGCTCATTGAAGTCTCCTAGGACATTCTTCAGGGCAAATTCATCGAATCCAGGCTTTACTTCACTCACATAGCACTTCACACAGCCCGGCTTCAATGGCACATTGTCCAAGAAGAGGCCATCTTCCAAGAAGGGTGGGCAAACCCAGGCTTTTGCACATTTTAATGTACCTTCATAATGTGTAAGCACGCCTGAGGGAGTCCTGGATTAGGGGGTGTCCGGATAGCGGGACTATAACCTTTGGCCGGACTCCTGGACTATGAAGATACAAGATTGAAGACTTCGTCCCATGTCCGGATGGGACTTTCCTTGGCGTGGAAGGCAACCTTGGCGATATGGATATGTAGATCTCCTTCCGTTGTAACCGACTCTGTGTAACCCTAGCCCTCTCCGGTGTCTATATAAACCGGAGAGTTTTAGTCCATAGGACGGAAGAAGAACAATCATACCATAGGCTAGCTTCTAGGGTTTAGCTTCTCTGATCTCGTGGTAGATCTACTCTTGTACTACCCATATCATCAATATTAATCAAGCAGGAGTAGGGTTTTACCTCCATCGAGAGGGCCCGAACCTGGGTAAAAACATCGTGTGCCTTGTCTCCTGTTACCATCCTCCTAGACGCACAGTTCGGGACCCCCTACCCGAGATCCGCCGGTGTTGACACCGACATTAGTGCTTTCATTGAGAGTTCCTCTGTGTCGTCATCTTTAGGCCCGATGGCTCCTCCGATCATCAACAGTGATGCAGTCCAGGGTGAGACTTTTCTCCCCGGACAGATCTTCGTATTCGACGGCTTTGCACTGCGGGCCAATTCGCTTGGCCATCAGGAGCAGATTGAAAGCTACGCCCTGGCCATCGGGTCAGATTTGGAAGCTTGAACTACACGACTAACATCCGCGGAGACTTGATCTTTGACGGATTCGAGCCGCAGCCTGGCGCGCCACACTGTCACGATGGGCATGACCTAACTCTGCCACTGAACAGTGCCCTGGAGGCCGCACCCGTGTCCGCTCCGACCCTTAGCTTGGAGCCGACTACGCCAATCGAGGACGGGTGGCTGGACCCCGCCTCGGGGGCTGCAATCTCTACGGCGATCGAGCCGAACACCAGCCTTGTCCTTTGCGAAGCTCGTGACTCCAAGGTGCCGGACTCCTCTTCGGACTCCGAACCCTCCGCGCCCCTGCCAATCGAATCCGATTGGGCCCCGATCATGGGGTTCATTACCGCGGACATCTTTCAGCACTCTCCCTTCGGCGACATTCTGAATTCACTAAAGTCTCTCTCTTTATCAGGAGAGTCCTGGCCGGACTATGGTCAGCAAGGTTGGGATGCAGATGACGAAGAAATTCGACGCCCACCCACCACCCACTTCGTAGCCACTGTCGATGATTTAACCGACATGCTAGACTTCGACTCCGAATACATCGACGGTATGGACGATGATGTAGGAGACGAACATGAACCAGCGCCTATAGGGCACTGGAAAGCCACCTCGTCATATGACATATATATGGTGGATACACCCAAAGAAGGCAATGACGGTGGAACAACGGGGAATGACCCCTCCAACAAGCAACCCAAGCACCGGCTTATGGACTGAAATCCTTGCGGCCGAGGAATACGAACTCGAGCGCCCCTCCAAGAGCTACCCAAAGTGCATGGTGCTACCCCGATTGGAAGAGGAAGCACTTAAACCTACATCACCAGCGCATGAGGCGGCCGATCGGCCACCTCAGGGCTGCGACAGAGAGGCCTCTCGGTCCTCCACTCAAGCCGCACCCCGGCGTCGCTCAGAAAACACCAAGGCATGGGGAAATGCGCCAGACCTGCGCGATATGTTGGAGGACAAGGCAGGGCAAACAAGATCGATCTACGGATCGCGTGGGCACCCCACGACACGAGACGATAACCGTCATGCCGGATACAATAAGTCCGGCCGGGCCCAACACAGTAGACAAAGCTCGTTTGAGCTACGTCGTGATATAGCCCAGTACAGAGGGGCCGCACACCCACTATGCTTCACAGATGAAGTAATGGATCATCAAATCCCAGAGGGTTTCAAACCCGTAAACATCGAATCATACGATGGCACAATAGACCCTGCGGTATGGATAGAGGACTATCTCCTTCATATCCACATGGCCCACGATGATGATCTACACGCCATCAAATACCTCCCACTGAAGCTTAAAGGACCAGCTCGGCATTGGCTTAATAGCTTGCCAGCAGAATCAATTGGTTGTTGGGAGGACCTGGAAGCCGCATTCCTCGACAATTTCCAGGGCACCTATGTGCGACCACCATACGCCAATAACCTAAGCCACATAATTCAGCAGCCAGAAGAATCGGCCAGACAATTCTGGACATGGTTCCTAACCAAAAACCAAATCGTTGACTGTCCGGACGTAGAGGCTCTAGCAGCCTTCAAGCATAACATCCGTGACGAGTGGTGTAACACCCCGGATGTAACTTGCCATATTTGTAACTCCAACTCTTGCCATTTTCGGCAATGTGATATGATATTCCCTCCGTGGTTGGGTTTCCCGTCTTTTTGCATTTTGTCCTTGTCATGCATTTCATATCATGTCATCATGTGCATCACATTCGCATACGTGTTCGTTTCATGAATCCGAGCATTTTTCCCGCTGTCCGTTTTGCAATCCGGCGCTCCTACGTCCTCCGGCGTCCCCTTTTACCTTATTTCCGTGAGCGGGTATTAAACCTTCTCGGAATGGACCGAGGTTTGCCAAACGGCCTTGGTATAGCACCGGTAGACCGCTTGTCAAGTTTCGGGTCATTCGGAGGTCGTTTGATACTCCAACGGTTAACCAGGTAACCGTGAAGGCCTCGTGTGTGTTGCAGCCCAAAAACCCTTCAAAACAGCCCAATAACCCATCTAAGTCACTCCCATGTCCATCGCCGTTCGATCACGATCGCGTGGCCAAAACCCGCACTCCATTTGGAGCCTCCTAGCCCCTCCTACCTATAAATATAGCTCCTTCCCGAAATTCTCGGGCAAAACCCTAGACCCCTCCCTCTCCACGCGCCGCCGGACACGTCCGGGCGAGCCGGACGCATCCGCCCCGCTGCTCGGCCAACCCCAGGCCACCACTTCTCCCCGCCGTGACTCACAGATTCTACCAATACAGTTGCAGGTGCCCACGATGCCAGTGCAGATGACGCTTCCGAGCTCAAGTGGGAGTTCGACGAGGAATGTGGCCGTTACTATGTGTCTTTTCCTGATGATCAGTAGTGGAGCCCAGTTGGGACGATCGGGGATCTGTTTAGCATTTGGGGTAGTCTTCTTTCATTTTGGTTCCGTAGTCGGACCTTGAGTGTAATCTGGATGATGGATGTTTATTTATGTATTGTGTGAAGTGGCGACAGTAAGCCAACTATGTATCTCTTTCCCTTATGTATTACATGGGTTTTGTGAAGATTACCTCACTTGCGACATTGCTTTCAATGCGGTTATGCCTCTAAGTCGTGCCTCGACACGTGGGAGATATAGCCGCATCGAGGGCGTTACAAGTGGCTAGCCCGGCACCTAGGACAGGAAAAGCCGAAATCTATGGCAGCTCTCATGACACTCATGACCCGCTTTTGCGCGGAAGAAGACAACTGGCTGGCTCATAGCAATAACATGACCAAGAGCCCTGGTAATTCGGATACCAAGGACAGCAATGGCAGGTCGCGTCGTAACAAGCACAAGTGCCGCATTAACAGCGACAGTGCAGAGGATACGACAGCTAATGCCGGATTCAGAGGCTCTAAACCCGGTTAGCGGAAAAAGCCATTCAAAAGAAATACCCCGGGCCCGTCCAGTTTGGACCGAATACTCGATCGCTCGTGCCAGATACATGGCACCCCTGAAAAACCAGCCAATCACACCAAGAGGGATTGTTGGGTGTTCAAGCAGGCTGGTAAGTTAAATACCAAAAAAGAGACAAGGGGCTGCACAGCGACGAAGATGATGAGCCCCGGCCGCCGAACAATAGTGGACAGAAGGGCTCCCCCCCACAAGCGCGGATGGTGAACATGATATACGCAACCCACATCCCCAAGCGGGAGCGGAAGCGTGCACTCAGGGATGTATATGCGTTGGAGCCAGTCGCCCCAAAGTTCAACCCATGGTCCTCCTGCCCGATCACTTTTGATCGAAGGGACCACCCCACTAGCATCCATCATGGAGGATTCGCCGCATTGGTTCTTGACCCAATCATTGACGGATTTCACCTCACTAGAGTCCTTATGGACGGCGGTAGCAGCCTGAACCTGCTTTATCAGGATACAGTGTGGAAAATGGGCATAGATCCCTCAAGGATTAAACCCACAAAAACGACCTTTAAAGGCGTCGTACCAGGTGTAGAGGCCAACTATACAGGCTCAGTTACACTTGAGGTGGTCTTCAGATCCCCGGATAATTTCAAGCGAGGAATTAATCTTGGACATAGTCCCGTTCCGTAGTGGCTATCACGCACTGCTCGGACGAATCGCATTTGCAAAGTTCAATGTGGTGCCGCACTATGCATACCTCAAGCTCAAGATGCCAGGCCCTCGAGGAGTCATTACGGTCAATGGAAACACCGAACGTTCTCTTCGAACGGAGGAGCATACGGCGGCACTGCCAGCGGAAGTACAGAGCAGCCTCTCAAGGCAATTCTCCAGCCCGACTTTTAAACGTCCGGACACCGTCAAGCGCGCCCGAAGTAACGTACAACAAGACCGCCTAGCACATTCCGAGCAAGCGTAGCAATACGGCCCCAATCCCAGCCCTCGCGAAACTGCGAAATCAGTGCTTCGCGTACATAACTACGCTCTGAAAATTCCATGAGCACAGGGGGAGGGGCACGTCCACGGCATGCCCTAAATGCGGCTCAATCGCACTAGGGGCTCCCGATTTCGTCATTCTTTCTTACTTTCAGGACTCCATCATCCGGAAGGCCTGTCCGGCAGTACAATCGCCTAACTCACGATGCAACAACCATGGAGGCAGGAAGCTACGTTGAAATTCCCAGGTGGTCTCTATAACAAGCAAAATACCTGTCTTACATATCGTCTCGCAGCTCGCCCCTGGAGGGGGACATGTCAAATAGTCCCTGAAGGAAATATGCCCTAGAGGCAATAATAAAGTGATTATTTATTTCCTTGCATATCATGATAAATGTTTATTATTCATGCTAGAATTGTATTAACCGGAAACATAATACATGTGTGAATACATAGACAAACAGAGTGTCACTAGTATGCCTCTACCTGACTAGCTCGTTAATCAAAGATGGTTTTGTTTCCTAACCATGAACAAAGAGTTGTTATTTGATTAACGAGGTCACATCGTTAGTTGAATGATCTGATTGACATGACCCATTCCATTAGCTTAGCACCCGATCGTTTAGTATGTTGCTATTGCTTTTATCCATGACTTATACATGTTCCTATGACTATGAGATTATGCAACTCCCGTTTGCCGGAGGAACACTTTGGGTGCTACCAAACGTCACAACGTAACTGGGTGATTATAAAGGAGTACTACAGGTGTCTCCAAAGGTAGATGTTGGGTAGGCGTATTTCGAGATTAGGATTTGTCACTCCGATCGTCGGAGAGGTATCTCTGGGCCCTCTCGGTAATGCACATCACTTAAGCCTTGCAAGCATTGCAACTAATGAGTTAGTTGCGGGATGATGTATTACGGAACGGGTAAAGAGACTTGCCGGTAACGAGATTGAACTAAGTATTGGATACTGACGATCGAATCTCGGACAAGTAACATACCGATGACAAAGGGAACAACGTATGTTGTTATGCGGTCTGACCGATAAAGATCTTCGTAGAATATGTAGGAGCCAATATGGGCATCCAGGTCCCGCTATTGGTTATTGACCGGAGACGTGTCTCGGTCATGTCTACATTGTTCTCGAACCGTAGG
Organism: Aegilops umbellulata; assembly: GCA_032464435.1. Classification (NCBI taxonomy): domain Eukaryota; kingdom Viridiplantae; phylum Streptophyta; class Magnoliopsida; order Poales; family Poaceae; genus Aegilops; species Aegilops umbellulata. The sequence goes on along the minus strand of CP136055.1, from coordinate 285,357,135 downwards.
GTCCGCACGCTTAACGTTACGATGACAGTTATTATGAGTTTATGCATTTTGATGTACCGAAGGTTGTTCGGAGTCCTGGATGTGATCACGAACATGACGAGGAGTCTCGAAATGGTCGAGACATAAAGATTGATATATTGTAAGCCTATGTTTGGACATCGGAAGTGTTCCAGGTGAAATCAGGATTTTACCGGAATACCGGGAGGGTTACCGGGACCCCCCGGGAGCCATATGGGCCTTAATGGGCCTTAGTGGAAAGGAGAAAGGGGCAGCCCTAGTGGCCGCGCGCCTTCCCCCTTCCCTAGTCCTATTAGGACTAGGAGAAGGTGGCCGGCCCCCCTCTCTCTCTTTCCCCCCCTTGAGGAATCCTATTCCAACTAGGATTGGGGGGGGGGGAATCCTACTCCCGGAGGGAGTAGGACTCCCTGGTGCGCCACCCCTTGGCCGGCCAGCCCCTCCCCCTTGGCTCCTTTATATACGGGGGCAGGGGAGCACCCTAGGACACACAAGTTGATCTTCGTGATCGTTCCTTAGCCGTGTGCGGTGCCCCCCTCCACCATATTCCACCTCGGTCATATTGTCGCGGTGCTTAGGTGAAGCCCTGCGTCGGTAATACATCAAGATCGTCACCACGCCGTCGTGCTGACGGAACTCCTCCCCGAAGCTTTGCTGGATCGGAGCCCGGGGATCGTCATCGAGCTGAACGTGTGCCAAGAATTTGGAGGTGCCGGAGTAACGGTACTTGGATCGGTCGGATCGGGAAGACGTACGACTACTTCCTCTACGTTGCGTCAACGCTTCCGCGTCGGTCTACGAGGGTACGTAGACAACACTCTCCTCTCTTGTTGCTATGCATCACCATGATCTTGCGTGTGCGTAGGAAAATTTTGACATTACTACGTTCCCCAACAGTGGCATCCGAGCCTAGGTTTTTATGGTTTGATGTTATTTGCACGAGTAGAACACAAGTAAGTTGTGGACGATAGAAGTCATACTGCCTACCAGCATGTCATACTTTGGTTCAGCGGTATTGTTGGACGAGACGATCCGGACCAACCTTACGCGTACGCTTACGCGAGACCGGTTCCCTCGACGTGCTTTGCACATAGATGGCTTGCGGAAGACTGTCTCTCCAACTTTAGTTGAACCGAGTGTGGCTACGCCCGGTCCTTGAGAAGGTTAAAACGGAGTCTATTTGACAAACTATCGTTGTGGTTTTGATGCGTAGGTAAGATGAGTTCTTGCTTAAGCCCGTAGCAGCCACGTAAAACTTGCAACAACAAAGTAGAGGACGTCTAACTTGTTTTTGCAGGGCATGTTGTGATGTTATATGGTCAAGACATGATGCTAAATTTTATTGTATGAGATGATCATGTTTTGTAACCGAGTTATCGGCAACTAGGAGGAGCCATATGGTTGTTGCTTTATTGTATGCAATGCAATCGCGATGTAATGCTTTACTTTATTACTAAGCGGTAGTGATAGTCGTGGAAGCATAAGATTGGCGAGACGACAACGATGCTACGATGGAGATCAAGGTGTCGCGCCGGTGACGATGGTGATCATGACGGTGCTTCGGAGATGGAGATCACAAGCACAAGATGATGATGACCATATCATATCACTTATATTGATTGCATGTGATGTTTATCTTTTTATGCATCTTACCTTGCTTTGATTGACGGTAGCATTATAAGATGATCTCTCACTAAATTATCAAGAAGTGTTCTCCCTAAGTATGCACCGTTGCAAAAGTTCTTCGTGCTGAGACACCACGTGATGATCGGGTGTGATAGGCTCTACGTGCAAATACAACGGGTGCAAAACTGTTGCACACGCGGAATACTCAGGTTATACTTGATGAGCTATGCATATAAGATATGACCTTGGAACACGGAGACCGAAAGGTCGAGCGTGAATCATATAGTAGATATGATCAACATAATGATGTTCACCATTGAAGACTAAGCCATTTCACGTGATGATCGGTTATGGTTTAGTTGATTTGGATCACGTGATCACTTAGAAGATTAGAGGGATGTCTATCTAAGTGGGAGTTCTTAAGTAATATGATTAATTGAACTTTAATATTATCATGAACATTAGTCCTGGTAGTATTAGCATATCTATGTTGTAGATCAATAGCTCGCGTTGTTGCTTCCCTGTGTTTATTTTGATATGTTCCTAGAGAAAATTGTGTTGAAAAATGTTAGTAGCAATGATGCAGATTGGATCCGTGATCTAAGGTTTATCCTCATTGCTACACAGAAGAATTATGTCCTTGATGCACCGCTAGGTGACGAACCTATTGCAGGAGCAGATGCAGACATTATGAACGTTTTGCTAGCTCAATATGATGACTACTTAATAGTTTAGTGCACCATGCTTAACTGCTTAGAATCGGGACTTCAAAGACGTTTTGAACGTCATGGAGCATATGAGATGTTCTAGGAGTTGAAGTTAATATTTCAAGCAAATACCCGAGTTGAGAGATATGAAGTATCCAACAAGTTCTATATCTAAAAGATGGAGGAGAATCGCTCAACTAGTGAGCATGTGCTCAGATTGTCTAGGTACTACAATTGCTTGAATCAAGTGGGAGTTAATCTTCCAGATAAGATAGTGATTGACAGAATTCTCTAGTCACCATCACCAAGTTAGTAGAACTTCGTGATGAACTATAATATGCAAGGGATAACGGAAAATATTCCCAAGCTCTTCGCGATGCTAAAATCGGCGAAGGTAGAAATCAAAGAAAAACATCAAGTGTTGATGGTTGACAAGATCACTAGTTTCAAGAAAAGGGCAAAAGGAAAGAAGGGGAACTTCAAGAAGAACGGCAAGCAAGTTGCTGCTCAAGTGAAAAAGCCCAAGTCTGGTCCTAAGCCTGAGACTAAGTGCTTCTACTGCAAAGGGACTGGTCACTGGAAGCGGAACTACCCCAAGTGATTGGCGGATAAGAAGGATGGCAAAGTGAACATAAGTATATTTGATATACATGTTATTGATGTGTACTTTACTAGTGTTCATAGCAACCCCTCAGTATTTGGTACTAGTTCAAGTTGCTAAGATTAGTAACTCGAAACGGGAGTTGCAGAATGAACAAAGACTAGTTAAAGGGCAAGGTGACGATGTGTGTTGGAAGTGGTTCCAAGATTGATATGATCATCATCACACACTCCCTATACTTTCGGGATTAGTGTTGAAACTAAATAAGTGTTATTTGGTGTTTGCGTTGAGCATGAATATGATTTGATCATGTTAATTGCAATACAGTTATTCATTTAAGTTAGAGAACAATTGTTGTTCTGTTTACATGAATAAAACCTTCTATGGTCATACACACCAATGAAAATAGTTCATTGGATCTCGATCGTAGTGATACACATATTCATAATATTGAAACCAAAAGATGCGAAGTTAATAATGATAGTGCAACCTATTTGTGGCACTGCCGTTTAGGTCATATTGGTGTAAAGCGCATGAAGAAACTCCATGCTGATGGGATTTTGGAATCACTTGATTATGAATCACTTGATGCTGGCGAACCATGCCTTTTGGGCAAGATGACTAAAACGCCGTTATCCGGAACAATGGAGCAAGCAACAGATTTGTTGGAAATCATACATACTGATGTATATGGTCCGATGAATATTAAGGCTCGCGACAAGTATCATTATTTTCTAACCTTCACAGATGATTTGAGCAGATATGGGTATATCTACTTGATGAAACATAAGTCTGAAACGTTTGAAAAGTTCAAAGAATTTTAGAGTGAAGTGGAAAATCATCGTGACAAGAAAATAAGGTTTCTATGATCTGATCGCGGAGACAAATATTTGAGTTACGAGTTTGGTCTTCAATTAAAACAATGTGGAATAGTTTCACAAATTCATGCCACCTGGAACACCACAGCATAATGGTGTGTCCGAACGTCATAACCGTACTTTATTGGATATAGTACAATCTATGATGTTTCTTACCGATTTACCAATATCGTTTTGGGATCATGCATTAGAGACAGCTGCATTCACGTTAAATAGGGCACCATCTAAATCCGTTGAGACGACGCCTTATGAACTATGGTTTGGCAAGAAACCAAAGTTGTCGTTTCTTAAAGTTTGGGGCTGCGATGCTTATGTGAAAAAGCTTCAACCAGATAAGCTCGAACCTAAATCGGAGAAATGTGTCTTCATAGGATATCCGAAGGAAACTGTTGGATACACCTTCTATCACAGATCCGAAGGCAAGACTTTTGTTGCTAAGTTCGGAAACCTTCTAGAGAAGGAGTTTCTCTCGAAAGAAGTGAGTGGGAGGAAAGTAGAAAACTTGATAAGGTAATTGTACCTTCTCCATTATTGGAAAGTAGTTCATGACAGAAATCTGTTCTTGTGACTACTACACCAATTAGTGAGGAAGCTAATGATGATGATCATGTAACTTCAGATCAAGTAACTACCGAATCTCGTAGGTAAACCAGAGTGAGATCCGCACAAGAATGGTACGGTAATCTTGTTCTGGAAGTCATGTTACTAGACCATGACGAACTTGCGAACTATGAGGAAGCGATGATGAGCCCAGATTCCGCGAAATGGTTTGAGGCCATGAAATCTGAGATATGATCCATGTATGAGAACAAAGTATGGACTTTGATGGATTTGCCCGATGATCGGCAAAGCCATAGAAAATAAATGGATCTTCAAGAGGAAGACGGACGCTGATAGTAGTTTTACTATCTACAAAGCTAGAATTGTCGCAAAAGGGTTTTCGACAAATTCAAGGTGTTGACTACGATGAGAGTTTCTCACTCGTGTCTATGCTTAAGTCTGTTCGAATCATGTTAGCAATTGCCGCATTTTGTGAAATCTGGCAAATGGAAAACAAAAATGCATTCCTTAATGGTTTTATTAAAGAAGAGTTGCATATGATGCAACCAGAAGGTTTTGTCAATCCTAAAGGTGTTAACAAAATATGCAAGCTCCAGCGATCCATCTATGGACTGGTGCAAGCATCTCGGAGATGGAATATACGCTTTAATACGTTGATCAAAGCATATAGTTTTTACAGACTTGCGGTGAAGCCTGTATTTACAAGAAAGTGAGTGGGAGCACTACAACATTTCTGATAAGTATATGTGAATGACATATTGTTGATCGGAAATATTGTAGAATTATTCTGTAAAGCATAAAGGAATGTTTAAAAGGAGTTTTTCAAAGAAAGACTTCAGTGAAGCTGCTTACATATTGAGCATCAAGGTCTATAGAGGTAGATCAAGACGCTTGATAAGTTTTTTCAATGAGTACATACCTTGACAAGTTTTTGAAGTAGTTCAAAATGGAACAGTCAAAGAAAGAGTTCTTGCCTGTGTAATAAGGTGTGAAATTGAGTAAGACTCAAAGCCCGACCACGGCAGAAGATAGAAAGAGAATGAAAGTCATTCCCTATGCCTCAGCCATAGGTTCTATAAAGTATGCCATGCTGTGTAACAGATCTATTGCATACCCTACCACTGAGTTTGGCAAGGGAGTACAATAGTGATCTAGGAGTAGATCACTGGACAGCGGTCAAAATTATCCTTAGTGGAATAAGGATATGTTTCTCGATTATGGAGGTGACAAAAGGTTCGTCGTAAAAGATTACGTCGATGCAAGTTTTGACACTAATCTAGATGACTCTAAGTCTCAATCTAGATACATATTGAAAGTGGGAGCAATTAGCTAAAGTAACTCCGTGCAGAGTATTGTTGACATAGAAATTTGCAAAATACTTATGGATCTGAATGTGACAGACCCGTGGACTAAAATTATCTCACAAGCAAAACATGATCACACCTTAGTACTCTTTGGGTGTTAATCACATAAGCGATGTGAACTAGATTACTGACTCTAGTAAACCCTTTGGGTATTGGTCACATATCGATGTGAACTATGGGTGTTAATCACATGGTGATGTGAACTATTGCTGGTAAATCACATGGCGATGTGAACTAGATTATTGACTCTAGTGCAAGTGGGAGACTGAAGGAAATATGCCCTAGAGGCAATAATAAAGTGATTATTTATTTCCTTACATATCATGATAAATGTTTATTATTCATGCTAGAATTGTATTAACCGGAAACATAATACATGTGTGAATACATAGACAAACAGAATGTCACTAGTATGCCTCTACCTGACTAGCTCGTTAATCAAAGATGGTTATGTTTCCTAACCATGAACAAAGAGTTGTTATTTGATTAACGAGGTCACATCATTAGTTGAATGATCTGATTGACATGACCCATTCCATTAGCTTAGCACCCGATCGTTTAGTATGTTGCTATTGCTTTTATCCATGACTTATACATGTTCCTATGACTATGAGATTATGCAACTCCCGTTTGCCAGAGGAACACTTTGGGTGCTACCAAACGTCACAACGTAACTGGGTGATTATAAAGGAGTACTACAGGTGTCTCCAAAGGTAGATGTTGGGTTGGCGTATTTCGAGATTAGGATTTGTCACTCCGATCGTCGGAGAGGTATCTCTGGGCCCTCTCGGTAATGCACATCACTTAAGCCTTGCAAGCATTGCAACTAATGAGTTAGTTGCGGGATGATGTATTACGGAACGAGTAAAGAGACTTGCCAGTAATGAGATTGAACTAAGTATTGGATACTGACGATCGAATCTCGGACAAGTAAGATACCGGTGACAAAGGGAACAACGTATGTTGTTATGCGGTCTGACCGATAAAGATCTTCGTAGAATATGTAGGAGCCAATATGGGCATCCAGGTCCCGCTATTGGTTATTGACCGGAGACGTGTCTCGGTCATGTCTACATTGTTCTCGAACCGTAGGGTCCGCACGCTTAACGTTACGATGACAGTTATTATGAGTTTATGCATTTTGATGTACCGAAGGTTGTTCGGAGTCCCGGATGTGATCACGGACATGACGAGGAGTCTCGAAATGGTCGAGACATAAAGATTGATATATTGGAAGCCTATGTTTGGACATCGGAAGTGTTCCAGGTGAAATCAGGATTTTACCGGAATACCGGGAGGGTTACCGGAACCCCCCGGGAGCCATATGGGCCTTAATGGGCCTTAGTGGAAAGGAGAAAGGGGCAGCCCTAGTGGCCGCGCGCCTTCCCCCTTCCCTAGTCCTATTAGGACTAGGAGAAGGTGGCCGGCCCCCCTCTCACTCTTTCCCCCCTTGAGGAATCCTATTCCAACTAGGATTGGGGGGGGGGGAATCCTACTCCCAAAGGGAGTAGGACTCCCTGGCGCGCCACCCCTTGGCCGGCCAGCCCCTCCCCCTTGGCTCCTTTATATACGGGGGCAGGGGAGCACCCTAGGACACACAAGTTGATCTTCGTGATCGTTCCTTAGCCGTGTGCGGTGCCCCCCTCCACCATATTCCACCTCGGTCATATTGTCGCGGTGCTTAGGCGAAGCCCTGCGTCGGTAATACATCAAGATCGTCACCACGCCGTCGTGCTGACGGAACTCCTGCCCGAAGCTTTGCTGGATCGGAGCCCGGGGATCGTCATCGAGCTGAACGTGTGCCAAGAACTCGGAGGTGCCGGAGTAACGGTACTTGGATCGGTCGGATCGGGAAGACGTACGACTACTTCCTCTATGTTGCGTCAATGCTTCCGCGTCGGTCTACGAGGGTACGTAGACAACACTCTCCCCTCTCGTTGCTATGCATCACCATGATCTTGCGTGTGCGTAGGAAAATTTTGAAATTACTACGTTCCCCAACAGTCCCATCTCTTGCTTACCGCACTATTTGTATCGTTCTGCTTTTATAGCAGCATTTTAAAATAAACAATGCTTAGCTTCAGCTCATTACTGCATTCTCTATTCATTTCCTTTTTAATATATATGTTCAGTTATGACATTTAGCACCCGTACACTTTGGTACAGTCAATACGCCAGGGGCTCAAGCACCCCATAATACGATGTGAGAATTCCGAACACTTTCACAAGTGCGGCCCTCCGAACTTATAGCATTATATGCATCAGCTCCGAATCATGTCTTTGGTCAATAGTTGGGTTTGCCCGGCTCCCATGTTTTGGTACCTTATATTCCGCAATATCGGCTAAGGTAGCGCTGGGAGAACTACTGCGATTGTGCCCCAGTTGAGCTGGGCCTAAGCACCTCAGTAGAGAAAGCTAAAACTAACTGTCATGATAGGGCGAGAGCTGGTCGCTGTTCGGTAGGTTTTGAGTCCCTAAGACTTATGCCGCTTAGAGCGAGGAGTCGGCTTTGTCCGGCCTAGGCGTGTATAGTGCCCCGAACTCGTTCTTCCGAACACTAGGGGCTTCGCCGAAATTTAAAATTATAGAATTCTCTGGCTAAGTGAGAGTGATAACACATTATAGTCCGATTGCTTTGTTCGTTGTGCTGAGCACCTCCCTCGAAGGACCCAAGAATGGGAAAAGGAGTGCTCAGGTTTATCCCGAACACCCCAGCACTCGTGACATGGGGGCAGAAGCCGACGACTCGCCATCTCTCAAATTTAATAAACGGCCGCATAGAAGGTAATATTTTAAATTAAACAAGCGTTGCATAGCGCATATGAACAAGTTTTTAGCGCATAGGATAAAACGAACAAGGTTCACTCAAATATTACATCTTTCGAGCATTCATCCGCCACAAGGCGGGCACCCTTCAGGATGCCCTCGTAGTACATCTCGGGGTGGCGATGCTCCTTGCCCTGCGGCGGCCCGTCCTTCACAAGATTCACGGCATCCAATTTGCCCCAGTGCACCTTAGCACGGGCAAGGGCCCTACGGGCACCCTCGATGCAGAAGGAGCGCTTGACGACCTCAAGCCTCGGACAGGCGTCCACCAGCCGCCTCACCAGCCCGAAGTAGCTCCCAGGCAGGTCCTCTCCAGGCCACAGCCGAACTTTAAAGCCCTTTAGGGCCTGTTCGGCCACCTTGTGGAGCTCGACCAGTTGCTTCAATTGGTCGCTCAAAGACACCGGGTGTCCGACCTCAGCGTACGGAGACCAGAACACCTTCTCCATCGAGCTGCCCTCCTCAGCTCGGTAGGAAGCGGCGGCGTCTGACACACTACAGGGCAAATCTGTGAATGCTCCTGGAGAGCTCCGAACTCGGGTAAGTAACAAGTAATTCACTTTCACGTGCTTGCTTTGCATAAAGAATGCCTTACCCGCCGCTATCTTCTTCATCACCTCTACTTCCTGGAGGGCTTTCTGGGCTTCGGCCTTGGCAGATTTGGTGCTTTCAAGGGCCACTGCGAGCTCGAACTCTCGCGTCTTTGAGTCAAGCTCCAAACTCTTGTGTTTTTTCACGAGATCTTGGAGCTCTTGCTGCACCTTGCCAACCCGCGCTTCATGCTTCTCCCGCTCGGTGCGCTCCGCGGCCGCCTTCTTTTCGGCCTCGGACAGCGCTTGCTTAAGGGTCGCCACCTCAGTCGTGGCCCCTATGGCACCAATAGCGATCCTGTCATTTTTTGCAACTTCATCTTTTTATATTATACTTCACAAGGTATTACTTACCTTCTTTTACCCCGAGCTCCTACTTGGCAAGGTCGAGCTCTTGCTCGGACCGCTCGAGGCTCTGCTTCAGCGCATCCACCTCCGCAGTCAGTGCGGCAGAGGCCACCAGTGAAGCATGCATACGCATATTGACTTATTTCTGTTAGACTCCTACGAATGTTATTAGATCCTCTCTTTGGCTTTTCTTTCCGAACGCCAAACAGAGCATCAGGGGCTACTGTCTATGTGGTAATATTCTTACATATTTTTTACATACCTCAAAGCCTGTCAACAGGCTGGCACAGGCTTCGGTCAGCCCGCTCTTGGCGGACTAAACCTTCTGAATCACCGCACTCATAATAGTCTGGTGCTCCTCGTTAATGGAGGCGCCGTTAAGCACCTCCAGCAAGTTAGCCGGTGCCTCCAGTTGGGCGGAGGTCACAGGCGTCGTAGGCTTGCCCTTCTTCTTAGGGGGCCGCCTGCCGGACTTCGGAACCTTTGAAGGTACCGGTGCGGTGTCCGGCCTGGGGCCGGACTTGGAGCCCTCGGGGGTTTTGTCCCCTTGGCGCCTGAAGTCTAGGAGGTTGCCTTGCGGCACCTCCAGGACCACCTCCTCCTGGCCTGGAGCCTCCTGGGACAACACCTCGGCATTATCCGTAGGGTGAGGGGAGGAGGCGGCCGGAAGCGAAGTGATGTTCACATCCGACGAATCTAGGGAACCGCTCGACGATACGTCGAGCCGGTCTCGTGCCGGACTACATTATTATATTCAGCGTTAGGAAAAACTATGCAATAAAGGAACGCCATGAGTCATTCTGGTATCCGAACACTTACGATTTTTCCAGGGGCATGGCCCTGTGCGGCCACTCCTCTTCGCCGTCGTCGGCGTTGGTGGAGTAGTCCGGAGGGAGGGTCCTTCCTTTCTTGGACCCTCCGGCCTCCCCAGTTGAGGCGGCCTTCCTTTTCTTCGGGGGGAGAGACCTCTCTTTCCTCCTCCTCATCTTCCCGGGAGGAGTCCGCCTCGGAATCATCGCACGACGAGTCCGATTCCAATGGGCGTCGGGAACTCTTCCCGGTTCCCGTGGCCTTCTTCTTGGCCTTCTTCTCCGGCACCACATAGGGGTCCGGAACCAGCAGCTTTGCCAAGCGAGGGTCTGCTGGGTCTTCGGGCAAAGGAGCCAGATAGTCGATCTGTCCGGACGTCTCCTCCCAATCCTGTCAAAGGTAAGGGAGCTTAGATCCCGCATAGAGTCAAACTATGAAAGATAAATATCCTATAAGAGGTAAAAATAGCTTATCGCGCTGGCTTGACGCTACGCGCTGAATCCGCGATCCTCGGTAGAGGATGCGGGAGCTTCGGCACCCTTGAATAGCACCTTCCAGGCATGTTCGTACGTTGTGTCGAAGAGCCTGCTCAGAGTTTGGTGCTAGGCCGGATTGAACTCCCACAAGCTGAAAGCCCGTTGTTGGCACATGAGTATTCGGCGGATGAGCATGACCTGGACTACATTGACAAGTTTGAGCTTCTTGCTCACCAGGGTTTGGACGCATGTTTGGAGTCCGGTCAGCTCTCCTTTTTTGCCCCACGGCAGGCCCTTCTCTTTCCAGGAGGTGAGCCACGTGGGGATTCTGGATCGGAACTCGGGGGCTGCGACCCACGCAGGGTCGCGCGGCTCGGTGATGTAGAACCATCCCGATTGCCACCCCTTTATGGTCTCCACGAAGGAGCCCTCGAGCCATAGAACGTTGGGCATCCTGCCCACCATGGCGCCTCCGCACTCCGCCTGGCGGCCTCTCACTACCTTCGGCTTCACATTGAAGGTCTTCAGCCATAAGCCAAAGTGGGGCTGGATGCAGAGGAAGGCCTCGCACACGACGATGAATGCCGAGATGTTGAGGATAAAGTTCGGGGCCAGATCGTGGAAATCCAAGTCGTAGTAGAACATGAGCCCCCGGACAAATGGGTGGAGAGGGAAACCTAGTCCGCGGAGGAAATGGGTGAGGAACACCACCCTCTCATGGGGCTTAGGGGTGGGGATGAGCTGCCCCTCTTCTGGGAGCCGGTGCGCGATGTCGTCAGACAAGTATCCGGCCTTCCTCAGCTTTTTGATGTGTCCCTCCGTGACGGAGGAGACCATCCACTTGCCTCCCGCTCCGGACATGGCTGGAGAAGGTTGAGGTGGGGAATGCGGACTTGGGCGCTGGAGCTCGAGTGTGAGAAAATGGATGAGCAAAGGAGGAAGAAGGCGTAGGTGAAAAGGTGGATCCTTATCCCCTTATATGGGCGGACGAAACTGCGTGCCCCCACCAGCCTGGTAAAACTCTCTTATCTCCCAAGCGCCGTAATCAATGGCGTGGTTGGGTTACCCACGCCCGAATAAGGGGACACGATCTCTGCTTTGACAAGACGTGCCAAGGAAACCGCCTCGCTAAACGCGCTGAGGTGGGCAGTAAAACGATTCGAATAAAGACTTGGCCGTGGTGTGATGTCACACTGCGGGGTACGTTAGCAGATTAGATTTGTGTAAATATTATTCTCTCTATGGCAATATGTGGAACTTATTTTGCAGAGCCGGACACTATCCTTGTGTTCAAAATCTTCTACGAAGTATTCAGAGGAGGAACCCGCCTTGCAATGCCAAAGACAATTTGAGCGCCGGACTCGTCGTCATTGAAGCCTGGTTCAGGGGCTACTGAGGGAGTCCTGGATTAGGGGGTGTCCGGATAGCCGGACTATAACCTTTGGCTGGACTCCTGGACTATGAAGATACAAGATTGAAGACTTCGTCCCGTGTCCGGATGGGACTTTCCTTGGCGTGGAAGGCAAGCTTGGCGATGCGAATATGTAGATCTCCTTCCGTTGTAACCGACTCTGTGTAACCCTAGCCCTCTCCGGTGTCTATATAAACCGGAGAGTTTTAGTCCATAGGACGGAAGAAGAACAATCATACCATAGGCTAGCTTCTAGGGTTTAGCCTCTCTGATCTTGTGGTAGATCTACTCTTGTACTACCCATATCATCAATATTAATCAAGCAGGAGTAGGGTTTTACCTCCATCGAAAGGGCCCGAACCTGGGTAAAAACATCGTGTCCCTTGTCTCCTGTTACCATCCGCCTAGACGCACAGTTCGGGACCCCCTACCCGAGATCCGCCGGTTTTGACACCGACAACGCCCTTCAGTTTGTCTTTCATTCCAGATAGATCAGATATAGCATCATCACAAGCAGCTACAGTCTTAGTGTCGTTGGGGTCAGCTGATGCACAACTACTCTTGTGTAGTGTTGTCGCGCAATAAGCAGCATCCTCCATGCCTGCCTCCCCTCCCATCTGCTGGCTATCTGCCAGTGTTAGAGTCTTTTGCATCATCATTAACTCCTCAACATCCTTTCGAACAGCCGGATAAATCTCCTTCCTCAACCTTTCATACAATGCATTCTGCTTCATTTCACTCTTCGCTTTTTATGCTAAGCCTCTCTTCTTTGCTGAGTGTGAAAGCCCTCTTGTGCGGGACATTAACACCTATACCCCTTGGACGGCCAGGGGGACCTTTTGTTTCCAGAGCAATGGACAGAATGTCACATGGCCCTGATTTCCTGTATAACCTTACAGGGATCTTGGAAGCCTCTAACATCACTTGATACAGTTTAGCGTCACGTGAGTTTTCAAAGTAATAAGTTCCATCATCATGCCTCTTTGAACGTGCCCGCAAGTAGTCTCTCGCGCGTTCGCCCCTGATTTAACTAAAGGTCGGATTACCACCCGCCCCTACTGCTTGTTTGTCCTCCTGTTCCCATACCAGTTTCATGTCGTAGTATCCTGTCACACCCATACGGTGGGGGTGTATGTCCTTCTTTTGAAGTTCCGATTGCTTGAAATTCTTCTCAACAAACTCTTTAGTTGCCCTAACCCTTTTGAATTCTGCCCAGTCTGCCTTTGTAATTTGGGGGCATGCGGGGATTGGGTCCTTGCCTTCACTCAAGTACTTCTTGTACAACACGTGCTTCCAGTTTCTTCAAGCATCCCTAGCCTTCTTCAGTGCAGCGTGTTCCACCTGCATTCTCCACTGCTCTGGAATGTTGAAGTGATCCATGATCTCTCGGACTATCCTTCACTGAGTTTCAGTGTCAGCCTTCAGAAACCCTGGAAGATTAATGGTGAGCCTTGCCCAGCCAACAAATCCACACACACTCCTGAACCTCATGTGTGCTTTATCTGGTTTAGTTGGAGCCCAAGACTTTAAATCAATCTCGGTTACTTCATATACACCTTTAGGCTGGTGTGTGGGCTTCCTTGGAGCGTTCCTCCGTTTCCTGACCGGAAGCGTAATTGCTGCAGCTCTATCCCGTTCAAGACTACTTGATCCCTCACAATCTAGTGAAGACCTAGGGTTGTCCGAATCAGATGAAGATACATGGCCTGAAGCATGAGTGTTGTCGCTGCTACTCGGCATCTATAGAGAACACATGCGAAACTCAGGAAAGGAGGATAAGCATAAAACTAACAACTTGGTATCAAGCTTTCTAAACATGCCATGCAATAATTTAGAAATTGTACGGCTAATTTGTTAAGTTTGTGTGACTTGGGCGCCCACGATCTGTAAATAGGCAGTAACTTATTGGAACAAATACAGCTGATATGTAGTAAGGAAGGTATATAATGAACATATATACGCTCTCCGTTATTTTATAGCAAATTTGGAAACATACGGAACGAAATTGGAAGAGGGATTGCAAGGAAATATGACTCATCGCGATGGAGAGCAGTAACTAATAGGCTTCTTAATGCAAACCCGGCTGGACCACAGGAGAGGCGAGGGTTACTGCATTGATATGCTCGAGGGTGACTGGCGAGCAAACGAAGACGGCGAGGTGCGGGCTACCGCGTGTTGGGAACGGCAGTGGAGGTAGGCTTGATGCCGAAGAGCGGGCACATGACCGGGGTGAGCACGGCGGCGCCGGAGAGGGTTCTGCTGCGGATCTGGGGGAGGGGAGATGGCGAAGGAGATTGGGTGGACTAGTTGAGTGAAATGCGGGCGGACGGGGGGTGTTGGGGACTCCGGGTGTTGGCGGCCTAGGTGAAAAGGGTGAAAAATATCCCCTGTCGCCGCGCAAGTCGAAAGGCCTATGCAAACGGTTGCCTCTAAGCACTCGTGTGCACAAAAAGAATAATTTCGTTTGAAATGAAGACGTACTAATTTTGAAATGAAGATGTGAGTTCATCGTTTCGCCTCTAAAATTTTCCCACGTAAAGCAATCACAATTATACCACGGGTTTGATTTGCTGGTACATTTCAAGTCTCATGTGCTATATGTAAGACATTTTTTGGCATTTACCGTGCATTTTGGCATATAAATCAATTCCTAGCTAGACTGCATTTCCTGTCGAAAGGGATAAGGATTGCCGTTCGATCTGGGAGCATCCAACGGTGCAGACATACGATCCGTGGGGTTTGGGTTCTGGCCAATCAGAACGCATGACTCAGATCACGCGTGCAGCAAAAGGGGGGCATCGGCCATGGTTTGGAAGGCACACGGCTTTCATGTGTGAACCGTGTGCTATTTGAAAACTTTTTTTTGGGCAGGGGCTATTTGAAAACATTTACATGTGCTGTCGAAAGGGATGAGGATCGTCGTTCAATCAAGGAGAATCCAACAGTGCAGACGTACGATCTGCGGGGTTTGGGTTCTGACCAATCAGAACGCACAACTCAGATCGCGTGTGTGGCAGAGGGGGGGGTGCATCGGCCACGGTTTAGTGGACACACGGCTTTGGTGAGTGAACCATGTGCTCTTTGAAAACATTTACATTACCTAACATCATATTTTTGTTCTAATGAAAACATGAGTTCATCGTTTTGCCTCCAATTTTTTTCCATGGTAAGAAATCACGAGTATAGTGGAGAGTGTCATATACTAGTATCATGCATATACAATATATATGATACTAGTCTATGATACTACCTTTAATTAATTATAGTGCATAGTATAATACATAGAGTATAGTATCATAGATCATATATATTTCCATGAATGATACAAATTAGCATCGCATTTAACATGATACGGTATCTACCTATATGTTACTCTAACCCTCTCTATATATATTTAATTTTTTGCCACATTAGCATACTTGCTATTTCCGAGTGCATGACATCGTCGGCTATGATACCACCACTATGGCCAGCCTTATATAGTGGGGAGTAGCATATACTATATATAGTATCATGCATATGATACTAGTGTATGATACTACATATGTACCTTCATAGTGCATATATAGTATCATAGAGTAGTATATATCATAGATGACCGTATTTATGGCCATGCATGACACAAAGTAGTATAGCATTTATTATATACATGTTACGGTATCTACCTATGTTACTGCTTCTTTGCCACAACATCATATTTGCTATTCCCGAGTGCACGATACCGGCTATGATACCCCCACTATGGCCACCCTAATAGGGCTGGTCGTAATATGGGAGTATCAAGCGGTATGATGCATGCCAACTAGACTTTTTGGATGATGTGGCACACAGTTAAATGAGGAAAGAGAGGGTGTGGTATCATATCATGATACTGTATCATATTAAATGGTGTAGTACTTTGTGTCATGCATGGCAATTAATAAGGCAACCTAAGATACTAACTTATGATACTATGCATGCACGCATTACGGAAGTATTGCCGATCATATACTAGTATCATGCATATATACTCCCTCCTTTTTGGTTTATAGGCTTATCTCAAAATTCTAGTTTTTCCGTTTTATAAGGCTCATTTGGTTGTTCCCCATCACATGTTCAGATTCCAAGGTGCGGTAAATCATTGCATGCAAGTATTAAGAGAGAGTTGAACAATACATGTACTTTATGCATGCATGTATTGCAATTAATACATTGGAAAACATAATTTTTGAGGAAAACAAAAGCATTACTTGGGTGTTTTTGCACACTACAAAAAGTATTCCACCACTCGCCATCTACCTTGGTTGGTGAGATTTTGAATTGCGCCCTATAAGGCTGGTTGTAATGGGGAGTATCATATACTAGTATCATGCATATGATATATACAGTGTATGATACTACTTCCGTAATGCATAGTATCATAATTTAGTATCTTAGGTTGCCTTATTCATTGTCATGCATCACACAAAGTAGTACAACATTTAATATGACACAGTATCATGATATGATACCACATCCTCTCTTTCCTCATTTAATTGTGTCCACATCATCCAGAAAGTCTAGTTGGCATGCATGATACCGCTTATGATACTACCATTACAACCAGCCTAAACGGGAAAGGAGGGAGTATGAGACGAGCCACAACGGAGAGTAACATACACTAGTAACATACACATATCCATAGACTATGTTACTACCTTCATAGTGGGTATTAACATAAGTGTAGTGTTATGCAAAGCTTCATTTATTAGGTTATAGACTCATATTGCATTGTATGGAATTGTCACGGCAGATGTCCTAGCAGAAGGACTTAGTCGTGGAGCCATCGCAAGTAGGTTAGCTTAAAGGGGTTAAATGGGACAAAGGACACATGAGTTTATACTGGTTCGGCCCCTTGTTGTGAAGGTAAAGGCCTAGTCCAGTTTGAGGTGGTATTACTGGGGTTTCGATTACCAGGGAGCGAATACACTTGACCTAGTTCTCAATGTGTTGTTTCTTGCCCTAAGCCGCCGCCGGGTCGTCCCTTTATATACACAGGTTGACGCCCAATGGCTTACAGAGTCTCGGCCAGCTCATAAACAACGTGTCCGGCCTGGTGACTAATTACACTTGCCTTACAATAAAAGTCATACATATATGGCGGTTTACACCTATGGGCCTTAAGCCGCCTTTGGGCTTTGGGCCCTTTAGTAAGTCTGCTTCATGAACCGCCATCTTCAACACCTTCATGGGCTTTGTTTTGATGAACCGCCATTGGGATAACCCGGCCCCTCCTGGGCGGGTCATAACCAATAGCCATAGCTCCAACATTAGGCCCCAGGTTGATCTGAACTTGTTCATGTCAATCTTCAACATTTAGAAAAAATCCTTCTTCATTTGTTCTTGCAAGATATTGTAACCTGCCATGTCGTCATCTCCTGGAATTACAGAAACCTTCCATGACGTCATCTGTCATTAATTCCGCACAATATCTAGCATCTCTTAATAGATCCTTTATCTTTAATAACCATCCCGAAGATCGAGGCATCCGAGCAGCTGGATAATCATTCTTTGGCCTCCTCGATTTTCGCGCAAGCCTGTTACCCCTTTCCTTATAAATAGGGTCAGGCAGCCTTTTCATTTCCCCCTTTTCCTTCACGTCTTCAACCTCTCTTTTCATGACGCATCTGCACGCCTGAGCACCGCTGCAGCCGAGCTGCCAGCTTCCTCAACTCCGACAGCTGCATCAACTTGAACGAATCCAGAGAACTGCGGCGCCTCTCCATTGCTGCGCAGACCCAGTAAGCGCATCACTTTTCCCCACTGTAGATCTCCATTAGGGTTTCTGAAGTTCTTATGAGTTCATCATCGTTCTTCATCACACCTCTGTTTAATCCTCACTTTGATCCAAAAATGGCCTTTAAAACATGCAGAATCCGTTTCTATCCTTTCTCTTAATCACCAAATACGCTTCTTAGATGCAGAAATCTTGCCAATATGCTACTTCCTTGGCTATTGTGATATTAGACTTTGATTTTATCTTTCTTTTCCGAACATCATCAGATCCAAAATCAACTGCACCAATGTATAAAACCTGTTTATCTAACACTTAGCAGAATTTGCTCTTGATAGATCTTAAATATCCATATTGTCATGGCGGCTTACCTCACCAGTTATAACTAGTCATATCTCATTAGGCCCCATTTAAGCCGCCAATCTAAATATATACTACAGCGTTCCTCTCCAGCTTAACGAATCAACTTAAACCGGCAAATTTTCTTTCTTTTAGGCTTCTTCCTTCACAATGCCGAAGATAGTCACTTCATGTAATTGGGTTCCCTCTATTGTTACTGAAGACACGCTCAAAGATTTTGTCAAAATTGGTTATTTACCAGCAAAAAATATCATGCATTAGCGCGCCCCCAAACCAAGCGAAGAAAGACCTCAGCCAAAGGATGGTGAGGTCATTGCTTTTACTGATCATATGAATCGGGGCTTCTCACCGCCCGGATCCAAATTTTTCCGAGACATTCTGCACTTCTTTCAACTCCATCCTCAAGACATCGGACCCAATTCCGTGTCAAACATCTGCAATTTTCAAGTTTTCTGTGAAGTGTACCTCCAAGAAGAACCCAGTGTTGAACTCTTTAGGGAATATTTTTATCTGAACCGGCAAAATGAGTTTACTAACAGACCCAGCTTAGAACTTGGTTGCGTCTCAATTCAAAGAAGAATAGATGCTATCTTCCCCTATGCTCGCCTACCGAGCCACCCCAAAGACTGGAGCCAAACATGGTTCTATTGTAAAGATACTTCTCCGGCTGATGAAAATCCACTGCCGGGTTATCGTGTCCAGCGGCTCGATCCAAAGCATCATCTTCCCGAAAAGCTTACCACTACTGAATGTGCAAAGGTCAAGGCCCTGCTGGGAAATGGGTTAACCAGTATTGACTTGGTTCAGTGTTGGGTTTCTTGGTGAATCATACCCTTGAGCCGCCGAGCCAGCTTAATGTGCACTTACACGGGTGGTGCAAAAGATCCACTGCGCCACAGCACTGTGTGCCTAACTAATAATGTCGTCAATGAAATGACAATGACCCTTCTGAATGAGAGCCTGGAAATCTACAGCAAAGTGGGATTGAACCCTTTCTGCAAACTTAACCCGCCACCAGATGTGAGTCTCTAAATCACTTACTTC
The DNA here is from genome assembly GCA_032464435.1 of Aegilops umbellulata. Lineage (NCBI taxonomy): Eukaryota > Viridiplantae > Streptophyta > Magnoliopsida > Poales > Poaceae > Aegilops > Aegilops umbellulata. Next base: position 285,337,766 of record CP136055.1, on the reverse strand, counting down.
ACCTTATCATTCAAATGTTCTATTAACTCAACTTTGATGATTTTCACAAGCTGAATCCAATTTTTGGAATAAGGAATATGACTATGAAGTTGCGAAGAAAGCGAGGGCCAAAGCGAAAGCCGCCAAGAGAGCCGCCAAGAAGAATAAGAAGAAATTAAGCGCTTCTGAGATGTTTGAACTGGACGACAGTTCTGAGTCGGAGGTAGCCCTTGATTCCCTTGGCTCCTTTTTCAACTATCTTATTGACACTACTTATCATCAGGATGACACGGGGGCCAGTCAAGCGGTCGAAGAAGAGGTAACTATTATTTCCTCCGACTCAGCGCCTTTGCCAAGACAGAAAATTCGATGGGTAACCCGAAAAGTAAGTTTTTCACACCCCTTAGCTCATTTGGATCCTCACTTTCTATTGAAGCAACAGCAGCACGAGAACCCGCGACAAACTCGGACCAGCGGAGGTGAAGAGTTATCTTCCGGCTTACCATATGCTCCAGCTCCGCAGAAATGTCGAAACGAGGTCCTTCCAAATTTAAACTCTTTCTATCCACTGGCAGGTCTCATTCGCCAGCCACTTAATTCTTCCGGTTCAAACTATCAGGAGGCTTCTCGCTCTTCCTCCGACGACTTATCACAGACCCAGTTGCCGGCTTTCAAAACTGCCCCTGGGTAACAAAAATTACTTTTTATTCTCTACCTCCTTATGCTCTTATACTTGTACTGATCTCTCATAACCCATGCAGTGGAAAAGCAAAGCCAAGCAAGAAGGCAAAGGTGATCAAGCCGGCTGAAGACCCCAAAGTCCATGAAACGGAACATCAAATTCCAGCATCTAACACCTTCATGCCGCAACCCGAAGAGCCTGTCCATGATGTTCCACCAGGAATACCTTACCTCTCTAGTGACCATACAAACCTTGATCCTTTGAGCACTGAATCATCAAGCCCAATTAAACCGTCAGGAACACATGCCGACAATATCATGATCACTGGCACCGGCTTCAAAGAACCAGGACAACCTACTGTCTTGGCCAAGCACTCCGCCAAAGAGGAGTTCATTGAAAGGCGAAAAGTGAGATTTGATATCGCCAATTATTCTCAATTAAACATCAGTGAAGTACTCTCTGGTTATCTCAACCAAGTGCATACCAGCCGCGATCTTGAAATTGACATGGTGAAGCAGATGCATCTGAAATATGAGGTATGAACTCTGGCTTGATACCTTATGCATATCCTGTCAGCCCCCAAGTCTATTGTGTATGATAAGATTGAATAAACTATAGACTTAGAATAGCCATGAGTAGAAAAAGCATGTTTGGTAAAATCCTTCAAAGGCCAGCTTTCACCGTCATAGTTGAACCGGGTATTTAACAGTTAACATTGCATCTGTAGCCCCCAAGGGCCGGTTTAATCAGCATGAATGAACCGGTACTGTTCACCATTGTTTATAAATGAAAGCTTACTAGTGTAGAACCCATGAACCAGCTGTGGTTGTTTGTGGCACAACCGGGTCATCATAAAGTAATAATGAAATGCAAGAAATATGCATTAGCCCCAAAGTGCCAAGTACTCTTGCTTGTAAAGTGCTTGGGACTTATTCATATAAGCCATTAGATGAAGAATGTTTCGGTAGGCATTAGCCCCCAAGTGCCAAGTGTACTTGTTGGTTGCAAAAGTCTTGGGACTTATATTCCTGTAACTCGAATATGAATATGGTTGCAAATATGTGCTTGTACAGGACACCACTGCTCAACTTCAATCGCAATTGGCTGACGCAAAAACCCGACTGGAGCATCAAGAATCTGAGACTCGTAAAGCCGACTCAAAATTCGAATTTAGCTTGGATGAAACAGAAAAACTGAAGACCAATTTTGATGCTGAGAGAACCGCCTGGGCTGAAGAGAAAACTGCTTTGACGCAGTGGGCTGAAAAAGCAGAAGCTACTCTTTAAGAGGCGACTGTCGTGGTTCTAAGTCTGACAGTAATGTAGGGGGATAGGTGTCGTGGAATTGTCACGGCAGATGTCCTCTTGCAAGGACTTAGTCGTGGAGCCATCGCAACTAGGAAGCTTAAAGGGGTTAATCGGGACAAAGGACACGGGAGGTTTATACTAGTTCAGCCCCTTACGGTGAAGGAAGGCCTACGTCTAGTTGGGTTGGCATTGCTTGAGGTTTCGATGACCAGGGAGTGAGATACGCTATGCCTGGCTCTCGATGTGTTGTTTCTTGCCCTAAGCCGCCGGCGGGATGTCCCCTTATATACACGGGTTGACGCCCTGCGGCTTACAGAGTTCCGGCCGGCTTATAAACAGTGTCCGGCTCGGTGACTAGTTAATTCTACCTTATAATACAAGTCATGCCGTCATGGTGGTTTAACCACTATGGGCCTTAAATCGCCTATGGGTCTTAGACCCTTTATTGAACCGCCATCCTCATGCTGGGTCTTGGGCTTCCTTCACGATGAATACTCTTTGCGTAACCCGGCTCCTCCTGGGCCGGCTTACTCAAATAGTTATATCCCGGACATTAGGCCCCAGATTGATTTGAACCGGTTCATGTCAATCTTTTAAAACCTTATGAACTGGCCTTTAGTCTTCTGTCTTGTGTGAGAATTGTAACCTGCCGTGATGTCATCATCTGGATCCGGGTTAAATCATCATGACGTCATCTTCGATAAAACTTATATTTTAATCCATCATATCTTCAATGGATCTCCGTCTTTAATGGCCTCCCCAAAAATCGAGGCGTCGGGACCGCTGGATAATGATGCCTTGGTCTCCTCGTTTCTCGCGCCATCTCAGTCGGCCCCTCCTTATAAATAAGCACGACCTAGGTCATTTTCATTTCCTCCAGTCGTCTTCTTGCTCGCACCCACTTCTCTGCCGCCCGAGCTCCGCCGCCGCCACCGTCGGAACCTTCGCCTTCATCGACTTAGGCCGCTGCATCACCCTGACTCGGACCAGAAAACGACGGCGACCCTTCGCAGCTCTTCCGCATCCGTGAGTTCCTCTCTTCTCCTTCTTAGATCTGCATTAAGGCTTCATCGAGTTCGTCGGTGTTCATTGCCACCCGCTGCAAATCCTTGATAGTTTTTGCCTCGAATGTCCTATTTAGATCATAAAAATGGCGTAGAACTGCTGCGGTGATTGCTTTGTGCTTATTTTTCACAGAAACAGATCTCATCTCCCTTGTTTGAAAGCCCTCTTCGACTGTATGATCTTCTCCGTGCTGTTTTAGTTAATGAAAATTTTCCTTTCCAGAGCGTCGTTCGATCCAAAATAATATCTGCAACTTGTGAAACCTGTTTGCTCCACACTTAGCCAAAAACTGCGTCAGTTGACTCTGTTTCAGCCATAGTAACCGGTTTAATTAAGATAACACCGGCCGTCAGCACCGCTTGGTTCTGGCAACTTAAGAAAACTTTAATCATCTTTAACACCTGCAGCCGTTTAAACATTATCCCATAGTTACATGTATGTCATTTGGCCCCTTCTTAAGCCGCCATCTTAGATAACCCAACAATGCTTATTCTTCGGGTTATAATAAACCGGAAAATTTCCTTTATCTTGTTTGTAGGCTTCAATTTTCATAATGGCACCCAAAGCTGTCAAACCTCCGGTGACTTGCAACTGGGTCCCATCCATTGTTACAGAGAGCAAATTGTCCGAGTTTGTAAAGTCTGGCCATCTGCCCAAGAAGGATGTCATGTCTTATCGTGCTCCTGACCCATCTTAGGAGAAACCTCAACCCAAGGAAGGGGAGGTGATCATTTTTACCGATCACATGAGTCGGGAATTTGCTCCTCCCGGTTCAAAATTCTTTAGAGACGTTTTGCACTTTTTTGACTTAAGACCTCAAGACATCGGGCCCAATTCCGTGTCCAATATTTGCAACTTCCAAGTTTTCTGTGAGGTCTACCTTGGAGAAGAGCCAAGTTTAACCTTGTTCAGAGAGCTTTTTTATTTGAACCGGCAAAATGAACGCGCCAACGGGCCCAGTCTGCAACTTGGTGGCATATCGATTCAAAGGCGGAGAGACTGCCTGTTCCCTTATGCTGAACTGCCGAGTCATCCAAAGGACTGGAACCAGACATGATTCTACTGCCAAGATTCTTCTCCGGCTGGTGAAAACCCACTGCCCGGCTTCCGTGCATTACGCCTTGAATCTACTCACCCGCTGCCGGATAAGTTGACTGCCATTGAACGCCTGCCACTCACCCCCAAAATCAAGAAGATTAAAGCTCTCTTGGGGAACGTCTTGGATGGCATTGACCTAGTCAGAGTCTGGGTTACTTGGAGAATAATTCCGTTAAGCCGCCGCCCCGGATTAATGTGCGATTACTCAGGCGAGAAAGATGAACCTCAACGTCATAGCCCTGACGACTTACCAGACGATGTAGTGGAAGCTACCACTCAGTCTTTGTTAAAGGTGGGTTATTGCCTTTCTGCAAACAAAACCCGGCCCCGAAGTAAGTCATCAGCCTCAATGATCACCTTTTATTACATTAATCTCTGGCTTACTCATACCCTTCCACAACTCTTTACAGGCAAACGACAAGTTCTGGAAAGTCCCGTATGACCATTTGGCGGCCAAACAATCCCGGGCAGCAAAGAGGGCCGAAAGGAAAACCGCCAAGCCCACCACTTCAAGGAAAAGGAAGCCAATCGCTTCGGAGATCTTTCAGCTTGATGATTCTGATGATAATGAGCAACATGTAACTTTTCAATTTTCCCTTCTCCTTTATCATTTCCTTACTGATATTTAACCTTCTTTCAGGAAGACACGGGCAAAAGCCAACCTGCCGAGGAAGAGGTAACTATAATCTCCTCCGACTCCGAGCTTCAGCCGCGTCAAAAAATTTGAAGAGTAACCCGGGAAGTAAGATTTTCACATCCTTTGACTTACCAAGACTGAGGGAGTCCTGGATTAGGGGGTGTTCGGATAGCCGAACTATATCTTCAGCCGGACTCCAGGACTATGAAGATACAAGATTGAAGACTTCGTCCCGTGTCCGTAAGGTTCTTTCCTTGGCGTGGAAGGCAAGCTAGGCGTGCGGATATTCAAGATCTCCTACCAATGTAACCGACTCTGTGTAACCCTAACCCTATCCGGTGCCTATATAAACCGGAGGGTTGTAGTCCGTAGGACGAACACATCATAACCATCATCATACCCATAGGCTAGCTTCTAAGGTTTAGCCTCCTTGATCTCGTGGTGGATCTACTCTTCTACTACCCATATCATCAATATTAATCTAGCAAGAGTAGGGTTTTACCTCCATCGAGAGGGCCCGAACCTGGGTAAAATAAAGTGTCCCTTGTCTCCTGTTACCATCCGACCTTGACGCACAGATCGGGACCCCCTACCCGAGATCCGCCAGTTTTGACACCGACATTGGTGCTTTCATTGAGAGTTCCTCTGTGTCTTCGCCTTTAGGCCCGATGGCTCCTTTGATCATCAACAATGATGAGGTCCAGGGTGAGACTTTTCTCCCCGGACAGATCTTCGTCTTCGGCAGCTTCGCTCTGCGGGCCAACTCGCTTGGTCATCTGGAGCAGATCGAGAGCTACGCCCCTGGCCATCAAGTCAGGTTTGGAAGCCTAAACTACACGGCAGATATCCACGGAGACTTGATCTTCGACGGATTCGAGCCACAACCAAGCGCGCCGCACTATCTCGAGGGGCATGATATAGCTCTGCCTCCGAATAGTGTCCTGGAGGCCGCATATGCTCCGGCCCCGATCCTCGATCCGGAGCCCGCTGCGTTCTTTGAGGATGAACGGTTGGACGTCACCTCGGGGGCTGCGAACATAAAAGCCATCGAGCCAAACGCAAGCCCCGCACTCCGCATGGCACATGACTCCAAGGAGCCGGACTCTTCTCCGAACTCCGAACCTCCCGCGCCCCTGCCAACCGAATCAGATTGGGCGCCGGTAATGGAGTTCACCGCCGCGGACATCTTTCAGTATTCGCCTTTCGGTGATATTCTGAAATCTGTCAAGTCTCTCTCTTTTTCAGGAGAGCCCTGGCCGAACTGTGGCCTGCGAGGTTGGGATTCTGACGACGAAGAAATTCAAATCCCACCCACCACCCACTTAATAGCCATTGTCGACGATTTAACCGACATGCTCGACTTCGGCTCCGAAGACTTCGACTGTATGGACGACGAAGACGGAGACGAACGGGAACCAGCGCCCATAGGGCACTGGACCTCCACCCCACTTAATGATGTATTCATGGCGGATACACCTGAAAAAACTCACAATCAGGAAGAAGGGGGCGAAAAGAAGGGTAAACCCTCCGAAAAGCACTCAAAACGGCGACGTAAACGCCGAGCGAAGCCCCGCCTCGATCAAGACCCAGCCATAGAGCAGGACGAGCCGGCAGATGAGGAACGCATCCCAGAACAGCCGTCCGAACAGGGTAACACGGGCAGAGAGGACGAACAGTCCTCCCCCGGCCACAACAGAACTCCGGACGATACCACGCCGGATAAAATCATGGAGCAGAAGAATCTCCAAGAAAGGCTCGTCGCCACAGCACGAAGCCTGAAGAAGCGGAAGCAAAAGCTAAAGACGGCGGAAGATGCACTCAAAACAAGATGGAGCAAAGTAATCAAGACCACAGACAAATACGGCGGCAGCCGCCGCACCAAAAGCTATCCGAAGAGAAAGCTACTGCCCGAATTCGACCAGGAGGCCCTAGAGCCCCCAAACTCGAAAAACAAAAAGGCTACACGGTTGAATAAATGACCTCTCGGCCACTACAATATGGCAAACGGCACCGCACTCAATGCGGCATGCGACACAATCAAAGACTCGCATCATGGCCCAGCCAGGTCCATTTACGGGCCAAGAAAGCAAGCTCTCGCAAGCAATGCAAAAAATCCACCATCAGAATCCGGCACACTCAAATATAGGGGTGCCGCACACCCTCTATGTTTCACCGATGAGGTCCTGGAATATGAATTCCCAGAGGGATTTAAACCCGTTAACATAGAGGCGTACGATGGAACAACAGACCCGGGAGTCTGGATCGAGGATTATATCCTCCACACACATATGGCTAGAGGAGATGATCTCCACGCCATAAAATATTTACCCCTTAAGCTTAAAGGGCCAGCCCGACACTGGCTTAAAAGCCTTCCCGAAAACACAATTGGAAGTTGGGAAGAGCTCGAGGACGCTTTCTGAGCAAATTTTCAAGGGACCTACGTCCGTCCCCCGGACGCAGACGACCTCAGTCACATAACTCAGCAATCCGGAGAATCAGCTCGGCAGTTCTGGAACAGATTACTCACTAAAAAGAATCAAATAGTGGATTGTCCGGACGCCGAAGCCCTAGCAGCTTTCAGGCACAATGTCCGAGACGAATGGCTCGCTAAACACCTCGGCCAGGAAAAGCCAAGAACAATGGCCGCACTCACAAGCCTCATGACCCGCTTTTGCGCAGGAGAGGACAGTTGGTTGGCACGATGCAGCCCCAGCGACCCAAGTACATCAGAAATCAGGGATGGAAACGGGAATCCACGGCGAAACAAGGACCTTCGCCGAGTCAAAAGAAAAAGTCTGAAGAGCACGACAGTCAATGCCGGATTCAAAGGCTCACAGCAAAATCAGACAAAATCACCCCCTCAGGATAATAGGGAAGATTTGTCCAGTCTAAAGAGAATCATGGACAGGATATGTCAGATACACAGTACTCCTGGAAAGCCTGCTAATCATACCCACAGAGACTGTTGGGTTTTCAAACAATCCGGAAGGCTTAACGCCGAACACAAGGGGCTCGACACACCAAGTAAGGAAGATGACGAACCCCAAAAGCAGAACACCAGGAAGCAAAAGAACTTCCCGCAAGAAGTCAAAACAGTGAACTCACTTCACATAACAAGGCATGAGGCACCCATAAAGGTCCGCACATTCAAGCCTATCCCTCAGGAGTCTGGCCACTGGTCACTAAAGACAATCATTTTTTATCAGCTAGATTATTCTCGCAATATCAAACACGCTGGCCAGACTGCCCTGATACTTAATCCAATAATAGACGGATTCCAGTTTACCAACGTCCTTATGGACGGTGGCAGTGGACTAAATCTGATATATCAAGATACAATTCACCGCATGGGCATAAACCCAGCACGAATCCGTCACAGTAAAACCTCCTTTCAAGGAGTAGCACCAGGCCCGGACACCCACTGTATGGGTTTTCTCCGGCTTGTGGTCATATTTGGCTCTGCCAATAACTTTCGTCACAAAAAGCTTATCTTCCACATAGTCCCGTTTTCAAGTTGCCATCAAGCACTAATGGGACGCGGAGCTTTCGCTCGCTTTAACGCAATACCGCATTATGCATCCCTCACGCTAAAGATGCCCGGTCCTCGAGGCATCATCTCTTTAAAGGGAACATACTAAACTACATCTCCTCCAAACGGAGGATTGTGCGGCCGCTTAAACGTCCGCCCAACAAAATGGCCTCGCCAGCCAAAAGACTTTTTCGATGTAAGTCACAAAAGGCCGCGGACCCGGACTCAATGAGTTCGGCACAAGCCCATTTTCGTTATGGGCTTGGTATGCCTCACCAGGGGCTGTACGCAGAGACAATAAAACTCGACCGTATCCATTTCTCACTTCACATTTTATTTATTATTATTTTTGATCCGCACAACCCATTTTTCAATTTAGTTCTTCCCTTTTACAGATGAACGTTGTATGGCGCCCGTCCAGGACATGGCACAACGGAGACACAGGCGCAGACGTGCAGTAGGGACCCGCCCCAAAGGATTCTTCTTAGATTAAGACCCTGCGTAAACCTTTTTTACTGTCTCTTGCTGCTATACATCCCCTGGTTTACCTCACTATAACCATGGAGGAGACTGGCGTTTTGGCATGTGGCCACGCCAGAATTCTTGCTCGTACCTGGACACAAGGGGCTTTTTTCTTTTTCAAGGATGTTGTTTCACACGCACCCACAAAGACCGAACACCTTAGGGAGTGTTCGGCGTCGCGAGTTCTGGCACTATATGCATCAGCTCCGAGTCATGATTTTGGTCACATGTTGGGTTGCCCGGCTCCTGAGTTCGGCCACCTTACGTTCCGTTCTGTCGGCTAAGGTTGCACCAGGAGAACTACTGCGATTGTGCCCCGGTTCGGCCGGGTGAGCACCTCAGTAGAGAAAGCCGAAAACCGACTGTCATGATGTAGCGCGAGACTGGTCGCCACTCGATGACTTATAGGAATTTATCGAATTCCTCCTTTTTGACGAAGGGCCGCTTCCCGGTCAGGCACATATGCGTCCCGAATTCGGGTAAACGTAGTCGCCATTAAAGGGCTACCTAAAGAGTCCCACTGTCAAGCTCCTATGGCTAAGTGAAAGTGTTAAAGCATTATAGTCCGGTTGCCTAGCCCGCGGCGCTATCACCTCCTTTGTAGGACCAAGACGTTGGGTTAAGTGTGAAAATGCATTCTCCGCGCGCACCCCCGCACTATGTGCGTGGGGACTGAAGCCAACGACTGCAATCTTTCAGAATTTATATATCAAAACGGCCGCACAGGAGGTGTTATTAATACTTGAAGGCGCAAGTCTAAATTACGCCATTACAATTTATAAAAATATTGATCTACGATTACATATGCTGTCATAAAACAGCATCTTTCGAACACTGCGTCTCTATTATACGAGTGCCCGCGAGGACTTCCTCAAAATAGTGCTCGGAAGGAATTCGTCTTTTATCCGAATCACAGGACGCGACAATGGTGGGCTCCATATCTGCCCAGTATGTCTTGACACGGGCAAGAGCCAGCCGCGCGCCCTCTGTGCAAGCGGACCTCTTTAGAGCTTCAATCCGAGGCACCACGTCAAGAAATTGCTGCACCAAACCGAAATAGCTTCTCGGCTTCGATCTCCGCGGACACAGGCGGTCCATGGCATACTTCATGGCGAGTCCGGACAACCTATTCAGCTCGGCCCATTGGGCCAGGCGATCATCCACTGATAGTGGACGCTCTGGATTAGTGAACTGCGACCAGAAGAGCTTTTCCACTTCATGATCTTTCTTATCTTGAAAGTACCTGGTCGCATCAGCGGTACTAGCCGACAAATCCAGATAGGTGTCCTCTACGCTCCACGCTCGGTCCAACGGGGCGAACTTTGGATCACAGAATTTTCTCCGCAGCAGGAAGGGCTTTCCATCCGCAATTAGTCCAGCTTGACGCAGCTCTTCCCTTGACGCTCTCATATCAGAGCGGGCGTCCTTGGCGTCGGCAACGTCCTTCTCTAAATCCGTCTGCCGGGCTCGACCTTCCTCTTCAAGGAGTTTGCAACGGTCAGCAGCACTTTTCAACTTCACGGCTATATCAGCCATCTCCTCCTTGCTTCGGCAGTGGGAAGCCTGTTCGGCTTTTAGCTCTTCATGGGCTCTTCCGGCAGCCGCATCGCTTTTTCTGGCTTGTTCGTTTGCTTTGGCGAGCTCGGCCCTAAGTCCTTCTACGGCCGCCGCACCATCTACGTCAAGCATACACAAGGTAAGATATTGACATAAAGCTCCTCTTACTAACAATCGCCAAATAAACTCAATACCTTGAGCATCCTCAAGCCGCTTGTTAACAAGCACGGTGTCGGCTTCTACCTCATCGAGTTGCCGTTTCATTTCGGAAAATTCTCGAGTCCGGCTCGACTCCGGACAACCTGCCACCTACATACAAAGGTGCCACTTAAAGGACCTGGGATAAAGATCCTCTACGCGCCGCTAATCTTTGCGGCACACAGAGTCTCAGGGGCTACTATCTATACAGGGCGCATGTTATTATGCGCAATTAACACTAATGTTCGTTATTCAAAACGTACCTCAAAGCCCGCCAGTAAACTCTTGACGGCCTCGTTCAGTCCGCTTTCCGCGGATGAAATCTTTTCAATCACCGTGTGCATCAACACACGATGCTCCTCTGAAACAGAGGCTCGGCCCAGCAGAACCTTCAGCTCCTCCGACCGAACACCAGATGGTGCCGAACTCTTCCCATGGCCTTCTTCGGAGGCCGGACACGGAGAACCCCGGGGGGCCGCATGATCACCTTCTGCCTCTGGCAGATTCGGAGAAATCCTCTGCGACGACACTTCGGTGCCGCCCGCCTTGCTAGGCGATGAAGGAGGAGGCATTCCGCTCTCCATCATCTCCGGAAGAAGATCCCCCGATGACGAGCTCTGCCGAGAAGGGTCGAGGTCCGAACTACAAGGTAAGGTTTCGGTTAAAACTTCTCAGACATAAAGGATTTCTCTTAAAAGAATGACTCTCTTTCTAGGTACGGCTCGTTGGAGGGCTGCTCCTTTTTGAGGATTTAGTTCGGCCGAGGGGCTCCCCGGCATCGGGTCCTCTGACGCGGATTCTTTCCCCCGCTTTGGAGCTACAGCTCCGGGGTCGTCAGAGGCGGCCCTTTTCTTCCCCTTTGGAGAGGAGTTGTCGATTCCCCCCTTTGGGATGGCCCCTTTCGAAGAGGCCACGGTTTCCTTGTCCGCCCCTTCATTTTTCTCCAGAGGCACCACCTCTAACATCCTGACTAGCACAGGATCTAGCCTGGTCTCGGGAAGGGGAGCCGGACACCGGATCAGCTTCGCCTTCGCTATCCACTCCTGCGTAAAAAGGAGAGGTACTGTTAAAAAATAAGTCAATTGTACGGATAGAAGGTCCGGGCGCAAGGTCACCTAATTCTGTATCCGGGCGGTTGCGGCTTAAACCAGCATCCTCGGTCAAATCAGGACTCACTTCTTGTGGTCCGAAATACAGTCTATACATCTCCGTAGGCGTCACGCCCATGAAATTTCGGAGAACTCGCGGCCCCTCTGGGTTGAACTCCCACAAGCGGAGGGGGCGACGTTGGCCGGGCAGTGTCCGGCGAATCAGCATAACTTGTGTCACCTTGACCAGGTTGAGGTCTCCTTTTAGGAGATCCTTTATGCGGCCCTGCAACAGAGGAACGTCTTTGGGCAAGCCCCGATCTAACCCTGTGTTGGTCCACGATGTTAAACGTGGTGGGGGGCCCGAGCGAAAGGCGGGAGGCGCTACCCAAGTGGTGCCCCGAGGAGAGGTGATGTAGAACCACTCCTGCTGCCATAAGCCGAGCTCCTCTTGAAAAGTGCCCTCGGGCCATGGAGCATCGGTATTCCTTTTTATAATAGCACCTCCGCACTCTACGTGCCGCCCCTCGATTATCTTCGGTTCTACCTTGAAGGTCTTGAGCCATAATCCGAAGTGAGGAGTGATATGGAGAAACGCTTCACACATAACAATGAAGGAGGAGATATGGAGGATGGACTCCGGAGCTAGGTCATGGAATTCCAGCCCATAATAAAACATTAGCCGCCTTACGAAAGGATCCGTTGGGAAGCCTAATCCCCGAAGGAAGTGGGAGATGAATACTACTCTCTCACCGGGCTGAGGGCTTGGGAACGCTTGTCCTTGAGCAGGCAACCTGTGCGGGATCTCGCTGGTCAGGAACCTAGCCTCCCTCAACCTTGATACGTCCTCCTCCGTAACGGAGGAGGGCATCCATTGGCCTTGAAGGCCGGAGCCGGACATTGTCGATGGTCCGGTGCGCCTAGAATCTAAAAGCCTGGGGTGTTGGAACTCGAGGCTATGGGCGAGCTTGTTTTGAGAACACAAGAGGGGAGCAAGGACTCGGTCTCTTTATAAGAGGCAGAATATCAAGAGCCCTCCCCGTAACCGTCTTGGACTAGCCTTTAATCAAGGCAGGACGTGCTTAACGGGCACGGTTGGGTTACCCACGTCCGTATTAATGAGAAACCTGTTAAAGGAGGCACACGATCTCTGCTTCGACAAGACGTGCCAAGGAAACCGCCTCGTTGAACGTGCTGCGGTGGAACAATAGAAAATAATCCATACAGAAGGCTTGGTCGCAGTGTTATGACGCACTGCAGAATACGTCAGCAGATTTGATTTGTGTTTGTATTATTCTCTATATGGCAATACGTGGAAACTTGCTTTGGAGAGCCGGACACTATTTTTTGGTGTTTATTATCTTCTTGAAGAATTTGGAGGAGGAACCCGCCTTGCAATGCCGAAGACAATTTGCGCGCTGGACTCGTCGTCATTGAAGCCTGGTTCAGGGGCTACTGAGGGAGTCCTGGATTAGGGGGTGTTCGGATAGCCGAACTATATCTTCAGCCGGACTCCAGGACTATGAAGATACAAGATGGAAGACTTCGTCCCGTGTCCGGAAGGTTCTTTCCTTGGCGTGGAAGGCAAGCTAGGCGTGCGGATATTCAAGATCTCCTACCAATGTAACCGACTCTGTGTAACCCTAACCCTATCCGGTGCCTATATAAACCGGAGGGTTGTAGTCCGTAGGACGAACACATCATAACCATCATCATACCCATAGGCTAGCTTCTAGGGTTTAGCCTCCTTGATCTCGTGGTGGATCTACTCTTGTACTACCCATATCATCAATATTAATCTAGCAGGAGTAGGGTTTTACCTCCATCGAGAGGGCCCGAACCTGGGTAAAATAAAGTGTCCCTTGTCTCCTGTTACCATCCGACCTTGACGCACAGATCGGGACCCCCTTCCCGAGATCCGCCGGTTTTGACACCGACAAAGACCCTGACTTTCTTTTGAAGCAACAGCAATTTGAAAACCGGAGGCAGACCCGGACAAGCAAGGATGCAGAGCTCTCCTCCGGCTTGCCTGATACAACCCGGAAGCGTCGTCTGATGTTATCTCCGACTTATACCCTTTTTTACCTTTGGCGGGTCAAATCCGTCAACCTCTCAATTCCTCTGACTCCAGTTATCAGGATACCTCTCCTTCATCCGGCGAGTCCATGCAGTCCAACATGCCGGCTTTTAAGACTGCTCCTGGATAATATCAATTTATTTACCTTATGTTTATTCTTCCTCATGTTTCTGTACTCATTCTTCTGCTTTGTCCATAGCATGCAAGTTAAGCCCAGGAAGAAAATGAAGAAAGATGCGCCGGCCCAGGATCCCGTTGTAACTGAGCCGGTGCTTGGAACGGCTGCGCTTGATACTTCTGTTCACGAGCCGCCACCTTCATTATCTCATGATGCTCCTGCAACCTTTTCTGACCCGCCTGCTGAACAAGTCATCAATGATTCTGTTAACCCGGAGGCTCCTAGCCCTGCCAAGGCAGATGACCCGGAAGTTGAGTTTTTGAAGACTCAATTTGTTGAGCCAGCTCAACCCACTGTGCTCGCCAAATGTTCTACTAAGGAGGAGTTATTAGAGCGCCGTAAGGCCAAGATGGATATCTCCGACTATACCCATTTGAATATTAGGGAAATCGTCTCAGGCTACATCAACCAGGTTCGGAGCAGCCGTGATCTGGAAATTGATATGGTGAAGCAAATCCAGCAAAAATATGAGGTATGACTTATGCTTCTTTACTTTCAATCATACTTACTGTACCAGCCCCCAAGTCTATTGCTTATTAGGTAATATGCTGTAGACTTAGAAAAACTGTTAGAACTGCTTGTCCGTCTTAAAGAAAAACTACTTAAACCGGATGTAACACAATACCTTTAACTTGCGATACACATTAGCCCCCAAGTGCCAAGCATCTTTGCTTGCAAAGTGCTTGGGACTTTAATATCCAGGACCGGCTTAATAATGTAGAAAGCTTCGGTACACATTAGCCCCCAAGTGTCAAGTATGTTTGCTTGCAAAGTGCTTGAGACATTGAAATTATTTATCATGATGCTAACTGTAACCCGGGATAATGCAGGCTACTATAAGTCAATTTGAATCAGAGATTGCTGACCTTAAAAGCCGCCTGTCAGCCCAGGAACTGGAAACTCAAAATGCCAACTGCAAGTTTGAACTCAGCATCTCTGAACAAGAGAAATTGAAGAAAAACTTTGAGTCGGAGAAGAAATCCTGGGCTGATGAGAAGGCCTCTCTGGTGACCCAGGCCGAGGCAGCCGAAATAGCCCTTGCAAAGGTAAACATCGAGCTGTCAGGCTTGAAGCGTCAGATATCTCAGATGGTCTCGGCGATCTTTGGTACGTTTCCTTTGTATGAACCTCAGATACTGTTATCCTGCCTTTGACGACCAAGCTAATTACCTTTTCTGGCTTACTCTTTGTTTAATAACATAGGCCCCAGAAGTAAAACCCTCCAGCAGGACATGGTAGTCAAGCTGAAAGTCGTCTACACACTGGTGGAACAATTATACACCGGGTCACAACGTGCCTTGGCTGTTGTGGCCTTATCAAATGACGTGCCCCACCTCTTGCAAGATGTGCTATGTCGGCTTGCTATGCTCCCCGAGCGGATTCAAGAGTTGAGACGGGCCCAAGAAAGAGCCGGAGCAGTAGCTGCCTTGAGCCGGGCCAAGGCCTGGTTACCAGAGCTAGACCCGGCCGACATCGCTCTTGGGTATCCAAGTTTGAAGGAGGATGGCACAACGTTTGATCAAAAAGACATCACCAGCTGCGTGAGGGACATATGCCCTGTGGCTACTCAAATTGGGAATGACACTGACCTCTCCAAGTATCAGCCGGGTTATGACAAAGAAAATCTAAGAATCCCCACACCGCATTACGATGATGTCATCCTGATCCCTCCAATTCGTAAGCATACCTTTGCCCCTGAAGTAGACCCAACCGGTTTAATAGATGATGAAGCTGAGTTTGAAGCCTTGAGTGGCATTGACTGGGCATCATCATCCTTCCAGGACAAGGCAACTGGCGAAGAGGCGGAGAAGGATAACCCGGAAGCTTCAGGTCAACCCCAAGAGTAAATTGCAAGGCACCACATGCTTAGGTCTTGGTAGAAAAAACAACGCCTCATTATTTATACCCGGGGGGTCTTGTAATAGAGTAGAAAATACTTTGACTTTTGTCATGCCTTCGTGCATGCTTATGGCGCTTAACACTTGCATAAGCCGTCGCTACTATGCACTTGCAGTTTACATAAATCTGTTATGTCCTTGCAGAAACATCTTGTACTGCCCTGCACATAAGACAAAACAAAAAATCCCTTGGCGACTTATCGCAATGAGGATCACATAACCTTGATAACCCGGAGCACATACCGAACAATTACAGGAAAATCAACTTATGATTAAACTTAGTAGTCATAATCATAATGATATACCTGTGATGCTTACGGTTATTTTTTTCGGCTTATGTAGCCCGGCCCTTGAGATTGAGTTTAACTCCTGAAAATTGACACATAAAGCTCACTTGGTACTTATCGACCTGATGTAGCCAATGTTAAGCCGGAGGATGGCAATACACTCCATTGTATTTTCAAGAGATTCTTAATACAACCAAATATAATGAATAAAATTTACAAGGCTTCTGATTCGAATACGATCAGTGAACTGTTCCAAAGGGGTTAAGCTAAGATTCGAATACGATCATATAGCCCCCAGTGGTTGTGGCGATGCCGATCAAGTGGGTATCGACAGCTATGTTCTCTTTGGTTCGAATACGACCTATGTTTGAACAGGAAGCCCCCAAGTGACCATAAGAGTTGTTTAATGACGCTGATTCGAATACGATCCACGTCAGACCCAAAGGGGTTAAGCTATGATTCAAATATGATCAAGAAGCCCCCAAGTGAGTTTGGCAGTATGCCGATCAAGTGGGTATCTACAGCTATGTTCTCTTTGGTTTGAATACGACCTATGTTTGAACAGGAAGCCCCCAAGTGACCATGGCTAGATTCAGATATGGTCATAAGCCAGACCAAAGGAAAAGCAGGATTCAGATATGACCCGCTTCCTCTTGGTTATCTCCACCACCTGACAAAGGAGACACATAAACCTTTTGTGGAAGTGGAAAAAAGGATGGAGGTCCTGCTTTATTGCTTTATGTAATATGTACATAGTAGAAATATATACACATTAGAGTCGGTGGCTCAAGTATAGTAAGGCCGAAAATTAGCGATATTCCACGGCCGACGGGTCTCCTCCTCCGACTTACTGAGTCTCTGTGCTCTCGAACGTCAATAAGGTAGTATGATCCGTTGTTCAGATTCTTGCTGACCACAAAGGGTCCTTCCCAAGGAGGGGATAGCTTGTGCATGTCGGATTGATGCAGGATGAGCTGGAGCACTAAGTCGCCTTCCTAAAAGGTTCTGGAACTAACCCAGCGGCTATGGTAGCGGCGCAGGTCTTGCTGGTAAATCGTCGAGCGGGCTATTGCCAAGTCTCGCTCTTCGTCCAACAGGTCAAGTGCATCTTGACGGGCTTTTTCGTTGTCAGCCTCAACGTAAGCCGCCACGCAAGGTGAGTCATGCCGGATGTCACTTGGCAGAACCGCCTCTACTCCATACACCATGAAGAAAGCTGTGTAACCCATGGATCTGTTAGGTGTAGTGTTGATGCTCCAAAGTACAGAGGGTAACTCCTCCACCCAACAACCCATTGTCCGCTGTAAGGGGACCAAGAGCCGGGGCTTGATACCTTTCAAGATCTCTTGATTAGCTCTTTCCGCCTGACCATTGGACTGAGGATGAGCCACGGCCGACACGTCAAGCCGGATATGCTCTCGTTGACATAACTCTTCAATGGCTCCTTTGGAGAGGTTAGTGCCATTGTCAGTTATGATACTATGTGGAAAGCCGAAACGGAAAATCACCTTTTTCATGAACCGGACCGCTGTGGCTGCGTCACACTTACTGACTGGCTCTGCCTCAACCCACTTTGTAAACTTGTCAACTGCCACCAAGAGGTGTGTCTTTTTATCCTTAGACCTTTTGAAAGGTCCAACCATGTCAAGCCCCCAGACTACGAACGACCAAGTAATTGGAATCATCCTCAATTCCTGAGCCGGCACATGAGCTCGTCGTGAGAACTTCTGACATACGTCGCATTTACTGACCAGATCTTCCGCATCAGCATGAGCCGTCAGCCAATAAAACCCATGACGGAAAGCTTTGGCCACAAGAGATTTTGAGCCGGCGTGATGACCACAATCACCTTCATGAATCTCACGAAGGATCTCCTGACCCTCTGTAGGCGACACACAACGTTGAAACGCTCCAGTGACGCTGTAGTGATGTAACTCGCCATTGATAATTGTCATAGACTTGGACCGCCGGACGATTTGTCTTGCCAAAGTCTCATCTTCAGGCAACTTTCCCCGGGTCATGTAAGCCAAATAAGGCACTGTCCAATCCGGGATAACGTGGAGAGCTGCCACCAGCTGTGCCTCCAGGTCTGGTATTGCCAGATCTTCCTCTGTAGGTAACTTAACCGAAGGATTATACAAAACATCAAGAAAAGTGTTAGGCGGCACCGGCTTACGCTGAGATCCTAGCCGGCTTAAGGCATCGGCTGCCTCATTCTTCCTTCGATCAATGTGCTCCACCACATAACCCTTGAAGTGCCCAGCCACCACGTCAACTTCACGATGATAAGCTGCCATGAGGGGATCTTTGGAATCCCACTTGCCTGACACCTATTGGGCCACAAGGTCTGAGTCTCCTAAGCACCTTACCCGGCTCAAGTTCATCTCTTTAGCCATCCAGAGACCATGGAGTAAGGCCTCATACTCCGCTGCATTGTTAGTACAAGGAAACATAAGCCGGAGCACATAACAGAATTTGTCACCTCGAGGGGAAGTTAACACGACTCCAGCCCACGAGCCTTCCAGCTGCCTGGACCCATCGAAGTGAATCGTCCAATACGTGTTATCGAGCTTCTCCTCAGGTTCCTATAGCTCTGTCCAGTCATTGATAAAATCCACCAAGGCTTGAGACTTAATGGCAGTACGTGGCACATACTTCAAACCATGAGGCCCGAGCTCAATAGCCCACTTGGCGACTCGTCCTGTGGCCTCTCTGTTCTGGATAATGTCTCCCAAGGGGGCAGAACTCACCACCGTAATAGGGTGACTTTGGAAATACTGTTTTAGCTTCCGGCTTGCCATGAACACTCCGTAAACCAGCTTCTGCCAATGAGGGTACCTTTGCTTTGACTCGATGAGCACCTCACTGACATAATAAACCGGCCATTGAACCAGATACTCCTTTCCGGCCTCCTTGCGTTCCACCACAATTGCAACGCTGACGGCTCGTGAATTAGCAGCCACATATAACAGCAAAGGCTCTTTCTCAATAGGGGCTGCCAGGACCGGCGGCTCAGATAACTGCCTCTTCAAATCCTCAAAAGCGGCGTTAGGAGCATCACTCTAGACAAAGGTATCCGCCTTCTTCATCATCTGATACAACGACAAGGCCTTCTCACCTAGCCGGCATATGAACCGGCTTAAAGCAGCAACATGACCCGCTAGTCGCTGAACATCATTGATGCACGCCGGCTTAGCCAAAGAGGTGATAGCCTTGATCTTCTCCGGGTTAGCTTCAATGCCCCTGTTTGAGACCAAGAATCCCAAAAGCTTGCCTGCAGGCACACCAAATACACACTTCTCCGGGTTAAGCATCATCTTGTAAACCCGGAGGTTATCAAAGGTTTCCCTGAGATCACATATCAAGGTTTCCGTCTCTCTGGACTTCACCACTATATCATCCACATAAGCATGAACATTGCGCCCAATCTGATTATGGAGACAATTCTGTACACACCGCTGATAAGTCGCCTGGGCACTCTTGAGCCCAAAGGGCATAGACACATAGCAGAAGGCTCCAAACAGAGTGATGAAAGTTGTCTTCTCTTGGTCCTTAACTGCCATTTTGATCTGATGATAACCAGAGTAAGCATCCAGGAAACTCGAACATGCGCAACCCGCCGTAGCATCAATGATTTAATCGATGCGGGAAAGAGCGAAAGGATCAGCCGGACAAGCCTTATTCAAGTCCGTATAATCCACACACATCCGCCAGGTGCCATTTTTCTTGAGCACGAGCACCGGGTTTGCCAACCACTCCGGGTGAAAGACTCCAATAATGAACCCAGCCGCCAAGAGCCGGGCGACCTCCTCTCCAATAGCTTTCCGTCGCTCCTCATTGAATCGCCGCAGAAACTGCCTGATCGGCTTATACTTCGGATCAATGTTAAGAGTGTGCTCAGCGAGTCCTCTCGGTACACCCGGCATGTCAGAAGGTTTCCATGCAAAGATGTCCCGATTCTCACGGATGAACTCGATGAGCGCGCTTTCCTATTTAGGATCCAAGTTGGCACTGATGCTGAACTGCTTAGACGAATCGCCCGGAGTAAAATCAACAAGCTTAGTCTCTGCAGCCGATTTGAACTTCATGGCCGGGTCATGTTCCGTCGTTGGCTTCTTGAGGGAGGTCCTATCCGCTGGGTCAACGTTATCCTGATAAAATTTGAGCTCCTCTGCTGCACAGACAAACTCGGCGTAAGCCGCATCGCCTTCTTCACATTCCAGGGCCACCTTCTGGCTTCCATGCGCAGTGATGGTGCCCTTGTAACCTAGCATCTTGAGCTGTAAATAAACATAACACGGCCGCGCCATGAACTTGGCGTAAGCCGGCCACCCGAACAAAGCGTGATACGGACTCTTGATTTTGACCACCTCAAAGGTTAACTTCTCAGCCCTAGAATCATGCTCGTCTCCAAAAGCTACCTCTAGCTCAATCTTACCCATAGGATATGCCGACTTACCGGGAACCACTCCATGGAAGACGGTGTTGGAAGTCTTTAAGTTCTTGTCAGTTAAGCCCATGCGCCGAAAGGTCTCGTAATAGAGGATGTTGATGCTGCTGCCTCCATCCATGAGCACCTTAGTGAATTTATAACCACCAACCTGCGGTGCTACTACCAGGGCCAGCTGACCCGGGTTATCAACCCGGGGAGGGTGATCCTCCCTGCTCCAGACAATGTGCTGCTCTGACCACCGTAAGTAACGAGGGACTGCCGGTTCAACGGAATTCACAGCCCTCTTATGAACCTTCTTATCACGTTTACACAAACTTGTGGAGAACACGTGATATTGTCCACTGTTTAGCTGTTTTGGATGGCTCTGATAGCCTGACTGCTGCTGCTGCTGACCTCCTTGACCAGACTGTTGTTGGTTATAACCACCCTGGTTTCCCTGAAAGCCGGGACCTGAACCGCCACCCGGGCCATGAAAGCCGCCAGCTCCTGAACCGCCGCCCGGGCCTTGATTGCCGTCAAACATGTTGGAATTCTTGAAAGCCTTCATCATTGCACAGTCCTTCCATAAGTGAGTCGCTGGATGCTCCCGGGTGCCATGCCTCGGACAAGGCTCATTGAGTAGCTGTTCAAGAGATGGACCTGACCCGCCGGACCAAGGGGCGGTTTCCCCTTGCGTTTCTGATTGTTACCTTGTGCATTAGCCACAAATTCCGGGTTACCGTCCGCCTTACGCTTATTGCCTCCTTGATTTGCCGGGTTATGCTGCTGACCCTTTCCATTACCGTTCTTCTTTCCCTTCCCTGTCTTTTCCTCATCAGACATGGGATCCTTGGTACTATCAGAATCGACATACTTGACTAAAGCCGCCATCAGCGTCCCCATATCATTGCAATCGCGCTTAAGACGCCCCAGCTTCTGTCTCAGAGGTTCAAAGCGGCAATTCTTCTCCAGCATAAGAACTGCTGAGCCGGCATCCATCTTGTCAGACAAATGTATTATCTCTTTGACCCGGCGTACCCAATGAGTCATGGATTCACCTTCCTCCTGCTTACAATTTGTCAGATTGTAAGTGCATCTAGTGCCCCTTAGTGATTTTGGTGTATTGAAGACTTATAGGTTAAGTATCTAATGCGTTTGTGAGTGTTCACATGTCTATAAGTCTATGAGGAGTCTGATATTTACAGTGAAAGTCGACCCCTAAAAATGAAGTTCTTCGATTGAAGACTTTGATATACTGAAGACTTTCTGAAGACTTTGAAGGTGAAGAAATTGGTGTGACCTTGAAGACTTGGTATTCATTCGAGGAACATGAGGCGTGAAGACTTTTGTTTTCATAGTTTCATTTTCTCTTTCTTGAGTCATAGGAAACACCGTACTGTTACAGGGGGTCGAGGAAATACTAAGGAGAAAATGTCCATGTGATGCTCAACTCAAATCCTAGACCTATCAATCCCTTCGAGTGAAGCCATTGGAAATCTCATACAGTTCAGTCAAATACTTCAGTGACAGAGACGCAGTTCTTCTGGTCACTGAGGACTTTGCTCTAACTAAGGAGTTAGGAATTCGCCAGTGCGAATTTCCTACACAGTGAGGAACATGATAGCCCTGAGGAATTTGAACCTCAAATTTCCAACCGTTGATGTGCTAAGCGCCAGCTGTCCAAAAATATCTTGTCCACCTAACGGTCATATCATTGAAGGGCATTTATGTCTTATCATGTCGGGCTGCTCCCTAGGCTATAAATAGCCGCCCCCTACAACCACTAGCTGGTTGGCTGCTCCGCGTGAACTTGACACTTGTCATTTGAGAGCAACCCATCCTCTGAGGACTTTGAGCAAAAATCATCAAGTGAGGAAAATCCAAAATCCAAACCCAACACCTACAAACCCAAAGTGATTGAGCATCACTGAAGAGATTGATCCTGCGAGGATCCGACGCTTGTTACCTTTGAAGACTGTGCTTCTTCCAGAGGGTTAGGCGTCAAGGTCTAGAGCATCCAAGAGGAATTGTGGATCACCGAGTGACCAAGTCTGTGAAGGTTTGGAAGTCACCTGAAGACTTACCACGAGCGATTGAGCGAGGACTGTGTGTCCTTAGCTCAAGGAGAATACGGTGAGGACTGTGTGTCCGGGACTAGGTGTCCTCGAGTTTAAATACTTAGCCGCTCCAACCAGATGTACAACTGAGACAGCAGTGGGAACTGGTCTACCAAATCATTGTCTTCACCAAGCTTACTGGTTCTATTTCCTCAACACTTTCATTTCCTCATTACTGTGTTGTGTGTTTGTTCATATCTGTGTTTGAAGACTTTGACTGAAGACTTTCTCAATTTCCTTAGTTCAATTTCTTCAGTCTGTTTGTCTTCATCTTGTGCTATCCTGTGTTTACGCTTCTGTACTCTGTGTTTGTCTTCATTTCATCATGATGACCATGTGTATATTCTGTTATGTTTACCTCGGAGTACTTATTCCGCTGCTAGTAGTTCTTCGCTAAGAAATTTCCTCACTAGCAAATTCCTCAGTGAAGAATTTCATAAAAATCGCCTATTCACCCCCCTCTAGTCGATATAACACACTTTCAATTGGTATCAGAGCAAGGTACTCCCTTGTTATGTGTGATTTTGGTTTAACCGCCTGGAGTTTTAGTTATGTCGACCGCAGGTATGATCAAGGTCTCTGCTGGGTGTCCTACCTTCAATGGGACGGACTACCCCTACTGGAAGAATAAGATGCGAATGCATCTTGAGGCAATTGATAATGATCTCTGGTACGTTGTGGAAAATGGTGTTCCCTCCGTCTCACCCTCATTGAATGCTACCGATGTGAAGAGATTCAAGCAACTCGATTCTCAAGCGAAGAATTTCATATGTGGCCATCTGAGTAAAGGACAGTATGGCAAAGTGAGTGCTTTGGAAACTGCTAAGCTTATCTGGGATAGGCTGTCCTAGGTCAATGAAGGAGTTTCAACTCAGCATGACTCACGAGTTGTTGTTCTTCGCAATCTCTTCAACCGCTTCAAAAGACTCGACAACGAAAATGTGCAGCAAACCTTCGATCGCCTCACTGACATCTCAAATGAGCTGCAAGCACTTGGTGCCACTGACATCACCGACCATGAGGTGGTGAAGAAATTGCTGAGATCGCTTGATTCCTCATTTGATACTCTGGCACTGATGATACAAGAGCGTGCTGATTACAAGTCACTTGACCCCGCTGATATCCTTGAGAGGCTAAACACTCATGAGTTCCAGCTTGCTGAGAAGAGAGATCTCTATGGTTCGAGCTATGGCAGATCACATGCACTGAAGGCCAAGGTAGTATCTGAGTCTGAAGATGAAGACTGTGGTAGTAGCCTTGGTGATCCAGAAGAACTGAGTCATGATCTAGCACTGCTTCTGAAGAAATTCCAGAAGTTCTCAAGACGTGGTCGCTTTGGAAAACCCTCAAGGAGCAATGATTCCTCATCCAGTGACTATAAGAAGAGGCTTTGTCACAAGTGCAAGAAACCAGGACATTACATTCAAGATTGTCCTCAGTGGGAAAAGGAATCAAAGAAGAAGAAATACAAGGATTACAGTTCTGATGATGCGAAGAAAAAAAAGAAGTCCTCAAAATCTTCATCATCAAAATCCTCGAAGTCTTCGTCTCACAAGAAGAGCAGCTCCAAGAAGGCTCGGGCATTTATTGGCAAGGAAATGGACTCTGAGGCTGAATCTGAAGAAAATGTGGAAGAGGAACAATCTGAAGACTCCGAGTCTGGTGTGGCCAGCCTAGCCCTCGCTACCGCATTTGTCAGCAAATCCATCTTCAACGATGAAGAAATGATCCCACTAACAAGGCTGATGAAGGCAGTGATGACTACGCTCCCACCTATTGCTTCATGGCAAAGGGTGCCAAGGTACTCAAATACGCCTCTTCTGAATCTAGTGAGGATGAATCTGATGAAAATCTTAAGCCTAGCTAATCTAAACTTGCTAAGATTGCTATGCAACAACAAAAGGCTTTTGAAAAGGTTCAAAACATGCTAGACAAAAGTGATGATATGTTGGGTGAAGAAATGGATCGCACTAAATCCTTAACTGAAATTCTTCAGAGACTTCAGACCAGGTTTGATAACCTTCAAGGTCATCATAACACTCTCTTATCTGATCATGAGAAGCTTTCTTATGAATATATTCAAAAGAAGCAAGACCTTGAGAAGCTAAGAGTGAGTTATGAAGATCTTCGGAAGGAGCGCAATTCATTACTTGCTCAACAAATCAGCGCTGCTCAGGAAGAATTTATTCATCCATGTTTGAAATGCATTGAACGAGAATCTGCTCATTCCTCACCTGAATGTTCAAATGCTTCTAATGTTACAAATTATTCACCTGTCTTTGCTATCATTAATTCCTCATCTGAGGACATTGCTAGTATCATTGACGATGCAGGGCTGAAGGAATTGTACATGACAGGCATGTACAAAAGCCTCAAAGGGCATCAGACTCTTTGTGACGTGCTTAAAAAGCAGATCCTCAACAGGAACCCTAGGAAAGAGGGTATTGCCTTTGAGAGGAAACTCAATGCTGATGGTACATATTGGAAGTGCCGGGGAAACTGACTCCACGAGCACCTATGGGGACGGAGCCCCTTTCGGTTCGGCGGGGGGCGGAGGTCGCACGAAGAGCAGATCGAGGCGGAGCACACGAGCGGTTTACCCAGCTTCGGAGCTCTCCGGAGAGATAATACTCCTACAGCTGCTTTGTGGTTTGTATTGAGTTCTTGCTCGGGAGCGCTGAGTGCTACAGTACACTCAAGCAGCTAACGAGACAGAGCGTTCTGCTGTTCCTCCGTTCGTCCTCCCCCTACGTTGTGCATGGGCCTCCTTTTATATGCTCAAGGGGTCTCCAACAGGTGGCAACGTAGGCAAGGGCAAAAATGGAAAAGGTGCTGCGGTAGGTACAACTACCTACACAGTGTATCATACCTAACCCTGACGGCAGGGGACAAGGGCATTAAATGCCTATCTACGTCACCCAAACAGTGCAGAAAAGGGACCGTCAGGGACGCCACCGCTCGCCACGATGGCGATCTTGTCAGCGCCGCTTGCCATAGTGCACCACTGGCTGCACAGCCTCCTGCCACGTACTCCTGGAAGGGTCCCAGAGCGACACGTTGGTGGGTGTGCTGGAGCGCAGGTACAGAGTGGTTGCTTGCCGCGGCAAGCGCCTTGCCGCGGTCGTTGTCTTGTCGCGTCTAGAAACTTGTCGCTTGCCGGGTCTTGCCGGGACGCGTGGTGCGTCGCGGCAAGTTCCTTGAGATGCCTTGGTTGGCCTTCCCGGCAAGCTCCTCTAGACGGGGCTTGGTGCCTTGAGTGGCCTTCCTGGCAAGCTCCTCTTGCCGGGGCCTTATGTCCTGAGTGGCCTTCCCGGCAAGCTCCTCTTGCCAGGGCCTTGTCTCCTTGGCTTAAATACTTTGTTCTCGAATGGCTCCAAAGGAACCAAGTAGGTCCTTGGCGGTCACCTGGCAAGCCTTGCCGCGGGACGCTGTGGCTGCCCGTGCACAAGTTCGGGATACTAGGGTACCCATACTCTAGTACACCGACAGGAGCCCCCGGGCCTGGGCCATACACGGTGCCGAGCGCTGTTGGGCCAGGCCCAAAACAGGGCACGGGCACGCGCGGCCTGGATCATGCCGTACCTTACTCCGTATCCACCGCGCCCTCCCCGAACGGCACACGTTGATTGCGGCGTCGTGGGACAGATCGTGTGTCAGGACCCCGATCCTAAGCCACATCGATCCAGCGTGTAACACATCATATCACTTTGCGGCCTCACGCACGGTACTCCCACGGGTGCCACCTTACCTGGCCCGGGGCCGTTTGCGCCTTTTGGCTCACGTATATGATAGTGTCGCTAGCATCCATATGACAGAGAACCCGGGCCGACATGGCTAGTCGTGAACCCAAAGCGGCGCTAGCCTATGAGGACAGGCATACATGAATCACATCGAACATGTCGGTCATCAACGTATCTATTCGGGCTGTAGCACTGGGCTAACAGGACTCCGGTAACCCGGGCTGTAGCAGGCTAGGCAGGACTCCGAATATCAGCGCGTGACATTTCCCCGAAGGGACAGACATAGGAACGACGTGAAACACATGCCGGCCAGTCAAGTGTCCAAGCAGTAGTGCTGGGCTAGCAGGACTCCGGTGAACCGGGCTGTAGCGGACTACTATCGCTCAGAAGCACAAGACTTACATTTCCCCATATGAAAGGCTGCCAAGGATAAACAACTAGATAGTCGGATCCCACTCATACCAAGCATTTCAATCATACACACAATATGCCCGATATGAGTAAATACAACATGGCATCACAACAGTACTCTACGACTCAAGTACTTTATTTAGAAGGCTCCGAGGAGCCATACATATCATTCATACAGATAGGGGTCACATGACCCAACACTCAAGTCATACAAACATACAAGCACATGCGGAAGCAAAGTAGTCTGAGTACAGACACTAGAAAGAAAGAAGGCTTGACAAAGCCTGTCTATCTACAAAGACCCTTCACAAGTCTTGGATCACCACCTGGGTGATAAGTCACTCGTCAACGTCGAGGTCTATATAGAACCCATTAGAGGGGTTGGTGCAGTCGTCTGAAAAACATGATTAAAGCAACATGAGTACGGAGGTACTCAGCAAGTCTTACAACAGGAACCTACTATACATGCACATTCTCAAGAAGGTAGTGGGGTTATTGCAGCAAGCCAGCTTTGACCCTTGGCTAAGCTATCCTACGATAGACACCACTTGTAAAACATTTGTCGCACACGAGTCCACTAACACCAACACAATACTCCACCGTGGATCCTCTCTCGCCATCCCACGAGAGGGCCATCCGCGGTACTCACACTTATCTTGAGATTTTTAGAAGTATCCATTTAACTTGTCTATGAACTGATATAGGCAACCCAGAAGTCCATTACCGCGGACACGGCTATTCGAATAGATGATGTTAACCCTGCAGGGGTGTACTTCTTCACACACGCTCTCACCACTTATCGCCGTTTACACGACATGTACTCGGCAACCTTCAAGCGGAAGCTCAGCGAGGGTGTCGGCCACGGCCTACCTAAACACTCAAGTCTCTAGTCCAGGTTTATCGCCTATTCGGGTTCCATCCGCAGGGAGTCCGGCCGAGGTTTCCACTAACGGCCCCGAACGATGTGAACAGGGTTCCCGAGACACCAAACGGGCGAGTCGGTACACCGTGCCACGTGCCTACCGCAACACAGCCCACCCCGATGGTCAGCACCGCGTGCGGCCCCCAGCATACTACAAACACCAGAAACTACTTTGCAACTCCTGGACAAAGGACAAGCGTGATCAAGAAGCCGAGAGAGTCAATTAAGGATCCCAATGTGTGGTAGTAACTGTATCATGGATCACAAACACAGAACTCAGTTCCTAGGGACGGCCTCAATGAAACAACCCACCATGTACTCCTACATGGCCTCTCATCGATTCCTTTACCAAATCGTGTTCAACACCTCACTCTTGTCACCGACACAACCTTTCACTCCAGTTCATCATCCCGATGAGCCAGACCTGACACAACTCTAAGCATAGCAAGCATAGCATGGTAGGAACACTCACACACATGTATTGGCTCAATCAACTCCTACACATGCTAGTGGGTTTCATCTAGTTACTGTGGCAATGACAGGTCATGCAAAGGAAGTGGGTTCAACTACCGCAACACACAGCAGTTTGAAACGCGTTGTCTTAATGCAGTAAACGAGAGCAGAAGCGAGAACATGGGTTTGTATCGGAATGATCAATGGTTTGCTTGCCTGATGGAGTGGTGGTGGGATACTGCCCTTCAACTGGATACTCGGAGATATCCTCGGAGGCAGAACCTACCACGAATGACACATTGCAACACAATCAATACATGACGATATGCAACAATATGATGCATGCAATGACATAGCAATATGAATGTGTCCTGGTCTTGTGCAAGTTAAACTAGAAGGAAATGACCCTATTTGAACCAAAGGTTCAAATGGTAGTGCATTTATAAGATCATATTAGTGCAATACCTTATAATGCCTAAACAGTGGGTTTAACTTGTTTTAACATGCATGAAACCAGTTCCATTGGATAGATTGGATTTTTCTGATAATTTTTCATATATAGAACTTTGCATTTGGAGCTACAGATAATTTTTTATGAATTTTTGAAGTTTGAACTATTTTCTGGATTTTCCTGTATAAAAATAAATCCAGCAAAAATAACTAATTGCGTCAGCATGAGGTCATGCTGACCTCAGCAGGTCAACAGACCGGTCCAGGTCAAACCTGACACGTGGGTCCCGCGTGTCAGGGTCATTAACTTAACAGATTAGATTATTTTTTTAAAACCTGGATTAATTAGCAGTCGGGGCCCACATGACATAGACTCAGAGGAGTCAACTGGGTCCACAAGTCAACGGTTAGGGTCAACTCGCCGGCGTCTAGCCGCCGGCGAGGCCAGACGCGGCGGAGCAGAGTGGAAATGGCCATTCCGGCCACCAAATGAGGCGCGGAAGGCATCAGCGCACTCCTGGGAACGAACCGCGACTACTGGTGGAGTCAGTTGGGGTCGGGGTGGCCGGAGTTGGCGCCGGCGACGAGTTTGGCGGCGCCGGGGCTCGGGTGAAGGTGGAACCGGGGCTGCGGGGCACGGCGAGGCGCGTGCGGTAGTGCGTTGGCCTCCTGGGGGCTCCAGGAACACGTTGACGCGCTCTGGCGCGGTTGGCAGGGGCTATGGCCGCGGCGGCGACATGGCCGGCGGAGCCAAGCTCTCGGGCTCGTCGGGGACGGGCACTACGGCGAGCTAGCAGGCATGGGAGGAGGGGAGAAGGTGCGGGAGCTCACAGGGAGGTCGACGAGCAGCTCAGCGGGCTCGGGGGCGAACGGAGCGGCGCGAATCGAAGAATGGCGGCCGGCGGGCACCGGGGTCGGAGACGAGCTGATGGCGGCGATGCAGGGCCTCCGGCGAGGCGTGGCTCGGTGGGGAGGGCGAGGGCGAAGTGGCGGAGCCTCTGGGCAGGTCAGCGGGGCGAGGGGGCAACGGTGGCGCAGTTATGGCGGCGGAGCGGCGACGGGTGCGGCGGCCATGGCGCTGGAGAGCGAGAGAGAGAGCCAGGGGGAGAAGTGAGGTGTCCACGGGGTCGAGGGCGCGACGTGGAGGACGTCCAGCGCGTCGGGCGGCGAAGCGGCGAGCAGGTGACGCCGTGGCGAGCTCGCGCTCGCCGGCGTCAGCTCCCTGCCTGCCTGGCGGGGACGAAGCAGCTGGCTGGCGCGGGCCAGCACAGTGCTGGGCCGCCAGGTGGGCCGGCAGGTGGGTAACGTCCAGGTTAGTTTTTCTCTGTTTAACTGTTTTCTTTTCTATTATTTCTGCAACTTTGTGGACTTATTTAAAATACTTAAACAACTCCAAAAATCCCCAAACTGCTCATGCTTGCTATTTAAAATATAGACAACATGAAACATTTCTGTTTGAGAATATTTGAACATTTAAAATATTTTTATAAATTTTAAATGCCCAAATTCAAATACTTATGTGTTAATTCAAAAACCTTCTGTTGACCTAGAAAATTGTGCACCACTTTTGTCAAAGGTTTAAACCCAAAACAAAGGGGGTGAACATTTCAGAAGGGCATTTCAGGTTCATTGAAAAAGATTTTAGTAAACCCTAGTTATTTCCAGGGGGGGAAGGGTGTGTTGGGGGTTCTGGCATTTCCCATTTCAGAATTAATAGAATGTAAACATGATGCACACTCTAATGCATGGCCTAGCTAGGGATGTGACAACTCACCCCCACTCAAAAGAATCTCGTCCCGAGATTTAGGTTCCTCCGGAAAGAAGGCGGGGTACTCAAGTCGAAGACGATCCTCCCTTTCCCAGGTAGCCTCTTGCTCGGAATGGTGTGACCATTGAACCTTGAGAAACTTGATATTGTGGCGTCGAGTGGTACGCTCGGCTTGATCAAGGATACGAACGGGGTATTCCCGATAAGTGAGGTTATCTTGGAGATCAAGCGTTTCGTGGTCCACTCCACGGATAGGATCCGCGAAGCAACGCCTGAGTTGAGAAACATGGAAGACATCATGAACTCTGGAGAGATGCGGAGGTAGTTCCAGTTGGTAGGCAACTTCCCCTCGTTTGGCAAGAATGCGAAAGGGTCCAATGTAACGAGGAGCCAATTTGCCTTTGATACCGAATCGATGGGTTCCCTTTAAAGGTGTAACCCGAAGGTAAGCCATCTCGCCGACTTCATAAGCCATGGGTTTATGCTTGCGGTCGTACTGACTCTTTTGCCGGGATTGGGCGGTTTTCAACTTCTCACGAATAATGCGAACCTGCTCTTCTGCATCCTGGATCATGTCCGGGCCAAAGAGTTGTCTCTCGCCGGTTTCTGACCAGTTAAGAGGCGTCCGACATTTTCGTCCATAAAGAACTTCGAAAGGAGCTTTACCCAAGCTAGCTTGATAACTGTTGTTATAAGCGAACTCGGCGAATGGTAGACACTTCTCCCAATCCATACCGAAAGAGATGACAGAAGCTCGGAGCATATCCTCCAGAATTTGATTGACTCGTTCTACTTGACCACTTGATTCCGGATGGAAGGCGGTGCTAAAGGAGAGACGAGTTCCCATAGCATTTTGGAAACTTTCCCAAAATCGAGAGGTGAAAAGACTTCCACGGTCTGAATTAATTTCCAATGGAACACCATGGAGAGATACTATTCGAGAGATGTACAAATCCGCTAGCTGGCTAGCGGTTATACTCTCGCGAACAGGTAAAAAGTGGGCTACTTTGGAAAGACGATCGACAACAACGAAGATAGCATTATTCCCTCTTTTGGTTCTGGGAAACCCGGTAATGAAATCCATACCGATTTTATCCCATTTCCATTCAGGAATCTCCAATGGTTGAAGGGTGCCAGCAGGCCGTTGATGCTCTGCTTTAACACGACGACAGACGTCGCAATTAGCAACGTATTGAGCGATTTCTCTCTTCATCCTAGTCCACCAAAACCTCTGGCGTAGGTCTTGATACATCTTAGTGCTACCGGGATGAATGGTGAGAGGGGATTCATGAGCTTCCTTAAGAATCAATTGTCGTAAATGTTGCTTCTTGGGAACCACCAAGCGGTTCTCGAAGAAGACAACACCTCGTTCATCCATGGAAAAACATTTAGCAACTCCGCTAGCGATGTTTTCCTTAATCCGAGATATCCCTCTATCATACCGCTGAGCGGTAATGATTTGATCCGTAAGGTTAGGTTTCGCCACCAGGGTGGAAAGGAACCCTCGAGGAACAATGTGAAGGTTAAGTTTATGAAATTCCTCGTGGAGAAGGGGTTGACCTTGTTGCAACATCAAGTTGTTACAATAAGATTTACGACTTAGTGCATCAGCCATGACATTGGCTTTGCCTGGGGTGTAAGTTATTCCTAAGTCGTAATCCGAGATCAACTCGACCCAACGTCTTTGCCTGAGATTCAAATCCGGTTGGGTGAATATATATTTCAGACTTTGGTGATCAGTGTAGATTTCGCAACGATTACCCAAAAGGTAATGTCGCCAGGTTTTGAGTGCATGGACTACTGCTGCAAGCTCTAGATCATGAGTAGGATAATTATCCTCATGTGGACGCAACTGTCGAGATGCGTAGGCAATCACATGACGATCTTGCATGAGTAAGCAACCTAGTCCTTGTCGCGAGGCGTCGCAATAGATAACAAAGTCCTTGGAGAAATCTGGTGGTACCAGTACGGGAGCAGACGTCAGGCGTCTTTTCAGTTCCTGAAAGCTGAACTCGCACTGTGGGGTCCACTCGAACTTTTTATCTTTCTTGAGGAGTTCAGTTAGAGGCTTAGCAACCTTGGAGAAATTCTCGACGAAGCGGCGACAATAGCTCGCTAACCCAAGAAAACTCCGAACTTGCTTGACAGTTTCAGGTGGAGTCCAGTCAAGGACGGTTTGAACTCGCTCGGGATTGACAGCAATGCCCTTGCCAGAGATTACATGGCCCAGATAGGTCACTTCTGGCAACCAGAATTCGCACTTGGAGAATTTGGCATAAAGGCGATGCTCTCGAAGTTTCATCAATACTAGCCTTAGATGTTCGGCATGTTCTTCCTCATTCTTGGAGTAGATGAGTATATCATCGAGGTAAACCACAACGAATTTATCCAAGTACTCCATGAAGATCGAATTCATTAACCGAGAGAAGGTGGCTGGAGCATTGGTTAAACCGAAGGACATGACGGTGTACTCGTATTGGCCCTAACGAGTGACAAAGGCCGTTTTGGGAATGTCCCCGTTCTTGATTTTGATTTGATGGTAGCCCAACCTCAAATCCATTTTGGAAAAGACTGAGGATCCAGCGAGCTGGTCATACAGATCGTTGATCCTGGGGAGCGGATACTTGTTCTTGATAGTGACCAAATTGACAGGTCGGTAATCCACAACCATCCGATACGTTCCATCCTTCTTCTTGACGAAGAGGACGGGGCAAGCCCATGGAGATGAACTAGGACGGATGAAACCCTTTTGCAAGGACTCATCGAGTTGTTTCTTAAGCTCAGCTAGTTCTAGGGGTGCCATCTTATAAGGTCTTCTAGAGATTGGGACGGTTCCTGGGACAAGGTCTATCACGAACTCGACATCTCTGTCAGGTGGAACACCTGGCAGTTCCTCTGGAAAGACATCCGGGAAGTCACGGACTACCGGAATATCTTCGAGGTCTGGAAGGGGATTGGCATTTAGAGAGTAGGGCTGACGCTCCGATACTCGGGTCAAAACATTGACTGTCTTGCCCGATGGATGGGTAAGTTGGACAGTTCTAGTTGAGCAGTCAATCTTGGCGTAATGAGCTGACATCCAGTCCATACCCAAGATGATGTTAATGTCTGAAGACTTGAGAGCTATTAGTGACGCGAGAAAAACCAATCTGTCGACAAGAATTTCATTTCCATGGCTGATTCTAGAGGTTTGCCACTTAGAACCAGGGGTTTGAATTACCATGGAGGTGGGCATGTCACAAAAGGTAGTATTGTGCAATCGAGCATAGCTCTCAGAAATAAATGAATGAGATGCTCCAGTATCAAAGAGAACAGTTGCCGGATGGCAATTAACAAGGAGCGTACCGAGAACGACGTTGGGGTCCTCTTGAGTCTCTTCAGCTGACACGTAGTTGACATGGCCACGAGCAGTGGTGGCTGGCTTGGCGACAAGCACTTTTGCTGTTGACTTACCACGGCCAACAGACTTTCCGAACTGGCTGGGGTTGTTCTGGGGACACTCACGGATGTAGTGGCCCGGCTCACCACACTTGAAGCAAGTTGTTATATTGGGGCGTGGAGCAGTATTGGCAGTGGGGCCACCAAAAGTCTTGGGCGGCACATACTGTTGATTGGAACGAGGCGCCTCAAAGGATGGCCTCGGAGTATACCTGGGTGGCATAGCAGAATTTGGAATCCAGACTCGGTGCTTCTGTGATCTAGAACCGGATGAAGATCCATAGTCACGGGAGTGCTTGCGTGAAGCTTCAAAATCATTCTGCCCCGTCTCGGCACTGATGGCCTTATTGACTAGCTTCGGAAAAGAAATGCATTCATGCAGACGAAGGTCACGTCGGAGCTCAGGGCTAAGTCCCTTGCGGAACCTTGCCTGCTTCTTGGCATCGGTGGATACCTCTTCGGGAGCATAGCGTGCAAGCTTCCCAAACTCGCGACTGTATGCATCCACAGTCAGCTTCCCCTGGGTGAAGTTACAGAACTCCTCCCTCTTGCGGTCCATAAGACCTTCCGGGATATGATGCTCACGGAAAGCGGCACTGAAATCAGCCCAAGTAGTGAGTTGGCCGACCGGACGCATAGCCTCATAATTCTCCCACCAAAGGCTGGCAGGGCCTTCGAGGTGATAGGCAGCAAAGGTGACTTTATCATCTTCAGCCACGTTGGCAGAACGTAGCTTGTGGGCGATGCTGCGGAGCCAGTCATCCGCATCGAGAGGTTCGATGGAATGATTGAACTTTGGCGGGTACAGCTTGACAAAGTCATTGATGGACACTGGATTGACCCTTTGCTGACGTGCAGTGTTTTGTTCAATCCGCTCTAACAAGCGGTTGGTGTCGCGCCTGTTGCGCTCTGCCTCTAGCATCACTTCGGCCAGAGAAGGTGGTTGAGGCAGACTTTCCTCTCTAGGTGCACTAGCTTCTCCCTGCTCCGAAGCAGCAGGGTTGCTGCGGGTGTTGACCATCCTGGGAAAACAAAACAATGATTTAAACCAGGATGGCAAAATCTGGCCAAGGAAGTGCGGAATGTAATGGATAACAAGGAATGCAGAGATGATCATCCGTATGACATGGTAATATAGAAACTGCCATATATATACCAACGGTCATACACGTCATACATAGTTTAGTACAAGCTCAAGCTGAAGTACAACTAAGACGACAGACGTTACATCTCATCGGAGGCATTCCAAGCTCCTAAACATTATTTTTCTACACCTCCGGAATTGATACACACTAAGTCATATTCCACGGGTCACGCAGGACGGTGGACATACAACTGTTACAATACTAGCGAGACTACTACCAGCTCAGGCGGCTCCGTAGAAGTCCTCATAGAAGTCACCACCCAGACCTGGAAGCGGAACATGGTCATCTGGAAACAGACGGTGCTGCGGTGCTTGTGGACCATAGGGACTTGGATGCGGCCTCGGTCCAACAGATGGCGGTAGCAGAGGCCCACGAGGAGGGGTGATGCCTCCCACCTCACGCCATTCCATAAAGTCTGGCAGACTAGCCCGCACAGGATACAAGTCTCTCGTATCCATGTATCCGGCTTGCACAGCAGGTGCAAACCTCGTCAAGGTGGCCCAATGATCGGCACGAGCATTAAAGAGCTCCATACGCAAGGCCCGGTTTTCACGGTCCTTATCTTCCAACATCTCAGTAGTGGTGCAAAGGAGTGAGTCCTCATGGGATGCATCACTGTACATGCCCTGGAGGTAACCATGCGCCCCAGGGAGGGATGCTGGCATGTAGCGAAAATCAGTGTTGCTCAACAAGGCAGTTCTAGCTCGCATAATGGTCATCATCGAGTAGGCTGCATCTTGAACGGACATCCCAATAGTGATCCCGAGTCCATAAGAACAATGGAGTGGTTCCGTGGCTCCGGGATAAGATGGATATATCCTAACCGTGCACAGATATTGGCTCTGGTTGAAATCTCTAAACTGTTCTTCGACGGTGTATTCGGGGTACCAACGGTAACCTGCCTCAACCATCACTCGAACCAACATGGCGGTATGACCACATACACCGATGCAACGGGTCAGACGAACCACTTGGTTTTGGGGACGGGTAGCCATCTGAAAGCACAAAATAGTGCAAAGGCATTAGAATTTCTGGATGAAATTGGACAGCATAACGGCTGTAAATGCTCAGAAAAGGAATTGAGACATCCACAACAGTTTGCGAAACCACTCAACAACAACATATCAAGGTTCTGGTTCAATTGGTAACATACTAAACTTTAGTAGAACTGAACTGGGTTGTATCCAACAATCCTATAAGTTACTACGGATTTAGTAACACGTGAACCTGATAGAGAGAAAAGATCCTAGTTCCTTAACCCACATAGAATGAGAAGAGAATGACTCAGAATAGAGGGCATAAGGTAAAGGAGTAAAAGAGCCTTACGTTCCCTCCCACAATCAATTCCCCTACATATAACTAAAGCATTTCTAGACTCGACATCGACCAGTTTGGCTTAGCGAACCTACAGGCAGTCCGGCTCTGATGCCAACGCTGTCAGGACCCCGATCCTAAGCCACATCGATCCAGCGTGTAACACATCATATCACTTTGCGGCCTCACGCACGGTACTCCCACGGGTGCCACCTTACCTGGCCCGGGGCCGTTTGCGCCTTTTGGCTCACGTATATGATAGTGTCGCTAGCATCCATATGACAGAGAACCCGGGCCGACATGGCTAGTCGTGAACCCAAAGCGGCGCTAGCCTATGAGGACAGGCATACATGAATCACATCGAACATGTCGGTCATCAACGTATCTATTCGGGCTGTAGCACTGGGCTAACAGGACTCCGGTAACCCGGGCTGTAGCAGGCTAGGCAGGACTCCGAATATCAGCGCGTGACATTTCCCCGAAGGGACAGACATAGGAACGACGTGAAACACATGCCGGCCAGTCAAGTGTCCAAGCAGTAGTGCTGGGCTAGCAGGACTCCGGTGAACCGGGCTGTAGCGGACTACTATCGCTCAGAAGCACAAGACTTACATTTCCCCATATGAAAGGCTGCCAAGGATAAACAACTAGATAGTCGGATCCCACTCATACCAAGCATTTCAATCATACACACAATATGCCCGATATGAGTAAATACAACATGGCATCACAACAGTACTCTACGACTCAAGTACTTTATTTAGAAGGCTCCGAGGAGCCATACATATCATTCATACAGATAGGGGTCACATGACCCAACACTCAAGTCATACAAACATACAAGCACATGCGGAAGCAAAGTAGTCTGAGTACAGACACTAGAAAGAAAGAAGGCTTGACGAAGCCTGTCTATCTACAAAGACCCTTCACAAGTCTTGGATCACCACCTGGGTGATAAGTCACTCGTCAACGTCGAGGTCTATATAGAACCCATCAGAGGGGTTGGTGCAGTCGTCTGAAAAACATGATTAAAGCAACATGAGTACGGAGGTACTCAGCAAGTCTTACAACAGGAACCTACTATACATGCACATTCTCAAGAAGGTAGTGGGGTTATTGCAACAAGCCAGCTTTGACCCTTGGCTAAGCTATCCTACGATAGACACCACTTGTAAAACATTTGTCGCACACGAGTCCACTAACACCAACACAATACTCCACCGTGGATCCTCTCTCGCCATCCCACGAGAGGGCCATCCGCGGTACTCACACTTATCTTGAGATTTTTAGAAGTATCCATTTAACTTGTCTATGAACTGATATAGGCAACCCAGAAGTCCATTACCGCGGACACGGCTATTCGAATAGATGATGTTAACCCTGCAGGGGTGTACTTCTTCACACACGCTCTCACCACTTATCGCCGTTTACACGACATGTACTCGGCAACCTTCAAGCGGAAGCCCAGCGAGGGTGTCGGCCACGGCCTACCTAAACACTCAAGTCTCTAGTCCAGGTTTATCGCCTATTCGGGTTCCATCCGCAGGGAGTCCGGCCGAGGTTTCCACTAACGGCCCCGAACGATGTGAACAGGGTTCCCGAGACACCAAACGGGCGAGTCGGTACACCGTGCCACGTGCCTACCGCAACACAGCCCACCCCGATGGTCAGCACCGCGTGCGGCCCCCAGCATACTACAAACACCAGAAACTACTTTGCAACTCCTGGACAAAGGACAAGCGTGATCAAGAAGCCGAGAGAGTCAATTAAGGATCCCAATGTGTGGTAGTAACTGTATCATGGATCACAAACACAGAACTCAGTTCCTAGGGACGGCCTCAATGAAACAACCCACCATGTACTCCTACATGGCCTCTCATCGATTCCTTTACCAAATCGTGTTCAACACCTCACTCTTGTCACCGACACAACCTTTCACTCCAGTTCATCATCCCGATGAGCCAGACCTGACACAACTCTAAGCATAGCAAGCATAGCATGGTAGGAACACTCACACACATGTATTGGCTCAATCAACTCCTACACATGCTAGTGGGTTTCATCTAGTTACTGTGGCAATGACAGGTCATGCAAAGGAAGTGGGTTCAACTACCGCAACACACAGCAGTTTGAAACGCGTTGTCTTAATGCAGTAAACGAGAGCAGAAGCGAGAACATGGGTTTGTATCGGAATGATCAATGGTTTGCTTGCCTGATGGAGTGGTGGTGGGATACTGCCCTTCAACTGGATACTCGGAGATATCCTCGGAGGCAGAACCTACCACGAATGACACATTGCAACACAATCAATACATGACGATATGCAACAATATGATGCATGCAATGACATAGCAATATGAATGTGTCCTGGTCTTGTGCAAGTTAAACTAGAAGGAAATGACCCTATTTGAACCAAAGGTTCAAATGGTAGTGCATTTATAAGATCATATTAGTGCAATACCTTATAATGCCTAAACAGTGGGTTTAACTTGTTTTAACATGCATGAAACCAGTTCCATTGGATAGATTGGATTTTTCTGATAATTTTTCATATATAGAACTTTGCATTTGGAGCTACAGATAATTTTTTATGAATTTTTGAAGTTTGAACTATTTTCTGGATTTTCCTGTATAAAAATAAATCCAGCAAAAATAACTAATTGCGTCAGCATGAGGTCATGCTGACCTCAGCAGGTCAACAGACCGGTCCAGGTCAAACCTGACACGTGGGTCCCGCGTGTCAGGGTCATTAACTTAACAGATTAGATTATTTTTTTAAAACCTGGATTAATTAGCAGTCGGGGCCCACATGACATAGACTCAGAGGAGTCAACTGGGTCCACAAGTCAACGGTTAGGGTCAACTCGCCGGCGTCTAGCCGCCGGCGAGGCCAGACGCGGCGGAGCAGAGTAGAAATGGCCATTCCGGCCACCAAATGAGGCGCGGAAGGCATCAGCGCACTCCTGGGAACGAACCGCGACTACTGGTGGAGTCAGTTGGGGTCGGGGTGGCCGGAGTTGGCGCCGGTGACGAGTTTGGCGGCGCCGGGGCTCGGGTGAAGGTGGAACCGGGGCTGCGGGGCACGGCGAGGCGCGTGCGGTAGTGCGTTGGCCTCCTGGGGGCTCCAGGAACACGTTGACGCGCTCTGGCGCGGTTGGCAGGGGCTATGGCCGCGGCGGCGACATGGCCGGCGGAGCCAAGCTCTCGGGCTCGTCGGGGACGGGCGCTACGGCGAGCTAGCAGGCATGGGAGGAGGGGGAGAAGGTGCGGGAGCTCACAGGGAGGTCGACGAGCAGCTCAGCGGGCTCGGGGGCGAACGGAGCG
This sequence comes from Aegilops umbellulata, assembly GCA_032464435.1. Classification (NCBI taxonomy): domain Eukaryota; kingdom Viridiplantae; phylum Streptophyta; class Magnoliopsida; order Poales; family Poaceae; genus Aegilops; species Aegilops umbellulata. Next base: position 285,298,150 of record CP136055.1, on the reverse strand, counting down.
GCGCGAATCGAAGAATGGCGGCCGGCGGGCACCGGGGTCGGAGACGAGCTGATGGCGGTGATGCAGGGCCTCCGGCGAGGCGTGGCTCGGTGGGGAGGGCGAGGGTGAAGTGGCGGAGCCTCTGGGCAGGTCAGCGGGGCGAGGGGGCAACGGTGGCGCAGTTATGGCGGCGGAGCGGCGACGGGTGCGGCGGCCATGGCGCTGGAGAGCGAGAGAGAGAGCCAGGGGGAGAAGTGAGGTGTCCACGGGGTCGAGGGCGCGACGTGGAGGACGTCCAGCGCGTCGGGCGGCGAAGCGGCGAGCAGGTGACGCCGTGGAGAGCTCGCGCTCGCCGGCGTCAGCTCCCTGCCTGCCTGGCGGGGACGAAGCAGCTGGCTGGCGCGGGCCAGCACAGTGCTGGGCCGCCAGGTGGGCCGGCAGGTGGGTAACGTCCAGGTTAGTTTTTCTCTGTTTAACTGTTTTCTTTTCTATTATTTCTGCAACTTTGTGGACTTATTTAAAATACTTAAACAACTCCAAAAATCCCCAAACTGCTCATGCTTGCTATTTAAAATATAGACAACATGAAACATTTCTGTTTGAGAATATTTGAACATTTAAAATATTTTTATAAATTTTAAATGCCCAAATTCAAATACTTATGTGTTAATTCAAAAACTTTCTGTTGACCTAGAAAATTGTGCACCACTTTTGTCAAAGGTTTAAACCCAAAACAAAGGGGGTGAACATTTCAGAAGGGCATTTCAGGTTCATTGAAAAAGATTTTAGTAAACCCTAGTTATTTCCAGGGGGGGGAGGGTGTGTTGGGGGTTCTGGCATTTCCCATTTCAGAATTAATAGAATGTAAACATGATGCACACTCTAATGCATGGCCTAGCTAGGGATGTGACATCGTGGGTGGTTTCTTTATTCGGAAAAGCGGAACGTCCGCCCCCTCCCTCCTTATAAGCAGGGGAAACAGGGGCAGACCGCCCATCTGCCCGTTGCTACTCCAGACTCAAAAATCTCCGCCGCTCCCCTTCTTCTCAAAGCCGAAAGAGAGCAGCGCTCCGGCTCCATCGCCACCAGCACCACCAACGCCGTCGTCCTCCCTCACCACTCCCGCCATGGCTTCGAAAGCCGAGAAGATGAAGTCGGCCGAGGCGTAGTGGCTCGCGGCGCTGCGAAAGGAGCGGGTAATCTTCCCTCCTTGGCTTGACGCGGAAGAGCTGAAGGAGTTCTACTACCTCTTCTGGTCGATGGGGACGCGAGCGCATCCGTGCGCGAAGGTACTCCCAGCCGCTGCTTGGGAAAAGGCTCCCACTGGGTACCCTTTCTTCTCCTTGTTCTTCTACTGTGGGCTCTGCCCGCCCTTTTCTGATTTTTTCTGAGACGTCATGAACACCTACGGGCTCCGTCTCCTTGACTTCACCCCCAATACTGTCCTGACCATGGCAGTTTTCGCACATCTCTGCAAAAACTTTGTCAGAGTCCACCCAAATGTAGCCCTCTTCCGCCACTTCTTTTCGCCTCGAGTTGAGAAAGGAGAGCCTCTATCCGGCGGAATCGCCTGGATCTCAAAAGCCGGCAAGAAGGATGCTTATCTGGATGGAGAGTTCGCAGCAAGTGGGAGGAGTGGAGGGCGGACTGGTGCCTGATTGTCGAGGAGAACCCGCAGCCGTTTACCACCCAGCGCCAAACTCCAGTAGTGCGCGGCAGTGATTGGAGTAGCCTGGCCCCGGAAGACGACAGACTGAAGATTGCCGTCGCCCGGATCCTACGCCTCAGGCTTGCCGGGCTTACTGTGGGAGCGGTTGGCGCAGATTTCCTTCGTCGCCGCATTGCCCCCCTGCAGGAGAGGAGGAGACCCGCCTGGGAGTTCCAGAACGCGGCGGATATCATGAGGCTGCGGCCAGGCCTCAACTTCAACTTCACTGTCCTGGAGCTCACCGTGATGCTCCAGGAGCTGTTCAAGTACGACCCACAGCATCCCGAAGTGTTCAGGTTGCCGAGGGGCGTCGTTCCGCTGTGCAACAACTCCTCGCTCGACCGCATCCATGCAATGATGCCGCTGTGCGACTCGCATGGAATTGATCCAGCCTGGATAGAGCCTGCAGATGATGTCGTGCGGGCGTTCTTCGATAACTTGGTAGAAGTGCCGATCGACGCCGATGAGCAAAGGGGCCTCACCCGGGACACCACCGACGAGGAGCTCAAGCGCATCGCCACCAGGCTGGAAGAGGCGGCGGCAGCCGCAGCTGCGGGCGAGTTTGGGTTCACCTTGGAGGAGGCAGAGGCAGCAGAGGCGGCAAGCCTTGCCGAGCGAGAGGAACTTGCCGGCGAGGAGAAGTCCGCCGGGCAGGACGTCGGGCCGAGCGGGACCGCCGAGGATACGAGCGGCTCGTTGGAGATCGGCTCCTCTTCCTCTTCGTCTTCGGGCAGCTTGCCGCAAGCAGAGCCCCCGGCTCCACAAGCAGAGCCCCCGGCTCCACCAAGAAGGCGTCTTCGCAAGGCCGGGGACGTAGCGGAGCGGCGGACGAGTCAACCCCCGCCGCGTCGCACGACACGCTCCACCGCGGCAAGTTCTGTTGCCGCGGAAGCTCCTCACGCTGCAGCGGCAACTAGAGCGGGGTCCTCCCGGTCCGCCGCTCCAGCTCCCGCCAAGTGGCCAAGGGATCCTACTCCTCCGCCTCCTCGCGCCGGAGGTGGGCCAGACGTTGACTTCTCCGCGCTCAGCTCCGACGAGGAAGAAGAAGAGAAAGATTCTTGATGTACTTATATGTCTTCAATACTTGTTGTCTTGTCTTGTATCTCATTTTCTTTACTCTGAACTTATCCCTTTTTTTAGGACTCTGGCCCAGAGAGCGGCAAAGAGAGCCAAGGTCCCGGTGATTGTCATCGAGGACGATCCCACCGTGTCAGCAGGGGGTGCGCCCGAGACAAACTTGCCGGACCCGGCAGCTGCTCTTCAGAGCAGCCCCCAGCGTAAGTATATGGTTTGCTTCCCACTGTTAGGCGTGCATGGATACTCTTTGTTTGCTGATATCTGACTGTTGGCTTGTGTAGGAGCAGAGCAGCCCCATCAGGAGCGTCCGAAGGCCACCCCTGACATGCCACCTGCTTCGACTATGCCGCCAAGGGAGAGTTCTTCGGCAAGGGAGGATCCTCCGACAAGGGAGAGCTCTTCGGCAAGGGGGAGCTCTCCGGCAAGGGAGGACTCTCCGACGAGGGACAGCACCAGCGATCCTCCGGTGGTGGAGACCACAACTGTCGAGCCTGGGGCAGGTAAACCTCTTGCTTCGAACTTCCCTTGGGTTCTTCTTCTTTTGATCTTCTTTTTGGATATTTGCTTGACTTTTCTTCCTTTTCCGGCCGTCAGATCCATCTACTGCGGAGCCGATGGAGACCGAGGTTGCTGTTGATGATGCCGCCGCCACCAAAGAAGCGGTTGGCGCTGATGATCCCGCCGGCGAAGAGGCCGCCAAGGCTGCCGCCGGAGCAGCTGACGAGGGGTCTGGCGATCGCACTGACGACCCTGAGGCTGCAGGAGCGACAGGCGCTACACCGACCGCCGATCCTCCCGCCGCTGCCGCAGCGTCAGACTCCGAAGAGCCCTAGCCAGGCGTCTACTTGAAGGCCGGCGATGGCGTCTTCATCAACCTCGCCTGGGCGTCAACATCCAGGGCGCCAGTCGAAGGAGAAAGCTTTGACGTGGAGGTGCTTGCCTCCGCTGGGCTGACGCTGGTCGACACGCCAAGCAGCAACAGCGACGAGCCTAAGGAGGAGCGACTGCTGCGGAAGCTGTTATCGCTCTACCGTGCCCGCCAGGCCAAACTGGAGTCCCGCGAAGCGCTTGTCGCAAAGGCGGGGGTGGACATGGAGAAGCGCACGGAGGAGCTCCGAGGTCTCAACCAGGCAGCTCTCCGGTCGCTGGCGGCGGAGCGTGTGCAGCTCGATGAGGCGCAGAAGGCCTTCATCCTCGAGAAGGCAGAAGTTGCAGAGCAACAGCGGCTTGCCGCCGAGGAGCTATCTGCGCGGGAGGGCGAGTTGGTGCAGCTGAAGGCCAGCCTGGACAGCCACGAAGAGGAGCTTGCTACGTGCGAGCAAACACTCAGCGGAGCTCTCAAGGAAGCAAAGGACGCTGCCGCAGCTGCCGAGGCCGCCAAGAAGGAGCTGGAGACGAGGTGGTGCAGCTGGAGACTGATCTCAAGGCGAGCGATGAAGAGCTCGCCGTGCTCAAGCATGAGCGCGAGAAGGACGCCTACACCTTTGGCGAGCTGCAGGGTCGTCTCGCCGAGAAGATCAAGGAGCTTGCCGCCGCCAAGGACTCCAACGCCGATCTTGAGCTGAAGCTGGCTGCTTTGACCAAGACGCTGGACGGCGCCAGGGAGCAGGAGGCGGCCCTGAAGAAGAAGATCAAGGCCGACAAGGCGCTGCTGGAGAGCATTGCCGCCACCCAGAATGATTTTAGAGAAACTGTGGAGTAGTGGGCGGAGGGTCTTGTGAATGCTGCCGCAGACATCGACAAGGAGCTGGCGCAGCTGGGGATGGGGGATCTCGGGTATCCCTCCGATGAGACCCTCCCATCCAGCGCCAAGCTCACTATGTTCTTCAAAGGCGTGGCGACGGCCCTCCAGTGACTCCGGGAGAGGATCCCAAAGCAGCTGGCCGACGAGTCGCGCAAGATCTGCGCAGGAGCTCTTCAGAAGGTGTTGGTGAAGGTGGCCTTCCGCAACCCGGGTCTCAACCTCACCAACGTCCTCAGATCCCTGCCAGCGGAAGCTGATCTGGAGGCGCTCAAGGACCTTGTCGCACCCATTGTGGACAAGGTGAGCGGGATCAAGAGGGTTAAGGGCGACCACGTGGACTAGGCCGCCTATTTTCTTCTTTTCTTGTCGCTGCTGGTCATGTTACGAAAATAGTCTATTAGAGCCGCGACAAGCTATCTTGTAATATATAACTTTATTTTGGGTAGTGATTGCAATGTTATTCCCTTTACTTGATTCCTTCCTTTGTATGTTTTTGCCCTACGCTTTTAGGAAACTTGCCGGCGTGCGCACCTTTGCCGCGAGCGCTGAGTGCGGGACGTCAGCAGCCTGCTGGCGGTGCTGTTACCGACAAGAAACCTTGTCGCGACTAGTCGCAGCTCGCTTAAGTTGTTGAGCGAACTCGAAACAAAGTAAGGGCGCGACTCTAGTCGCAGCACACTTAAACTGTTGAGCGAACTCGAAACAAAGTAAGGGCGCCACTAGCCACGAGCCGGTTCCTTCGCGCACAGGTTTTCCATACAAAGCATGGTCGTTCAAGGGAGATAACTTAAAAATTTAAAAAAATCTGATTGCTCAAACTTTGGCAACTTAGCTTTTCTGTTGTTTGCTCTCCGGCAAGGCGAAACTTTCTTGAACGACGCCTAGTCCACACCATTATCTTCTCCTCCCCCCCCCCCCTCGGCAAACTTGTGGGCGAGAAGAACCTTCCTTTCCTTGAGAAAAGAGAGAAGAGATAATAATGATATGGAGCCTTATGGCTCGTTATTGCTTACCGGGGGTGTTCGCTACACAAAGTGTCACATAACTCATGCAAAAAATAAAAAGCATGAAACTGACGAGATGTGCGGAGCACATGAGCTTTATTTATGCACAGGGTCTGCGCCTGGCTTTGTACAAAGGATTACATGCAACAGCGGCAGGACTTGTACAAAAGGTGGTTGCCGGAGCAGGGTTCGGCAACCGCGCCTTACGGGTAAAAGTTACGAAGATGCTCAATGTTCCAGGAGTTTCTCACCGGAATGCCATCTTCGGTCTCAAGGCGGACAGCGCCATGCCTAGTGACTCGTTTCACCCGGTAAGGGCCTTCCCACTTCGGCGTCAACTTGTTGGAATTCTTAGCGGACTGAAAGCACCGAAGAACAAGGTCGCCTTCCTCGAGACTTCTGGCGTTAACTTTGCGGCTATGGTAGCGGCGCAAAGCTTGCTGGTAGCGAGCAGCTCGCACAGCAGCCTGAAGACGGTCTTCCTCAAGGAGCAGCGCGTCATCTTCCCGCAGCTGCTCTTGCTCAAGCTCATCATAAGCAAGCACTCGAGGTGACCCGTATACGAGTTCCGTGGGGATAACTGCCTCTGCTCCATAGCCTAGAGCGAAAGGTGTCTGGCCAGTGGCTCGATTTGGCGTCCTCCTGATCGACCAAAGAACCACCGGCAGCTCCTCAATCCAGTTTCTTCCGCACTTGCGCAGCCTGTCAAAAGTCCTGGTCTTGAGTCCACGCAGCACTTCAGCATTTTCCCTATCCGCTTGACCGTTGCTCCTGGGGTGAGCAACAGAAGCGAAGCAGACCTTGGCGCCAAGATCTTGGATGTACTGCATGAAGGTCCGGCTCATGAATTGCATACCGTTGTCGGTGATGATCCTGTTAGGGATCCCGAAGCGGCAAACAATCGACCTGAAGAACCTGACTGCTGACTGTGCTGTCACCTTCCTCACTGCTTCCACTTCCGGCCACTTTGTGAACTTGTCAATTGCGACGTACAAGTACTCAAAGCCCCCGACTGCTCGGGGGAAGGGGCCTAGGATGTTGAGCCCCCAGACCGAAAATGGCCAGGATAAAGGGATCGTCTGGAGAGCTTGAGCTGGCTGGTGTATCTGCTTGGAATGGAACTGGCACGCTTCACACTTGGTTACTTGTGCAGTCGCATCCTGGAGGGCTGTCGGCCAAAAGAAACCTTGCCGGAATGCTTTGCCGGCAAGTGCTCTGGCGCCAATGTGGTGACCACATATGCCTCCATGTATCTCTGCCAACAGCTTCTGTCCATCTTCCCGGTGAATACACTTCAATTTCACACCGTTGAGTCTTCTTCTGTACAGTGCGTTGTCGACGAACTGGTACATACTTGACTGCCGGGCTACTCTTTCCGCTTCTTCTTGCTCTTCGGGAAGTTCTCCTATCTGAAGGAAACGAACAATCTGATGTGCCCATGCTGGAGCTTGCGGCTCGACAACAAGGACTAAAGGCATATCTGCTACTGCGGGAACATCCGCTTCTACGGCGAGAACCTGCGGCTCAGCCGGAGCTTGACGTTCCCCGGCAAGCTTGCCGGAGCAAAACTTGTCGGGAGCGTCAGCTTGAGCAGAAAGATCCCTGGTTCCACAGGTAACTTAAATGCTGCGCACTTTGACAGGCCGTCGGCGATGTCGTTCTGAGCTCTTGGAACATGTTCCATCTGTAGGCCGACAAAGCGCTCTTCTAGCTTCCTCACTTCATCAACGTAAGCTTCCATCAACGGACTCTGATAATTTTTGTTCACTTGGCGGACGACAAGCTGCGAGTCACCCCTGACAATGAGCTTCTTGATCCCAAGGTCTGCCGCGATTCTGAGACCGGCAAGCAATCCTTCATACTCTGCAGTATTGTTTGTTGCTTGCTCTTTGGGAAAGTGCATCTGGACTACGTACTTGAGGTGCTCTCAGGTGGGTGCGACAAGCAGCACGCCAGCACCGGCGCCTTGCAGCGAGAAGGCACCATCAAAGTACATCAGCCACTCTTTGCTTGCTTCCTTGACGGGGATGCTCGTCTCTAGAATTTCTTCATCTGGTGTTGGCGTCCACTCTGCTATGAATTCTGCCAATGCTCTGCTTTGGATAGTTGAATTGCTCTCAAACTTGAGGCCAAAGCTTGACAGTTCCAGTGCCCACTCAACAATCCTGCCTGTTGCTTCTGGATTCTGCAGTATCCTCTTCAGCGGAAAGCGAGTGACGACTGTAATCTCATGTGCTTGGAAGTAATGGCGCAGCTTTCTCGAGGCCATAAGAAGGCCGAAAAGCAATTTCTGCACACCAGAGTACCTTGACCTAGCCCCCTGCAGAAGGGAACTGACAAAGTAGACTGGGCGCTGCACCATTTTCCTCTGTATCTCCTCGGGCGCCTGCGCAGATCCATCTTTGCCGGGACCAGAGCTTGTCGGGGAAGCCCCCTGCTTGTCGCTGGATGCGCTTGCCGTGGTTGCTGACTCATCATCTGCCTCCCTCTCCGCTACTAACGCAGCACTAACCACTTGATTGGTTGCCGCCAGATATAGCAGCAACTTCTCTTGTGGCTTAGGTGCGACAAGTATTGGAGTGGAGGACAGGTATCTCTTCAAGTCCTGCAGCGCAGCCTCCGCTTCCGGAGTCCATTTCATTGGACCTGCCCTTTTCAAAATTTTGAAAAACGGTAGGGCGCGCTCAGCAGACTTAGAGATAAACCTGCTGAGAGCCGCCACACAGCCGGCAAGTCTTCGTACATCCTTGACGCGCTTTGGTGCTTCAATCTGCTCAATGGCCTTGATCTTTTCGGGATTGGCTTCAATTCCCCACTGAGACACGAAGAACCCGAGAAGATTGCCGGAAGGGACTCCAAACACGCACTTCTCGGGGTTAAGCTTGAGGCTGATCTTGCGTAGATTTGCAAAGGTCTCTTCTAAATCTTGAATCAGAGTTGCTTTGTCCCTGCTCTTGACCACTATATCATCCATGTAGGCTTCCACATTTCTGTGTATTTGCGGCTCAAAAGTAGTATGGACGACCCTTGCAAATGTTGAACCAGCATTCTTTAAACCGAAAGGCATCCGTATGAAATAGTACGTGCCACAGGGAGTGATGAATGTGGTTTTCTCCTCATCCTCTTCTGCCATGAAGATCTGGTGGTATCCTGAGTATGCGTCAAGAAATGAAAGCAAATCACATCCGGCCGTGGAGTCAACAATCTGGTCAATGCGCGGCAAGGGAAATGGGTCTTTGGGACAAGCTTTATTGACATCGGTAAAGTCGATACAAAGCCTCCATTTCCCGTTTGCCTTGCGCACGACTATAGGATTGGCCAACCACGTGGGATGGAGCACTCCTCTGACGAGGCCTACTGCTTCCAACTTCTTGATCTCTTCTGCGATGAATTCTTGGTGCTCCACTGCTTGCTTTCTGACTTTCTGCTTGACGGGCCATGCTTGAGGACAGACGGCAAGGTGGTGCTCAATTACTTTCCTGGGAACACCGGGGATGTCAGACGGTTGCCACGCAAACACATCGACATTCGCCCGCAGGAAAGCAATGAGCGCGCTTTCCTATTTATGGTCGAGAGTGGCACTGATGGTGAAAGTACCACCAGTGCCGTCCTCCTTGGCGGATACCTTCTTGGTCGCTGGCAGAGCTGCCATTGTCTTCTTACACTTGCCGGTGGAGCTCGATGGTGCGTCCTCGACGGTAGCGCAGCACTCCGAAGAGGTGCGCTTGCCGGAGTGGGCATCAGAACTCTTGCCGGACTTGGTCTTCTTCTTCCCCCCGGGAGCTTCAGCGGCGTGGCGGCTCTCAGCAGGTTTATCTCTAAGTCTGCTGAGCTACCAGTCTTAGCTGTCTTGGCTCCACCTTCGTCGCCAGACTGCTCAACAACTAGCACATCTTTGCCTTTCCTCTTCCTGTTGTTCCGCCGCCGGTTTTTCTTTGCCGGGGCAGCATCATCGCTGTCAGATCCTCCTGCTCCTATATCCTCTCCGGGGAGTTTCCTCCCTTCCTCAGCACATGCACACCTGTCGGCCAGGGCATACAGCTCACTGACGTCTCTGACCTTGCGCATCGCCATCTCCTCCCGCATCCTGCGGTTACGCATGTTCTGATGGAACATGCTGATGACCGCGGCAGGGTGGACATCTGGGATGTTGCGTTGCACTTGGCTGAATCTCTGGATGTACTTGCGCAGGGGCTCTCCTTCCTTCTAGGCGAGCAGGTGAAGGTCACTCTCCTGGACATGAGGTTTGTGGCCGCCTGTAAAGGCGCCGACAAACTGATGGCATAGGTCTGCCCAGAAGGATATGGAGTTGTCCGGCAAGTGCATGAGCCAGGACCTGACGTTGGGCTTGAGCACCAGCGGGAAGTAGTTGGCAAGGATCTTGTCGTCGCGCCCCCCAGCAGCTTGCACCGTAATGGTGTAGATGCTGAGGAACTACGACGGATGCAACTTGCCGTCGTACTTCTCCGGTACGCCTGGCTTGAAATTCTTCGTGCTGGGCCACTGGACTCGCCGCAGCTCACGAGTAAACGCAGGGCAACCTACCGCGTACGGCAGGTCGCCTGGTTCCCCTGGCGCATGCATGTCGTCAGTGGGTCCATCGCGCCGGTCTGATTGACGCCGCACTTCTCTTCGGCGCTCGATGCGAGTACGAGCGTCTTCTTGCTGTCGTTCGTGAAGAACTTGGCGCTGATCGCGGCGAGCTCGTGGATCTGATGAAGTAGTGGAGTCGCTGTCGTGGCGGACCCGGCGAGTCGGCGATCTTGGCCTTCGGGGCGGAGAGTGCACGGTGGTTGCACCCCCACCGGTCTTGTCGCCATCGGCTCGCACCTGGCTTGCTTGCCGCGACTGCGATGTGGTCAGCTGCCATGGAGTGTCGCCGTTGGCGAAGCCGATGTGACTCTGAATGGTGGCCCTCCAGTCGTCGATCTTGTCTGCCGTTGGAGGGAAGTCTAGGAGCAGTTGAGCTCGCGCCAAAGCTTCTGCTGGAGTGGCGGGTAGCGGTGGCGAACGGTGCGAGGAGCGGGATATGCTCGGACTTCTAACTGCGTTAGAAGGAACAATATCTCGTCCAGGCGACCGTGCCTCGCTCGCGCCAGCACGTTGGCGCGCATGCTGGCCTGGAGCATCCCAAGATCCACCAGCTCGATCTGGGTCCAGCGAGCGTATGGTACCGTGAGTACCACGACGCTGCCGGTCCTGCGCCTCCTGAGATGGGCGCGGTGCATCTACGGACGCCCGGTCGTCGTGGGAGCCGGCTACACCGCCGATGGGCAGCGCAGCCTTGTCCTTGGACCTGGCGGCACCATGGGCTCCCTCGTTGACGCCCGTTCTTCCGCCGGCGCCTTCCCCACCAGCCATTTGCTCCGGCGGCGGTGGGTTCGACGCGGACGGAGCAGCCGCCTCCGAAGCCTTCTTCTTCGGCGGCATGTCGATGAAGTCGATGAAGATCTAGCTCGTGTGAACGCCGGATCAGGTTCACACAACCTCGACGCCCCCTACCTGGCGCGCCAAAGATGCCGGGGAAACTGACTCCACGAGCACCTATGGGGACGGAGCCCCTTTCGGTTCGGCGGGGGGCGGAGGTCGCACCAAGAGTAGATCGAGGCGGAGCACACGAGCGGTTTACCCAGCTTCGGAGCTCTCCGGAGAGATAATACTCCTACTGCTGCTTTGTTGTTTGTATTGAGTTCTTGCTCGGGAGCGCTGAGTGCTACAGTACACTCAAGCAGCTAACGAGACCGAGCGTTCTGTTGTTCCTCCGTTCGTCCTCCCCCTACGTTGTGCATGAGCCTCCTTTTATAAGCAAAAGGGGTCTCCAACAGGTGGCAACATAGGCAAGGGCAAAAATGGAAAAGGTGCTGTGGTAGGTATAGCTACCTACACAGTGTATCATACCTAACCCTGACGGCAGGGGACAAGGGCATTAAATGCCTATCTACGTCACCCAAACAGTGCAGAAAAGGGACCGTCAGGGACGCCACCGCTCGCCACGATGGCGATCTTGTCAGCGCCGCTTCCCACAGTGCACCCCTGGCTGCACAGCCTCCCGCCACGTACTCCTGGAAGGGTCCCAGAGCGACACGTTGGTGGGTGTGCTGGAGCGCAGGTACAGAGTGGTTGCTTGCCGCGGCAAGCGCCTTGCCACGGTCGTTGTCTTGTCGCGTCTAGAAACTTGTCGCTTGCCGGGTCTTGCCGGGACGCGTGGCGCGTCGTGGCAAGTTCCTTGAGATGCCTTGGTTGGCCTTCCCGGCAAGCTCCTCTAGCCGGGGCTTGGTGCCTTGAGTGGCCTTCCTGGCAAGCTCCTCTTGCCGGGGCCTTATGTCCTGAGTGGCCTTCCCGGCAAGCTCCTCTTGCCAGGGCCTTGTCTCCTTGGCTTAAATACTTTGTTCTTGAATGGCTCCAAAGGAACCAAGTAGGTCCTTGGCGGTCACATGGCAAGCCTTGCCGCGGGACGCTGCGGCTACCCGTGCAGAAGTTCGGGATACTAGGGTACCCCTACTCTAGTACACCGACAGGAAGCCTGAGCAGTACCCCAAAACATTCATGGGTTGCTGCAAAGGGACCTCCAGTTGATCCATCTAATTTATCTGGTTATACATGTGAATCTTCTCATTCTTCTGATGAGTCATTTGACTCCAACTATAAACTGTTCAAAAATCAGAATGGTGAAGTATTTGCTAGATATGTTGGCACTAACTGCAGGAATGGTTCCCCTATGAAGAAAATCTGGGTTCCCAAAAGGTGCCTTGAAAGTCTTCAGGTGAATGTCCTCATGACACCACCTGTGAAGAAAAGGAACCCCAGATCATATTCTTCATATGGATCCAAGTCCTCATACGGACCAAATTCCTCAAGGGGATCAAATTCCTCACATGGATCAAAGTCCTCATATGAACATCATCGTGCTAACAACTCTGTTTCGCAGGGAAGAGCCAAGGGCTATGAATATGAGCATTATTCTTCAAATTACTATGTTCATAAGTCCTCGAAGAATTTCTCTGCTTATTCATATGATTACCCTAACCCGTCTTATGTGAAACGAAATGGTTTGGCCGCTATGCCACCATTCTAATATGGAGCTCGCAGAGTGATGAACTCTTTGCCACCCCTTCAGATGTGGGTGGTGAAGAAAAAGAACTAATCTCTTCTGCAGGGTCAGTTCTCCAGATGTACTATAACGTCTGAAGAATTTGCTGGGGACCTGACAAATTGCCTGAAAGGACGTAGGCTAACCATGATGAAATGAACTTTCATTTCACACATCCTCCCTCTGTTTTTATCTACCCTACTGATTATTGAAATTGATCTGATGAATTGTGATATCATATTCTTCATTGCTGAAGTAAATGAGGTCGTAATTTGCACTAATTCATCTGCAGGATGATCAACCCAAAGCCACTGAGTGGGTACATGATAGTGGATGTACAAATCACATGACTGGTGACAAGAATATTTTGATGGATGCTCCCTTATCATCGTCACATATGAAGCATATCATCTTCGCTGATAAGAGCAAAAGTCAGGTATTGGGTCTAGGTAAAGTTGCTATCACAAAGGATCGACACATGGACAAAGTCATGCTTGTTGAGTCCTTAGGATACAACCTTATGTCTGTCTCAATGCTTTGTGATCTTGATATGGTTGTTGTCTTTGGCAAGTATCGTTGTGTTGTGATTATGGAAGCTGACAATTCCAAAGTCTTCGAAGGCTTTAGGAGAGGAGATTTGTATATTGTTGATTTCTCTGCAGATTCACAACCCGCCGTGTGCCTACTTGCAAAAGCTTCAGAAGGATGGCTATGGCATCGACGACTTGGTCATGCAGGCATGAGGAATTTGCACACGCTTGCGAAGAAGAAGCATGTAATTGGCATTGAGAATGTCAAATTCCTCAAGGATCACATATGTGGTGCCTGTGAAGCTGGAAAGATGACCAAGGCCAAGCATCCAGCAAAGACCATCATGACCACCACTCGTCCATTCGAATTGCTTCACATGGATCTCTTTGGTCCTAATCACTACTCCTCTATTTCAAATGAAGCATCTCAATATGGCTTTGTTATTATTGATGATTACTCTCGTTACACATGGGTACACCTTGTCTCTTACAAACATGAAGTGCAGGAAGTCTTCAAATGATTTTCCTCGAGGGCTTCAACCAACTTTGGTGTGAAGATCAAGCACATCAGAAGTGACAATGGCACTGAGTTCAAGAATTCGGGTCACGATGATTATCTTGATGAACTTGGTATTACTCATGAGTTATCTGCTCCTTATACTCCTCAACAGAATGGCGTCGTGGAGAGCAAGAACAGGACTCTTGCTGAGATGGCTCGCACTATGCTCGATGAGTACAAAACCCCTCGTCGTTTCTGGGTTGATGCAATTGATACTGCATGCCACATCATCAACAGAGTATATCTTCACAAATTCTTCAAGAAGACTGCCTATGAACTCCTCACTGACAACAAACCCAATGTGAGTTATTTCAAAGTCTTCGGTGCTAAATGCTGGATTAGAGATCCTCATCACAACTCTAAATTTGCACCGAAAGGACATGGAGGTTTTATGCTTGGTTACGGAAAGGACTCGCACACCTACAGAGTCTTCAACAATGTTCTTCACAAGATTGTTGAAACTGTAGATGTGCGGTTCGATGAAACTAATGGCTCGCAAAGAGAGCACCTACCTTCTGTGTTAGATGAACCAGCACCTGAGGATTCTATCAAGCACAAGGCTACTGAAGATGTCATTCCTACTGAAGAATCTGCTGAAGAATTCATTCCAGAACGTGAAGATCGTCGAGCTGATGCACCTGAAGAAAATGCTGACGAAATTGATGCTGAAGAAAATGCTGATCAAATTCCTCAACGACAACCAGCTCATCCTCGCGTTGCAAAAGAAGTGCAAGTGGAGAAGATCATCGATGACATTAGAGCACCAGGTCCTCTCACACGCTCAAAAGCTTCACATCTATCTAACTTTTGTGGGCACTTTGCTTTTGTCTCTATCACCGAGCCCACTAAGGTAGATGAAGCATTTTTGGAGCCTGAGTGGATTCAGGCCATTCAAGAAGAATTACATCAGTTCAAGCTCAACAACGTCTGGGAACTAGCCAATCGCCCCGATCCTCGCAAGCATAACATCATTGGCACAAAGTGGATCTACCGCAACAAGCAAGATGAAAATGGTGTTTTGGTGAGGAATAAGGCACGACTAGTAGCTCAAGGCTACACACAGGTTGAAGGAATTGATTTCGATGAAACTTTTGCACCTGTTGCTAGACTTGAGGCTATTCACATATTACTTGCTTATGCTAACCATCATGATATCATCTTATATCAAATGGATGTGAAAAGTGCTTTCCTCAATGGTAAGCTTGAGGAAGAAGTATATGTTGCTCAACCCCCAAGTTTTGAAGATCCAAAACATCCTGACAAAGTCTTCAGACTTAACAAGGCCCTCTATGGCCTCAAGAAGGCCCCACGGGCGTGGTATGATACATTGAAGGAATTCTTCATGAAGAAAGGCTTCACACCCGGTTCACTCGATCCCACTCTCTTTACTAAATCTTATGATGGTGAACTGTTTGTGTGCCAAATATATGTTGATGATATCATCTTTGGCTGTACTGACCAACGTTATAGTGATGAATTTGCCTATATGATGAGTGAAGAATATCAAATGTCTATGATGGGAGAGTTGAAATTCTTCTTAGGTCTTCAAATTCGTCAACAGCACAATGGCATACTCATATCTCAGGAGAAATACCTCAAGGACGTCCTGAAGAAATTCGGCATGCAAGATTGCAAAGGCATCAAAATTCCTATGCCCACAAATGGTCATCTATGCACTGATGAAAATGGTACTGACTTCGATCATAAGGTATACCGCTCCATGATTGGCTCTTTATTGTACTTATGTGCATCTAGGCCAGATATAATGCTTAGTGTTTGCATGTGTGCCCGATTTCAAGCTGCACCGAAGGAATCACACCATAAGTGTCGGTGTCAAAACCGGCGGATCTCGGGTAGGGGGTCCCGAACTGTGCGTCAAGGTCGGATGGTAACAGGAGACAAGGGACACTTTATTTTACCCAGGTTCGGGCCCTCTCGATGGAGGTAAAACCCTACTCCTGCTAGATTAATATTGATGATATGGGTAGTACAAGAGTAGATCTACCACGAGATCAAGGAGGCTAAACCCTAGAAGCTAGCCTATGGTATGATTGTGTATGATCATGGTTGGCCTACGGAATACAACCCTCCGGTTTATATAGACACCGGATAGGGTTAGGGTTACACAGAGTCGGTTACAATGGTAGGAGATCTTGAATATCCGCACGCCTAGCTTGCGTTCCACGCCAAGGAAAGATCCTTCCGAACACGGGACGAAGTCTTCAATCTTGTATCTTCATAGTCCTGGAGTCCGGCTGAAGGTATAGTCCGGCTATCCGAACACCCCCTAATCCAGGACTCCCTCAGTAGCCCCTGAACCAGGCTTCAATGACGACGAGTCCGGCGCGCAGATTGTCTTCGGCATTGCAAGGCGGGTTCCTCCTCCAAGTTCTTCAAGAAGATTACAAACACCAAAAATAGTGTCCGGCTCTGCAAAATAAGTTTCCACATATCTCCATATAGAGAATAATATTAACACAAATCAAATCTGCTGACGTATTCCGTAGTGCGTCATAACACTGCGGCCAAGCTCTTTATATAAATCGTTTTCATTGTTCCACCTCAGCGTGTTTAGCGAGGCGGTTTCCTTGGCACGTCTTGTCAAAGCAGAGATCGTGTGCCCCTTCTAACGGGATTCTCATCAATACGGACGTGGGTAACCCAGTCGTGCCCGTTAGCACGTTTTGCCTTAATTAAAGGCTAGTCCAAGACGGTTATGGGGAGGACTCTTTGTATTCTGCCTCTTATAAAGAGACCAAGACCCTGTTCCCCTCTTCTATTCTCAAAACGAGCTCGCCCGTCGCCTCGAGTTCCAACACCCTAGGCTTCCAGATTCCAGGCGCACCGGACCTTCGACAATGTCCGGTTCCGACCTCCAAGGCCGATGGATGCCCTCCTCTGTCACGGAGGAGGACGTATTAAGGTTGAGGGAAGCTAAATTCCTGACCGGCGAGATTTCGCACAGGTTGCATGTTCAAGGACAGGTGATCCCTAGCCCTCAGCCTGGTGAGAGTGTGGTATTCATATCCCACTTCCTTCGGGGATTAAGCTTCCCAATGGATCCCTTTGTAAGGGGGCTGATGTTTTATTATGGGCTGGAATTCCACGACTTAGCTCCGGAGTCCATCCTCCATATCTCCTCGTTCGTTGTTGTGTGTGAAGCGTTCCTCCGTGTTACCCCTCACTTCGGATTATGGCTCAAGACCTTCAAAGTCGAACCGAAGATGATCGAGGGGCGCCACGCAGAGTGCGGAGGCGCTGCTATAAAAAGAAATGCCGATGCTCCATGGCCTGAGGGCGCTTTTCAAGAGGAGCTTGGCTTGTGGCAACAGGAGTGGTTCTATATCACCGCCCCTCGGGGCACCGCATGGGTGGTGCCTCCTGCCTTTCGCTCGGGTCCCCCACCGCGGTTAGCATCGTGGATCAACACAGGGTTAGATCTGGGCTTGCCCAAAGACGTACTTCTGCTGCAGGGCCGCATTAAGGACCTCTTGGAAGGATACCTCAACCTGGTCAAGGTGACACAAGTCATGCTGATTCGCCGGACACTGCCCGGCCAACGTCGCCCCCTTCGTCTGTGGGAGTTCAATCCAGAGGGACCGCGAGTTCTCCGGGATTTTATGGGCGCGACGCCCGCGGAGATGTATAAACTGTTCTTCGGATCACAAGAAGTGAGTCCGAATTTGACCGAGGACGTGGGTTTAAGCCGCAATCGCCCGGATACTCAAGTAAGTGACCTTGTGCCCGGACCTTCTATGCGCATAATTGACTTGCTCTTAACGGTGCTTCTCCTTTTAAGCAGGAGTGGATAGCGAAGGCGAAGCTGATCAGGTGTCCGGCTCCCCTTCCCGAAACCAGGTTGGATCCCGTGCTTGTCAGGATGCTGGAGGTAGTGCCTTTGGAGGGAAATAAGGGGGAGGACAAGGAAACCATGGCCTCCTCGAAAGAGGCCATTCCGAAGGGGGGAATCGACAATTCCCCTCCTAAGGGAAAGAAAAGCGCCACCTCTGACGACCCGGAGACCGTAGCCTCGAAGCGGGGGAAAGAATCCTTGTCAGAGGGCCCGACGCCGGGGAGCCCCTCGGCCGAACTAAACCCTCAAAGGGACCAGCTCTCCAGTGAGCCGTAAGTAGAAAAAGAGTTTTTCTTTTAAGAGAAATCCTTGATTTATATCTGAGAAGTTTTAACCGAAACCTTACTTTGTAGTTCGGACCTTAGCCCTTCTCAGCAGAGCTCGTCCTCAGGGGATCTTCTTCCAGAGATGATGGAGAGCGGAACGCCTCCTCCTTCTGTACCGCCTAGCAAGGCGGGCGACGCTGAAGTGTCGTCGCGGAGGATTTCTCCGGATCCGACAGGGGCGGAAGGTGGCCATGTGGCCCCCCGAGGTTCTCCGCGTCCGACCTTTGAGGGAGGCCATGGGACGAGTCCGGCACCATCTAGTGTTCGGCCGGAGGAGCTAAAGATTCTGCTGGGGCGAGCCTTTGTCTCAGAGGAGCATCGTGGGTTGATGAGCACGGTGATTGAAAAGATTTCATCCGCAGAAAGAGGATTGCACGAGGCCGTCAAAAGTTTACTGACGGGCCTTGAGGTACGTTTTAAATAATGTAAACTTGTGTTAGTTGCGCATAAATAAAGTGGGCCATGTGTAGATAGTAGCCCCTGAGACTCTGTGCGTCGTTAAAATTTACGGCGCACAGAGGATCTTAATCCCAGGTCCTTTAAGTGGCACCTTTATATGTAGGTGGCGGATTGTCCGGAGTCAAGCCGGACTGGTGAATTTGCCGAACTGAAGCGACAACTTGATGAGGCAGAAGCCAACATCGTGCTTGTTAACAAGCGGCTTGATGATGCTCAAGGTATTGAAATCATCGGGTGATGGTTAGTAAGAGGAGCTTTATGTCAATATCTTACCGTGTGTATGCTTGACGCAGATGGTGCGGCCGCCGTGGAGGGTCTTAGGACCAAACTCGCCCGAGCGAAGGAACAAGCCAGGAAAAGCGATGCGGCTACCGTGAAAGCCCTTGAAGAGCTGAAAGCCGAACAGGCTGTCCATTGCCGAAGCGAGGAGGAGATGGCTGATATGGCCATAAATTTAAAGAGTGCTACTAACCGTTGCAAGCTTCTTGAAGAAGAGGGTCGGGCGAGGCAAACGAGCTTAGAGAAGGCTGTTGCTGACGCCAAGGATGCCTGATCTATAATGAGAGTGGCAAGGGAAGAGCTGCATCAAGCCGGACAAATCGCGGATGGAAAGCCCTTCTCGTTGCGGAGAAAATTTTGTGATCCGAAGTTTGCCCCGTTAGACCGGATGTGGAGTGTACAAGACACCTATCTGGATTTGGCGGCTAGTGCTGCCGATGCGACCGAACACTTTCAAGATAAAAAGGATCATGAAGTGGAGAAGCTCTTTTGGTCGCAATTCCTCAATCCAGAGCGTCCACTGGCAGTGGACGATCGCCTGGCCCAATGGGCCGAACTGAATAGGTTGTCCGAACTCGCCATGAAGTACGTCATGGATCATCTGTGTCCGGGGAGATCGAAGCCGAAGAGTTATTTCAGCTTGGTGCAACAATTTCTAGACGTGGTGCCACGTGTCGATGCTATGAAGAGGTCAGCGTGCATAGAGGGCGCTTGGCTGGCTCTTGCCCGTGTCAAGACATACTGGGCAGATATGGAGCCCACCATTGTTGTGTCCCGGGATTCGGATAAAAGTCGAATACCTTCCGAGCACTATTTTAAGGAAGTTCTCGAAGGCGCTCGTGTAATAGAGACGCAATGCTCGAAGGATGCTATATTATGATAGCATATGTAATCATAAAACTGTATTTTGATAAATTGTAGTGGCATTTTTTAGACTTGTGCCTTCAAGTTTTAAGAACACCTCCTGTGCGGCTGTTTTAATATATAAATTCTGAAAGATTGCAGTCGTTGGCTTCAGCCCCCACGAACATAGTGCGGGGGTGCGCGCAGAAGACGCATTTTCACACTTAACCCAACGTCTTGGTCCTACAAAGGAGGTGATAGCGCAGCGGGCTAGGCAACTGGACTATAATGCTTTAACACTTTCACTTAGCCATAGGAGCTTGACAGTGGGACTCTTTAGGTAGCCCCTTAGTGGCGACTGCGCTTGCCCGAATTCGGGGCGCATACGCGCCTGACCGGGAAAAGGCCCTTCGTCAAAGCGGAGGAATCCGATAAATTCCTATAAGTCATCGAGTGGCGACCAGTCTCGCGCTACATCATGACAGTCAGTTTTCGGCTTTCTCTACTGAGGTGCTCGCCCGGCCGAACCAGGGCACAATCGCAGTAGTTCTCCTGGTGCTACCTTAGTCGATAGAGCGGAACGTAAGGTAGCCGAACTCAGGAGCCGGGCAACCCAATATTTGACCAAAGACATGATTCGGAGCTGATGCATATAGTGCCAAAACTCGCGACGCCGAACACTCCCTAAGGTGTTCGGTCTTTATGAGTGCGGGTGAAACAACACCCTTTAAAAATAAGAGAGCCCCTAGTGTCCAGGTACGAGCAAAAATTCTGGCGTGGCCACATGCCAAAACGCCAGCCTCCTCCTTGGTTATAGTAGAAAAAACCAGGGGATGTATAGCAGCAAGAGACAGTAAAAAAAGGTTTACGCAGGGTCTTAATCTAAAAAGAATCCTTAGGACGGGTCCCTACTGCACGTCTGCTCCTTTGTCTCCGTTGCCGTGTCATGGACGGGCGCCGCACGATGTTCATCTGTAAAAGAGAGGAACTGAATTGAAAATGGGTCGTGCAGAACAAAAAGATAATAAACGAAATATAAAGTAAAAAATATATAAAGTTGAGCTTTATTGTCTCTGCGTATAGCCCCCGGTACGGGGGTATATGGCGTTTAAGCCTGCGTTGATGATGGACTTGTGCCAAACTCATTTAGTCCGGGTCCGTGGCCTTTAATGACTTATATCGAAAAATTCTTTTGGCTGGCGAGGCCACTTTATTGTGCGGCTGTTTAAGCGGCCGCGCAATCCTCCATTTGGAGGAGGCGTATTTTAGTGCGCTCCCTTTAAAGAGATGATGCCTCGTGTACCGGGCATCTTAAGCGTGAGAGATGCATAGTGCGGTATTGCGTTAAAGCGAGCGAAAGCTCCGCGTCCCATTAGTGCTTGATAGCGACTTGAAACCGGGACGACATGGAAGGTCAGCTTTTCGCGACAGAAGTTATTGGCAGAGCCAAATATGACTTCAAGCCGGAGAAAACCCATACAATGGGTGTCCGGGCTCGGTGCTACCCCTTGAAAGGAGGTTTTGCTGTGGCGGATTCTTGCTGGGTTTATGCCCATGCGGTGGATTGTATCCTGATAGATCAGGTTTAGTCCACTGCCACCGTCCATAACGACATTGGTAAACTGGAATCCATCAATTATTGGATCTAGTATCAGGGCAGCCCGGCCTGCGTTTTTGATATTTCTAGAATAATCTAGCTGATAAAAATGATTGGTTTTAATAACCAGTGGCGGGACCCCTGAGGGATAGGTTTTATTGTGCGTACCTTTATGGGTGCCACACGTTTTGTTACGTGAAGTGAGTTCACTGTTTTAACTTCTTGTGGGAAGTTCTTTTGTTTCCTGGTGTTCTGCTTCTGGGGTTCGTCCTCGTCTTCGCTTGGTGTATCGAGCCCCTTGTGTTCGGCGTTAAGCCTTCCGGATTGTTTAAAAACCCAACAGTCTCTGTGGGTGTGATTAGCAGGCTTCCCAGGAGTACCGTGTATCTGACATATTCTGTCCAGGATTCTGTTTAAGCTGGACGGATCGTCCCTATTGTCCTGAAGGGGTGGTTTTCTCTGATTTTGCCGTGAGCCTTTGAATCCGGCATTGACTGCCGTGCTCTTCGGACTTTTTTCTCTAGTTCGACGATGGTCCTTATTTCGTCGCGGTTTTCCGTTTCCATCCCTGATTTCGGATGTACTTGGGTCGTTGGGGCTGCATCTTGCCAACCAGCTGTCCTCTCCTGCGCAAAAGCGGGTCATGAGGCTTGTGAGTGCGGCCATTGTTCTTGGCTTTTCCTGGCCGAGGTGTCTGGCGAGCCATTCGTCTCGGACATTATGCCTGAAAGCTGCTAAGGCTTCGGCATCCGGACAATCCACTATCTGATTCTTTTTAGTAAGGAATCTGTTCCAGAACTACCGAGCTGATTCTCCAGGCTGTTGAGTTATGTGACTGAGATCGTCTGCGTCCGGGGGGCGGACATAGGTCCCTTGAAAATTTGCTCGGAAAGCATCCTCGAGCTCTTCCCAACTTCCAATTGTGTTTTCGGGAAGGCTTTTAAGCCAGTGCCGGGCTGGCCCTTTAAGCTTAAGGGGTAAATATTTGATGGCGTGGAGATCATCTCCTCTTGCCATATGTATGTGGAGGATATAATCCTCGATCCAGACTCCGGGGTCTGTTGTTCCATCGTACGCCTCTATATTGACGGGTTTGAATCCCTCTGGAAATTCATATTCCAGGACCTCATCGGTGAAACATAGGGGGTGTGCGGCGCCCCTGTATTTGGTGTGCCGGATTCTGATGATGGCTTTTTTGCATTGCTTGTGAGAGCTTGCTTTCTTGGCCCATAAATGGACCTGGCTGGGCCATGATGCGAGTCTTTAATTGGGTCGCATGCCGCATTGAGTGCGGCACCGCTTGCCGTTTTATGGTGGCCAGATCGCCCTGCCTCCGCTTCGATCTGCCTATGAGGCCCAGGACAGCGCCAAGCCCAGCTTCCCCGCCGGCCTGCTGCTTTGTCCTCCACCGAACCGGGCTCGGCCCATGGTGAGCAGTCCAGCCGCGCCCAGCAGATCCAGCCCGCATATGTTTTTTTCCTTGCTGCGAATTTATCTAATTATCCAGAGAACTGCAGTTTTACAGAAAAACCCTCAAACATCATGCATATAATAACTCATGAACTATGCATCATATGTAAAAACTGCATATATGTAAAATGCTTAGATTTTCATCTAGTTTCATAATATGCAACTCTCATCCATGTTAAAAATGTTTAAATTGATGTTTGTTTAATTTTGCTTAAATAGCATGCTAAAATGATTTATTTCATAACTAATTAACCGTAACTCGGAATTTAATAAACTTTATATGTAAATGGGGTAGAAAAATGCATAGTTTAACATGGTGCTGTTACTTTGCATGTTTAACAACTCTAAAATATGGTTTAGTGAAGAACAGTACCAAATTCGTATTATGGATATGAGGATTTTCCGGAATCGTTGTGTGTTGTTCCGGCCTCATTTAAACTTGCCTAGATAAGTAGTTTTCATATGTTTCACCCCTTGCCATGTTTAATTATATTTAATATTGTTGGTTACATAAACGAGAGCGAACTAAATATTTGAATGTGGTGTTTCGTCAATATGCAACTCGTTGCATATTGAGCTCCACTTAAATTTGTAGTGTTGTTTGTTGCACTTTGCGATGCCATGCATCTTTGAACCCGACATGCATCATACTTGTTTGAGCATCATGCCATGTGTATGTGGTGGTTGTTTACTATGTTGCTTGTTTCTTTCCGGGTTGCTTCTCTCGTTAGCTTCGGTTTCGTTCCGGAGTTGTGAGGATTCGTTCGACTACGCCCGTTTGTCTTATTCATGGACTCGTTCTTCTTCCTTGCGGGATTTCAGGCAAGATGACCATACCCTCGAAATCACTTCTATCTTTGCTTGCTAGTTGCTCGTTCTTTTGCTATGCTGCGATACCTACCACTTGCTATATCATGCCTCCCATGTTGCCATGTCAAGCCTCTAACCATCCTTTCCTAGCAAACCGTTGTTTGGCTATGTTACCGCTTTGCTCAGCCCCTCTTATAGCGTTGCTAGTTGCAGGTGAAGATGAAGTTTGTTCCATGTTGGAACATGGATATGTTGGGATATCACAATATCTCTTATTTAATTAATGCATCTATATACTTGGTAAAGGGTGGAAGGCTCGGCCTTATGCCTGGTGTTTTGTTCCACTCTTGCCGCCCTAGTTTCCGTCATACCGGTGTTATGTTCCTTGATTTTGCGTTCCTTACACGGTTGGGTGATTTATGGGACCCCCTTTACAGTTCGCTTTGAATAAGACTCCTCCAGCAAGGCCCAACCTTGGTTTTACCATTTGCCACCTAAGCCTTTTTCCCTTGGGTTTTCGCGAGCCCGAGGGTCATCTTTATTTTAGCTCCCCTGGGCAAGTGCTCTTCCGAGTGTTGGTCCGAACCGAGCCGCCTGCGGGGCCACCTCGGGGAAACATGAAGCCTGGTTTTACTCGTAGCATGTCTCATCCGGTGTGCCCAGAGAACGAGATATGTGCAGCTCCTATCGGGATTTGTCGGCACAGTCGGGTGGTCTTGCTGGTCTTGTTTTACCATTGTCGAAATGTCTTGTAAACCGGGATTCCGAGACTGATCGGGTCTTCCCAGTAGAAGGAATATCCTTCGTTGACCATGAGAGCTTATAATGGGCTAAGTTTGGACACCCCTGCAGGGTATTATCTTTCGAAAGCCGTGCCCGCGGTTATGAGGCAGATGGGAATTTGTTAATGTCCGGTTGTAGAGAACTTGACACTTGACTTAATTAAAATACATCAACCGCGTGTGTAACCGTGATGGTCTCTTTTCGGCGGAGTCCGGGAAGTGAACACGGTCTGAGTTATGCATGAACGTAAGTAGTTTCAGGATCACTTCTTGATCACTTCTAGCTTCACGACCGTGCTTTGCCTCTCTTCTCGCTCTCTTTTGCGTATGTTAGCCACCATATATGCTAGTGCTTGCTGCAGCTCCACCTCACTACCATGTCATACCTTTAAGCTTAAATAGTCTTGATCTCGCGGGTGTCAGATTGCTGAGTCCTCGTGACTCACAGATTCTACCAAAACAGTTGCAGGTGCCATTGATACCAGTGCAGGTGGCGCAACCGCGCACAAGTGGGAGCTCGATGAAGATCGTGTTTGTTGTGTTGTTTCTTTTCCTGTTGATCAGTAGTGGAGCCCAGTTGGGACGATCGGGGACCTAGCAATTGGGTTATCTTCCTTTTCATTAGTTTGTCCGTAGTCGAACTATGTGTGTGCTCTGAATGATGTATGTTTAATTAATGTATTGTGTGAAGTGGCAATTGTAAACCAACTCTTTATCCCATTCTTGTTCATTACATGGGATTGTGTGAATATGACCCTTCTTGCGACAAAACCTACAATGCGGTTATGCCTCTAAGTCGTGCCTCGACACATGAGAGATATAGCTGCATCGTGGGCGTTACAAGTTGGTAATCAGAGCCATCCCCGACTTAGGAGCCCCCTGCTTGATCGAATCGCTAGCGTTGTCGAGTCTAGAAAAAAATGTTTTGAGTCTTAGGATTATATATATCGGAGAGTAGGATTCTTTTACTCCTCAGTCCCTTCGTCGCTCTAGTGAGGCCTCCTGACGTAGAAGTTTTGCCTTTGCTCTCCTCAAATTTCACTAAAAAAAATTTAGGATCACGCGGGTATCTTGGAATCGTTCCGATGGTTTTGTGACGAGAACATTGTTCTTGGTGCCTCCTGACATTTAGGGGTTGTGGCAGTGTCCCGGGGAGTTGAGCTCCGAGGTGTTGTCGTCACAATTTTATCGTTGCAGTTCTGGAATACCTGAGTTTCGCCGACATCGAAAATCTCTTTTATGCAGTTGTTGGTGAGATCACCTCGACGCCACCCAGTACTGGGGCGGGAGTTCGGGAGTATTGCCATAACTCGTATAACAGATGCTTTTCGAAGGTTGAGGTAAATGATTTCCGAAGGTTTCTTGGTTATGTGTTGAAGGATGGATACAGCTGGATCTAGGTATTGTTAGTTTGGGTGAGATATATTTTGTGTCCCCTGTATCCCCAACACGTGATTGCATAACCAGAAAGTTTCGGGAGTTTATAAGTGGGAATTCAAGTAGCTCCTAGATTATCTTTCCAACAGACACATGATACGATATGGGATCTATCATATGTTTGTTCCGGCCTATTCTGCAAGGCAAATCCTTTGTTTTTGTTTTGCTTTGTGTTACTCGAGTTGCTTCAATGTCAAGTGTTGATTCCATACCTTTTTCAAGTGGTGTTCTCGTATTCCTATGTGGATACTAATCCTTCTTAATCGTCGAGATTGTCATGTCAATTCTTTTCTAACCGGCGTGTTTATCTCTAGGCTTATACTATCATTTTTTCCCATTCGCAAGATCACCTCTCAGTTTTCCAACGTTGTTCGTTTCATCCGCCCCAAGTTGCCTTTGTTTTCCCACCCTCCCACCCTTTTCTTGAAGGACTCAGATTTCTTAATCAAGTATCCTTTTTATTGATGTGAAGTCTCTTCATTCTTTTCCTCCATGTTCTTACCTGGTGATTCTCATGTAGATGCTAAGGAAGCTTCAAGTCTATTATTCTTCGTTTTTTTCTTCTCCGGTGGACTCAAGTCAAGATTTTAGTGCGGATCGTATTCTTTTCCTCGTTTCAAATGCTTTCTCATGTCGGTGCAACTCTTAATCATCCACCTCTATCTATTCATGTTATCTGGAGTGCTTAAGATATCTCAGAAGATTCGCAATTCAATTCCCAATCCGTTCAAGCTATCTCGAGGTTGTTATCTCATTCAAGCCATTTAATTTAAACGGTGCAATCTCTCTTTTAAAAATAACTTCAATGGTGTATCTTTTGAGTGGGCCCTAACCCACAGGTCTTTTCCCAGGATCTTACCTGACTTTTTTAATTTTCTCGGAGCTTCTAAAATTCTTTTCAAAGTTTGACGTAAGAATGAGTTATCATCAGTCATATGTCTTTCTCCAAGATCTTTCAAATTCTTGTCATCGTTGATTCAACCTTTATATTCTTCATTATCCCGGAGTGTCTCAGTAATTCTTGGTGGTGTTTCTCATCGTCATTCTCAACATTTGAAGACTTAATAAGAGTTTCTCTTAAATCTTACTCCATTCTCTTCAAGATTCATGGTTCTAGCTTGATGCCATCCTCTCATAATTGTTTTCGATTGTGAGAATTCTTTTCACTCATCCGGAGCATTTCAGGAGTCTTTTCATTTTGATTCTCCGGAGCCCATCATCTCAGAATTATTCATTCAAGCTTTCAGCTCTTGTTCTCCAAATCATACCGGTGCATCATTCAAGTATTATCTAATCAGCTCGGGATCTCTGCGTTCACTTGTATCTAAATTCTCTCTCAAGTATCTTCAATCTTTTTCTAATTCTTCCCGATGTTTCGTTATCTTTTCTTTGTTCATTTTCAATTCTTACGGTGGTTCGTTCAAGAGTTCTCTTCCTTCGTTATCATATAGATTAATTCGTTCTTTCCAATCCTACCGGTGGTTCGTTGAAGACCTTCCCAAGTTTGCGCCATATCTATCTTAATCCTTTCTACGAGAATAAGTAGTATGCCAAATCCATTGCTTGTCATCAATTTAATTGGTGAAGGATGAGCATAATGTAATTGTTATTCTTGTTTCATCGAGTAAATTCAATTCCTTATTCCGGAGGTTCATCAAAATTCTTGGTTTCAGTTGTTTCATCTTTTCTTTTCCCGGAGTTCCAAGCTCTCGTCATCACGAAGATCCATCTAAATAATTGCAAGGCTTCACCTTGTGTTTTCAACTTCTCTTTCTTTTCGTCATCCTTTTATTACCAGAGTTCTTCATGGAGGCTCATGGTGGTTCGTCAAGGATTCTTTTCATTCCTCAATTGTTCTTCAAGATTTCTCTTGAAGTTATAATCCGCCAAGCTATACACAAAGATAAACATGGTGTTCAACACTTGTCTTATTTTGAAGAGTTCAAGCATTCTTCATCTTGCATTTTGAAGTGCAATTCTTCCTACCTTATCTTTTGAGGTGGTGTTATGTCCTTCTTGACAATTTGAGTTCGTGTTTCATGATTCACATGTTGTCAAGAATGAGATATTTTAAAATCCACCAATCTCTTCGTTGGAGTTATCTTGTGTCATGTTTCACCTAAAGCCTTCCCTAAGGAATGTTGCTTATTATGACGTCCATCAATGATCAAAGTTTTTTTTCACCTATCCTCTCGGCAAACCGAGTTGTCATCTCCTTGTTGACCTCAATCCAATCTTTTGTTTCCGTAGTGGAAGTATTTCTCCTCAATTTTGAGAAGTTTTCCATAAGCCCACTACAAGTTTATTCGTTTCGTTGTTGGTTTTCCAACAACTCCACTATAATCTTCTTGGAAGGGTGCTTTCCAAACTCATTTGTGGCAGAAGTTGTCATTTTCTTCTCCGTTCTTTTGTTCCGACGATTTATCTTCTATTCTTCCTTCCGAAGGCATTGTGATGTTGCTCTCTTCGACCCATCATCTTGTTTTGTCAAGATCATGTTCTATTCCTTCCATTTACAGTCAGAGTGCTGCCCAAATTATATCATTCTTATGCCTTATCTATCTTGTTCTAACCGGAGTGTTGTGGCTATCATTCCTCTTCTAACCGGAGTCTCATCCAAGTGCTTTAGTTTTGTCAAGTTCATATTCTATGCCTTCCATTTCCAACCGGAGTGTTGTATCATCTCTTCAATATCTTTTCATCTTATCAAGTTTTCCTTCTCTTTTCTACCGGAGTGTTGTCCAAATTCTATCGTTCGTGTTCCTTGGCTATCATAATATACCGGTGGTTGCATATTCTCTTTGGTTCGTTAAGCTCTTGTTTCATGCCTTTCAACCTATGAGGTTCTTGTAATGTTCCTTGTTCCTCTTTGATAACAGAGTGTTTTCAACATTGTTCATCTTCGTTGTATTCTTTCGTTCAATTTTTTTTAACGTCTCTAGGTTCATTGGTTTCACTCTTTTGTCAAAGAAGCAAATTTGTTTTACCTCTTCCTCTTCCCTTTTTCTCCGGTGCCATCCTAGATCTCGGGACGAGATCCTCTTGTAGTGGTGGAGTGTTGTAACGCCCCGAGACCGACGCTCCAGACGGCTTCCATGTTTTTCGTCGTTGTCATGTGTTTCGTTTGTTTGTTGCATTCATCATGGCATCATCCGCATTGCATCAGCACTCTGTAGCCGTCATTGTTTTAAAAACTTGCACCCGTTCATAGTTGCCGCATCCCCCCTTGCCTTCGTTGGCCGTTTCAAGACCAACCGTGTTTTCGGTTCCCTCTTGTCAGACCACTTAACCTCTCTCATCAGCCCGCGGCCCCCTCGCATGAGCGTCCGAAACTGCCCCGAACCCGAACTGCTTAGTCATCACCGTTGCTTTCAGATTATCCCCTAACACCCCTAAAACATCTCCGTTTTGTTAATTGGACTTTCTAACCTATATTTTCTCAGCCGTCCAATTACGATCGTAGGGGTATGATATCCCTAACCTAAATTCATCTGATATAAATATCGAGGCAACCTTAGACCCTAGCCGTCCCATCCACCCATTCCCATCTGCGCCGCCACTCCTCTTCCTCAGGATCCATCCCGAGCCAACCACCTCCCCGTTCCATCCACCAACCGCAGCCTCCGACCAGATCCCTGGTTTTCCGCGCAGCCGCCCCGACTTGACTAAAGCCGCCATCAGCGTCCCAATATCGCTTTATGTACTCTGTGTTTCTCTTCATTTCATCATGATGACCATGTGTGTATTCTGTTATGTTTATCTCTGAGTACTTATTCCGCTGCTAGTAGTTCTTCGCTAAGGAATTTCCTCGCTAGCAAATTCCTCAGTGAAGAATTTCATAAAAATCGCCTATTCACCCCCCTCTAGTCGATATAACGCACTTTCAATTGGTATCAGAGCAAGGTACTCCCTTGTTCCGTGTGATTTTGGTTTAACCGCCTGGAGTTTTAGTTATGTCGACCACATGTATGATCAAGGCCTCTGTTGGGTGTCCTACCTTCGATGGGACGGACTACCCCTACTGGAAGAACAAGATGCGAATGCATCTTGAGGCAATTGATAACAATCTCTGGTACGTTGTGGAAAATGGTGTTCCCTCCGTCTCACCCTCACTGAACGCTACCGATGTGAAGAGATTCAAGCAACTCGATTCTCAAGAGAAGAATATCATATGTGGCCATCTGAGTAAAGGACAGTATGACAGAGTGAGTGTTTTGGAAACTGCTAAGCTTATCTGGGATAGGCTGTCCAAGGTCAACGAAGGAGTTTCAACTCAGCATGACTCACGAGTTGATGTTCTTCACAATCTCTTCAACCGCTTCAAAAGACTCGACAATGAAAATGTGCGGCAAACCTTCAATCGCCTCACTGACATCTCAAATGAGCTGCAAGCACTTGGTGCCACTAACATCACCGACCATGATGTCGTGAAGAAATTGCTGAGATCGCTTGATTCCTCATTTGATACTCTGGCACTGATGATACAAGAGCATGCTGATTACAAGTCACTTGACCCCGCTGATATCCTTGAGAGGCTAAACACTCATGAGTTCCAACTTGCTGAGAAGAGAGATCTCTATGGTTCGAGCTATGGCAGATCACGTACACTGAAGGCCAAGGTAGTATCTGAGTCCGAAGATGAAGACTCTGGTAGCAGCCTTGGTGATCCTGAAAAACTGAGTCATGATCTAGCACCGCTTGTGAAGAAATTCCAGAAGTTCTCAAGATGTAGTCGCTTTGGAAAACCCTCAAGGAGCAATGATTCCTCATCCAGTGACTATAAGAAGAGGCTTTGTCACAAGTGCAAGAAACCAGGACATTACATTCAAGATTGTCCTCAGTGGGAAAAGGAATCAAAGAAGAAGAAATACAAGGATTACAGTTCTGATGGTGCGAAGAAAAAGAAGAAGTCCTCAAAATCTTCATCATCAAAATCCTCGAAGTCTTCGTCTCACAAGAAGAGCAGCTCCAAGAAGGCTCGGGCATTTATTGGCAAGGAAATGGACTCTGAGGCTGAATCTGAAGAAAATGAGGAAGAGGAACAATTTGAAGACTCTGAGTCTGGTGTGGCGAGCCTAGCCCTCGCTACCGCATTTGTCAGCAAATCCATCTTCAACGATGAAGAAAGTGATCCCACTAACAAGGCTGATGAAGGCAGTGATGATTACGCTCCCACCTATTGCTTCATGGCAAAGGGTGCCAAGGTACTCAAATACGCCTCTTCTAAATATAGTGAGGATGAATCTGATGAAAATCTTAAGCCTAGCTACTCTAAACTTGCTAAGATTGTTGTGCAACAACAAAAGGCTTTTGAAAAGGTTCAAAACATGCTAGACAAAAGTGATGATATGTTGGGTGAATAAATGGATCGCACTAAAGCCTTAACTGAAAATCTTCAGAGACTTTAGACCAGGTTTGATAACCTTCAAGGTCATCATAACACTCTCTTATCTGATCATGAGAAGCTTTCTTATGAATATCTTCAAAAGAAGCAAGACATTGAGAAGCTAAGAGTGAGTTATGAAGATCTTCAGAAGGAGCGCGATTCATTACTTGCTCAACAAATCAGCGCTGCTCAGGAAGAATTTATTCCTCCATGTTGAAATGCATTGAACGAGAATCTGCTAATACCTCACCTGAATGTTCAAATGCTTATAATGTTACAAATTCTTCACCTGTCTTTGCTATCATTAATTCCTCATCTGAGGACATTACTAGTATCACTGACGATGCAGGGCTAAAGGAATTGTACATGACAGGCATGTACAAAAGCCTCAAAGGGCATCAGACTCTTTGTGACGTGCTTAAAAAGCAGATCCTCAACAGGAATCCTAGGAAAGAGGGTATTGCCTTTGAGAGGAAACTCAATGCTGATGGTACATATTGGAAGCCTGAGCAGTACCCCAAAACCTCATGGGTTGCTGCAAAGGGACCTCCAATTGATCCATCTAATTTATCTGGCTATACATGTGAATCTTCTCATTCTTTTGATGAGTCATTTGACTCCAACTATAAACTGTTCAAAAATCAGAATGGTGAAGTATTTGCTAGATATGTTGGCACTAACTGCAGGAATGGTTTCCATATGAAGAAAATCTGGGTTCCCAAAAGTTGCCTTGAAAGTCTTCAGGTGAATGTCCTCATGACACCACCTGTGAAGAAAAGGAACCCCAGATCATATTCTTCATATGGACCAAATTCTTCATATGGATCCAAGTCCTCATACGGACCAAATTCCTCAAGGGGATCAAATTCCTCACATGGATCAAAGTCCTCATATGAACATCATCATGCTAACAACTCTGTTTCGTAGGGAAGAGCCAAGGGCTATGAATATGAGCATTATTCTTCAAATTACTATGTTCATAAGTCCTCGAAGAATTTCTCTGCTTATTCATATGATTACCCTAACCCCTCTTATGTGAAACGAAA
Organism: Aegilops umbellulata; assembly: GCA_032464435.1. NCBI lineage: Eukaryota > Viridiplantae > Streptophyta > Magnoliopsida > Poales > Poaceae > Aegilops > Aegilops umbellulata. The sequence continues at coordinate 285,266,171 of CP136055.1, read as the reverse complement.
TGGTTTGGCCGCTATGCCACCATTCTCATATGGAGCTCGCAGAGTGATGAACTCTTTGCCACCCCTTCAGATGTGGGTGGTGAAGGAAAAGAACTAATCTCTTCTGCAGGGTCAGGTCTCCAGACGTACTATAACGTCTGAAGAATTTGCTGGGGACCTGACAAATTGCCTGAAAGGACGCTGGCTAACCATGATGAAATGAACTTTCATTTCACACGTCCTCCCTCTGTTTTTATCTACCCTACTGATTGATGAAATTGATCTGATGAATTGTGATATCATATTCTTCACTGCTGAAGTATATGAGGTCGTAAGTTGCACTAATTCATCTGCAGGATGATCAACCCAAAGCCACTGAGTGGGTACTTGATAGTGGATGTACAAATCACATGACTGGTGACAAGAATCTTTTGATGGATGCTCCATTATCATCGTCACATATGAAGCATATCATCTTCGCTGATAAGAGCAAAAGTCTGGTATTGGGTCTAGGTAAAGTTGCTATCACAAAGGATCGACACATGGACAAAGTCATGCTTGTTGAGTCCTTAGGATACAACCTTATGTCTGTCTCAATGCTTTGTGATCTTGATATGGTTGTTGTCTTTGGCAAGTATCGTTGTGTTGTGATTATGGAAGCTGACAATTCCAAAGTCTTCGAAGGCTTTAGGAGAGGAGATTTGTATATTGTTGATTTCTCTGCAGATTCACAACCCGCCGTGTGCCTACTTGCAAAAGCTTCAGAAGGATGGCTATGGCATCGACGACTTGGTCATGCAGGCATGAGGAATTTGCACACGCTTGCGAAGAAGAAGCATGTCATTGGCATTGAGAATGTCAAATTCCTCAAGGATCACTTATGCGGTGCCTGTGAACCTGAAAAGATGACCAAGGCCAACATCCAGCAAAGACCATCATGACCACCACTCGTCCATTCGAATTGCTTCACATGGATCTCTTCGGTCCTAATCACTACTCCTCTGTTTCAAATGAAGCATCTCAATATGGCTTTGTTATTGTTGATGATTACTCTCATTACACATGGGTACACCTTGTCTCTTACAAACATGAAGTGCAGGAAGTCTTCAAACGATTTTCCTCGAGGGCTTCAACCAACTTTGGTGTGAAGATCAAGCACATCAGAAGTGACAATGGCACTAAGTTCAAGAATTCGGGTCTCGATGACTATCTTGATGAACTTGGTATTACTGATGAGTTATCTACTCCTTATACTCCTGAACAGAATGGCCTCGTGGAGCGCAAGAACAGGACTCTTGCTGAGATGGCTCGCACTATGCTCGGTGAGTACAAAACCCCTCGTCGTTTCTGGGTTGATGCAATTGATACTGCGTGCCACATCATCAACAGAGTATATCTTCACAAATTCTTCAAGAAGACTGCCTATGAACTCCTCACTGACAATAAACCCAATGTGAGTTATTTCAAAGTCTTCGGTGCTAAATGCTGGATTAGAGATCCTCATCACAACTCTAATTTTGCACTGAAAGCACATGAAGGTTTTATGCTTGGTTACGGAAAGGACTTGCACACCTACAGAGTCTTCAACAATGTTCTTCACAAGATTGTTGAAACTGTAGATGTGCGGTTCGATGAAATTAATGGCTCGCAAAGAGAGCACCTACCTTTTGTGTTAGATGAACCAGCACCTGAGGATTCTATCAAGCACAAGGCTACTGAAGATGTCATTCCTACTGAAGAATCTGCTGAAGAATTCATTCCAGAATGTGAAGATCATCGAGCTGATGCACTTGAAGAAAATGCTGAGGAAATTGATGCTGAAGAAAATGCTGATCAAATTCCTCAATGACAACCAGCTCATCCTCGCGTTGCAAAAGAAGTGCAAGTGGAGAAGATCATCGATGACATTAGAGCACCAGGTCCTCTCACACGCTCAAAAGCTTCACATCTATCTAACTTTTGTGGGCACTTTTCTTTTGTCTCTATCACAGAGCCCACTAAGGTAGATGAAGCATTTCTAGAGCCTGAGTGGATTCAGGCCATGCAAGAAGAATTACATCAGTTCAAGCTCAACAACGTCTGGGAACTAGTCAATCGCCCCGATCCTCGCAAGCATAACATCATTGGCATAAAGTGGATCTACCGCAACAAGCAAGAGGAAAATGGTGTTGTGGTGAGGAATAAGGCACGACTAGTAGCTCAAGGCTACACACAGGTTGAAGGAATTGATTTCGATGAAACTTTTGCACCTGTTGCTAGACTTGAGGCTATTCGCATATTACTTGCTTATGCTAACCATCATGATATCATCTTATATCAAATGGATGTGAAAAGTTCTTTCCTCAATGGTAAGCTTGAGGAAGAAGTATATGTTGCTCAACCCCAAGGTTTTGAAGATCCAAAACATCCTGACAAAGTCTTCAGACTTAACAAGGCCCTCTATGGCCTCAAGCAGGCCCCACGGGCGTGGTATGATACATCGAAGGAATTCTTCATGAAGAAAGGCTTCACACCCGGTTCACTCGATCCCACTCTCTTTACTAAATCTTATGATGGTGAACTGTTTGTGTGCCAAATATATGTTGATGATATCATCTTTGGCTGTACTAACCAAGGTTATAGTGATGAATTTGCCTATATGATGAGTGAAGAATATCAAATGTCTATGATGGGAGAGTTGAAATTCTTCTTAGGTCTTCAAATTTGTCAACAGCGCAATGGCATATTCATATCTCTGGAGAAATACCTCAAGTACGGCATGCAAGATTGCAAAGGCATCAAAATTCCTATGCCCACAAATGGTCATCTATGCACTGATGAAAATGGTACTGACTTCGATCATAAGGTATACCGCTCCATGATTGGCTCTTTATTGTACTTATGTGCATCTAGGCCAGATATAATGCTTAGTGTTTGCATGTGTACCCGATTTCAAGCTGCACCGAAGGAATCACACCATAAGGCTGTGAAGCATATTCTTCGATATCTAGCTCACACACCAACACTAGGATTATGGTATCCCAAAGGCTCGGATTTTGATCTCAATGGATATTCTGACTCTGACTATGCTGGTGACCGTGTGGACCGCAAGTAAACATCTGGTACTTGTCATTTCCTTGGACGATCTTTGGTCTGTTGGTCCTCGAAGAAATAGAACTGCGTATCACTGTCTACTGCTGAAGCTGAGTACATTGCTGCTGGTTCTTGCTGTGCTCAACTGCTATGGATGAAGCAAACACTCAAGGACTATGGCATCAACGTGAAGAATGTGCCTCTCCTCTATGACAATGAGAGTGCCATCAAGATTGCTCAAAACCCAGTTCAGCACTCGAAGACAAAGCACATTCAGATTCGTCATCATTTTCTTCGTGATCATGTGTTGAAGGGCGACATTTTTATTGAGCATGTGAAGACTGAAGAACAGCTAGCCGATATCTTCGCTAAGCCCTTGGATGAGAAGAGATTTAGCAAGTTGCGGTGTGAGCTAAATATCTTAGAGTCTTCGAATGTACTTTGAAAAGGCACTCATCCTAACACCGATGCAAAATTGATGACTTAGATGTGCAACACATGAAGAAACGGTTTTCTTCGATCAATGAAGAATAACACTCTAAGTGTGAAGAAATTAATGAAGAATTTGATTCTCAGAACCCTACGACAATTGTACGCGGTGTCTGAAATCATCATTCTTATACGGTGGGTCACGCCACCACAAAAGTTGAAAATCTTCAGTTTGAGTTTTTCCTCAATTTTTGAAATTCCTCAGTTGTTCAAATTCTTCAACTTGCAAAATCTTCACTTGTGCCGACGTTTTTCTTCATTGGCTATATATATATATATATATATATATATATATATATATATATATGAGTTTATGTCCTCTACAGCATTCACTTATAGCTATTTCTTTAAGTTGGTTCTTCTGTAAGTGAATGTGATCGGACCCTTCTCCTCTATGCTATACTCAATCCAATCTTTTCACAAATCCTTCATGTGCGTTCTATTTGAAACTCGTTCAAATTCTTCACTGTGTCCTTGTCAGCTGAAGAAATTGAGAACGGAACGTTAAAACTAATCTTATCCAAATTTGTGGTTTTGCCGCTCAAACCGTTCCGCATCCCACGATGCATTTGTTTATTCACCCATGATCTTACACAATCTCCACTACACAGTACGTGGGTGACACATGTCGTGAGAAGGAGAACGGGCAGGGGCACGTTCGTCCCAAATCTTCGGGCGAGCAGTTTTTCACCGTGGCTATAAATACCCCTGTCCCCTTCCTCACTTCTTTTACTCCGCTCGATCTCACTCTCCCGCTCGAGCTTCCCGAACCCTAGCGCCGCCGCTACTCCATCGTCGCCGGTGAGGAAGAGCTTCACTGCCTTGACCTCGTCACCGTCGTACTCGCGCCGACCGCGGAAATCTTCACCTCTGCCGCCGCCGTAGACGTCTTCCTCCGCCAAGTTAGGGTGTGGAAGATCTGCATCAATGAACTTCACTGTTTCAACTCACAGTTCGTCGTGTTCTTTGTTCAGGGTAATTAAAAGTTACTTTTACTGCCCTCCTTGATTCGAAATTTTTCTACGAAATCTTCAAAGGTGTTTTATTCTTCAAATCCTCACACACAAAACACCTCACAAGTTATCTATTCTTGACTCATTTCCCTAAGCATCACTTTCTTCAAGATTCCTCAATTGTGTGGATCTTCGATATATACAACTCTGGAACCTAAGATAAAGCGCGCTTAGTGAAATTCTTCAAGACGCATCTCGTCAAATTCCTCAAACTTGTTCTTTTTGAAAAACCAGAACGCATATGACCTCTTCAAATTCCTCGCAACTATACTCTGTTCTTAGGTACACATGTCCGCTGCTGAATCATTAGGTTCTCATCAACTTAACTCATTTGCAGCGTTCCTCGAAGAAAAGTTGCACACTTCTTCAGAGAATTCAATTGTTCAAATTCCTCAACTGAAGAAAATGGCTGAAGGTAAAAGGCCTCAGAAAGGAGGAAAGCAGCCTGAGGTTATGACTGTGTTTGAAATCCCTGAGGATAATTATAAAGATTACTGCACGCCTGACGAAGCCAAGTTTGGCAAAGAAGATAAAAAATCAGCGCAAAGTGCGCATTTAGAGGATTGAACGGAGATGGGCACGTGAATGGAGGGAGTACAGATACGTCACTCCAAAGTACATGAAGAAATTCGCACTGAACCCTCCATGCCCAAGAGCCCCATTGGCACCTGGCCAAGTGGCTGATCCCACTAGCGTTAAACGCGGTGAGGATTTTCCTGAAGAATGGGCCAAGCGCCAAGCCAAATTGGCAAGACAAGCCAGAGAAGCAGTGAGGAAATTTAATGAAGACTCTGCTGCTGCTGATGCCACTGAGGCCTCTGTCAAGCCGAGGAAATCGATGCTCAAGAAGCCCGCTCGCAAGCCAAGTGCTTCCCCAGCAATGCCCTCACGGCCAAGTTCCTCTGTTGCGCCCTCACGGCCAGAAACGTCAAAGTCTTCAAAGCAAATTCCTCAAGCTGCCCCTGCTCCTCCAAAGTCCTCAGCTGTTCCGACAAAGTCCTCAGCACCTGTGCATCCTGCCACATGTCAAAGGACTGCAGGCATCTCTATTGCCTCTGGTGTCTTAGCTAGTTCCTCAGCTGCACCAAGTTCCTCAGCTGGACCCTCTCTGCTGAAGAAAAAGGCTACTGCTGGATGCGGTACTCGCCCAAGTCCCAACAAGAAGCAGGTAGTATTCACTGTACCGTCTGATGATGATGAAGCTGATGAAGAAGAACTTGCTGAAATCATCAGGGACCGCCAAGAAAGGGCTGCTAAAACCAAAGGCACACCTGTGCCCCTACTGCTGGATCCTAGGGCGATCCTCGATTACATCAATATCTGGCATAAGGATCCCAACACACCTATGCCTGACTTCAAGCTGACTCCTGGCCAAAGTCACATGCTGACTCACTTCATCCAAGAGGAGAAGTGGAAATATGATAGGGCCAGGCAGATCAAGAAATCGCAGTACATGAAAGAGAAACTGCTGAGGAAAAATGTTCTCACAATGAAGCCTGAAGAACTCATCAAGATGCAGGCTCACATCAAAGCCCTCAGCGATGAATTTGATGCATACTATGCTGACTGGAAAGGAGTGAAAGTCAGGTTTGTACAACTGACTGAGAAATTCACAAATGTTGCAGCCCCATCGCAACAAGGAATTCCTCAAGCTGAACCTTCAGCACAGCCCACTGAAGAACATGCCAGCACCACTGATGACTTTCAGGCTGCTGAAGAAAATGCTAGTGCCAGGGCTGGTGACTCCACTCTAGCTACTGACGAAATTGTCAGGGCATCCACTAGTGGTGCGCTGAAGAAACTGAAGATATCAGGGCAACTGTATCAGTTGTGCCTGAGGAAAATCAACCGGATTCCTCAGCTCCACCTGTGCCTACACCAACTCCAATCCTTCCATCTGCATTGGATGTGAAAAAGACAAAGGCTGCAGAGCGAGCTGCAATGAAGAAGAGGAAAGCATCACAAGCTTCAGAATCTTCAGTCCCAAAGAAGATGAAGCCCATGACCAGCTCGTTTGCCAATCCAATTGATGCTGTTCCAATCTCATCTATGCCATCTAAGGACCTTGTTCCTTTTGGAGAATACTATGTGATCCCAAGTGGATCCGATGAAGAAACTCAATCTTCTGCTTCCTCAGAGCGGATTGATGAAGAAATTGAAGTGGATTCAATCCCTTCAACCCCAATGATCTCATCACCAATGCCTCAGTTTGATGCTGAAGAGGCTGGTGTTGAATAAATTGATGATGAAGATGTGGATATTGGAAGCACAACTCCAGTGATGAATGACGACTTTTGGGAAAGTCAGCATCCCAATTCTCCACTCTTCACTCCACTTCAGCAAATTCATCACTCCCCTGCACCAACTGTTCCGATGGTCTCTGAAGAAACTCATCCCACTGCTTCTGTGAATGAAGAAATTCCAGCCACTAGTGCTGAAGAAACTGCTGCTGATACTGAAAAGGTGACTGCACCTGAGGAAGAACCTGAAATTCCTCAGCCTGAAGAACCTGAGATCGTGATTCCTGAGGTTGTGATGCAACTCACTGACACTCCTCTGCCCAAGCCAAAGGATCCGTTCTCAAGGAAACAAAAGTTCAAGGCTGAAGACTTCTTTGGCGAGCACGTGTTCTTCACTGAATACAACCCTTATGACTCTGCTCGCATAAGGAAGAGGCGTTTCTGGACAGCTAGTCAAGCAAATTTCTATTCCTCAGTGCTTTTCAACAAGGACAAAGTCTTAGACCATGCACATATTCCTCATGTGGATATGGAGTCCATGCCGTGCTTCACGCTAGTCCTCAATGTTGTTCACGACGCAGGGCTGCTCTACTTCTGCACTGACATATGCGATTGGAATGAAGAACTCATTCTTCAGTTTTATGCAACGCTGCACATCACCGGCAACTCTGAAGATGTGATTTCATGGGTTCTGGACTAGATGACCGAGAATACGCATTATAAGGCCCCAACATCTGAATTGCTTCGTGCCCTTCCTCTGAGTCCACCCACTGAAGATGCACGTTGTGTTTACAACGAACCTGAGCTTTCAAATCACTATATGCAAGTGCTGATGAAGCCTTTGAAGCCAGGGCAGGCCCCTCGAACCATATTCCTCGTCAAGGAATTGTTGTATGTGCCTAGGACTGTCTATCGCATCCTGACGAAGACAATGAGTCCCATCAAAGGCCACGACTCAAGTGATGAAGAAGTCGTTGGCATCATGAAGAATATGCTTTTCAACATCATTCATGGCGTTCCCGTCAACTTCCATGATTTCTTCATGAGGACTCTGGCCAACATTGCTATGTCACCATTTGAGCTGAAGCCTTATGCGCCTTGGATTATGAGATTCATCAGGACAAGGTCTTCACTCAATTACAAAGCTGAAACTCTCAACCACTGCAGCTACTTGCCTCCTATTGAATTCCTCAAAAGGACATTTTCCTCAGCTGAAGAAAAGGGCAAGGCTACTGCTGTGATCGATGAAGGCATTCGTCCATTGGATGGTCAATTTCGCAAGGCTGCATCTTATTCCACCAATGATGACTCTGCCACACATGACTCTACCGCCAACACTGCCAAGCCAAATCCTCAAGCCACAGCACCCAGGGTGATGACTGATCGTGAGTTACTCCTCAGTCTTCATCAGAAGGTTGATCGCAATCACAAATGGGTCAAGTGTCAGTTTGGTTCAATTCTTCACAACATGACTTCCACACACAATGCAGTGAAGAAAAACCACTACTACCTTCATGAAACCCTCAACCGCACCTGGGCTGTTCTATCTCAAGTCTACAGCGCTGATGATCTGAAGAAGATGGGTCTCAATGAAGAATTTGCCTGGTCTGCACCTCCTCCGAAGAAATACAAGAAGGTCCCAGTTCCTTCTTTGGTGGCCAGCTCCTATTCTTCATCGCGTGCCACTGATGAACATGAAGACTTGGACGACACTGCGGCAGACTTTTGGGGTTCGTCATCGTCTTCGCTTGGTGTGTCGAGCCCCTTTGTTATGTGAAGTAAGTTGGTTAGCTCGTCCCTGTTATCCTTGAGGGGCGGCTTCTTCTCATTCTGCCGCGAGTTTTTGAATCTGGCATTGACTGTCGTGCTCTTCGGATTGTTTTCCTTAGTCCGGCGTCGGTTCATGTTGCATCGCGGTTTTCCGTTTCCATCCCTAGTTTCAGATGTACTTGGGTCGCTGGTGCTACATCTTGCCAACCAGCTGTCCTCTCCCGCGCAAAAGCGGGTCATGAGGCCTGTCAAAAATTTACTCATAGGATATAAGTGAAGCACAAGAGTAAATGACAAACTACTCCAAAAAGATATAAGTGAAGATCAAGCGAGTAGTTAAGTAAATAGGTAGCCATGTGAGGACTCTCTCCCATTAATAAAACTTTCAGATCTATGTATTTTATTAAAACAACAAGAAAAACAAAATAAAATGGCATTCCAAGGATAGCACAACTCATGTGAAGAATCAAAAACTTAGGGTCAACCGAGGCTAACCGATAATTGTTGATGAAGAAAGGTGGGATGCCTACAGGGGCATCCCCAAGCTTAGATGCTTGAGACTTCTTGGAATATTATCTTGAGATACCTTGGGCATCCCCAAGCTTGAGCTTTTGTGTCTCCTTAATCCCTTTTATATCACGGTTTCCCTAAATCTCAAAAACTTTATCCACACAAAACTCAACAAGAACTCGTGAGATAAGTTAGTATAAATCAATGCAAAACCTTATCATTCTCTACTGTAGCAAATCACTAAAATTATTATTTAACATTGCATACTAAATGCCTCTGCATATTTAATACTCCTATCCTCAAATAGAATCATTAAACAAGCAAACATATGCAAACATAACAACAATTTGTCTAAATAGGTCAGTCTGTAAAGATGCAAGAAGATTCACACTTCTATAACTCCAAAAGTTCTTAAAAATTACCACACTGTATAAAATTTATCATAGCATACTGTGTAAAAATTTCAAGATTTTATCACGTTCTGATTTTCCAGAAGAATTCAGACAACAATAGAAAACTTTCTGTTTTCAAACAACAACATATGGACTTGCAAAATAAGCATGGTAAAGGCTATACTTGACATTTTTATTGAAATAAAAGATACAAAACACTATTATAAATAATAACAAGCAAATCCTAATAAAATAAAATGACGCTCATGCAAAACACATATCATGTGACGAATGAAAATATAGCTCCAAGTGAGGTTACCGATAATGTTGGAGACAAAAGAGGGGATGCCTTCCGGGTCATCCCCAAGCTTAGTTGCTCGGGTCTTCCTTGGATATTACCTTGGGTTCCTTAGGCATCCCCAAGATTAGGATCTTTCCACTCCTTATTCTCCTCATATGGACAACTCACCCAAAACTTGAAAACTTCAATCACACAAAACTCGACGGAACTTCGTGAGATAGGTTAGTAATATAAAGACAAATCATTAACTTTGGTACTGTCAAAGAAAAGATTCATAATTGTTCTCACACAATGCCTACTGTACCTTATCATTTTCACAATTTATATTGAGCAATATAAGCCATAGAAACTAGAAAACAAGCAAACTATGCATTAAAAACAAAATCTGTCAAAAACAGAACAATCTGAAACGATAGACAATTACAATACTTCTGTTAATCCAACAATTCTGATAAATTAGGACAACATATTAAATTTCTATAAATTGGTATAATCAATTTGAGCACTAAAATCAATATTACAAGTTTCATGGATATCATTACTGTAAGTGCATCTAGTGCCCCTTAGTGATTTTGGTGTATTGAAGACTTATATGTTAAGTATCTAGCGCGTTTGTGAGTGTACACAGGTCTATAAGTCTATGAGGAGTTTGATATTTACAGTGAAAGTCGACCCCTAAAAATGAAGTTCTTCGATTGAAGACTTTGATATACTGAAGACTTTCTGAAGACTTTGAAAGTGAAGAAATTGGTGTGACCTTGAAGACTTGGTATTCATTCGAGGAACATGAGGCGTGAAGACTTTTGTTTTCATAGTTTCATTTTCTCTTTCTTGAGTCATAGGAAACACCGTACTGTTAAAGGGGGTCGAGGAAATACTAAGGAGAAAATTTCCATGTGATGCTCAACTCAAATCCTACACCTATCAATCCCTTCGAGTGAAGCCATTGGAAATCTCATACAGTTCAGTCAAATACTTCAGTGACAAAGATGCAGTTCTTCTGGTCACTGAGGACTTTGCTCTAACTGAGGAGTTAGGAATTCGCCAGTGCGAATTGCCTACACAGTGAGGAACATGATAGCCCTGAGGAATTTGAACCTCAAATTTCCGGCCATTGCTGTGCTAAGCGCCAGCTGTCCCAAAATATCTTGTCCACCTAACGGTCATATCATTGAAGGGCATTTATGTCTTATCATGTCGGGTTGCTCCCTAGGCTATAAATAGCCGCCCCCTACAACCACTAGCTAGTTGGCTGCTCCGCGTGAACTTGACACTTGTCATTTGAGAGCAACCCATCCTCCGAGGACTTTGAGCGAAAATCATCAAGTGAGGAAAATCCAAAATCCAAACCCAAACACCTACAAACCCAAAGTGATTGAGCATCACTGAAGAGATTGATCCTGCGAGGATCCGATGCTTGTTACCTTTGAAGACTGTGCTTCTTCCAAACGGTTAGGCGTCAAGGTCTAGAGCATCCAAGAGGAATTGTGGATTGCCGAGTGACCAAGTCTGTGAAGGTTTGGAAGTCACCTGAAGACTTACCACGAGTGATTGGACGAGGACTGTGTGTCCTTAGCTCAAGGAGAATACGGTGAGGACTGTGTGTCCGGGAGTAGGTGTCCTCGAGTTTAAATACTCAGCCGCTCCAACTAGATGTACAACTAAGACAGCAGTTGGAACTGGTCTACCAAATCATTGTCTTCACCAAGCTTACTGGTTCTATTTCCTCAACACTTTCATTTCCTCATTACTGTGTTGTGTGTTTGTTCATATCTGTGTTTGAAGACTTTGACTGAAGACTTTCTCAATTTCCTCAGTTCATTTTCTTCAGTCTGTTTGTCTTCATCTTGTGCTATCCTGTGTTTATGCTTTCTGTACTCTGTGTTTGTCTTCATTTCATCATGATGACCATGTGTGTATTCTGTTATGTTTACCTCTGAGTACTTATTCCGCTGCTAGTAGTTCTTCGCTAAGGAATTTCCTCACTAGCAAATTCCTCAGTGAAGAATTTCATAATAATCGCCTAGTCATCCCCCTCTAGTCGATATAACGCACTTTCACAGATCCAAAATTGACATAGATTGCTTGCAAGTGTCCTTAAAGTTCTGGATGAATCGAGCCTTTAGCTCTGCCCATGAACCAATAGAATTGGGTGGCAAACCTTTTAAACAAGAACGGGTCGTCCCATCCAACATCATGGTGAAGTACTTAGCCATCGCTGCGTCACTAACCTCCAGCAGTTCCATGGCCATCTCATAACTTTTGATCCACGCCCCCGACTATAAGTCGGCCGTGTAATTCGGCACCTTCCGAGGTCCCTTGAAATCTTTGGGCAGACGTACATTCCGTAGAGCCGGTACCAGACAAGGAACACCTCCGGTTCTAGTAGCGACTCCTGCCTCAACAGAAGCCGTTGGATAAGTCGGTAAGTCATGTTGTTCTGCGAGCTGAGCCGCTAGCTGAGCTGCCCGCTCGTCCTCTGGATGTATTCAGTCCTGCACCGGGTTATACCCGCCTGGCTGGTTCCGGTGCCGTGCGCTGCTTGACACAGCCTCTGACTTCATGTGTCTGCTGTAACTCGGGCTCCGATTCTGATGAGGCGGAGCCAGCCAAGGCGGGGGAGTTGAGTGAATCCTGTCCCGGCCGTAAGAGTAGGTCTCTTGCTGAGCCAGAGCTGTTTGGACAAGTTCCCTGATCCCCCGGGTTTCCACCGCTGTCGGATCATCACCATCCACTAGGAGAGCCGCCAAACGTGTTGATGCTGCGATTAAGTTCTCCATGGGGTTGGAGAAGTGACCCAGAGGTATTGGTACGTAACGGGGTGGTGCCATATTCCTGTAAAGAGGCGCCGTCACCTGAGGCTAGATTGGGCCTCCCACTCCGGATGTCATAAACTGATTTACACCCGGTGGATTACTTGGACCGGCTCCGGGTGTAGCGAAGAGATTCCGAGGATCATAAACCTGAGGTAAACGGGACTGAGTTTTCTGATGTCTTCCCCTCATTACCTCGTTAGATGCGTTCAGGCTCATATTGAGTTGAAAAGCCTCTGTCTGAAGCTGCTGTGCCCGTGCATCCAAAGCCGCCCGCTCTGTAGCCAATCTAGTATCCTCAGCTGCTAAGGTTTCCTTGGCCCGAGCAATTTCCTCACGAACCCGTGCCACCTCCGCCTCATGCTCAGACTGGTTCGCAGGGATAACGGTGACAGTTAACAGGGCCGTAAGTCTATCCATGAGATCCATCAGCACCTGAGCCGGTGAGCGCACAGGGCCTCCTGCCCCGGCTGCTCCTAACCCGGATGTTATTGCCGCTGAAGCCGTAGAATTTTGGCCGGGTTGAGTGCCATCCATGAAGACTCCTGCCCAGTTTGGCGACTCTGAGGGGTCCGGAATAGTGCTGCCATCGGAACAGCCCCTGAGCACACCATCTTGAACTTGATACAGCGAATCTGTTGAGCCGGCGGACGATTCACCGTTAGAGAGGACGGCCGGCTCACCATCACCTTTGGATCCTTTAGAAATTTCACCTCCGTGGATGCAACCCACAAAGGCACGCCTCATGACGGGTCGAGCTCGGGTGGGTCTCGCACTCTGAGCCGTCTCGACAAGGTCGGTGCAGTGGTCCGGTTCCGGGCCCGGCTCACCGATCCGGCCGATGAAGACGTGAATTCCGCCAAAGGGGACCCGGTACCCGTACTCAATTGAGCCGACGTCGGGGCCCCAGCCTTCATCATCGATGTAGATCTTGCCGCGACGACTCTTGGTCATCCAGCCAACCGCGTATTCCTTGAGCCCTTCGAAGCTGCCCTTCAAGAACTCAAATCCGCCGTGCACTGGCCCCACGGTGGGCGCCAACTGTCGTGGAATTGTCACGGCAGATGTCCTCTTGCAAGGACTTAGTCGTGGAGCCATCGCAACTAGGAAGCTTAAAGGGGTTAATCGGGACAAAGGACACGGGAGGTTTATACTAGTTCAGCCCCTTACGGTGAAGGAAGGCCTACGTCTAGTTGGGTTGGTATTGCTTGAGATTTCGATGACCAGGGAGCGAGATACGCTATGCCTGGCTCTCGATGTGTTGTTTCTTGCCCTAAGCCGCCGGCGGGTCGTCCCCTTATATACACGGGTTGATGCCCTGCGGCTTACAGAGTCCCGGCCAGCTTATAAACAGTGTCCGGCTCGGTGACTAGTTAATTCTACCTTATAATACAAGTCATGTCGTCATGGCGGTTTAACCACTATGGGCCTTAAATCGCCTATGGGCCTTAGACCCTTTATTGAACCACCATCCTCATGCTGGGTCTTGGGCTTCCTTCAAGAGGAATACTCGTTGCGTAACCCGGCTCCTCCTGGGCCGGCTTACTCAAATAGTTATATCCCCGACAGTAGGTATGGAGAGGCAAGATCTTCGCTATGGAGTAGTTGTAAGCACACGAGGTTTACGAGTTCAGGCCCTTCTCAGAAGAAGTAATAGCCCTACGTCTCGGAGCCCGGAGGCGGTTGACTGGATTATGAGTGTGTAAATTACAGGAGTGCGAACCCCTTCCACTTAGGAGGGGGATGGCTTATATAGAGTTTGCCAGACCCCTCCGGCCCTCAGTTATGTCGGGTTTAAAGTACATTAAGGTTGGGCGTTACTGGTAACGCCTCTAATAAAGAGCAATGATGACCATAAAAGCTACTCAATGACCAACCGTTAGCGCGCGGAGTGACTTTAGGTCTCCCGATCGTCGAGTGGTTGGATCTTGGTCGAGTGTCTTCGAGTCCGTCGAGTGGAACACCTCCAAGTCGATTGAAAGGTGATTTCTTCTAGGGATGTCCTTGGGTAGGGCGGTTGGGACAGGTCCATGACCCTACCCTAGGTACGTGACTTCATCATTAACCCCGAATGGATCGAGGTTTGAGTGGGGGAAGGAGTTGAGAATTCTTCCGACCCATTCTTCGTGCCATGAGTACATCTTGTTTCGGATCAATTAACATGGGTGACGTCACCAACTTCTTTTTCAGTCGCCTTGATCCATTCTTAGTTTTCTTTAGTCCAGTGAATCCCTTTACCTGTAGATTTCTGAGTGGTTGCGTGGAGGAGATCCTCCATCTGATGAGTTGTTTTGTTGCCCGCGGATTTCGCGGGATTCGAATTCCGGGAAGTGCGCGGGACGGGGGACGCCGCAGTAATCGGATGGGATAGAACGGAGCCTCCTCGATCTCCGCGCCACCTTTTTCGCCACGTATCGTGCGCGCGACTATTGCGGGATTTGACAGGATCGTCTGGACCTACATGTCAGTCACTCGGAAGCGACTCCATATAAGCTGCCGGCCCAGGCTTTTGAACAGTACGCCTTCACTTTTCCCCTTCCCTCTCGAATTCTTCTGCCGTCTTTGTTCTCGTCTGAGTGATGCCGGCCCGTTCGAGCTTCATCCGCGGCGGTGGGGAAGGAGAAGATGGCGGCCATGGAGCGTGTGAAGAAAGCGACGGCGCAGGCGAAGGCGAGGAAGTCCGGTCGGGGCAGATCTTCTTCAAGGTCCGCTCTGCCCAAGGACTGGATCCAGGGCGATTGGATTCCCTTGGCGATTCGGCAAGATGACATCGATGATATGATTGATGGTGGATTCATTCCACATGGATCTGCGCGTCTCCCAGGGAACGAGATCGAGCCCCAACCTTGCGAGGGTGAGTGCGTCCTACTCACCACCCATATCGATCGTGGATTTTCTCTGCCTCCCCATTCTTTCTTCCGGAGTTTCTTGAACTTTTTTGGAGCGCAGCTCCATCACTTTACTCCAAATTCCATCGTGTACCTTGCTGCCTTTGTATCTTTGTGCGAGAATTTCTTGGGTTGTCGCCCCCATTGGGGCCTCTTCAAGCACATTTTCACTTGTCGTTATCAGTCGGTTAAGAAAGCCAAGTCGGGTGATGAAAATATGCAAGTGATTCATATGTGCGGGGGTCTTGGGATCCAAATGAGAGGCAAAAGTTCTTTTCCAGCTATGACTTCTCCCGAGTCGGTCCGAGGGTGGCAGTCGACCTGGTTCTACTGCAAAGACCAGGCGACTCCAGGACAGGCGACTGGGCTTCCCCCTTTCTCCCTGAACCGAGCAGAAAAACCTTCCTCTCTGAAAGTGACACCAGAAGAAAAGGCGCAAGTCAAAGTGTTGGTCGGTCGAGTGGTTCCGCTTGTCCGCGACGGGGTGACTGACATGGATTTATTAGAGGTCTTCCTCCGGAGGCGCATCCAGCCGGTCCAAGCTCGTGACCATCCGATGTGGATGTATTCGGGCCTCGATGACACCACTCGGATTCATCCGGAGGAGGTCGACGATAAGACGTTGGAAGGGTGGCTGTCAAGCATCACAGGGAACAAGGACAACCCCCGAGGAGACAGGAGGATTCCTCCACTCGACCAAACATACGAAGTAGACCGGGTCCAATTCTGCATCTCCGACTGTAACCTTGCTTTCTTCATTTTGTTCTTTTAGCATCAGTCGATTGACTTTTGTCTTGTTTGTTGACTTCCAGGCCATTACTGACATGTACTCGATGCCCAACGGAGCGCAAGAGTAGGCCGGGGAGGGGGAGGCGAGCGGAGGCGAAAGTGGAGAGGAGTGGCAATCTGATGGTGAGGGGGAGGGGGATGATGACGACGACTCCAGTGAAGAGGAGGAGGAAGAAGTTGATCCTCCCCGCACGGAAAGGCGATCCAAGCTCACACACGATCCTGTGCACGAACATGGTAAGGCGACTGTGCCTGTTGGGCAGTCGTCAAAACGCCCTCGGACGTCTTCCCCAGTGCCGACTAAAGAAGCTCCAAAGCATCCACGAGCGACACCGTCAAAGCCGCCGAAGGCCCTTCCCAAGATGAAGATGACCGGTCCCACCATTTCCGGGTAACAATAGAACTTGCTTTCTTTCGTTTAACATGGGCGCACTCTTGGTCGACTCATTGAATAAACTGACTGGTTTTTGAAATTTGCAGTGCTGCTACCTATGAGATCTCTGCCAAGAACGATGACCAGGAAATGGAAGATGATGTTACCTCCAACCTTGGTATAATTTCTGATGTTCCGCTTTTAGTCGACTGGCGGTCTCTTCCGGTCGATCGAATTTTTCATCTTTAACTTTGGATTTTTCTTATAGCTCCTCCTCATGTCATTGATCTCCCTGATGATGATGACGAAGTGTCGTTGAGGGCGAGGAAGAATAGGAAGGCGTCAGCTGACAAGACCCCACAAACCGCATCAGTGCCTGAGGCAGTAGTTCAGGAGGGTGGTAATACCACTCAAACTTCTGTGTCCTTTGCTGTGCCTCTGACAAGTGTTCGGCCTTCACCGTCGACTGCTGATCCGCCCGCCCTTTTTGCCACACACCACGTCCCCAAGGATCAGGTGGGTGCTGCTAAGGAGGCCATACGCCAGGCGGGGATCATGATGGAGCAGGTGAAGGTGGTCCGGGAAGCCAGCCAAGCGGCCTATGATGCTAGATCAGCCCTTCAAAGCAATGTCCAGGTTAGTCGACCATCGCTTGTTCTGTTAGGATATGCTATCTGAAGGCTCTCTTTTCCGAAGATCTTTGTATCTGTACAGCCACTGGGTGTGTCGACTGAATTTTTTGGACTAGTGGGGGCACGCTGAGTGCACCCACTGGGTGTAGTCCCCGAGACTACGGTGCACTATTGGCAGTCGACTGTAGTCTTTATATTGTGTTGCTTTACTTGAACTTCTTCACTCGGTCTCGTCAGGCCATGTTGAATGGAATCTTGGAACTAGTGGGGGCACGTCGAGAGCACCCACTGGACATGGTCGACTGCGGGCAGTCGAATTTTTTTGGTCGAACCAGTGGGGGCATGCTGAGTGCACCCACAGGGTGTAGTCCCCGAGACTACTGTCGAATATTTTTGATTCGGCTGTAGTCTTAGAAACGTCACGATTTTCTCTTAGTTGCTCGGAAGCAACCTACCTTTGACATCTGTCGACTGATTCTTCGCAGAAATCCTGCGAGCTTGTGGCTCGCTATACTGAATTGGAAAACAAACAGATCCAGCTCAACCTTGACTTGAAGCTTGCCCAAGAGAATTTGCAGAAGGCGAGAGACGAAGCAAAAGGTATGGCTGGTGAGAATCTGACGACTGTCCTTACTCTTCCGCCCATTCTTGATGTTGATCTCACTGTCATTTCGCAGATAAAATGGAGGAGGCTCTGAAGAAGAAGGACCATGACCTTGCCGAAGCGCAGAAGGCAGCTTTGGACAAAACGAAGCTTGCGGAAGAAAAACTGGCTTCAGTCGGTAACCTTGAAGAGGAGAACTCCACATTGAAAGCCACTCTCAACGCGGCCAATCAAGAGGTCAGCCGTCTGAAGAATGATAAGATAGCTCTGGGTGACAAGGCAAGTGAACTGGTAGGGAGGAGGAACGATCTGGAAGCTTAACTTCGAGGGCTCGCCAAGAAGTTATTCGTCATGCTTGAGGGTAATCACTCCTACCCGACTGACTTGTTGTCATCAACCCAATGTAGAGCCACTGACTTATCTTTGAATTGTGTTTACAGAATTCTGCCAGAACTTCGAGGAGGAAACCAGTCGAGTGGAGACAAGTTTGGACCCCATTAATTCTCCAGTAAAGGATGAAGCTGCTATGAACGTGCTCCGACTGGAGTCTCGTGTTGCTGGTGTGGTTGACTACCTTGCTCGACTGAAGGTTGCGGCGTCGCGGATCGACACGGCACTCTGGCCTGGAACAACGCTTCAAAATGACCTCGAGTGCTGGACTGAATGAAGTTCCAGGTCGAGTGCAGGAATGGAAGAAATCTTCTTCTAGGTGCGGCGCTGACGTCGCTCTGTCCTTGGTCTGTGTTCACTGCAAGGAGGCGCGAGAGGAAAAGCTGGCTGCTATCCAATTCGCCAACACCAGGAAGCACAACTTTCAGTCTTTCATGGAGACCTTCATCGCTGCTGCCACTCGAATTGCTGGCAGGATTGATTTGGACCAGTTTGTCGCACCCTCCAGTCCTCTGCCTGAGGAGTAAAAAACTTTTCTGCTTAACCTTAAATTCGCCTCGGAATGCCGAGTGGATTTTGTAACCGTTAAACTTTTTCGGGCTGAATGCTCGAGTACTTTGATCTGCGGTATGGGACATTTAGGATTTATCTGAACTTGGTTTACCGTTGAATATCTTCATGAATTCTCTGTCGAGTGGAACTTGTTCTTCACGCGAGACAACTTTTGTATTTGTGGCCCAGCTCCGAAGAAGAAGGTAGCAGTCGACCTGCACCTCGTCGTCCTTGCGGATTGGGATGTGTTTCATACTTAGGTGAGTACTGGACTACAGCTAAGTCCCCGAGTGGGAGGGTCGCTCTCCACTCGGTGGGATTTTTCAAACTTAGGCAAGTACTGGACTGCAGCTAAGCCCCCGAGTGGGAGGGTCGCTCTTCACTCGATGGGATTTTTCAAACTTAGGCGAGTACTGGACTGCAGCTAAGCCCCCGAGTGGGAGGGTCGCTCTCCACTCAGTAGGATTTTTCAAACTTAGGCGAGTACTGGACTGCAGCTAAGCCCCAGAGTGAGAGTGTCGCTCTCCACTCGGTAGGATTTTTCAAACTTAGGGGAGTACTGGACTGCAGCTAAGCCCCCGAGTGGGAGGGTCGCTCTCCACTCGGTAGGATTTTTCAAACTTAGGCGAGTACTGGACTGCAGCTAAGCCCCCGAGTGGGAGGGTCGCTCTCCACTCGGTAGGATTTTTCAAACTTAGGCGAGTACTGGACTGCAGCTAAGCCCCCGAGTGGGATGGTCGCTCTCCACTCGGTAGGATTTTTTCAAACTTAGGCGAGTACTGGGCTGCAGCTAAGCCCCCGAGTGGGATGGTCGCTCTTCACTCGGTGGGATTTTTCAAACTTAGGCGAGTACTGGACTGCAGCTAAGCCCCCGAGTGGGAGGGTCGCTCTCCACTCAGTAGGATTTTTCAAACTTAGGCGAGTACTGGACTGCAGCTAAGCCCCCGAGTGAGAGTGTCGCTCTCCACTCGGTAGGATTTTTCAAACTTAGGCGAGTACTGGACTGCAGCTAAGCCCCCGAGTGGGAGGGTCGCTCTCCACTCGGTAGGATTTTTCAAACTTAGGGGAGTACTAGACTGCAGCTAAGCCCCCGAGTGGGAGGGTCGCTCTCCACTCGGTAGGATTTTTCAAACTTAGGCGAGTACTAGACTTCAGCTAAGCCCCCGAGTGGGAGGGTCTCTCTCCACTCGGTAGGATTTTTTCAAACTTAGGCTAGTACTGGACTGCAGCTAAGCCCCCGAGTGGGAGGGTCGCTCTCCACCCGGTAGGATTTTTTCAAACTTAGGCGAGTACTGGACTGCAACTAAGCCCCCGAGTGGGCGGGTCGCTCTCCACTCGGTAGGATTTTTCAAACTTAGGCGAGTACTGGACTGAGGTTAAGCCCCCGAGTGGGAGGGTCGCTCTCCACTCGGTAGGATTTTTTCAAACTTAGGCGAGTACTGGACTGCAGCTAAGCCCCCGAGTGGGAGGGTCGCTCTCCACTCGGTAGGATTTTTTCAAACTTAGGCGAGTACTAGACTGCAGCTACGCCCCCGAGTGGGAGGCTGGCTCACCACTCGGTAGGATTTTTTCAAACTTATGCGAGTACTGGACTACGGCTAAGCCCCCGATTGGGAGGGTCGCTCTCCACTCGGTAGGATTTTTTCAAACTTAGGCGAGTACTGGACTACAGCTAAGCCCCCGAGTGGGAGGCTGGCTCACCACTCGGTAGGATTTTCAAACACTTAGGCGAGTACTAGACTGCAGCTAAGCCCCCGAGTGGGAGGCTGGCTCACCACTCGGTAGGATTTTCAAACACTTAGGCGAAACGGGTTCGCAGCTAAGCCTCCGAGTGGGAGGCTGGCTCACCACTCGGTAGAATTTTTTTTACAAACTTAGGCGAAACGGATTCGAAGCTAAGCCACCCACTGGGGGATTTCTCACGCAAACAGAAGCAACAACAATCACTGGGAAAATTATAACACTCTTGTCTTTGATAAGTAAACTACAGAAGTTTTACTTATTACATCTCATCCGAGTGAGAATTCAAGTGTAAAAGGGGCGGAGTAGCTCCGCGTTCCAAGCTCGTGGCTCGTCAATCTGGCGATCGACATTGTAAAGGTGGTACGCTCCATTGTGGAGGACTCTGGTGATGATGAAGGGACCTTCCCAAGTAGGAGCGAGCTTGTGTGGTTTCTGTTGATCCACTCGGAGGACCAAGTCTCCTTCTTGGAAGGCTCGACTCTTCACATTTCTGGCATGGAATCGACGCAAGTCTAGCTGATGGATGGTCGATCGGATCATGGCCATTTCTCTTTCTTCTTCCAGGAGGTCGACTGCATCCTGCCGGGCTTGTTCCGCTTCATCTTCAGAGTAGAGCTCGACTCGGGGTGCATTGTGAAGCAGGTCACTCGGCAAAACTGCCTCAGCTTCGTAGACCAGAAAGAATGGGGTTCTTCCAGTCAACCAGTTCGGGGTGGTCCTCAATCCCCAAAGAACTGATGGAAGCTCATCGACCCATGCGCCTGCTGTGTGCTTGAGATCGCGCATCAGTCGGGGTTTTAGTCCTTTGAGAATCAGACCGTTTGCCCTTTCCGCTTGTCCATTCGACTGGGGGTGAGAGACTGAAGCGTAGTCGACTCATGTGCCTTGAGAGGCGCAAAAGGCTCTGAACTTGTCCGAATCAAAGTTTGACCCATTATCAGTGATGATGCTACGCGGAACTCGATATCTGAATATCAACTCTCTGATGAAACTGATAGCAGTGCAGGCATCGAGATTCTTGATAGGCTTACCTTCAATCCATTTGGTAAACTTGTCGACTGCCACTAACACATGAGTGAATCCGCTCCTGCCTGTTCTTAGTGGTCCAACCATATCCAATCCCCAAACAGCGAAGGGCCAGACGAGTGGAATGGTCTTCAGGGCTGACGCGGGTTTGTGGGACATGTTGGAGTAGAACTGACATCCTTCGCAATTGTCGACTATCTCTTTCGCCATTTCGTTTACTCTTGGCCAGTAAAATCCCGCTTAGTATGCTTTGGCCAGAATGGTTCGAGAGGACGCATGATGACCACAGGTCCCCGAGTGGATATCATCAAGGATAATATGACCTTCTTCTGGTGTTATACACTTCTGGCTGACTCCAGTCGCGCTTTCTCTGTACAACTGTCCCTTTATGACTGTAAAGTCCTTGGATCGGCGGACGATCTATCGAGCCTCTTCTTCGTCCTCTGGGAGTTCTTTCCTTAGGATGTACGCGATGTATGGCACTGTCCAGTCGGGAGTGATGACCAAGACTTCCATGATTAGGTCGACC
Source organism: Aegilops umbellulata (assembly GCA_032464435.1). Taxonomy (NCBI): domain Eukaryota; kingdom Viridiplantae; phylum Streptophyta; class Magnoliopsida; order Poales; family Poaceae; genus Aegilops; species Aegilops umbellulata. The sequence goes on along the minus strand of CP136055.1, from coordinate 285,244,066 downwards.
ACTGCTGGAACTTCAACTTCAGTCGGATCCGTGGCACTTTTTGGCTGCGGGGCTTCTTCAGTGAATGGATCCTCTTGAACTGATGGCGTGTGGATGTGTTCCAAAAACACATTGCTTGGAATGGCTTCTCTTTTGGAACCTATTTTTGCCAAATCATCAGCTGCTTGATTTTTCAGTCGGGGTATGTGATGAAGCTCTAACCCCTCGAATTTCTTCTCTAGCTTTCTCACTGCATTGCAATAACCAGTCATGGCTGGACTTCTGACGTCCCACTCCTTCATCACCTGATTAACCACCAAATCTGAGTCGCCATAGACCATGAGGCAACGGACGACGAGTGAAATGGCCATGCGCAACCCATACAAAAGTGCTTCATATTCTGCTTCGTTATTGGAGGAACCAAAGTGAATCTGGAGAACATATCTGATCTTATCTCCTCGGGGGGAAACCAATACTACCCCAGCACCGGAACCATTCAGCATCTTAGACCCATCGAAGAACATGGTCCAGTGCTCCGAGTGAACTTGAGTCGGTAGTTGCTGTTCAATCCACTCGGCGACGAAATCTGCTATTGCTTGGGACTTGATAGCCTTCTTTGCCTCAAACTTGATATCTAGGGGAAGGAGTTCAATCGCCCATTTTGCCAATCGACCAGTTGCATCTCTGTTGTGCAGAATCTCTGACAATGGAGCGTCGCTGACGACTATAATGGAATGGTCAGAGAAGTAATGTGTGACCTTCTTCGTGGTCATATAAATCCCATATACAAGCTTCTGGTAATGAGGATATCTTTGCTTTGATGGAGTCAAAACTTCAGAATAATAATATACTTGGCGCTGCACTTTAAAGGCTTTTCCTTCTTCTTCCCGCTCGACCGTAAGTACTGTACCAACGACTTGTCCCATGGCTGCAATGTAAAGCAGCAAAGGCTCTTTGCTGATTGGGGCAGCAAGCACCGGCTGGGTGGAGAGCCGAGCTTTTAGCTCTGCAAACACTGCATCAGCTTTCGGCGTCCACTCGAACTTGTCTGACTTCTTCATCAGTCGGTAAAGAGGCAATGCCTTTTCACCGAGACGAGAGATGAATCGACTTAAAGCGGCCAAGCAACCATTAAGCTTTTGGACGTCGTGCACACACACAGGACGTTTCATCCGGAGTATAGTGCCGACTTTTTCTGGATTGGCGTCGATTCCCCGTTCGGAAACGAGAAAACCGAGTAACTTTCCGCCAGGGACTCCGAATGTGCACTTTGATGGCAAGCTTGATATCATACCTTCTGAGGTTGGCAAAGGTTTCAGCAAGGTCAGTCAGCAGGTCGGAACCCTTCCATGAGTTGACCACAATATCATCCATGTATGCTTCCACAATCCGACTAATTTGAGTGAGCAAACACTTCTGAATCATCCTCATGAACGTGGCTCCGACATTCTTGAGGCCGAATGGCATGGTAACATAACAGAAGCACCCAAATGGAGTGATGAAAGCTGTTTTGATCTCATCGGGTCCATATAGACGGATCTGATGGTACCCGGAATAGGCGTCTAAAAAAGACAGTCGCTCACATCCCGCAGTTGAGTCGACTATCTGGTCGACGCGGGGGAGAGGAAAATGATCTTTCGGGCAGGCCCGATTGATATGGTTAAAGTCAATGCACATGCGAAGTGACTTGTCCTTTTTGGGGACCATGACAACGTTGGCGAGCCACTCGGAGTGGAAAATCTCTCGGATGAACTCCGCTGCTAAGAGCCGAGCCACCTCCTCGCCAATAGCCTTTCTCTTCTGGACGGCGGACCGTCGGAGATGTTCTTTGACAGGTTTCACTTTTGGGTCGACTCGTAGGCGGTGCTCAGCCAGCCCCCTGGGAACACCCGGCATGTCAGAAGGCTTCCATGCGAAGATGTCCCAGTTCTCACGGAGGAACTGGATCAGCGCTTCTTCCTATTTGGAGTCAAGTGTTGTTGAGATATGAGTCGGAGCAGCATTGGAATCGGTCGGGATAATGTGAACCGGCTTCATTTCGCCAGACGACTGAAAAGCTGATTCCGTAGCGGGCTTCTTGGCTCGCAACAAACCACTCGGGTCCGCAGTCTTCTGGTATTCCTGCAGCTCTACCACTGCCATCTGGGCATCAGCGATCTTTGAGCCTTTCTGAAAACATTCTTCTGCCTTCTTCCGATTGCCCGTAACAGTGATCACACCCTTGGGACCAGGCATCTTCAATTTGAGATACACATAACATGGTCGAGCCATGAAGCGTGCATAAGCCGGCCTGCCCAAAATAGCGTGATAAGCACTCTGGAAGTCTACAACCTCGAACGTCAACTTTTCTTTGCGGTAATTCTTGGAATCACCAAAAACCACATCGAGAGCAATTTGACCGAGTGACTCAACCTTCTTCCCAGGAATGAGCCCATGGAAACTCATGTTGCTGGTACTGAGTCTGGACATCGGAATGCCCATCCCTTTCAACGTCTCTGCATACAGTATGTCCGACCATCCATCAAGACTTTGGTCAGTCGAGTGCCTTCGACAACTGGGTCGACCACCAAAGCTTGCCTCCCAGGGGTGGCAATGTGCGTTGGGTGATCGGACTGGTCGAATGTGATGGCAATCTGAGACCACTTGAAATAACTGGGTGTCGTCGGAGCTACCATATTCACCTCAAGGTTGATAACTTTCAGTCGACTTTTTCTTTCAACATCAGCAAAAATCATCAGGGTGGAATTGACCTGGGGGTATCCTTCATCACTATCTTCCTTGTCCTCAACTTTGTCCGACTCCTTTTCCTTATCTTTGGGCTGTTTGCCCTGGAACTGCTGGATCAAGAGCCGGCACTGTCGAGTGGTATGCTTCGGGTAAATGAGTTTACCCTCTTCATCTTTCTTTGTGTGGATGTGACATGGCAAATCCAACACATCATTTCCGTCTTGGTCTTTAACTTTCTTGGGGTTCCAAGGCCCTTTGGGTTTCCCTTTAAACTTTCCTTGAGTTACAGCCAAGGTTTCCCCAGGAGCAGCTGGCTCGGCTTTCCGCTTCTGTTTCCGATTGGAATTTCCTCCTCCGGTTTCTTGGGCGACTGACTTGAGCTCGCCACTCCGGAGTCGATCCTCATCTTCACCATTAGAGTACTTGGTGGCAATCTCCATCATCCGATTCAGAGACACGTCTCCGGTTCGACCGAATTTCAGATTCAGTTCTCTGTTCTTGACGCCTTCCTTGAAGGCACAGACTGCTTGGTGATCAGGCACATTTTCTACCGTGTGATGCAACGTGATCCATCTCTGGATGTAATCCCTCAAAGTTTCATTCGGCTTCTGCACACAAGACCACAGTTCTGTCAGCCCTGCCGGTCGCTTGCATGTTCCTTCAAATGTTGTGACAAACACTCGGGCGAGATCTACCCCAGTGTAAATGCTACTAGGTGCTAACTGACTCAGCCACGCTCTGGCCGAGCCCCCCAACATGAGAGGCAGGTTCTTCATGGCCAATTCATCATTGACACCGCCAATCTGGACAGCCACTCGGTAGTCTTCAAGCCAAGTATCGGGCTTGGACTCACCAGTGAACTTGCTAACTCCAGTCGCCAACCTGAAGTTGGGAGGAATCGCTGCGGCCTTGATGGCTCTACTAAAGCACTCTGGCCCTGAAACATGCACTCTGCTGCTGGTAGGTGCATCTCTGTCGTGACCTTCTCGGTGAGCTCTGTTCCTGTCGACCAAACCTTGAACGAGAATGGATCTCGCATCAAAGCCTGGTTCCCTGGGGTCGACTGGAATCCTCCGCCCAACACTATGAGGGCGCCTGTCATCCTGCTATCGAGGCACGTATGATCCACTCCTCGGGGGAGGGGTGGGCACTCGACATCGATCGTCACGATCGAATCGGTGATCATACTGCTCACGGTTCCTGTACTGCTCACGCTGGTCTTCACGTCCCTCACGCCTCGAGGGCGATCTTGGGCTGTGAGCCGACTGGACTGTGTCTGCAGCAATGGATCTGCTGTGGATCCTGTTCCGCGACTGAGAAATAGTAGAATTCTGGTCTCCTGCAGCCCGGAGTAACGCTCTGATCTGCAGCAAGCCTCTGCCAGCCTCTGACTGGGAAGGCTGAATCGACTCTGCTATACGGGTTACAGCTGCTAAATTCTGAATCGGAGTTCGATATACCTGCGGGGGCGGAAAGAGCTGACGGCGACTGGATTCTGGAACCCATTGCCGTGCACGCTTGTCGAGTGCTCGCTGGAGGTTCTCCAGTCGAGTGCGCTCAGCCAAGTTAGCCAGGCGCGCGTCCTCCAAGGCACGGGCCTCGGGGGTTTCTCCAACGATAGGAGTGTGCAGTGCATCCATGTTCCGGCGACGAAGTTCTTCTCGCTGCAGCGACGTGAGAGGCTCGGGGAGATATTCCTCATGGGGATGCGATGGGTCGCCTCCACCAGCGCCTCCGTCGGCGCGGGAAAAACCGGGAGGGCCGCGCGGTCCATCGACCATCAGAACCTCCGCCGCCGGATCACTGCTGTCGCACTCGGATGCGGTCTCTGCGGAGCCAGTCGACAGGTCAAAGAGGCTGTAGAGGGATTCGTCGGGCTCGATCGCCGCAACTTGAAGGGTGTCCGACTGGCGTGCCACCGCATGTCTCACCCACCACTGAAGTCTCGGCCGACCGGAGCGCTTGCGTCGGCGGGAAATAGGGAGGGAGGACAATGGAGGGGCCGACCGATAATGGGTTGACGGTTGCCGCAAGAGGATGCCGCGGACACACGCGCGAAAGTGCGTTGCCCCGCGGACAGGAAGCGCGTCGACGTCGAGCGGAGCCTCCTGAAGCCAAGCGGAGTCGTCGGCGATGAACGTGAGCGCACCGAGACGGATCTCATGGCCCTCCACCAAAACTCCGCCAGAAACCATGATGATTCGGATCGGAAAAAATCGCAACTTCTCCAACAAGTCACTAAGACACCGGTCCCACGGTGGGCGCCAACTGTCGTGGTTCTAAGTCTGACAGTAATGTAGGGGGTAGGTATGGATAGGCAAGATCTTAGCTATGGAGTAGTTGTAAGAACACGAGGTTTACAAGTGCAAGCCCTTCTCAGAAGAAGTAATAGCCCTACGTCTCGGAGCCCGGAGGCGGTTGACTGGATTATGAGTGTGTAAATTACAGGAGCGCGAACCCCTTACACTGAGGAGGGGGGTGGCTTATATAGAGTTCGCCAGACCCCTCCGGCCCTCAGTTATGCAAGGTTTAAAGTACATTAAGGTTGGGCGTTACTGGTAACGCCTCTAATAAAGAGCTATGATGACCATAAAAGCTACTCAATGACCGATTGTTAGCGCGCGGAGTGACTTTAGGTCTCCTGGTCGTCGAGTGGTTGGATCTTGGTCGAGTGTCTTCGAGTCCGTCGAGTGGAACACCTCCAAATCGATTGAAAGGTTATTTCTTCTAGGGATGTCCTTGGGTAGGGTGGTTAGGACAGGTCCATGACCCTACCCTAGGTACATGACTTCATCAGTGACCACTGAGCTTACCGTTTAAAACACCGTATATCCCAGATGGTTTCTGCTATCTTTGGTGAGTAGCTTTGCCAGCATCAAAATTGAGTCTTGTCTTTCATGGCTCAAACCGTCTCTGATCCATCCATAATTATTACACAGGTCCTAGGAGTAGCAATCTTGGTCAAGAAATGCTTGTGAAGCTCAAGGCCGTATATACACTTGTTGAACAACTATATACTGGAAATCAGTGTGCGCTGGCCACGATTTTTCCAACTAATCAAGCACCCACTTTTTTGAGTGATGTCTTGAAAAAACATTATGTTCTGCATGCTAGGATTGAAGAGATGAGGCAGTCATCTGCAAGAGCCGGTGCCGTTACGGCTTCAAGCCGGGCTAAGCCATGGCAAGCAGAGCTATACCTGGCCAGTATCCAAGCTTGAAAGAAGATGGCACTCCCTTTGACAAGAAAGACTTCTCTGCCTGCGTGAAAGAAATACGCCCCCTGGCCAGTCTGATTGCTGATGAAACTGAACTTTCAAGATATCAACCGGCTTATGATATGGAGAATCATAAGATGCCCACGCCGGCTTATAAAGTTATGGACCTGATCCCCCCAATCTGTAAGCATACTTTCGCCCCTGAAGTTGATCCATCCGAACTTATATATGATGAAGCTGAATTTCAAGCCTTGTGTGGCATCGATTGGTCATCACCAAACTTCCAGGCAATGGAGGAGGATGAAGGACCGGAGAAGGATGATCCAGAAGCTTCAAGCCGTCAAGGCCAAGAAGATTGATTCGTTGGGTGGTTCATATATTTGATCTTCTGAAAACACTTGATCTTTTTGGCTCACTGAGTCATGTAATAGGCTAGTGAAACTCTGATCTGCAGTGCCATCGTGCATGTTTTGTTTTGCGCAATACTGCTGATCCGCCAATTAAAAAGCTACCACTTTATGCTTATGATAGCATCGACTTATGCAGATCAGTTTTAGCATTACCCTGCACACAAACAGATCACCAGTGCCCTGGCGGTTTACCGCGGGGCGGGTCATGATACCCCGTATTAAACCACTGGGGATGAATTAATAGTCCATAACCAGGGCCGATATAACCGCAACCTTTATACAATTGTTGATAAAAAATCATACCTATGGTATTTGCTTAGACTGCCGGCTTATTAGATACATGCAGGAAGGGTTCCAACCAAAAGACTGAGAATGCATCGCCATATTCAATGGACTCATGCCATAGGCTTACAATGCCGTAAATAAGGGGTAACATCCCAAGCTTTAGAGACATAACTCTAAATTTAAGATTATTGTTTTCTGGCGACTTAGAGTTTGCCATCATGGCGGGTTTTAAAAAACCCAAAGATGCTCAAATATGAGACATAGACAAGGCTACTTGGCCCGACTTGCGAAAACCATGTGGTAAGAAAACGAAATGATATAAATCCAAGATGAAGAAAAGATTCAAAAAATATGAGGCTTTCATAGGCCGCCGAGCCAAAATATATTCTTCAATGAAACTAGCATGATAGCCGCTAGAGTATCCGCGCTTTCTATGAGCCGGCTCTCACATAACCCAATCGACATTTTAACCTAGATAAGTTTAGGGTCTTTAAAAGATTGACTTATCGAGAGTATGGCGGGGTCGGAGTAGCATCATGCAAAACAGGCCGGTTTAACCAAGTTTCAAGGAAGGTGGCTTATCATCCTGAGCTTCTCCTTGCATTCTGTAATCCGGGTCTTTCATGACCCAATCAATTTCTTAACCTTAACAAGTTCAGGGTCTCATTTAAGGGATTGACTTGTTAAGAACAGGGCGGGTCATCCAAGATTACCTGGTCAAAGAGCATCTTGGATACAAGCCGGATAACCCGGATTTTTGGTGAATACACCTGGCATCCATGCCAATCAAGAGGGTAGTTTCAGCAATGCTCATTGAACAGGAAGCCCCCAAGTCATATATTTCTATGCTGTGCTCAGCGGGTACCTATGTTTGAGCTGTGTTGTGCATCCAACTCTCTTTGGTCCCTGTTATTTGGGCGTCAAACCTCTTAAGTGATCATGTGAAATGACAATAAATACTTAGTATCGTAAAAGTGAAAATGACAGAGGCCCTGAATTACCAGGGGTGCCCGCTTTATTATACTTATTATAATATATATACATCGTCAACTTATGTACATCACGAGAGCCGGTGCCTTAAGTATAGTAAGGATGAAGATGAGCAATATTCCACGACCGCCGGGTCTCCTCCTCTGATTTGCGTGAGTCCTTGTGGTCTCGAATGTCAATAAGATAATATAACCCGTTATTCAGATTCTTGCTGACCACAAAAGGTCCCTCCCAAGGTGGGGATAGTTTATGCATATCAGTCTGATCCTGGATAAGCCGGAGCACCAAGTCGCCTTCGTGAAAGGTTCTGGTTTTAACCCGATGGCTATGATAACAGTGCAAATATCACTGATAAATCGCCGAATGAGCCGCCACGAGTTCACGTTCCTCATCCGACAGGTCAAGTGCATCCTGACATGCTTTTTCATTATCAGCTTCAACATAAGCTGCCACACGGGGCGAATCATGACGGATGTCACTAGGAAGAACCGCCTCCGCTCCGTAAACCATGAAGAAAGGCGTGTAACCCGTAGATTTGTTGGGGTTAGTATTGATACTCCATAATACTGAGGGTAACTCCTCCACCCAACAACCCGGCGTCAAAAGGGACCATAAGGCGGGACTTGATGCCTCGCAGAATCTCTTGATTAGCTCGCTCAGCTTGACCATTGGATTGGGGGTGAGCCACTGAGGACACATCAAGCCGAATGTGCTCTCGTTGACAAAATTCTTGCATAGCGCCTTTGGATAGATTAGTGCCATTATCAGTTATAAAGTTGTGGGGAAATCCAAAACGGAAAATCACCTTTTTGATGAATTGAACCGCCGTCTCCGCGTCACACTTACTAACCGGCTCTACTTCAACCCACTTTGTAAACTTATTTACCGCCACCAGGAGGTGGGTCTTTTTATCCTTGGACCTTTTGAAAGGCCCAACCATAACAATCCCCCAGACTGCAAACGGCCAAGCAATTGGAATCATCCTTAATTCTTGAGCCGGCACATGAGCTCGTCGTGCAAACTTCTGACAACCGTCACATTTACTGACCAGGTCTTCTGCAGCAGGATGAGCCATCAGCCAATAAAATCCATGACGAAACGCCTTGGCTACAAGAGACTTAGAGTCGGCACGATGACCACAATCTCCTTCATGGATCTCCCATAAAATTTTGCAACCTTCTTCAGGAGAAATGCAACGTTGAAACGCTCCTGTTACACTGCGATGATGCAACTCCCCGTTGACAATAGACACTGACTTAGACCGTCGGGTTATCTGCCTGGCCAAAGTTTAATCCTCAGGTAACTCGCCCCGGGTCATATAAGCCAAATACGAAACTGTTCAATCGGGAATAGCATGAAGAGCCGCCACCAGTTGTGCTTCTGGGTCAGGAATAGAAAGATCCTCCTCTGTAGGCAATTTGAAAGAAGGGTTATGCAGAATATCCAAGAAAGTATTAGGTGGCACCGGCTTACGCTGAGACCCTAGCCGGCTTAACGCATCAGCTGCCTCATTTTTCCTGCGATCCACATGTTCAACTTGATAACCCTTAAAGTGACCCGCAATAGCATCAACTGGTGCGCCACTAGCATGCCTTATCCTAGTAGTGATAAAACCCATGACGAAAAGCCTTAGCCACAAGAGACTTAGAACCGGCATGATGGCCGAAATCACCTTCATGAATTTCATGCAGAATCTCATGGCCCTCCTCTGAAGAAACACAACGTTGAAACGCCCCTGTGACACTGCGATGATGCAACTCTCCATGAATGATAGTCATTGACTTAGACCACCGGGTTATCTGCCTGGACAAAGTTTCATCCTTAGGTAACTCGCCCCGGGTCATATAAGCCAAATATGGAACTGTCCAATCAGGAATCGCATGAAGATCCGCCACCAATTGTGCTTCCGGGTCAGGAATAGCCAGATCTTTTGTGTAGGCAATTTGACAGAAGGGTTATGCAAAATATCCAGGGAAGTGTTAGGTGGCACCAGCTTACGCTGAGACCCTAGCCAGCTTAAACCATCAGCCACCTCATTTTTCCTGCGGTCAACATGTTCAACTTGATAACCCTTAAAGTGACCCGCAATAGCATCAACCTCTTGACGATAAGCCGCCATGAGTGGATCCTTGGAATACCAAGTACCAGAAACTTGCTGAGCCACTAGATCTGAGTCGCCAAAACACCTCACCCGGCTTAAATTCATCTCCTTATCCATCCGAAGGCCATGGAGAAAGGCTTCATACTCAGCTGCATTATTAGTACAAGGGAACATCGACCGGAGAACATAAGAAGATTTATCACCTCATGGGGAAGTCAAGACAACTCCAGCCCCCGAGCCTTCCAACTGCCTGGACCCATAAAAGTGAATAGTCCAATGTGTGCTATCTGGCTTCTCCTCGGGCATCTGCAACTCCGTCCAATCATTGATAAAATCCGCAAGTGCTTGAGACTTGATGGCTGTACGAGGCACATACTTTAAACCATTGGGTCCAAGCTCAATGGCCCATTTGGCTACCCGACCTGTGGCTTCTCTGTTTTGAATGATAACCCCTAAAGGGGCAGAACTAACCACAATGATAGGATGACCTAGAAAATACTGCTTAAGCTTCCGGCTAGCCATGAAAACCCCATATACAAGCTTCTGCCAATGTGGACACCTCTGTTTGGACTCGATAAGCACCTCACTGATGTAGTAAACCGGCCGTTGAACCGGATGCTCCTTCCTTGATTCCTTCCTTTCCACCACAATGGCTACGCTGACGGCTCGGCTATTGGCAGCCACATATAACAACAAAGGCTCCTTATCAATAGGAGCAGCGAGAACCGGCGGCTCAGCCAATTTTTTTCAAGGCCACAAATGCCTGATCAGCAGCATCACTCCAGACAAAGTGATATGTCTTCTTCATCATCTGGTATAGAGGGATATCTTTCTCACCCAACCGGCTTATGAACCGGCTTAAGGCCGCAATACGACCCACCAAACGTTGAACACCATTGATACACGCCGGCTTAGCCAGAGAGGTGATAGCCTTTATCTTCTCTGGGTTAGCCTCAATACCCCGTTCGGAAACCAGAAAACCCAAAAGCTTACCAGCTGGTACACCAAAAACACACTTGGCCGGGTTAAGCATCATCTTATAAATACGAAGATTGTCAAAGGTCTCCTTCAAATCATCAATCAGGGTCTCCTTCATCCTGGACTTCACCACAATATCATCCACATAAGCATGAACATTACGCCCGATTTGATTATGAAGGCAATTTTACACACACCGTTGGTAAGTCGCCTAGGCACTCTTGAGCCCAAAAGGCATAGACACATAGCAGAAGGCTCCAAACGAAGTAATGAAAGTTGTCTTCTCCTGGTTCTTAACTTCCATCTTGATCTGATGATAACCAGAATAAGCATCCAAAAAACTCAAATGCTCACAACCCGCCGTAGTATCGATAATCTGATCAATACGGGGGAGGGCAAAGGGATCAGCCAGACAAGCCTTGTTTAAGTCCGTATAATCCACAAACATGCACCAGGTGCCGTCTTTCTTAAGCACCAGCACCGGGTTAGCCAACCACTTAGGATGAAAAACTTCAACAATGAACCTAGCCACCAAGAGTCGGGCGACCTCCTCACCAATAGCCTTACGCCTCTCTTCATTAAAACGGCGAAGGAATTGCTTGACCAGTTTAAACTTTGGATCAATATTGAGAGTGTGCTCAGTGAGTTCCCTCGGTACACCTGGCATGTCTGAAGGCTTCCATGCAAAGATGTCCCGGCTCTCACGGATTAACTCGGTGAGCGCGCTTTCCTATTTTGGATCGAGATTAGCACTGATGCTGAACTGCTTGGATAAGTCGCCAGGAACGAAGTCAACTAACTTAGTGTCATCTGCCGATTTAAACTTCAAAAAGGGATCATGCTCTATGGTTGGCTTCTTCAAAGATGTCATATCCGCCGGGTCAACATTATCCTTGTAAAACTTCAGCTCCTCTGTTGCACAAATAGACTCAGCATAAGCAGCATCGCCTTTTTCACACTCCAAGGCTACCTTACGACTCCCATGCACTGTGATGGTGCCCTTATGACCCGACATTTTAAGCTGTAAGTAAACATAAAAAGGCCTCGCCATGAATATAGCGTAAGCCGGCTGCCCAAACAGAGCATGATAAGGCCTCTTGATTTTAACCACTTCGAAGGTGGTGAATGTTGGCCGGGATGAAAACCTCTCTATCTTCGGATGGACTGGCAACGGCGAAGATCGCTCCCTTCTTGAAGGCGTCGTCGCGGCTATCACTGCCCGTCGTGGTGCTTCAGGGGAAACTCTGATCCTCGGATCGGGCGGTGGCGACGTTCCGGTGCCGTATCCTTCCTGAAGGCACCGCTTTGGAGCCCACGGTTCGTCATATGTGGCTTCCCTTCTTCGGATGAAGCGCCCGGTGGCTCTTGTAGTGCTAGGGTGTGTGTTGCTGCGCTCAGCGCCTGTGTATCCTACATTGGGTGCGTGTGTGTGTGTTTGTGGTGGGTGAGTTCGGTTGTACCAAGCACTATGGATCTTTGCTTTATATATAAAGCGGGGCGAAAGCCTTTTTCGGCAAAAAACCACTTCGAAGGCCAGCATCTCAGACATGGAATCATACTCATCTCCAAAAGCAACCTCCAAAGATATTTTGCCCACTGGATATGCCACTTACCAAGCACTACACCATGAAAAACAGTATTAGACGGCTTAAGACTTTTATCAGTTAGCCCCATGCGACGGAAAGTATCGTAGTAAAGGATATTGATGTTGCCGCCTCCATCCATGAGGACTTTAGTGAATTTATATCCTCCAACCAGAGAAGCCACTACCAGCGCCAAGTGACCTAGATTATCAACCCGGGGCGGGTGATCCTCACGACTCCACACAATGGGCTGCTCAGACCATCGTAAGTAACGGGGCACCGCTGGCTCAACAGCATTCATTGCCCTTTTATGAAGCTTCTGATCCCGCTTACATAAGCTAGTAGTGAAGACGTGGTACTGGCCACCATTCAATTGCTTCAGGTTACTCTGATAACCAGACTGCTGCTGCAGATTCCCCTGACTATTCTGTTGGTTGTAACCACCCTGATGTCCTTGGCCTTGAAAACCGAAACTTGAGTCGCTACCTCCATGAACCGGACCATGAGGATCGGACCCTGAACAACCATTCGGGCCATGGTTGTGCTGGAAAATATGAGAATCTCTGAATTGCTTCATGATAAAACAATCCTTCCACAAATGTTTAGACAACCTCTCCTTTGTTTCGTGCCTTGGACACGGCTGGTTCATTACTGCTTCGAGGTCGAGTTCTCCCCCTCCAGACTGAGCCGGCCTCCCCTTGCGACGCTGGTAATTATTCCACACACCAGTGTTGGCCACGAACTCTAGATTCCCTTCAGCTCTGCGTTTACCATTGCCACCCTGACTGGCCAGGTTGTGTTGCTGCCCTTTCATGCTGCTACTCTTCTTTCCCTTGCCTGTCCTTTCATCATCAGACTCGGCATCCTTAGTACCATCAAAGTTGGCATACTTGACAAGGGCCGCCATAAGCTCCCCCATGTCATTGCAATGGCGCTTAAGCCGCCCAAGTTTCTATTTGAGTGGGATGAAACGGTAATTTTTCTCCAACATTAAAACTGCTGAGCCGACGTTGATACTATCTGATGAGTGTATGATAGTTGAGACCCATCGCACCCAACTGGTTGTTGACTCGCCCTCACCTTGAACACAAGAGACTAAATCCATGATTGACATTGGTTGCTTGCACGTATCTTTGAAATTTTGAATAAAACGGTCCTTCAGCTCCGCCCACGACCCAATGGAGTTGGCGGGCAGCCCCTTCAACCAGGTACGAGCCGGCCCTTCCAACATCATGGTGAAATACTTAGCGCATGCAGCTTCACTGACTTCTAGCATCTCCATGGCCATCTCATAACTCTCCACCCAAGCTTCAGGGGGCTGATCCGCCGTATAATTAGGCACCTTACGAGGACCCTTGAAATCCTTAGGCAGACGTTCGTTGCATAGAGCCACCACCAAACACGGTATACCCAAGGTTCTGTAGGTCATCCCTTCCTCCACCGAATTCATCGGGTAAGCCGGCGCTTGTTGATGAGCCGCTAGCTCAGCCTCCCTTCGCGCTCTGCCATGATCCACAAACGTCTGGGCATTGGCTCCTCCATGCGTCGGGTCATGTCCACGGGGCTGGTTACGGCGATGCTCCGTACTTGAAATCGCTGGTGAATCAATGTGTCGGCTGTAACTCCGGCTTGGACGAGGGGTTGAGTGAATCCGATCACGACTATAGGAATAAGCCGCTTGCTAGTCCAATGCTGTCCGAAGAAGTTCTCTGGCCCTCCGTGTTTCAACCGCTGTTGGAGACTCGCTTTCAACTCGCAGAGCCGCCAACTGTGTCGCCGCAACAATCATATTGTCCAGGGGTTGGAATAATAACCCGGTGGCGTCAAAACATGCTGAGGCGGGGTATTGTTCATACGAGGAGAGCCCATGACTCGTGGCTGAAACGGCGCTCCACCCCCAGGTGCATCAACCGTCCGGTTTACCACTAGCGGGTCACTGGTCCCTGCACCAGGTGTGTTGAAGAGGTTCCTTGCCTCGTAAACCGGAGGCAAATGACTCCGATGTCTCCTCCTCATGAATTCGTTTGAAGCATTTTGATCCAACGTGAGCTAGAAGGACTTTGCCTGAATTCGTTGTGCCTGAACATCCAGAGCATCCCGCTCTTCAGTCATCCTAGCGTTCTCAGCCGCCAGATCTTCCTTGGCTTGAGCTATCTCATCTCGCAGTTTCGCAACTTCTGTATTATGCTGAGCTTGATTCACCGGGTTAACCTCCGCCATCAACAATGTTGTCAAAGTGTCCAATAAGTCAGACAACACCTGAGCCGGCGGGCGCACAGGGCCTCCTACCCCGGCCGCCGTTGTCATTGCTGAGCCGGAAATCATTGCTGCTACAATCGTAGAATTCTGCCCTGGTTGTGTACCGTCCATGAAATCGCGACCCTATTCGGCGGCTCATAGGGGTCCGGAATACTGTCGTCATCGGAATAGCCCCCAAGACGTTCGTCTCGCAGATGATACATTGAATTAGTCTCGCCTGTGGATGATTCACCATCAGAGTAGATGGCCGTCTTACCGCCAGACACGGATCCTTCCTCAAGCTCCCATTGTAGAATCGAAAGTATGTCTAGAGGGGGGTGATTAGACTACTTGACCAAATAAAAATCTAGCCTTTTCCCAATTTTAATTCTTGGCAGATTTTAGCAACTTAGCACAAGTCAAGCAATCAACCTACACCTGCAATTCTAAGAGTATAGCAGCGGAATGTAAAACAATTGCATATGAAGGTAAAGGGAGGAGTTTGGAGGGAGCAAACGCAATGTAGACACGAAGATTTTTTGTCCGTGGTTCCAATAGGTGGTGCTATCATACATCCATGTTGATGGAGACTTCAACCAACGAAGGGTAACGATTGTGCGAGTCCACGGAGGGCTCCACCCACGAAGGGTCCACGAAGAAGCAACCTTGTCTACCCCACCATGGCCATCGCCCACGAAGGACTTGCCTCACTTGGGTAGATCTTCATGAAGTAGGTGATCTCCTTGCCCTTACAAACTCCTTGGTTCAACTCCACAATCTTGACGGAGGCTCCCAAGTCACACCTAACAAATCTAGGAGACACCACTCTCCAAGAGGTAATAGATGGTGTGTTGATGATGAACTCCTTGCTCTTATGCTTCAAATGATAGTATCCCCAACACTCAAATCTCTCTCATAGGATAGGATTTGGTGGAAAGATGATTTGAGTGGAAAGCAACTTGGGGAAGGCTAGAGATCAAAATTTATGTGGTTGGAATGGAATATCTTGACCTCAACACAAGTGTAGGTGGTTCTCTCTCAGAAATTGTATGTTGGAAGTTTAGGCATGTTCTGATGGCTCTCTCCACGAATGAAGAGTGGGTGGACGGGTATATATAGCCTACACACAAAATCTAACTGTTACACACAATTTACCAAACTCGGTGGGACCGATTCAGAGAACTCAGTCAGACCGATTTAGTTCAAAATGTGAACGTTAGGATTTTCGGTTGGACCGACATGTCAACTCGGTGGGACCGACTTCGTTAGGTTTAGGACATAACGTAATCTCGGTCAGACCAATTACACAAACTCGGTGAGACGATTTTGTTAATAGACTAACCAGAGAGTTGGTCAGGCAAACTCGGTGGGAACGATTCGCTCATCTCGGTTGGACCGAAATGTTACGAAAGGGAAACAGAGAGTTTGCATTGCAATCTTGGTGGGACCAATCGCTCATCTCGGTTTGACCGAAACGTTACAAAGGGAAACAGAGAGATTACAATCCCATCTCGGTGAGACCGAGATCCCTATTGGTGAGACCAAAAAGACTAGGGTTTGTGGCAGTGGCTATGTCAAGTGAACTCGGTGGCGCCGGATAGATCAAATCGGTGGGGCCGAGTTTGACTTTTGGTTTGGGACATATTTGGATATGAGAAAGTAGTTGAGGGTTTTGGAGCATATCACTAAGCATTTTGAGCAAGAAACTCATTAAGCAACACCTCACTCCCTCTTAATAATATTGGCTTTTCCTATGGACTAAATGTGATCTTGGATCACTAAAAAAATGTAGAGTCTTGTGCTTTGATCTTGAGCCAATCCTTTTGTCCTTATCATTTTGAGGAGTCCACTTTCTTAACCCATGCCATGCCAATCATTGAGCTTTCTTGAAAATTTATCTTGAAGTAGCATTAGCTCAATGAGCTATATGTTGTTAGGGATTACCAAAACCACCCAGGGATAGTTGCACTTTCACCACCCCATGGATGAATCCAACGAAGGCACGCTTCATAGGGGGTTGAACCCGGGCGGGTTGTGCATGTTGAGTCATCTCGATGTCGATGCAGATGTCCGGCTCAGGGCCCTGTTCGCCGATTTTGCCGATGAAGACGTGGATTCCGCCAAAGGGGACCCGGTACCCGTACTCGATTGAGCCGGCCTCGGGGCCCCAGCCCGCATCGTCGATGTGCAGCTTGCCACGATGACTCTCGGTCATCCGGCCCACAGCGTATCCCCTGATCCCTTCGAAGTTGCCCTTCAAGAACTCAAAACCATCGTGCAATAGCCCCATGGTGGGCGCCAACTGTCGTGGAATTGTCACGGCAGATGTCCTAGCAGAAGGACTTAGTCGTGGAGCCATCACAACTAGGTTAGCTTAAAGGGGTTAAATGGGACAAAGGACATATGAGTTTATACTAGTTCGGCCCCTTGCTATGAAGGTAAAGCCCTAGTCCAGTTTGAGGTGGTATTACTGGGTTTTCGATTACCATGGAGCGAATACGCTTGACCTAGTTCTTGATGTGTTGTTTCTTGCCCTAAGGCACCGCCGGATCGTCCCTTTATATACACAGGTTGATGCCCAGCAGCTTACAGAGTCCGGGTCGGCTCATAAACAACGTGTCCGGTCCGGTGACTAATTATACTTGCCTTACAATACAAGTCATACATATATGGCGGTTTACACCTATGGGCCTTAAGCCGCCTTTGGGCTTTGGACCCTTTAGTAAGTCTGCTTCATGAACCGCCATGTTCAACACCTTCATGGGCTTTGTTTTGATGAACCGCCATTGGGATAACCCGGCCCCTCCTGGGCGGGTCATAACCAATAGTCATATCTCCAACACATTGGGACATGTGATGTTATAGTAACTAGCTAAGTTACCGAAACTATCTCTCTCCTCATTAACTTATTGCCACATAAGCAAGTTTGTTGAGTTGGAGTCGATGTTACTGCTGAAGTTACTCCCACTATGGCTAGTCTGCTACTAGCTAGTCTATGATATACTAGTTACCTCACTAAGAGCATGGTTAATAATACAGCCAAGGGTCGGCTATAAGAAGTTGCCATGTCATATACAGCCAACCTCTTAGTGGGCATGTACAATAATAAGTTTTAAATACGTACTACTTTATCAATAGTTGGCCCACCTTACATCCCCACAAAGTGTCTTGGGTCTTATGTTGCAGCTGGCTCTACTAACCAAGAGCCCGCTTCTCTTCTCTCTCCTCTTCTCCTTCCTCCAATTAATAAGCACATATATATTATTCTATTCCTTATAGCCTTCTTAGACTACCCAAAGTGGGAGTAACTTAGGTAGTAACATCACACGTATCTAGATAAAATAGATGATGTAGCAAGCAATAAATGAACAAAGAGAGGAAAGTGGTAACATAGCTAGTTACTATTAGTATGAGTAACATCACACATCTCAAGGCAAGATGAGTCTATAGCCTAATAAATGAAGTGTTGCATGTTAATACACATATGTTACTCCCCACTATAGAGGTAGTAACATAGACTAGTAACATATGCATGTTACTAATCTATGTTATTACCCATTGTGGCTAGTCTAATGTCACTCTATTGTACTTGCTCTAATGCATAGTATCATAGATTAGCTAGTATCATATGTAGTACTTTATTTATATTGTCATGCATGACACATAGTAGCATAGCATTTATTATGATACGGTTTCATGACATGATACTTAACCCTCTCTTTCTTCATTTAATTAATTCTATGACAGCTCATCAAAATTGCCTAGTTGGCATGCATCATACTAGCTATGATACCCCCTTACTATTAGCCTAGCAAAGAAGGTGTACAGATCATTTGTGCGTAACTTTGTGTGTTTTCATCGGTTTGTTCGAGAAGCGAGGAGAAGTTTCAAACATTTCGGCCGCGAGGTGCGGCCACTGGTGTAGGCCTAGTTGGTATTTTAATTACAGGAAATTCAGATGGAGTTCGTACATCATCAAAATCGATGTGTGCCTGTGGCGTGCTCTCACAACCCCGTGGAAAAATATTGGTAAAGTTTGGCACAAGTTTTGATGACCGCTCCTTCCAAACCGGAGCATCTCACATGAAGGATCATGGTTTCGAAAAGGAGACGTGCCAATTCAAACTCCTGTGGCCGGTGACTTCATCGTTTGGTCTCAAAAAAAATTCCATGGTACGCAATCACCATTATACCATGGGTTTGATTTTCTGGCGCATTTCAGGTATCGTTAGCTATATTTAAGACATTTTTTGAGATTAACATGCATTTTGTGCATAAAAATAAAATTACAACCGGAACTGCATGTGTTGTCGAAAGGGATGAGGATCGCCATTCGATCTGGGAGCATCCAACGGTGCAGACGTACGATCTATGGGGTTTGGGTTTCGGCCAATCAAAAAGCACGACTCAGATCATGGGCGGGGTGGCGGGGTTTGGTCGGCACACGGCTTTCATCAACGAACCATGTGCTATTCGCAAACCAGGTTGCATATTTTTGTTCACAAATACTGTAGTGAGATCAATTGACTGTGCTACCTCTATGATATAATAATAATAACAAAAAACATTTCATATTCATTGCCTGAGCTGGCAGCATATCAAGGTCAACATATTAACGGTTCTTGCATCAATGGAAAATAGGGCATAACTCACAAATTCAGTACACGCGACAGTTCTAAATTGAATGAATTAAGTTGCAGGGTAGGCATAAAGACTAGTCTTACGGCTTAATTCCCATGTACATGGGGGAATTGGGATCATTAAGTTGACCCCGAATGAACTTGGGATTTTGATGATTTTACGCTGCTCTGTTACACGGGTGAGTGATCCATTGCCTAGCAACTCATCAAATTCATCGTATTCGTCCTGATCGGCAACATCGTCGACACCCAATGTTGGGGATATTACTACTGGGCGTAAACCGGCCTACCAGGGCCGGGTTAACTTCATCAGTAGTCCAAGAATGTTAAAGCCCAAGAAGATAGAAGAGGGCCCAAGGCCCGTAGTCGGTCTAAGATCTGTAGCCGTAAACCGGCTTAGTATGTACTTATGTTGTAAGTAAGGAATAAGGAGAGACCAACCCGGATACGAGTATAAACCGGTGTTGGGACTCTGTGGACCGACGGGCGTCACATGTGTATATAAGGGGATGACCCGGCGGCGGTTCATAGATAGACAACAACAACTCGAGACTTAGGCGAAGCTTATTTGCTCCCTAGTCATCGAAACCCCATCAATTCCATCACAACTAGATGTAGGCTTTTACCTTCATCGAAGGGGCCGAACTAGTTTAAAACTCTCTGCATCCCTGTGTCCGCTTTAACCCCTTCAAGCTAACCCGTTGCGATGGCTCCACGACTAAGTCCTTTCACCAGGACATCTGCCGTGACAAAACCACGACAGTTGGCGCCCACCGTGGGGCTATCGCACGATGGTTTCAAGTTCTTGGAGGGCCGCTTTGAAGGACTCGAGGGCTACGTTGTGGGCCGGATGACTAAAAGTCGTCGCGGCAAGCTCTACATCGACGATGCAGGCTGGGGCCCCGAGGCCGGCTCAATTGAGTACGGGTACCGGGTCCCCTTTGGTGGCATACACGTCTTCATCGGCAAGATCGGTGAATCGGGCCCTGAGCCGGACATCTGCACCAACCTCGTCGAGGCGGCTCAATGTGCGCGATCTGCCCAGGTTAAACCGGTCGTGAAGCGTGCCTTCGTAGTAGTCATCCATGGAGGAAGTTATGAGAACGCCTGAGAATCTGGTGGCGGGACCGCCTTTTACTCCGGCGACGAGTCATCTACCAGAGAAACCGAATATCTGTATCAACTGCAAGATGGCCGGATTGGGGGCTATTCCGATGGCGACAGTATTCCGGACCCCTCTGATCTGCCCCACCGGGTTGGAATATTCATGGCAGGTACACAGGCCGCGCTTAACTCTTCGACCGCTGCGGCAATAATCTCCGGTTCAGTAGCGGCGACGGCTGCCGGGACAAGAGGCTCCGAGCGCCCGCCGGCTCAAGTTTTATCAGATCTATTTGATGCGTTGGCTGCACTAATGGCATAGGCTAACCCGGCGGATCAGGACGCTCACAACGCGGAACTTGCAAAGGTGAGGGAGCAAATCACTCAGGCTAAGGCGGACCTAGCAACTGAAGATGCCAGGATGACTGCAAAACGGGCCGCTTTAGATGCATAGGCCTACAGGCTCATGTTGGACCAGAACACGTCGTAGGAAGTCATGAGGAGGAAGTACCGATCTTGTCTGCCTTCGGTCTTCGAAGCCAGAGACCTCTTCAACACCCCCAGAGCGGGAGCCAGTAATCTGTCGGTGGTAAACCGGGCGGAAGCACCAGGGACGGGCGCACCGGTCCAGCCCCGTTTAATAGATCTGCCCCGTCATAATATTGGTGTACCTCAGGTTCTGCCTCCGGGTCACTACTCCAACCCGATGGACAACCTTGTTGCGGCTGCTGCACGGCTGGAGGCCATTCCAATTGAAGGTGATTCGCCGCAAGCGGTAGAGACGCACCGGGTCAAGGAGATCCTTAGGACATCTTTGGTCCAACAGGAAGCATATTCGCACAGCCGCGATCGGATCCACTCAACTCCTCGCCCGAGCCAGAGCTATAGCAGGCATATGGATGAACCGGCCATGTCAAGTAATGCACGGCGAGGAGCGCCCCGCGGTAACAACCCGGCAGGAGGTGTCGATAATGCTCAAGAAGTGGTAGACCGGGCCCGAGCGCGCAGGGAGGCCGAGTTAGTGGCATAGTATCAAGATCGTCAGCTTACACCGGTTCGTCCGACCACCATGATCGAGCCAGGAGTTGCCTCTAGTGCTTTGGGAGTGCCTCGCCTCGTTCCCGCTTTGCGCAATGTGCGCCTGCCCAAGGATTTCAAGGGCCCGCGCAAGGTACCAAATTACACAGCAGATCAACCTCCGGAGACATGGGTGGAGAGCTATGAGATGGCCATGGAGATGCTTGATGTGGATGAGGTGGCGTGTGCAAAGTATTTCACCATGATGCTTGAAGGAACGGCCCATACATGGTTGAAAAGCTTGCCGGCTAATTCTATCAGCTCATGGGCCCAATTACGAGCCCAGTTTGTCAGTAATTTCAAAGACAAATGTAAGCAACCGATGTCGATAGTGGATCTAGCTGCCTGTGTCCAGGAGGAAGGAGAATCTACGATGCATTGGGCGCGCCGGGTCTCACAATTTCTGCATTCATCAGACCGCATCAACGCTGACACCGCGGTTATAACCCTGGAAGGCAATTGCCGGTTTGGGCCCCTAAAGCTGAATTTAGGGCGGATGAAGCGCCACTGCACTGACATAGGGACTCTCATGGGCGCTTTGGTAAAGTATGCTGATTCTGATAGTACCAAGGATCCCGAGTCTGATGATGAGAAGACAGGGAAGGGAAAGAAGAACGGCAACTCCAAAGGTCAGCAACATCACCCGAAAGGTAACAGTGGCGGAGGCAAGCGCAAAGCGGATGGCAACATGGACTTCATGGCTCATACCAACACGCAGGACAAGGGCCAGCGGCATAAAGGTAAAACGCAGAATCGCAACGGAGCACCTAGCCCTAACCCGGACCGCTTAAACTATCTGTTGAACCAGCCCTGCCCGAAGCATGGGACAAAGGAAGTACCAGCAAACCACCTTTGGAAGGATTGTTACATTATGCAGGAGTTCAAAAATTCTAATGCTTTCCAGCATGATCACGGCTCGGGCGGTGGCTCAGGATCCAGGCCGGGTTATGGCGGAGGAAATTCCGGTTCAGGATTCAATGGCAATCCGGGCGGACAGAACAACCAGAATAATCAGAATAGCCAGGGTGGTTACAACCAGCAGCAGCAACAGTCAGGTTACCAGAGCAACCCAAAGCAGTTGAATAGTGGGCAGTACCATGTCTTCACCACTAGCTTGGAGAAGAGGGACCGGAAGATTCAGAAGCGGGCAGTCAACTCCGTTGAACCGGCAGTGCCCCGTTACTTACGCTGGTCTGAGCAGCCAATCATATGGAGCAGGGAGGATCACCCACCCTGGGTTGATAACCCGGGTCAGCTGGCATTGGTGGTGGCACCTCAGGTGGGAGGTTATAAGTTCACCAAGGTACTCATGGATGGAGGGAGCAGCATTAATATCTTGTACTATGAGACCTTCCGTCGTATGGGATTGACAGACAAAAATCTCAAACCGTCCAATACGGTGTTCCATGCTGTGGTACCTGGCAAATTAGCATATCCTGTTGGTAAGATAGCTCTAGAAGTGGCCTTTGGAGATGATCATGATTCCAGGACGAGACGCTGACGTTTGAAGTGGTAAAGATCCAAAGTCCGTATCACGCCCTGTTTGGGCGGCCGGCCTACGCCAAGTTCATGGCACGGCCTTGTTATGTGTACTTGCAGCTCAAGATGCCGGGTCACAAGGGGACAATTACTGTTCATGGAAGCCGTCGTGTTGCTTTGGATTGCGAGGAAGGAGATGCGGCCTACGCAGAGTCGGTTTGTGCCATCGAGGAGCTGAAATTTTATAAAGAGAATGTTGATCCGGCAGATATGACTCCGTTGAAGAAGCCAACTATGGAGCATGATCCGGCCTTAAAGTTCAAATCGGCAGCTGAGACTAAGCTTGTTGACTTCGTGCCTGGCGATTCATCCAAGCAGTTCAACATCAGTGCCAATTTGGATCCTAAATAGGAAAGCGCGCTCATCGAGTTCATCTGTGAGAATCGGGACATCTTTGCATGGAAGCCTTCTGACATGCCAGGTGTACCGAGGCAACTCGTTGAGCACACTCTTAATGTGGATCCTAAATACAAACCAGTGAAACAGTTCCTCTGCTGGTTTAACGAAGAAAGACTCAAAGCTATTGGAGAAGAGGTAGCCAGGCTTTTGGCAGCTGGTTTTATTGTTGAAGTTTTTCACCCTGAGTACCTTGCTGGTCCGGTGCTGGTCCTTAAGAAAAACGGCACCTGGCGTATGTGTGTGGATTACACAGACCTTAATAAGGCTTGTCCAGCAGATCCTTTTGCCCTCCCCCGTATTGATCAAATCATTGATGCTACGGCGGGTTGCGAGCGTTTGAGTTTTTTGGATGCATATTCTGGTTATCATCGGATCAAAATGGCGGTTAAGGACCAGGAGAAGACGGCGTTCATCACTCCCTTTGGAGCCTTCTGCTATGTGTCTAGGCCCTTTGGGCTCAAGAGTGCCCAGGCAACTTATCAACGGTGTGTACAAAATTGCCTTCATAAGCAGATTGGCCGTAATGTACATGCTTATGTGGATGATATTGTGGTTAAGTCAAGGAAGAAGGAGACTCTGGTTGACGATTTGAAGGAAACCTTTGGTAACCTCAGGACCTACAAGATGATGCTCAATCCGGCCAAATGCGTTTTTGGTGTACCGGCAGGCAAGTTATTGGGTTTTCTGGTGTCCAACAGGGGAATTGAGGCTAATCCGGAGAAGATCACAGCCATCACCTCTCTGGCTAAACCGAAGTGTATCAATAACGTTCAACGTTTGGCTGGTCGGATTGCCGCATTGAGCCGGTTTATCAGTCGCCTTGGTGAGAAGGCAATTCCTTTGTATCAGATGTTGAAGAAAACAGATCAGTTGGTCTGGAGTTCTGCTGCTGATCAGGCATTTGAGGACTTAAAGCGGCAATTAGCCAACCCGCCTGTACTTGCCGCTCCCGTTGACAAGGAGCCGCTGCTACTATATGTTGCTGCTAATGCTCGCGTAGTCAGTGTGGCCATTGTGGTAGAGCGGAAGGAGGCAGGTAAGGAGCATCCGGTACAACGTCCGGTTTACTATATCAGTGAGGTACTTATTGAATCCAGGCAAAGGTATCCGCATTGGCAGAAGCTGGTATATGGAGTTTTCATGGCAAGCCGGAAGCTAAAGCAGTATTTTCAAGGGCACCCCATCACAGTGGTCAGTTCTGCTCCTTTAGGCGATATCATCCAGAACCGGGAGGCGACTGGTCGGATTGCCAAGTGGGCTATAGAGCTTGGGCCGCACGGGTTAAAGTATGTACCCCGAACGGCGGTGAAGTCTCAAGCACTTGTTGATTTCATCAATGATTGGACGGAGCTGGAAGCACCTGAAGAGAAGCCGGATCACACATATTGGACCATCCATTTTGACGGATCCAAGCATTTGGAGGGCTCGGGGGATGGAGTCGTATTAACTTCCCCACGAGGTGACAAGTTCTGTTATGTTCTCCGCTTAATGTTCCCTTGTACTAACAATGCAGCTGAGTATGAAGCCTTGCTCCGTGGTCTTCGGATGGCTAAAGAGATGAATCTAAGCCGAGTTAAGTGCTTCGGTGACTCGGACCTAGTGGCTCAATAGGTATCTGGCACTTGGGATTCTAAGGACCCACTCATGGCCGCATATCGTCGTGAGGTAGATAATGTGGCAGGTCACTTCAAGGGCTATCAAGTGGACCACGTGGACCGTCGGAAAAATGTAGCAGCGGACGCTTTAAGCCGGTTGGGCTCTCAGCGTAAACCGGTCCCGCCTAATGTTTTTCTTGATGTGCTGCACAACCCGTCGGTCAAGCTCCCTGGTGAAGTGGATTTGGCTATTCCTGATCCGGAGGCTCAATTGGTGGCAGCTCTACACGTTATTCCGGATTGGACGCTTCCTTATCTTGCGTACATGAACCGGGGTGAGCTACCAGAGGATGAAATCTTGGCCCGGCAGATAATCCGGCGATCCAAGTCCATGACTATTGTTGATGGCGAATTGCATCATTGCAGTGTTTCAGGGGCGTTTCAACGCTGCGTGTCTCCTGAAGAAGGCTGTGAAATTTTGCGTGAGATCCACGAAGGAGATTGTGGTCATCACGCCGGTTCAAAATCCTTAGTGGCTAAAGCGTTCCGCCATAGTTTTTACTGGTTAACTGCTCATGCTGACGCGGAGGATCTGGTCAGACAGTGTGACAGTTTCCAAAAGTTTTCAAGACGCGCTCATGTGCCGGCTCAAGAATTAAGGATGATTCCAATCACTTGGCCGTTTGCAACTTGGGGGCTGGATATGGTTGGGCCTTTCAAAAGGTCCAAGGACAAGAAGACCCACCTCCTGGTGGCGGTTGACAAGTTTACAAAGTGGGTGGAGGCAGAGCCTGTTAGCAAGTGTGATGCGGCCACGGCGGTTCATTTCATCAAAAAGGTGATTTTCCGGTTTGGTTTTCCACACGGTATCACTACAGACAATGGTACCAACCTATCCAAAGGTGCCATGAAGGAGTTCTGTGAACGTGAGCACATCTGCCTTGACGTCTCATCAGTGGCGCACCCACAGTCCAATGGTCAAGCAGAAAGAGCTAATCAGGAAATCTTGAGAGGCATCAAACCCCGGCTTATGGTTCCTTTGCAGAGGATGCTGGGTTGTTGGGTGGAAGAGTTGCCATCTGTGTTATGGAGCATCAATACCACACCAAACAGATCAACAGGATACATGTCGTTCTTCATGGTCTATGGAGCGGAGGCGGTTCTCCCTAGTGATATCCGTCACGATTCACCTCGTGTGGCGGCTTATGTTGAAGCGGACAACGAGACAGCACGGCAAGACGCTTTGGACCGGTTGGATGAAGAGCATGACATAGTAGCTGCCCGCTCGGCGATTTACCAACAGGATCTTCGTCGTTATCACAGTCGCCGAATCAGAACCAGAACCTTTCAAGAAGGAGATTTGGTGCTTCGGCTCATCCAAGATCAGACTTATATGCATAAGTTATCCCCACCTTGGGAGGGACCTTTCGTGGTCAGCAAGAATCTGCGCAACGGGTCAAACTATCTGATTGATATTCGAGAGCATAAAGACTCACGCACATCAGAGGTGGAGACCAACAGGCCATGGAACAGAGCTCATCTTCGGCCTTACTATACCTGAGCCATCGGCTCTACTTATGTACATACTATAACAATGTATATATTATGATTAATATAATAAACCAGAGCCTCAGCTAAAGCGGGGTATCTGTTCTTTTACATCATGCGTGGTTACACGGAGTTGTTCTATCTTAAAGCGGTCTCCGGTTTACCCCTTGAAAGTTTTATAAAAATCACTTGGGGGCTTGATCGTGTCCGAACCAATGCAACACCTTTTGATAGGCAAAAGCCACCAGATCACTTGGGGACATGGTCAAGTCTGAACCAGTCACGCCTCTTGATCGGGCTAAGGCCATAGAATCACTTGGGGGCTTGGTCGAACCCGAACCATTGCCACGCCTCTTGATCGGCATAATGCCACGGTTTCATTTGGGGACCTGGCTGACATGAACCATAGCTACACCTATCGGGAGCTTGGTCGTGTCCGACCATGGTAACACCATCTGATCGGCTCAGTAAAGCCTCTTTTTCGCAAACGGTTTTATCATTGCCTTTGCTTCAATGTTTTTTCTTAATAACTGTCGTTTTATGTTTTGCGTTTTGTAAACCGACAACGTTTTAAACCGTTTCATACTATCCATTGACATAACACGGTCCATTTTTTCCGGAGATTATTTGCCCGGTTTTACTTTTTTGTTAATATCCCATGATGGAGTAACAAGGGTGTTTATGGTAACCCGTCACGGTTTACATGATAAACCGGCATTGTATACACAGGAGCTATTTTCTCCTTTGACGGTACAGGTTTATAGACCTCCGCTTCAAGATTGGTTAAGCCAACTTCATGACCAACGATGGCAGGTATTTTGTATCACAAAATTTGATCATATACCTCAATTTCCTTGCATACATATATGAGAAGATCACAAACCGGCTAGCGGTACAACCGCTGTGGTAGTTTAAGATTTTATGATTACAGGAGATGTAGATTGAAGGTTTCGATCTTTCAAACAAAAGTATCAGCACTGATGCATGAAGGCATCTCAGAAGCAAGAGTATTGACTATCCTATTACAAGGCAACGTGGTGCCCAAATAAGATCATTGTTTTCTTGGCGGAATATAACAAAGCAGCCATTTAAACCGGCCTCCGGTTCAAGCTTGGTCGCCGCCCTGATTTGATGGTTGTGGGTCCTCCTGCGCAGCTTCAGCTTCTTCTTCCCTACCCAGTGGCTGGAAATCAACAGTGGTCCAATTGATTCCCATTAGGGTTTGAAAGACAGCTTCTTCATGGATCAGGGATGACGGTTCAATATCAGGGGCGTAAGTGTGCTTACGGATTGGAGGGATCAGATTCTCCACTTCAGGGATTGGTGCAGCCACTCGTTTGTTCTGATTGTTATATTGAGCTTGATAATGCGTCAGGTCTGCCTCTTCCGCCAATTGGCAAGCCAGAGGGCGCACCGCCTGGTTTATTGCTCTCAGGTCTTCCTCATTGAACTCCGAGCCATCTTCCTTCAAACTGGGATAACCTTGAGCTGCCTCAATAGGATCAAAATCCGTCACACATGCTTTTGCCCGAATTAAGGCATTGATGGCACCGGTTCGAGCAGCAGATTTCTTCAGCTCTGCAATCCGGGCGGGAAGCATTGACAACCTCTTCAGAGTATCTTGAATTAAAGAAGGCGCCGGATTGTTATGTGATGCAGTAGAGATGATCCGCTGCGCCCCGGTATACAGCTGTTCGATTGAGGTATATGCGGCCTTCAACTTCATTCGAACATCTGACCCCAAGTGACCAATGCGTGTGCCTACAACATTATAAAGAGTTCACAAACTGGACCTATCATAGGAAGGTCAAATTATTACAGAAGTCAAAGGGAGCTTACCAAAGATGGCTGCAGTCATGGCATGTACTTGCCGCTTTATGCTGGTTAACTCATCTACCACCAGTTTAAGGGCGGCTTCAGCAGTTTCAATTTTCTTGGTCAAAGCGGCCTTTTCTGTGGCCCAATCCGTCCGCTCTTTCTGGAAGCTCTCCTTCAGCTGTTCCATGACGCTTAAAGCACTGGTCAACTCCTCTTTCGCCTTTGAGGTTTCAGCTTGTTGGGACTTCAAGTTCTCTTGAAGATCGGCGAGTTGGTTTTCTTTGGTCTTCAGCTCAGCCTGCATACAGACAGTCATATAACTCAACAAACGGTACAAGAATTGAAGCACCAACCACATAACAAGTTATGCACTTGGCACTTGGGGGCTAATGCATATTTGATCTTCATCTGTCAATTGATTGCAAAAGTCCCAAGCTCAATACAAGTATTCAACTTGGCACTTGGGGGCTAATGGCTATTTGCTCAAATAAATTCTGGTGCTTAAGTCCCGGTTTAACTATATTAAGTTGAACCGGCCCTTGGGGGCTATATCAGTGAATTTCAAAGCATTCAGTTTTATCATAATAAGTCCCGGTTTACAAGAGGATTGCCAAACCGGCCCTTGGGGGCTAGGAGAGTTGACAAAATTGAAGTATCCAAGCAGGAAAAAGCACATGGAAGTTACCTCAAGTTTTTCTTTCATCAAATTCACCAGACCGGCTTCATAGTCACGGCTGGTATACAGCCGGTTCAAGTAGCCGGAATGAAGGTCTTGGGCATTCAGAGCGGCGTAAGACGCCATGTCAACATTCCACTTGCCCTTGCTCATTGTGGCAAATTCGTCCTTGGCAGTATGTTTGGACAAAGCGACAGGATTGCTTGGTTTGGTATGACCAACACCAGTGATAACAACTTCATCATCCTGGGCGTCACCGGTTTGCACTGGGGCTGTCGGCTTACCAGTAGCTTTGGATGGGCTGGTGGATTTTTCAATCCGGATGGGACTTCTAGGCTGGTCCGCAGGGCCAGAGGCGTCAACATGCCTTTCTTCAGCAATAAAAACCTCATCTTGCATTGACGGGTCGTTGGTCACATCTTCACGGATAGCCGCTTCAAGATCTGGGGTGTTGTTCGGTTCAGGGACAGTTTCTTTTTCGGCCGCTTTATCCAGGCGAGCCTTCTTACTTGGCCTAGGTTTGGCACTGAAAGGAGTAATCAAGATCAAATACAGGATATGTTCCAACATGATGTATCAGAAATATTATGATAAGTATAGCTTACCCAAGCACCGTCTTGAGTGGTGGCAGCTGAGTAGCTGATGACTCGCCAGAGGATGAGTGGGAAGTAACCTGATAATCGGAGTCGGACGGATTAAGAGGTTGACGTTAACAGCCCGCTTTAGGACAAACACTGACAAGCAAATTAGAGACCTCTGAACAGCGTTTCAGAACCGGACTGTTCGATAAACCGGCGGAGGTAACTACCTGGCCGCTATGCCGGGTTGTGCGGCGAGCTTCGTGCTGTTGGGTCTTCATAAGAAATTTGGGATCCAAGTAAGCAAGAGGATGAGAAAATTTAACTTTCCGGTTTGCCTGGCGGATTTTTAGTGAAGGCAAAGGATTCGAATCAGAAGAAAGAGAGATTACCTCTGCAGCATCAGCATGGCTGGCTTCGGCATCATCCTGACAAATATTATCATCAATAAGGCGCATGAAAATTAAGCCAAGTGAATCAAGTTCTACCTCAAGGTCTGGGTTACCCACATCATCGTCAGCGGGCGGATTAGAAGATGCAGTGGTTTTCCTCTTATGAGCAGGCCTCTCAATAACCTTGGTCTTTGGCCGGATTGGTCTTTCCGTTTTGTCTGGCTTTTCCGGTTTTCCTGAGGAAGCTTTGTCACACCCTGATTTTCATGCCACAACACTTAAGCTAATAAATCATGATAAAATGTGGTTTGACAAAAACTTTTGAGTGTTTGGATTTTTGCTTGATTTGATTTTTGTGTGTTGTTTGCAAGTGCTCTAAAAATTAAATAAAGCCTCCAACTCTTATACTCCTTCTCCTTGATCCAAAACCTCTTCCCAATGATCATGCCATGTGTATAGTGCAATATAGTATTTTCTTACAAAAATAATTTGGCCAAATAGTATTTTCAAAAATTAGTTTATCCAAAAACCCCTTGATTGAGGATTGCACTGCAAGTACTTAATTAAGGGCAGTAAACATCTTTCCAAAAATATTTTTGGCTCCTATTAGATATAGGTTACCCAGAAACCACAAAAAATATAATTTTAACAGTTATTTTCCTATTTTATTTAAAGGCTTTTTCTTAAGGCCAGAAATGGTCTTAAATAGGTTAAAATTATTTTAAAGCTTTAAAAATATTTGAGAAAAATTAGGGAGACTCAATGGACATATGTTTTCCATATATATGAGTTTCAACATATGGTCATGATCAAAATATTGGACAAAACCTCCCAAAACCATTTCTGCTCATTTCACGGATTAGAAATATTTCTACAGGAAATATTTTCTTAAAAATCCAAGAAAAAATCTACCAAGTCACATATGACATTTTTGATGATCTTGCCATGTACCATGTCATGGAGAATAGAATAACCCCATGAAACCCTCTCAAAACCACTTCTGTCCTTTTTCAAGTTTGAACATTTTTGCACTGTCAAACATGTCCAAATGCTCTCAAACTTGGTGCACATGCTCAAATGGTGTAATAATGCATCTAGACCAAATGGCACAAGTTGGAAAGAATTTTATCTTGATCAAAGTACCCCAAAACCCTCTCTGACCAGAATCAAGTTTGAACAAGTTTGTACTACCAACTTTCTCTCCTTGACCCCAACGTTTGTGAGAATGTTCACATGACCAAATGAGGCCACTACACCAAGTGGTGCATCAAGTAGAAATGATTTGCTCAACTAGATCTACACAAGTTCATTTCTGTTGATTTCTAGGGTTTACCAAAGTTACATTGGCCACTTTGCCCAAATGAGCTCCAAATTGGTGGAAGACCCTAATTATATGTGCCATTTCACCCTGTGGAGCCTCATACCAAATGGAGTTCATTTGTTTACCCAAACAAGCATCAAACACCTTCTGCCACTTTACCAAAATTCCATTTTTGACCTCTTCCACTAATCTCCATGGCCTCAACTTTCTACCACAGCTGCCCCAGGTCATCTCCTACATCCAGTAACTCTCCTTCTTCAACAGCTCAATTATTTGGGGGTGAAACCCATCTCTTTCTCTCTCTGTTTACCCATGGCAACTCCTCCTCTCTCTCTCTCTCATTTCTATATGCAGCCCCCCACCTAGCTCCTGACCACTCTAGAGCAACCAAGGAAGCTCCAGGACACAAGTGGACATGTCCCTGACCTTTTAAAAGCCATGCCGGCCATATGCATGCTCTGGAGCACGCTACAGTGCGCCCTTGCACTGTAGCTGCCCTCTGCCCAATGCCTCCAACCACCTCGGCCCTCCCCCACACGCCTGCCGACGTGCCTCGACATCCGCAACAAGCCACACGGAGCTGCGACTAGCGCCTAGTCGTACCCGTCACCCCGGCGACCGCCCGCCCTCGTCGTCGCTGTCGCTCCCCTCCTCGTCACTCTTGCTCGAGGAGGAGCCTTCGCTGCCGGAGGAGCTATCCACGCAGCACCGGGCCCGGGTGCCGAGGTCCCCGAAGACCTTGACGGAGAGCAGATCGCCCTCCATCAGCTTGAAATGGAGGGTGAACCCCGCCGTCAAGCTATGGATCCGGGCGAACGACTTCCACCCTCGGCCCAGGCACATCACGCCGGGGGATCGGGATACGACGTGGACTCGCGTACCACTGATCCCGCAGCCCCTCATGCGCAGCCTCAGCGTCTCGTGTTTTTCCGCCTCCAAGACATCCGCGAAGGGGGCCGGGAGGTGGAGGCGACGGCGAGGCGCCCGGCGCAGCCTGATAATGAACTCGCAGGGGTCGTCCCCGAGATGAACCGCCGGGGGAAACGGAGCCGCCGGCGGAGGCGAGGCCGGCACGCCGCCCTGCCCGCCTCGAGCGCCTCGACCCCGTCCACGACCTCGTCCGCGACCTCGCCCCCTCCCCCTTCCCCTTACGATTGGCTCCGCCGCCGCGGGTGCAAGAGGGGGAGGGGCTCGCTGCCTGGCGGCAACCCTTGCCGCCACCGAAGAAGGACCAGGGTTCCCTTCCTCCATGACAGCTGGGGAGAGGGGACCAGGGATCTAAGAGAAGGAAGGAGGAAGGAGTGCGGACCCTCTTCATCCCCTTCTGCTCCTTATAAAGGGGCGGAGTGGGGGCTCGGCCGCCCCGCCCAACCAATCAAAGCAGAGGAAGGGCAGGCGAAGGGGCCGACCCTCTACTTCGACCCGCGTCGGCCCGGCTTCCTGCCTCCACCACCGCGACCCCAAGCGCATGGAGGACGCGTGGCAGACGAGTAGGGCCGAGGCGACTGATGAGGCGACCTCTCTCTCCCCCACTCGAAAGTGGGGGCGGACGTTTCGCTTCCCCAAATAAAGGAGATCATGCCCGACGTGACGCATGCCTGCGGGCCTCAAGCCCCGCGCACGCCACCCACGTCACGCACGCCTCGCCCCCCCCCCCCCCCCACGACGCCGCGATAAGCGCGCGCCACTTGGGGAGGGCGCGACGAGCACGGAGTTAAGGAGCAGCGCAACCCAGGCCATGCGTGCCCGTGCACTGTTAGGGCCTGGCCCAACAACGCTCGGCACCGTGTATGGCCCAGACCCGGGGGCTCCTGTCGGTGTACTAAAGTAGGGGTACCTTAGTACCCCGAACTTGTGCACGGGCAGTAGTAGCCTCCCGCGGCAAGGCCTGCCAGGGGAGCGACAAGAGTCTCCACGGCCCGCTCCGGGCCGGACGAAGCCCAAGTGATCGAGCCTAGAAGACCAAGCCCCGGCGAGAGGAGCTTGCCGGGTCGAGAAGGCAAGGTCCGGCAAGAGGATCTTGCCGGGCCAAGACGACAAGGCCCCGGCAAGAGGAGCTTGCCGGGACGACTAAGCCGAAGCACCAAGGCCCCGATGGGAGGAGCTCGCCGGGACGGCCAAGCCAAGGCACCCCAAGAGAAGCCCGCCGCGGCGCGCCACGCGCCCCGGCAAGGCCTGGCGAGCGGCAAGCTCCCAGGTGCGGCAAGCCGCTTGCCGCGGCAAACCACCACATCAGGCCCGCGCTCCAGCTCACCTGCCCACGCGTCGCTCTGGGGCTTCCCCGGAGGCACGTGGCGGGACGCCGCGCAACCTGAGACGCGCGGTGGCATGCAACGTTGACAGAGTCGCCCCCGTGGCGAGCGGAGGCGCTCCTAACGGTCCGCCTCGGCACTGTTCAGGCGATCCAGACAGGCATTTAATGCCTTTGTCCCCCGCCGTCAGAGTTAGGTGCGATAGCACTGTGCGGCCACTATTCCCACAATCCCTTGCCGTTTTTACCCTCACCTGCGTCGCTCCCTGTGGGAAACCCCTTGGCATATAAAAGGAGGCCCATGCGCACGTAGGGGAGGGATCGGACCCAATAGGCCCTCGCCTACGTCCAGCTCCAACTTACTGTAGCTTCTTGCGCTCCAGAGCAAGAACCCGAATCAACCAGACATGCAGCAGTAGGGTTTTACGCATCCATGCGGCCCGAAGCTGGGTAAAATCGTTGTGTGTGTGTGTCGCCTCGATCTGCTCTTTGTGCATCCTCTCCCTTGCCGAACCGACAAGGGGCTCCGTCCCCATAGGTGCTCGTGGAGGCCGATATCCCCCGACATCTTTGGCGCGCCAGGTAGGGGGAAGTCGAGGTTGTGTGAATCAGATCCGGCGTGAAAGCTCCGGAGGTGACCGGCCCGTCAGCGTCGAACCCACCGCCCATGGAGCAGACGAGTGGTGGGGAGGACGCCGGCGGAGGAACGGGCACCGTCGAACCAGTTCTTGCTCCCGCGGCGTCTGAGCTCGCCCCGCGTCCCGCTCAGGAGGCGCAAAACCAGCAGCGTCATGGTACCCATGGTACCATACGCTCGCTGGACCCGGGCCACGCTGGTGGATCCCAGGGCGCTCAGGATCGGCATGTGATCCAGCGTACCGGGACGAGCGTCGCGCGGCTGCCTGGACCGGGTGCTGCTCCTTCTAACGTGGTTAGGAGTTCGAGCACATCCCGCTCCTCGCGCCGCTCGCCACCTCTGCCCGCCACCCCAGCGGAAGCTCTCGCGCGAGCCCAGCTGCTCCTAGACTACCCTCCAACGGCGGACAAGCTCGACGGCTGGAGGGCAACCATCCAGAGCCTCATCGGTTTCGCCAACGGTGACACTCCGCGGCAGCACAGCGTGTCGCAGCCGCGGCCAGTCTCCCAGGCGAGAACCGATGGCGCCAAGAACGGCGGGGGCGCGACCACCGTGCACTCCCCGCCCCAGAGGCCACGGTCGCCGACTCGCCGGGTTCACCTCAACGACGACTCCACCGCGTCGTCGAACCCGCGAACTCGCCGCGACCAACGCCAAGTCCTTCACGAACGAAGGGAAGAAGACGCTCGAACCCGCATCGAGCGCAGAAGAGAGGCGCGGCGTCAATCAGACCAGCGCGTTGGGCCCACTGGGGACATGCACGCGCCGGGGGAACCAGGCAAACTGCCGTATTCGGTAGGTTGCCCTGCGTTCACCCGCGAGCTGCGACAAGTCCAGTGGCCCAGCACAAAGAACTTCAAGCCCGACGTGCCCGAGAAGTACGACGGCAAGTCGCATCCGTCTGAGTTCCTCAGCATCTACACCATTGCGGTGCAGGCTGCCGGGGGACGAGACGATAAGATCCTTGCCAACTACTTCCCGCTGGTACTCAAGCCCAACGTCAGATCCTGGCTCATGCACTTGCCGGACGGCTCCATCTCCTCCTGGCTAGATCTATGCCATCAGTTCGTGGGCGCCTTCACGGGCGGCCACAAACCCCATGGCCAGGCGAGCGACCTCCATCTGCTTGTTCAGAAGGAGGGGGAGCCTTTGCGCAAGTTCATCCAGAGGTTCAGCCGTGTGCAATACAACATCCCAGACGTCCACCCCACCGCGGTGATCAGCGTGTTCCATCAGAACGTGCGTAACCGCAGGATGCGGGAGGAGATGGCGATGTGCAAAATCAAGGAGATCAGCGAGCTTTACGCCCTGGCCGACAAGTGTGCACGCGCTGAGGAGGGGAGGCGGCTTCCCGGAGAAAGTGTTAGAGAAGGAGACTCCGACAGTGAAGGTACCGCCCCGGCAAGGAGAAGCCGGCGGCGGAACGGCAAGAAGAAGAAAAACCCAGAGGTACTAGTTGTCGAGAAGTCCGGCAGCGAGGGCTCCGCCAAGAAAGCCCAGGCGGGAGGCCCCGGCAAGGAGGTTGCCGGGTGCGCCAACTGCCGGGCGGTGGCGGCTGCCGATAGGCGGGACGGTACCGACAAGAAGTACTGCAAGATCCACCGCACCAGGGGCCACGACCACCAGAGTTGCAAGCAAGTCGAGCGACTCGTCGACCTGCAAAAGGCCGAGTACGCACGACGCGACAAGGAGAGGGCCCAAGCAGGTGGCGGGGGATCCGGCACGAAGCGTCCCGGCCCCGGGGAGCGCCGCGGCAAGCACAAGCAGCGGCAAGCAGACAGACCTCCCCGGGGCCGCGACAAGAGCGAAGACGAAGACGACGACGAAGACATGGAAGACCCCGAGACCAGTGAGCAGGAGTTTCAGAAAGCCACTGAGGTCTTGTGTGTGGACGGCGGTGCCTCCCTGCACGCTTCCCGCCACCAGCTTAAACGGTGGGTGCGGGAGGTCAATGCAGTGGAGCCACCCGTCGAGTCACGCAGACCCCTGAGATGGTCCGGCACGCCTATCATCTTCGACATTGAGGACCACCCTGATCGCACAACCGCGGTCGGGTGCTTGCAGATGTTGGTCTCCCCAACGATCCGCAACCTAAAGGTCACTAAGATGCTAGTTGACGGCGGGGCCGGCTTGAATCTGATCTCCTCTGCTGTTCTCCAGAGACTCCAAGTTCCCGACAGCGAGCTCGAAGAAACCGACACATTCCAAGGAATCAACCCGGGAAGGAGCAAGCTGAAGGGAAAGATCACGCTGCCGGTAACATTTGGCAGCGAGCTGAATTTCAGAACTGAGAAGGTCACCTTTGACGTCGCCGACCTTCCGTTGCCTTACAACGGGATCCTCGGCCGACCAGCACTCGCCAAGTTCATGGCGGCCTCTCACTATGCGTATAACATGCTCAAGATGCCCGGCCCGATAAGCGTCATTTCTGTCCCCGGCGACAAGAAGGATGCCCTTATCTGCGCCGACCAGTTATACCGGGACGCAACAGCGGCAACGGCCCGTGGTCCGCCCGCTGCTGGAGCTTCCGGGGGAAAGAAGAAGTCCGGCAAGTGCTCTGGCGCCCACTCCGGCAAGCGCGCCTCTTCGGAGTGCTGCGCTGCCGTCGAGGACGTGCCATCGAGCCCCGCCGGCAAGAAGACCAAGTCCGGCAAGTGCTCTGGCGCCCACTCCGGCAAGCGCGCCTCTTCGGAGTGCTGCGCTCCCGTCGAGGACGTGCCCTCGAGCCCCGCCGGCAAGAAGGCCAAGCCCGGCGAATGCTCTGGTGCCCACTCCGGCAAGCGCGCCTCTTCGGAGTGCTACGCTGCCATCGAGGATGTGCCATCGAGCCCCGCCGGCGAACACGAGAAGACGACGACTGCTCCACCCGCGACCAAGAAGGTGCCCGCCAAGGAGGACGGCACTGGTGGTACCTTCACCATTAGTGCCACTCTCGGCCCCAAATAGGAA
This sequence comes from Aegilops umbellulata, assembly GCA_032464435.1. NCBI lineage: Eukaryota > Viridiplantae > Streptophyta > Magnoliopsida > Poales > Poaceae > Aegilops > Aegilops umbellulata. The sequence continues at coordinate 285,207,037 of CP136055.1, read as the reverse complement.
GGCGCGCTCGTCGCTTTCCTGCAGGCGAATGTCGATGTGTTTGCCTGGCAACCATCAGACATCCCCGGCGTTCCCAGGGAAGTGATTGAGCACCACCTTGCCGTCTGTCCTCATGCGCGGCCCGTCAAACAAAAGGTCAGGAAACAAGTGGTGGAGCGCCAAGAGTTTATCGCGGAGGAAATCAAGAAGTTGGAAGCGGCAGGCCTCGTCAGAGGCGTGCTCCATCCGACGTGGTTGGCCAATCCTGTCGTCGTGCGCAAGGCAAACGGGAAGTGGAGGCTTTGCATCGATTTCACCGATGTCAACAGAGCCTGCCCTAAAGATCCATTTCCCTTGCCGCGCATCGACCAGATTGTTGACTCTACGGCCGGATGCGACCTGCTTTCATTCCTTGACGCCTACTCCGGGTACCACCAGGTCTTCATGGCCGAAGAAGACGAAGAGAAGACTGCGTTCATCACTCCGTGCGGCACGTACTATTTTGTGCGGATGCCTTTTGGACTAAAGAACGCGGGCTCGACATTTGCGAGGGTTGTCCACACTGCTTTTGAGCCACAGATCCACAGAAATGTGGAGGCCTACATGGACGACATTGTGGTCAAGAGCAGAGACAAGGCAACCTTGGTACAAGACTTGGAAGAGACCTTTGCAAACTTGCGCAAGATCAGCCGCAAGCTCAACCCCGAGAAGTGCGTGTTCGGAGTTCCCTCCGGCAAGCTTCTCGGGTTCTTCGTGTCTCAGCGTGGGATCGAAGCCAACCCCGACAAGATCCAGGCCATCGAGCAGATTGAAGCACCAACGCGTGTCAAGGACGTGCGAAGACTTGCCGGCTGCGTGGTGGCTCTCAGCAGATTTATTTCCAGGTCCGCGGAATGCGCCCTGCCATTTTTCAAAATCTTGAAAAAGGCAGGTCCAGTAAAATGGACTCCGGAAGCGGAGGCTGCGCTGCAAGACTTGAAAAAATACCTGTCCTCCGCCCCTATACTTGTCGCGCCTAGACCACAAGAGAAGTTGCTGCTCTACCTAGCGGCAACCAATCAAGTGGCTAGTGCCGCGTTAGTTGCGGAGAGGGAAGCTGATGACGAGCCAGCAGCCACGGCAAGCGCGTCCGGCGGCAAGCAGGGGGCTTCCCCGTCAAGCTCTGGCCCCGGCAAGGGCGGATCCGCGCAAGCGCAAGGGGAAGTGCAGAGGAAGAGGATGGTGCAGCACCCAGTTTACTTCGTCAGTTCCCTCTTGCAGGGGGCTAGGTCGAGGTACTCTGGTGTGCAGAAATTGCTCTTCGGCCTCCTCATGGCCTCGAGGAAGCTGCGCCATTACTTCCAAGCACACGAGATCACAGTGGTCACTCGCTTTCCGCTTAAGAGGATACTGCAGAATCCCGAAGCGACAGGCAGGATTGTCGAGTGGGCACTAGAACTGTCAAGCTTTGGCCTCAAGTTTGAGAGCACATCGACCATCCAGAGCCGAGCATTGGCAGAATTCATAGCAGAGTGGACGCCGACACCAGACGAAGAAATTCCAGAGACGAGCATCCCGGGCAAGGAAGCAACCAAAGAGTGGCTGATGTACTTTGATGGTGCCTTTTCACTGGAAGGCGCCGGTGCCGGCGTGCTGCTCATCGCGCCCACCGGAGAGCACCTCAAGTACGTCGTCCAGATGCACTTTCCCAAGGAGCAAGCAACCAACAATACGACAGAATATGAAGGTTTGCTCGCCGGTCTCAGGTTCGCGGCGGAACTTGGGATCAAGAAGCTCATTGTCAGGGGTGACTCGCAGCTCGTCGTTCGCCAAGTGAACAAGGATTACCAGTGCCTGTTGATGGAAGCTTACGTTGATGGAGTGAGGAAGCTGGAAGAGCGCTTTGACGGCCTGCAAATGGAATACCTTCCAAGAGCAGAGAATGACATCGCCGACGGCCTGTCAAAATGCGCCGCACTAAAGCTACCTGTGGAACCAGGGACCTTTGTGCTCAAGCTGACTCAGCCATCCGTGACGCCATCGACTGGGCCAAGCAAGAAGAGAAGACCGGTCTCTGACGGCTCTCTCCCGGCAGAGCTTCCCGAAGCCGCCGCCAAGAGAGTCCCCGAGATCGACGCCAAGAGTGTTGAGGAGCTGTCTGCTCCGGCAAGCCCCAGGGTTTGCCCTGACGAAGCAGGCGCTCCCGGCAAGCCACGCCCCGGCAAGCCTGCCGGGGAACGTCAAGCTCCGGCTGAGCCCCAAATCCTCGCCGTGGAAGCTGATGTTCCCGCAGCTGCCGACATGCCTCTAGTCCTCGTCGTCGAGCCACAGGCTCCGACGTGGGCACAGCAGATCGTCCGATTCCTCCAGACAGGAGAGCTTCCCGAAGAACAAGAAGAAGATGAAAGAGTAGCCCGGCAGTCCAGTATGTACCAGTTCGTCGACAGCGCACTGTACAGAAGAGGACGCAATGAGGTGAAATTGAAGTGCATCCACCGGGAAGACGGACAGAAGCTGTTGGCAGAGATACACGGAGGCATATGTGGGCACCACATTGGCGCCAGAGCACTTGCCGGAAAGGCGTTCCGGCAGGGCTTCTTCTGGCCCACAGCCCTCCAGGATGCAACTGCACAAGTAACCAAGTGTGAAGCGTGCCAGTTCCATTCCAAGAAGATACACCAGCCAGCTCAAGCTCTCCAGACGATCCCTTTATCCTGGCCCTTCTCGGTCTGGGGGCTCGATATCCTCGGCCCCTTCCCCCGATCCGTCGGGGGCTTTGAGTACTTGTTCGTCGCCATCGACAAGTTCACAAAGTGGCCAGAAGTGGAACCAGTGAGGAAGGTGACCGCCCAGTCCGCGATCAAATTCTTCAGGTCGATTGTTTGCCGCTTCGGGATCCCCAACAGGATCACCACCGACAATGGTACGCAGTTCACAAGCCACGCCTTCATGCAGTACACCCAAGATCTCGGCACCAAGGTCTGCTTCGCTTCTGTTGCTCATCGCCGGAGCAACGGTCAAGCGGAAAGGTCCAACGCCGAGGTACTGCGCGGGCCCAAGACCAGAAGTTTTGACAAGCTGCTCAAGCGCGGACGGAACTGGATCGAGGAGCTGCCGGCGGTTCTTTGGTCGGTCAGAACGACACCAAATCGAGCCACCGGCCAGACACCATTTGCTCTAATCTATGGAGCAGAAGCAGTTACCCCCACGGAACTCGTATACGGGTCACCTCGAGTGCTCGCTTATGATGAGCTTGAGCAAGAGCGGTCGCGTGAAGATGACGCACTGCTCCTCGAGGAGGATCGTCTCCAGGCCGCTGTGCGATCCGCTCGCTACCAGCAAGCTCTGCGTCGCTACCATAGCCGCAAAGTTAAGGCCAGGAGCCTCGAGGAAGGCGACCTTGTTCTTCGGCGCGTTCAATCGGCCAAGATACACAACAAGTTGACGCCGAAGTGGGAAGGCCCTTACCGGGTGAAACGAGTCACGAGGCCCGGCGCCGTCCGCCTCGAGACCGAACATGGTACTCCGGTGAGCAATTCCTGGAACATTGAGCATCTTCGCAAGTTTTACCCGTAAGGCGCGGTTGTCGGACCCCGTCCGGCAACCAACTCTTTGTACAAAAGTCTTGCCGCAGACGCATGTAATCCTTTGTACAAAGCCAGGCGCAGACCCTGGCCGCAATTACGCGCTGGGGCCCCCCAAGTTTTAGCATGCATGCTGAGTCGAGTCTCGTCCTTGGTTAGGGTCGATAGTGCCTAACAGTCGCTAACCCCTAACTTGGAGGTCGAGTCCGCGTCTTTTTCCCGTCCTTTCCCTTTGGCTCGCGGGAACCGCCTACCCTTGCCGAGCCGCTCAAGGACGAAGAAGGGGAGAAGGATGAGCCAGCACCCGCCCCCCGACAAGCCAGAGTTGCCGGGGGCTGCAACCTCAGATAAGTCTTTACATCCCTTATCATGCATTCTCTCGTGAGCTGCGGAAAGTGAAAACCTTGCTTCCTCCAAAAAAGTTGCCGTGCTCTCTTAAACGGCAAACCCCGGAGCGCGTTCCCGGGGCCCGCTTTGGATAGTAGCCGCGGTGGCGAGGGGAGGAAGTGAGGGGCCAGAACCCGCCTTCTCCCTGCCTCCGCCTAGAGCGGGAGAAGGGCCAAGAGGCGCGGGGGACGGCAGGGTCCGTTGCCGGGCGGGGAAGTGTCTATCTTAACGATACAAAGGGTCCGCCCCTTGCCGCGGGATGTACCCGCGAGACAAATGATCCGGCAAACAACCCCTTTTCATTAAAAACATTCCACTCAGGTACAGTTCAGAGAGAATGAAAAACATGAAAGATGGGATTACAAGATTTTAATGCAACCAAGGCCCGAGGGCTTACAAGATAAAAAGAGATAAGGTGCCCGTAATCCCTTTCTTGTCTCTCTCCTCAGGAGGTACAGCAAGGAGGCGAGAAGGGCAAAAGGGGCGCCTAGACGAGCTACGGGTGGCAGAAGACGCCAAGAGAGCGTCCGAGGCCCCACCCCGGAGCTCCGGAGACCAGAAGAAGACGGCGACGCCGGAAGCGGAGATCGAGAAGGAGGCGGCGGGATGTCGACACGCTGTCGAGGGCATCTAGCCCTCGTACTCTGAGTTGACGGCCTTGCCGCCAGCCTCTTCCGCAGCCTCGCCACTCCGGCAGCCCGAGAAGACGAAGCCCCGGCAAGAGGAGCTTGCCGGGCCGGAGAGAAGACCCCGGTGGTCGTCGCCGCGAGCAGGGGTGGTGACGGCGTCTGGGGCGAGGTTGGAAGATGAGGCAGCAGCCTTGCCGCCCATCCTCCTCCTCTTCCGCATCCTCCCTACGCCAGCCGCCCAAGGAGACGACCCCGGGGAGTTCACGGCGCCAGCGACGCGGACGATGGGGGCCGCCGGTGCCACGCGGAGCTGCGACTAGCGCCTAGTCGTACCCGTCACCCCGGCGACCGCCCGCCCTCGTCGTCGCTGTCGCTCCCCTCCTCGTCACTCTCGCTCGAGGAGGAGCCTTCGCTGTCGGAGGAGCTATCCACGCAGCACCGGGCCCGGGTGCCGAGGTCCCCGAAGACCTTGACGGAGAGCAGATCGCCCTCCATCAGCTTGAAATGGAGGGTGAACCCCGCCGTCAAGCTATGGATCCGGGCGAACGACTTCCACCCTCGGCCCAGGCACATCACGCCGGGGGCTCGGGATTCGACGTGGACTCGCGTACCACTGATCCCGCAGCCCCTCATGCGCAGCCTCAGCGTCTCGTGTTGTTCCGCCTCCAAGACATCCGCGAAGGGGGCCGGGAGGTGGAGGCGACGGCGAGGCGCCCGGCGCAGCCTGATGATGAACTCGCAGGGGTCGTCCCCGAGATGAACCGCCGGGGGACACGGAGCCGCCGGCGGAGGCGAGGCCGGCGCGCCGCCCTGCCCGCCTCGAGCGCCTCGGCCCCGTCCACGACCTCGTCCGCGACCTCGCCCCCTCCCCCTTCCCCTTACGGTTGGGTCCGCCGCCGCGGGTGCAAGAGGGGGAGGGGCTCGCTGCCTGGCGGCAACCCTTGCCGCCACCGAAGAAGGACCAGGGTTCCCTTCCTCCATGACAGCTGGGGAGAGGGGACCAGGGATCTAAGAGAAGGAAGGAGGAAGGAGTGCGGACCCTCGTCATCCCCTTCCGCTCCTTATAAAGGGGCGGAGTGGGGGCTCGGCCGCCCCGCCCAACTAATCAAAGCAGAGGAAGGGCAGGCGACGGGGCCGACCCTCTACTTCGACCCGCGTCGGCCCGGCTTCCTGCCTCCACCACCGCGACCCCAAGCGCATGGAGGACGCGTGGCAGACGAGCAGGGCCGAGGCGACTGATGAGGCGACCTCTCTCTCCCCCACTCGAAAGTGGGGGCGGACGTTTCGCTTCCCCAAATAAAGGAGGTCGTGCCCGACGTGACGCATGCCTGCGGGCCTCAAGCCCCGCTCACGCCACCCACGTCACGCACGCCTCACACGCCTCGCCCCCCCCCCCACGACGCCGCGATAAGCGCGCGCCACTTGGGGAGGGCGCGACGAGCACGGAGTTAAGGAGCAGCGCAACCCAGGCCACGCGTGCCCGTGCACTGTTAGGGCCTGGCCCAACAACGCTCGGCACCGTGTATGGCCCAGACCCGGGGGCTCCTGTTGGTGTACTAAAGTAGGGGTACCTTAGTACCCCGAACTTGTGCACGGGCAGTAGTAGCCTCCCGCGGCAAGGCCTGCCAGGGGAGCGACAAGAGTCTCCACGGCCCACTCTGGGCCGGACGGAGGCCAAGTGATCGAGCCTAGAAGACCAAGCCCCGGCGAGAGGAGCTTGCCGGGTCGAGAAGGCAAGGTCCGGCAAGAGGAGCTTGCCGGGCCAAGACGACAAGGCCCTTGCAAGAGGAGCTTGCCGGGACGACTAAGCCGAAGCACCAAGGCCCCGGCGGGAGGAGCTCGCCGGGACGGCCAAGCCAAGGCACCCCAAGAGAAGCCCGCCGCGGCGCGCCACGCGCCCCGGCAAGGCCTGGCGAGCGGCAAGCTCCCAGGTGCGGCAAGCCGCTTGCCGCGGCAAACCACCACATCAGGCCCGCGCTCCAGCTCACCTGCCCACGCGTCGCTCTAGGGCTTCCCCGGAGGCACGTGGCGGGACGTCGCGCAACCTGAGACGCGCGGTGGCATGCAACGTTGACAGAGTCGCCCCCGTGGCGAGCGGAGGCGCTCCTAACGGTCCGCCTCGGCACTGTTCAGGCGATCCAGACAGGCATTTAATGCCTTTGTCCCCCGCCGTCAGAGTTAGGTGCGATAGCACTGTGCGGCCACTATTCCCACAATCCCTTGCCGTTTTTACCCTCACCTGCGTCGCTCCCTGTGGGAAACCCCTTGGCATATAAAAGGAGGCCCATGCGCACGTAGGGGAGGGATCGGACCCAATAGGCCCTCGCCTACGTCCAGCTCCAACTTACTGTAGCTTCTTGCGCTCCAGAGCAAGAACCTGAATCAACCAGACATGCAGCAGTAGTGTTTTACGCATCCATGCGGCCCGAAGCTGGGTAAAATCGTTGTGTGTGTGTGTCGCCTCGATCTGCTCTTTGTGCATCCTCTCCCCTGCCGAACCGACAAGGGGCTCCGTCCCCATAGGTGCTCCTGGAGGCCGATATCCCCCGACAGCACCTTGGCGGGTGCGTCACGCTCTCCCGAAGCCACCGGTGTGCCGGGCATCGCCGGAGGTGGCCTGTGCCGCCGGAGCCCTCGCCCGCAAGCATTCGGCCCTGCCTCCCCTGCCTCGCGTCTGTTCCAGTGGGAGGTGGGGGACGAACCCGACCTGTGGGCCCCGCACGTCAGCGGCAAAGTGGGGCGGGCCCATGAGTTAAGTTGACACGGGCTCGTCCCGCTGACGCCTTCGCTCTGGGAAGGCGTATTTCCCCTGAGTACGCCTTCGACGTGGCCCTTCCCGTGCGTAGCTGAGCCACTGGGCCGGCCCGTCAGCTATCCCTCGCCCAGCGCGCAGAATAAGTGGTATAACATTTTTCCCTTTTTCTTTTTCCAGTCAACTTCAGAAATTCATAAATAATTCAAATAAGATCCAAATTTGATGATTCAAATTTCTAGTGGTTTCTAAATTCATGCACTATCTCATGGTGCTATTTGCACATTTTCCCAGAAATATTTCTTTCACAAATAATTATTACATCCCATTTTTCCATTTCTATCATAAACTTTGGAAAATCATAGAGGGCTCAAATTTAATCCAAATGTCATGATTCAAATTTCGAGATGCTTCTAAGTTCAAAACTTAGTTTTTGAACATTTTTACTAATACTTTCTGTATCACCTCAAATAATGGTCTATTTCTTCATATATAGCCAACTTTGCAAATTCATAGGAAAATCATTTCAACTCCAAATCCAGTGAAACCAATTCCTAGATGCTTCTAAAATCATGCCTTGTTAAATGGGTATCTTTGCTCATTTTTCAAAATAATATTTTTGTACACCTCTTGCAAATCCATAAACCCCTTGATTCTGTCATATCAAAATGTTTAGAAATATCCACTTATCCAATTCCATTGAAATCACTTTGGTCATTCCTCATATGACTAGAGGTATCCCAAAAAAGTCAACATCATATTTTTAGAGCACTTTTATTTTTGCCTTGTGGTGTTGCTTATTATGGTTGTTTCCGACGTTAGTTGACGAAGTAGACGGAGTACTTGGAGAAGGACCAGAAGACTTGAAGACTCAGATGAACCAGGCAAGCAGCCCTTTGACCATGTCTATGAAACCCTTTTTATGCATGTCATATAGCACTTTTATTGCTTGCATCGAAGTCATGATATAACGGTGGCCACCTGAGGTGGTCCCTCCGTTGCTTTTCTCGTTGACACATGCATGATGCATGACCCTACCTTTCTATAAGGGTTATGCCGGTGGGAGTAGATAGGATGCTAAAGTAGTTGCTACGCAAAGAGGGACGGGTATATGCATGGTGATGGAGTCAAAGTATTTTCAAAGGACTTTTCGAAAACCCCACCGGGTGCCACTTATGCCCGAGGGAGATGATGAGTTGGGTAAGCACTTGATGACGAGGTGGTATACCGAGACAAGTGTGTGTTGTTTTCCAAAACAGATTGGTTTAAGTTGCGACCGTTATTCCAACCTTACATGCGCAACCACTCTACCCTTATATGGGAAAGGGCATTATTGATTACCTAGGTCGATACTAGCTTGGGGCCCGCATTACTAGTGACTGGGGAGAGTTGGTGCTCTCTCTCGGGACGGGGTCGTGCCAGGTAGGGCGGCCATGACTGTTTTCACAGGGCACCAGATACACCGTTGTGTCCCCTCTCAGATGTTACGATCTCGAGTGAGTCTCGCATGATGTTCATCATGAGGATACAGAACAACGAGTGGACTCCATGTTAGTGTCGTCTAGGGAAAGATAGTGATCGGGTGCTTACCCCGAGTACTTGAGGTACCGCGGGTCGTGGATGACACGGAAGTTCCCCGGATCTTGTGGGTAAAGTGTGCAACCTCTGCAGAGTGTAAAACTATTCGAATAGCCGTGTCCACGGTGAAGGACAGTTGGGTAACCGCTCTTGGGCTACGTCCACTTGTTTTCAACCAGTGTGTGTGTGGGAAGAACTACTTGGGTCAAGTCAAAGGACTTGACATGGATGATTTGGGTTGGAGCCCACTCCCTTTATGTTGATATCTGTAACCTGTCCTCTTGGTTACTTGAATTCTCCTGATGCATGTCTTACAAGTTGTTGAACATGTCATTGCACTCAAAACTAGCTTTCCGCAAAAAAAATTACCTATATCATGCATTGTTGTACCTTGAACCAAAACATGGGTTGCTTGCGAGTACATTCAAAGTACTCATTGGCTTGCCAATGGTTATTTTATTGGCCAGACATGAAAGAACATGATTTGAAGAAGAATACTTTGGTGACGAACATGCGAGCTAGGACACTTCCCAGTCAGAATGCCTGTAGGGTTAAGGCAGATGGCATGGGTCCAAGTTATCGACGAAGATTTCCGCTGCAATGTTATACTCAAGACTTGACCATAAGGGTCCTACTTGTGTAATACGGTATGTATGGATGTAAGACTCTTGTTATTCAGATTCTGTGTGTTCAGTGAGCATTGATCTCTGGGATCACTGTACACTGCATTCGGTGATCACGACTTATGAGTCGGGGTCCCCACAAGCTTCTTGTTCCAAAACGGATCATCGCCCTATTTAAGAAGCAGTTGATATTAAAGAATATACAGAAATAGCAATGACATATTCAGTAAAGAGGTACAGTCAAAATCTTACAGCTGGCGGTTTGTTGGTAGCGTAGAAGGGAAGCAGGCCGGTTCGAGCACAGAGGTGTTCTGGCTCATTCAACATTTTCTTAACAGCTTCTGTGACCTCATCATCAGTGAGCTGGATGTTGACATGTCGGAGTGGGTCATCGACATTACCAGTGTACTCGCACATCAAACCAGAGCGCTGGCTGAGGGGCAGTATGCTCCATGATATCCAACAGCGTGCAAGATCAATTCCTGTTAAACTGTTGGCCATGAAGACTCTGAGCTTGGATAGTTGAGGAGCGTATTTACTTCTCTCCTTAGCAGTTAACCTTTGCGGAAAAGGGTGTGTATTGCTAAGCCGCTCCGGACGAAAGCGAGGCAAAGGATTTTCATTAGCAGGGGAGGTGTCTTTGCAATAGAACCAAGAGTGATTCCACTCCTTAGGGTGGTTGTGCAGTTTGGCGTGAGGGTAAGTGACCTCCTTCCTTTTCTGAATTGCCACACCACCCAATTCCGTATTGGAGCCATCAGAGAATTATATGCGGCGGTTTAGGTGAAAGCAGTCTCTAAACAACTCAATTGTGGGTTCCTCTTGAAAGTATGCCTCACAGAGCACTTGGAAGTGACAGATGTTGGTGACAGAGTTTGGGTCGGTGTCTTGCGGGCGGAGTTGAAAGTTGGCTAAGACATCTCAATAGAATTTTGAACCGGGCGGATTAAAACCCTGGGCTAAGTGGTCCGCGAAAACGACAACCTCTCCTTCTTGAGGTGTGGGAGGACATTCTTTGCCAGGGACCCTCCAATGAATGGTATTTTTGCTGCTTAAAGCGCCAGTCAGGACAAGATTATTCAGTTGAGTTTCTGTGACGCGAGAAGGAACCCAGTTGCACTCATACACTTGTTTGGCCATGGTGAAGTCTGCAAAATAAGTTATTCTGGTTTAAGATTGCGTTGGGTAAAAAGTATACACCGGTATGAACAATGTTAAACCGGAGGTAATTATATTTAACCGGAGTTCTGTGAAGCGGCATCATATGGCTGAAGAGTTCTGGCGGTTCAACCAGGGGACTAATGGTATATACCGGTTTATTAACTTTTTATATACTAAGTTAAACCGCCTGATTTAAACATTGAAGCAGTTGAGGTTGCGGATGGCTAAGTATGCAGAAACAGGTTTCACAAGGTCTTGTTATAGCAATGGATCTAAGGCAAGTTCAGAAAAACAGAAAAATATTCAAAGGATTAAAGTAGAGCGGAAGTTAATCAATGGGCAGATATACAGATGAGATCTATGGATTTGAACATGAAAGTATAGGAGGGTGTGAAAAGCTACTGTTATTCAGAGCAGGGTTTCACAGATCCATCCAGGGGTTAATACATGAATAGGAACAGCCGATGAACACCGCAAGAACAAAGAAACCCTAGAACAGATCTAGGTTGAGAAGAACGGAGGACCTACTAGAGCTGAGGAGGATGCGGAAGATTGCCGCGGTTTTCTGGTACGTTCAGGTCGATGCAGCGGCCAAATTCGGTGCTAAAGGCGACGGCGGCGGCGGAGCTCTGAAGCTGGCAACGCGAGGAAGACGAAGAAGAGAAGGCACGAAGAGAAGAGAGGAAATGACCCTTCAGTCTTATTTATAAAGCAAAAGGACATGTGTCAGGCGGGACAAACCAGGGGCCACGGAACGGAGCTGTCGCCTCGATTTTCGCATATTTATTAAATGAAGAGATATCATGACTACTTTCTTTATGACAGATAACGTCACTCCGGTTTAACAGCAATTGGAGAAGATGACATCACGGCGGTTCAACAATTGCAAGAAGATGCTATAAATGAAGATTTCTGCTAAGGATTGGCATGAACCCGTTCAAATCAATCTGGGGCCTAATGTTGGGGATATTACTACTGGGCGTAAACCGGCCTACCAGGGCCGGGTTAACTTCATCAGTAGTCCAAGAATGTTAAAGCCCAAGAAGATAGAAGAGGGCCCAAGGCCCGTAGTCGGTCTAAGATCTGTAGCCGTAAACCGGCTTAGTATGTACTTATGTTGTAAGTAAGGAATAAGGAGAGACCAACCCGGATACGAGTATAAACCGGTGTTGGGACTCTATGGACCGACGGGTGTCACCCGTGTATATAAGGGGACGACCCGGCGGCGGTTCAAAGATAGACAACAACAACTCGAGACTTAGGCGAAGCTTATTTGCTCCCTAGTCATCGAAACCCCATCAATTCCATCACAACTAGATGTAGGCTTTTACCTTCATCGAAGGGGCCGAACTAGTATAAAACTCTCTGCGTCCCTGTGTCCGCTTTAACCCCTTCAAGCTAACCCGTTGCGATGGCTCCACGACTAGGTCCTTTCACCAGGACATCTGCCGTGACAAAACCACGAGACCCAGTACGCTTCTCTTCCCATGCATCGCTAAATGGTCGTTCTTATGCAAGGAGTCTTCCACAAAGAAAATCTGGGTAGCATCGCTGGCAAGAATGAATGGGTCCGCGTGATATGCCATCGTTGTCCTGTTAACACAGGTCTTTGTGTACTCATCAATGCTTACCTGGCCAAGAGGGGTCCATGCGCACCTGAATAATGCCACCTTAACTTTCACATAGTCAAGCTCCCAAATCTCTTTGATGGTTCCATAGTATAACCTTTTATCAGCTTCATATACAGTCATGCATTCTATTCGAACAGAGCTGTTCTGATACGAGGTCTTATGATCACGTTCCTTAGTGTAGAACATGTATCCATTTATATCATATGCTTGGTACGTCAACCCCGTAGGTGATGGCTTTTGTGCCAACCACGTAGCAATGTCATCGATGGATCTTTGTGCCAAACGATTCTTCAGCCATCCGGCGTAGTTCTTAGTGTGCTCCTTCATCTCCACATCTAATGAAGGCACCATTGGTAAGAAGCTTTGGCGTATCACCGCCAAGTGTTCTTCGGCATAAGCAACGAGAACTGGGTTGTTAAGCAGTACCGTCAAATGGGCTTTTTCTGCCAATTCTCCGCGTGCAGCCATTTGCGTGCTAGCAAGGACCAGCTTACCTTTCAGCCTTCCTCGTGGCGAGAGAGGGGCAAACCAATAGGTCTTTTTTTCATGTATTTGGTGAAAAACTCAACCACCTCCTCTGCGGTATAACCTTGTAGGATGCTTGCCTCTGGATGGTTTCGGTTCGGTCAAAAGCGCTTCAGTATTCCCATGAACCGCTCGAAGGGATACATGTTGCAAAGAAACACAGGACCACATACTTTATCTCGTCGACAAGGTGCACAGTGAGATGAACCATGACATCAAAGAATTACGGTGGGAAAAACATCTCTAGGTTGGACAATATTCTTGCAACATCATCTTGCATATGATCCAACTCTTCAGGATTTACAACTTTTTGCCATAGTTGGTTGAATAAATCACATAGGTCAATGAGTGTGTTTCTTATATCTTTGTCCATCAGATTCCTGATGGCCACCGGGAGAATTTGTGTCAACATTACGTGGCAATCACGTGACTTCATGTGTCCCAGCTTCATTTTACCTGAGCTCACATCCACGAGACTTCTGATGTTTGCACAGTAGGAAGAGGGTGTCTTAACTGACAACAAATAGGTGAAGAACTGGGTTGCTTCTTTTGTACTGAAATTGTAACACTGGCGAGCTTTGATGAATTTGTCATCATCTTCTGCTTCACTCTTGCGTTTTGATTGATGAGCAAGCATATCGAGTTGTGAAACATCACCATCCTTTCTTTTACCTTTAATCTTGAGCAGAGTACCAAGGATTCTTTCACATACGTTCTTCTCTATGTGCATGACATCGATGCAGTGACATACACGTAGAATCTCCCAGTAAGGTAATTTCTAGAACACCGATTTCTTCTTAAACACTCGACCCTTGGGTGTTTGTTTCACCATCAAAGGGTGGTTCTTGCCAAGCACAACATTAATTTTTTTAGCCATGTTGTGGACAACCTCCCCGTCATAGGGTCTTGGGCCCGCGCCTACCTCTGTCATACCACCAAATTCACCTTTCATCTTTCGGTATGGGTGATTTTTCCACAAGAACCTACGATGACGCAAATACACTGTTTTGCGCGAGTTGGGAAGTCTTCTGCTAGCTGTCCTATCCATGCATGTGACACACCCTACATATCCGTTTGTTTTCTACCCCGATGTATTGCCTAATGCCAGCATATCTTGAATGGTGTGCACCAGCATCGCATGTAGATCGAAAATCTCCTTTCTGTAAGCATCATAACATTTTACAGCAGGCGCATCTATCCACACTGTCAGCAATTCTTCTACCAGTAGCTGGAAGTAAATGTTGATGTAATTTCCAGGTTGCTTCAGGCCTTGGATAATCATTGACATCATAATGTATTTTTTATTCATACACAACCAAGGAGCTAGGTTATATATGCACAGAAGCACCGGCCATGTGCTGTGATTTGTGCTCGTATCACCAAAAGAATTCATCCCGTCAGTACACTCCCCGAGCCTTATACTTCTAGGATCCTTGGCAAAATTTTCAAACTTGTTGTCGATTATTTCCCACTGAGCCGAATCTTTTGGGTGCTCATAAACCTATCCGCAATTTGCTCATCATGATGCCACCACAACCTCTTTGCCTCTCTAGTGTTTGCAAACAAATGCCTCAACCTTGGAATTAAAGGCAAGTACCAAACAACCTTGAACAAGATTCTATTCTTGATCTCGTCGTCCAATTTGTACTTGTCCTTTGCTCTCCTGCGCTTGTATCATGCATGCTTGCATGTGGGACATGCACGCAAATCTTTGTACTCACCACTATACAATATACAATCATTCACACAAGCGTGTATCATCTGTACTTCAAGTTCCAATGGGCAAACAATTTTCTTCGCTTCATTCGTGCTTCTGGGGAGCACATTATCTTCCGGAAGAATTTCTTTGAAAATACATAACATCTCTGTGAAGCCCTTGTTTGATAGACCATTTACTGCTTTAAATCTGAGAAGCGCCAGGGTGGCACTCAACCTGGAATATTTCTTTTTGCAACCTAGATACAATTCTTTCTTGGAGTCCACATCAATGGTTGGCAGATCCTTGTACCCAATCATATCCTTTTTTGGGCCCTCGAAATCTGCAATCATAGCAGCAAAATCTGGCATATCAAGATCGTCGATGTCTTGGTTTTCTAGTGGGCGTTTCGGCTTTCCGATGTTCCATTGGTAGCTTGACGCCTCTGCCCTGATGTTAGATTCAACATCCATGTGACACTGATCGGGGTTTGGCATCTCATTGCGCTGGGTATCTTCATCCATGACCTCCTCTTCACAGTGTTTGGTCCAACGTGTATATCCATCCATGAATCCCTTAGAGACTAAGTGCATCTGGACATCTACAACTTCATGTGACTCTGTATTGGCACAATCGGTACATGGACACAGGATGTAATCCGCATCACCAATTCTCCTCTTTGTACTTTCAGCCAAATTCATGAACTCTGTCACGCCACTCATAAAATCTGCGATTTTCCGATTCTTCATCCCTCGAGATCATTCCATCTGTAACACATGAATAGTAATTAAAAACAAAACAACAACATTAATACACGGATTAACTACTGCCCAAAGATGCGTGCATAAATCACAAGGTTTTATTTTCATAATTACTAAGGGCGCTCCATGTTGTTATCCAGACGTGCAATGACAAAAATTAATGGCCAGACAATTTACACGCAGAGTACTAGTACAACACTACCCTTAGGAGTTGAATACCTTAATTAAGCCACTCATGAAAAGAATACCTTAATTAATTATCCGTGCCGCGACCTCCACCTAGCAGACAGAAAACTGCGATGCGGCGACACGCCGAGACAGCACGGTCGAGGAGCAAAGCTTAGTGCGGCTGCCGCCTGAAGTTCGACCTCCACTATCCCGCCATCGGCCGCAATGGATGTGCTCGAATCACGCTGCCACGGACCTCGATGGTTGAGCTCCTCCTATCTCCCGCCGTAGATCGAGGATTGACCTCCTATGATGCCGCCACCGCCCACCAACCGAGGATTGACCTCTTCTCCAGTAGTCGTTGCCTAGGCCACCGCCGCCATCTATATATGCAGAGCGGCTGTTTTTTATGGATATCCGCAGAGCGGCTGTTTACACGGTATCTCACCATAACTCAATTATATGGATAGGATAGTACATCACATACGGTTATGTAACGGCAACCGTGTCTAACCTACGTTCTCTTCTCACACGGTTTGGTGCAAAAATCATGTGTGACGTTGTAATACCTAACACAATCGACATGTATAAACAGTGTGTCGTATACAACATATAGTGCCATAAGTAGTTACTGACCATTAGCTTATCTCCACATTTCCCCATTTCCCCCAAACCCCTACATAGCCTCCAAATTCCCTCGCGTGGCGCTGACATTGGGGGAATGCGGACGAGTGGTGCTGATGGTTTCGGTGTGGCTGCACCTGCTCGTGTCGCCGCCACGACGGTGGTCGCCGCTCAGCACTTGCCTAAGGTCATCAGAAGGCAGGTGTACTACGGATCTGAATCGTCCTGTCAGGTTCCAATCTATCCCGATCTTTTTTAGCATGTCCAATAGCTCCTTGTTGAATCCTTCCTGAATGACCCCCCTGTCGGTGTCAAAACCGGCGGATCTCGGGTAGGGAGTCCTGAACTGTGCGTCTAAGGTTAATGGTAACAGGAGAGAGGGGACACGGTGTTTACCCAGGTTCGGGCCCTCTCTATGGAGGTAATACCCTACTTCCTGCTTGATTGATCTTGATGAATATAAGTATTATAAGAGTTGATCTACCACAAGATCGTAATGGCTAAACCCTAGAAGTCTAGCCTGTATGATTATCCTTGCCTCTACGGACTAAACCTCCGGTTTATATAGACACGGAGGGGACTAGGGTTGTACAAAGTTGGTTACAGAGAAAGGAATCTTCATATCCGAACGTCAGGCTTGCCATCGACGCAAAGGAGAGTCCCATCCGGACACGGGAGAGACTCTTCTGTCTTGTATCTTCACCGCCCATCAGTCCGGCCCATGTCCAATAGGTCGGACGCCCGAGGACCCCTTAATCCAGGACTCCCTCAGTAGCCCCTGAACCAGGCTTCAATGACGAGGTGTCAGGCGCGCAGATTGCCTTCGGCATTGCAAGGCGGGTTCCTCCTCCGATCACTTCAAAGCACCTGACTTAGAGAGCTATATTCGGCTTGAGATTTAATGTCACGCCCCTCGGCTTCTGTGCCTTGATTGGTTTTGCCTCCATGTGTCGAGCGAATACGAAAGGGCAGGGTATTTTTTGCACATAAAACCCTGGCCATGCCAGAAAGGCATCTATTTAAGGAGATTGGGTCACAGATCCCATCCCACACCCAGCGGAAAATCCTTAGAGCTTGCTAGGAGAAACCATTCCAACATGGCTAGCATTCTCAGTTCTTCCTCCCGCCCCCACGGTTCCAAAAAAAGCGATTGGGAGAGAGGTTCTGTTTCCCACGATCAGCTGACGAAGCTTCAAATGCAGGGATTTCTTCCCCCTGCGGATCTAGTTCCTGTCCGGGCAGGATTGACCTTCTTCGATGGCGAAGCCCAGGCAGAAAATTTCCCCAATCCAACCAGGGGGGAATGAGTGTGCTTCTTTTCCTACTTGTTAAGAGGCGCCAGGTTTCCAATCCACCCGTTCCCCCGAGGACTCCTGGAGTATTACGGCCTCCAACTGCACAACCTCACGCCGGCCTCAATTCTGCACATCGCGGGTTTTGTGGCTCTTTGCAAGCTATTCCTGGGTTGTGAGGCCCATTTTGAGTTATGGAAGAAGTTATTCTGCCTCGTCCCTCGTACCCAAAAGGATCCATTTTCGAGGTGGGCGGTGCCGAAGTATGGCGCGTAGCCGGGACCGGATACCTATCGGGCACGCCAAAGAAGGCATCCGAGGAGTGTCCCTTAGAATGGTTCTATATTGAGGACGTCGCTCTCCCCGACCCAGTCCGAATGGGTCTTCCCGAATTTTCCAGTGCTCCTTTGAAGAAACGCCAAAGCTAGCGCCCTCGGAGCCTCGAGGAGGAGGATAGTGCGGAAGTCCAACAATTGATGGGCAAGATAAGGATACTCGCCCAATCCGGACTATCAACAATCGAGGTCATGACCACTTCCATAGCACGAGGTGTTTAGCTGCTCCAATTCAGGGGGCTCCGTATGTGGCACTAAAATGGGGAAGATGACGCCTCCCGCTGTGGACGAAAAGGTCCGGCTCCCTCATCGCCCTGGCTGCAATATTGGCCGACCTGTATAAAGGGGAGAAAGAGGAATTCACTTGCCTTAAGCTCCAACAGGGATTATCTATGTATAATCCCCCTAGCTGGGTGAGCCTTAATCCTACATCATTACTCAATCCCTTCCCCGAGTCATGTTTAATTAACATTTGCTCGTTTGTTCATAACAGGAATGGCAGAAGGTTACCGCGGGGATCTATAGCCCCGCTCCACAGCCGGAGAACCATAACCGGGACCTTGATCCTGGATTCGAAGAAGATTCAGACATATTTGTAGAGCTTGAGGAGGGAGTGTTCTACCAGGCGAGCTATGATGGCACAGAAGTGGCCATCGTGGCCGATTATCCCGGTCTCCTTCCCGCCTCGCATGTAAGTAATCAGGAGACATCTCTTCTAAAAGATCTTCCTCGTTACACCTCACCCACCGCACTGTCTCGTGCTCAAAAGGGGAGGCGCTCGGTGAGCCATGCTGCACCTGAGGCGACTCACAAGAGAGCGGCACCTATGCCGGACAGGCCTTCAAAGAGGAAGGCAAATGAAAACACGGCCGAGCCTTCATCAAAGAGGTATGGTTTTTAAATATGCTCCTTGGCAGTCACATCGAATTGTGACACTGTCCGTTGTGTCTTATCAGGAAGAGCGTTCGCCGGACTATGTCCGGGGATCCCTCCAGTCATGCCTCCACCAGCCAGGTTCCAGACCCTGCCTTAAGGACAGAGGCTGACGCGGGAGTGACACCAGATTGTCCTTCTACAGAGGATTCGGATGATGTATCCATTACGAACTCCGAAGTGGAGAGTGTCATGAATCACCGACGCCGGAGAGCCGCTCTTCGTGACACAGACTTTACAAAAGAGGCATTCAATGCCTTCAGCTCAGCTGATGCATACATTCGAGCTGCTCGGGATGGGCTTACCACAGCCACAGACTAGTATTTGAAAGATATGCGGGTAAGTGCGCATTGTACAGATTTGTCCGGGGAGAAGGGTTTCTCCTTCGACAGCGTCTTTGTAGGCGATTGAAGGGGCCATCGAAACCTTTTGGGGACGACACAGTGGAACTCTCAATGAAAGCACCAATGTCGGTGTCAAAACCGGCGGATCTCGGGTAGGGGGTCCCAAACTGTGCGTCTAAGGTCGATGGTAACAGGAGACAGGGGACACAATGTTTACCCAGGTTCGGGCCCTCTCTATGGAGGTAATACCCTACTTCCTGCTTGATTGATCTTGATGAATATGAGTATTACAAGAGTTGATCTATTACGAGATCGAGATGGCTAAACCCTAGAAGCCTAGCCTATATGACTATAGTAATGAGTATCTCCTCTCTCCGGACTAAGTCCTCTGGTTTATATAGACACCAGGAGGATCTAGGGTTACACAAGGTCGGTTACAAAGAAAGGAATCTACATATTCGGTCGCTAAGCTTGCCTTCACGTCAAGAAGAGTCCCATCCAGACACGGGTGCAGTCTTCGGTCTTTGTATCTTAACAGCTCATCAGTCCGGCCCATGGCTAACAGGCCGGACGCCTGAGGAACCCTTAGTCCGGGATTCCCTCACCATCCGTTTGGAGTGTTTAGAGTCAATACGGAGACGATTTTTGATGATCTGAGAAGTCATCATCGGCTTGACAACCGAGGGGCGGTCATGGTGAAGCCGCCCATCCGGAGGGTTTGGCCTGAGGCCAGGGCTCCTCCGGAGGTGATACTGTCCTTGATAACAATGCGAGCCATCAATCCTGTTTTCGACGTCACAGCGGAACTCTGAATGAAAGCACCAATGTCGGTGTCAAAACTGGTGGATTTCGGGTAGGGGGTCCCAAACTGTGCGTCTAAGGTCGATGGTAACAGGAGACAGGGGACACGATGTTTACCCAGGTTCGAGCCCTCTCTATGGAGGTAATACCCTACTTCCTGCTTGATTGATTTTGATGAATATGAGTATTACAAGAGTTGATCTACCACAAGATCGTAATGGCTAAACCCTAGAAGTCTAGCCTGTATGATTATCCTTGCCTCTACGGACTAAACCCTCCGGTTTATATAGACAACGGAGGGGACAAGCGTTGTACAAAGTCGGTTATAGAGAAAGGAATCTTATCCAAACGCCAGGCTTGCCATCCACGCCAAGGGGAGTCCCATCCAGACACGGGAGAGAGTCTTCTGTCTTGTATCTTCGCGGCCCATCAGTCTGGCCCATGCCCAACAGGTGGGACGCCCGAGGACCCCTTAATCCAGGACTCCCTCACCCCCTCCCCCCCCCCCCCCCAGGAAAGCGATATGCCGCCGGATCCGGAGCACGACTCCAAACTCCCGCAACACGAGTTCAACTCCGAGTTTTGTGCCATCGAGAAGTACCAAAAGCTGAGTTGTGTGCACGGGCACACTCCCGCTCAACGTGTATGCACCGAGGGATTCGACATTGGCAGGCGGTTTCTTAGTTGCCCCTTAGAGGTTAGTGCTAATTAAGTTCATCATTTTACTTCAGTTAATGCCACCGCTCATCCTGAATACTATTTAACATTGACAGGGATATGAGGCTTGTTCCTTTGTTCACTGGCTGGATGAAGAATGGCATGGCAGGGCTCAGAGTGTTATCACCAAGCTCGTAGAAGATAATGTAAAGCTGAAGAAGAAACTGGCTGATCTGGAATGTACAATCAGTACAATGAAGCAAGAAAGAATCAAGCATAGGCAACAGATCAAAGCAAGAGACAAGAAGGAACTAGCATGTGTAGTTGTGGTTGTCGCATTAGCCATGTTCTATGCGTTGTTTGCAATGATGATTAGGGGTTTTGTTTGACAGTATTGCTAAAGCACATCTAGATGTGCTCTAAGTTATGCACATCTAGGCCCTATGCCATTTATGTTACGCGAAGATTCATGCAGATATTTTTCTTTTTCTTTGTCTTGTTTCTTTTCCTTTCTATTTTGATTATCACTCGCTTTATCAATAAGAAGAGCTCAATGTATTGCTTGCCAACTGTCCTACTCCGTTCGTACCGGTACCGGTGCATAATCCCAAAACTCGTTCCTTGTTTTTGTCCTAAAAAAGGAAACCAGCCAAATAGCCAATAGGAGTCCTGCACAACCCCGGGAATTTGGAGCAACTTGGTACAAATAATTCTGGTTGATTATATCAGCATTACATAATACGTCAACCCCCGCTTCAATCCCCCCCCCCCCCCCGCGCGCAAAAAAAACCCCGCTTCAATTGGCGATTCCTCTTCTCTGCATACCCCGCTTAAGTGTCCACCATCTTCATCGTCCCCGGAAGGCCACGCTACACACTAGCACACACTCTGCAGCCATGTCGAGCGACAGCGAGGAAGACAGTCCGGCCAGCAGTCTGGCGCCCGATGATAGGTCAACATCGGAATCATCCCGCTCGTCTTCCATGAGTCTGGCGTCGAGCCCATACCTCGATTGTATCCGGTTCATGGAAGGGAAGCCGCCTCCGGAGTCGTCAGACGACAACCAGATGGACGAGGAGACGTCGGAGGATGAAGAAGAGGATGACGATGATGAGGAGGAGGAATGGTCGAACAAGGAACAGGACGACGACAGCAACAACGATGACGACGGCGGCGGTGATGAAAAGCCAACGGTCAGCGGCAAGAAGCATCCTCGCCAAGACGATGTCATGGGGCCATCCAACAACAAGAAGAAGAAGAAGGACTAAATTAAGCAGACTATATATATCTCTATTTATCCTGTCAATCTCATCGCAGACGGTTAGTAATATGTACTCGACAGAGATCTTCTACGTTGTCGCCCACAGGTTGGTTTGTTAAACTATGTGCCCTGACGAGCACACAATTCACAAAAAAGACCGTATGGGCTGTCTATAATGATCGCACACAATTCTGATTACAGACTTGTTTGCCGGGTATCACACACATCTTGTTACGCCGAATCGTTTGTGTTCACCTCAATCATCGCAAACGGTTCATCGGAGTGAACTGTATGCCGTATACCGCACACACCTTGATCTGGCTGCATGTTTCTGTTGTTCTGTCTCATCGCAAACAGTTCGTACAGATCAACCGTATGCCCCTCATCGCACACGCAACTAAAATCTAAACCGTGTTTGATGTATCATTCATCACAAATGTTTTACATCTTTTTGACGGTTTTTTACATCACCGTTTGTGATTAATGCATCGCACACAGTTTCGTCAAAGGGTCTCTGATCATAGTGTCACGTTAGCAGCATCCTACAGTAGTGATTGTTGCACAAATGCCACAACTTACCTCACAGCCATTAGATGCAGATCTAATGGTAAAAAATGACGGATGGCAGACACACCACCATCACCAACTGAGTCTTTTATAGGAGACTAGCAAGATGCCCATGTGTTGCACGGAACATCAAGATGCATTTGTATGAGTAGTTTATCTTGTGGGAGAAAAGGATGAACGAGGGAAGGCCTTCTTTGCAAATGTGGAGAGGGGTGTGGGCATCCTTTTGCAAAATTGCCATAGTTTCCTTCATATCCATCAGATATAAATCGGATGGCATATATTGCAGGATGGCAGGCACACCATCATCACCAACTCTGTTTTTATAAGAGTTGAGATACAGAAACATGTATAAATTGTAACATTTGGTTCTGCTCCTTGGCATGATCGATAGATAGAAATAACGATTGGAAATGCTAGGGCGGGGCTTTTTCTGCCAGATAAGCAGGGTAGTAGCTAGGTTGGCGCATCATCTATTTGGTCACATGTGGTTCGACATGTCGTAATGTTTCTAGCAAGATGCCCGTGCGTTGCACGAAGTTGATGGAAAAAGGTAAGCACAACTTATAAATTGACGGATGGAGTACTAGTTACAGTGACGCATATAATTGCCTCCAAATGTGAGCAAAGGGATCGCACATGTCTGTATTTACTGGAACGAGAATGCAATAGCGCAATAAGAATTAAGGCCACGACGATGTGATCGTAGTGGTGGTTACAGGAGGCAAGAAGAAAGATGCATCCATCAACGTACAACCTCCTCCTCCTCGACTCAGTGCGTCGGGCCACCGACCGGTGGCTTAGGAGCGGCGGCTTTTGTGGCGAGGTCAAGGTGCTTCTCAACAAAGGCGTCCAATGCTTCCAGCCGGTTCACGAAGGCGAACGTCGCAGTGTCCTCA
This sequence comes from Aegilops umbellulata, assembly GCA_032464435.1. Lineage (NCBI taxonomy): Eukaryota > Viridiplantae > Streptophyta > Magnoliopsida > Poales > Poaceae > Aegilops > Aegilops umbellulata. Next base: position 285,183,871 of record CP136055.1, on the reverse strand, counting down.
CCGACCTTGTAGATACCTATGTACACGACTTTCTCATACACGTGGATGTGTAGGTCGACAAATTCTTGCAGGGCAAGGCGCCTCGCGGCGAGCACGACCTCCAGGTGGACATTCTCCGTTGCGTCGGCGGCACTCGTAGGGCCACCAGTGCTTGAAAGAGGTTCTCGCCATGGAGGCCGATTAGGGTGGCAGGCAATGAGGAGCCCGGGCGCGCGGGCTGGAGGAATACAGCGATGTCGTTCGCGAGCTTCTTGACGACGGTGAACTTGTTGATGGTGGCAACGATTATCTGGTCCAACTAAGAGTCGTAGCTGGCATCGATGGTGGCCATGAACCCGCCGGTCACCAACACCGTCTGGAGACGATCCCCGGTGCCATGTCGTAGGCCGGCATCGTGGACCATCTGGAACAGCCGCTGGCTGCTCGCATGCATCGCCGCCATGGGTCTGGAGTGAGCACTTTTGCGCTTAGTGTAGGTGCTTAGGTGCGCATGATATGGTAGATGCATTGGAATGGAGGGGCACCTTTATATGAGTGCAAACTGTGTTACATTCACATCGTGCTGCCTCTTTTCCCCGTCCTCCTCCCATTACTTCCCTCATGCATTCAGGATGCTAGAAGGAGGATGCATCTTTGCTGTTCAACATTTCGGGAACCACTACCCTCTTCCTCGTCTACATTAAAAGCCATATCAGGAACTGACCTAGTTTACTAGTAGCTATCAAATCGAATAGTACTACGCTGCCCGCTGCATGCCTAGCTAAGCACGCCTCGTCGCCTCCATCAAACGCCTCCGTTAAACTCGCTTGCAAACCGAGAAACCTACTATGGCCACACGTACATTCATGAGCGGGCTGGAATTAAACGCAACGCCGGCGGAGCTCCTCCTGTCCGCCCCCAGTTTAAATGAGGCCAGACACCGGCCAAGCTCCTACCGTCCGCCCTCTATTTAAACGAGGCCAGACAGACAACAGGCAAGAATCACACCCCTCCGCCGCTCCCCCATCTCCTCCTTCACCATTTTCTCCACTCTTCCGATGGCTTCCGAGGAGCCGTTCTCCGACATACTACCCAGCTGGGTGGCCCGCCGAGCCCTCCGGATACAAGCGAGGCCGCTCGGTGCTTCACCAACCTCGCTTGGCCCAACGGAGCCAGTTGCCGCCCCAAGCCGGCGCGTGGTTCAGCAACTCGCCGCTCCAGTTAAGCCCGATGAGGAGTGGCGAGTTGCTCCACGACGGCACGGGCGTCGTCGCTACCGTGTCGTACCGTGCCACCAGTGTCTGAGGTGGCCGCACCTCCCATGTCTGTGGGCGCGCCTCCCATGCCTGCATCAGCGCCATGCAGGCAGAGACAGAAGCCAGGTGTGGAGAGCAATGAGTCGGTGGCCAGCTTCTTCATGTCCGCTGCCATCATCGAGGAGAAGTAGAACACGGGAGGCCGCCGCCACTTCGGTCCCATGAAGGCCACCGTCGAGGCAACGGCTGCGTATTCAGGTGGTTTCTTTGTTGCTTCCTCTCTTCTGAGGACCTTCGTAGACCCCGCAAGTGTCTGCCGGATATGAGGAAGACAAAGGGATCCGCGGGCGGCCATTTAGATTAGGTATTAATTATACCACGAGAGCCGGATTAGCACCGCTTAGTTCATGAAAATGTAATGAAATCCATCATGTTTATATGAAGATCCGACTTTTTTATACGAAATCCTTCATGCTTATATGAAATCAGTCTGTGTTTGCACGAATTTCCTCTGGTTGGTTAGAGTTGTGAAAATGTATGCCGCTGGCGTTGGATGTCATCCTCTGCGGAAGGAAGTGGGAGGAAATTTGCCGGCTGCCATTGGAGATGCTTTTATGCTGGAAATAATAGAGTCGCATCCAATCCATTTGAGTTAATTGCGTGTATGATTCTCCCTCTATAAAAAGTTAATTGCATGTACTGGGTTCCACTGTTAGTGCAGTAGCGAAAGAAGTATATATTAAATAATATATAATATAAAAATATAAAGTTAAAGGTAGAATTCGAACTCAGGTCATTGCGTTGCGAGCATCCAACGCTAACCAGTCCAGCACATTTTCATTATGGACGATGCTAGAGATATATCTCTGCTACCTCTTGAGCATGCGTTGGTTTTCCCTTGAAGAGGAAAGGGTGATGCAGCAAAGTAGCGTAAGTATTTCCCTCGGTTTTTTAGAACCAAGGTATCAATCCAGTAGGAGACTACACGCAAATCCCTCGTACCTGCACAAACAATCAAGAACCTTGCAACCAACGCGATAAAGGGGTTGTCAATCCCTTCACGGCCACTCAAAAGTGAGATCTGATAAAGATAATAAGATAAATGTTTTCGGTATTTTTGTTGTATAGATTGGAAAGTAAAGATTGCAAAATAGACAGTGGCAGAAATAGCAAATTGATAGGAAAATAATATGATGGAAGATAGACCCGGGGCCATAGGTTTCACTAGTGGCTTCTCTCAAGATAGCATAGTCTATGGTGGGTGAACAAATTACTGCCGAGCAATTGATAGAAAAGCGCATAGTTATGAGAATATCTAGGCATGATCATGTATATAGGCATCACGTCCGTGACAAGTAGACCAAAACAATTCTGCATCTACTACTATTACTCCACACATCGACCGCTATCCAGCATGCATCTAGAGCATTAAGTTCATAAGAACGGATTAACGCGTTAGGCAAGATGACATGATGTAGAGGGATAAACTCAAGCAATATGATATAAACCCAATCTTTTTATCCTTGATGGCAACAATACAATACATGCCTTGCTGCCCCTACTGTCACTGGGAAAGCACACCGCAAGATTGAACCCAAAGCTAACCACTTCTCCCATTGCAAGAAAGATCAATCTAGTAGGCCAAACCAAACTGATAATTCGAAGAGACTTGCAAAGATATTAAATCATGCATATAAGAATTCAGAGGAGAATCAAATATTGTTCATAGATAATCTTGATCATAAACCAACAATTCATTGGATCTCGACAAACACAACGCAAAAAGAATTACATCGAATAGATCTCCAAGAAGATCGAGGAGAACTTTGTATTGAGATCCAAAGAGAGAGAATAAGCCATCTAGCTAATAACTGTGGACCCGAAGGTCTATGGTACACTACTCACACATCATCGGAGAGGCTATGGTGTTGATGTAGAAGCCCTCCGTGATCGATTCCCCCTCCGGTGCAGCACCAGAAAAGGCCCCAAGATGGGATCTCACGGGTACAGAAGGTTGCGGCGGTGGAAATAGGGTTTCGTGGTGCTCCTGGATGTTTTCAGGGTATATGAGTATATATAGGCGAAAGAAGTAGGTCGGTGGAGCCACGAGGGGCCCACGAGGGTGGGGGTGCGCCTACGCCCCACCCCGGGCGCGCCCTCCTACCTCGTGGCCGCCTCGTTGCTTCCTTGGCATCCACCCCAAGTCTCCTAGTTTGCATTTGTTCCAAAAACGATCCTCGCGAAGGTTTCATTCCGTTTGGATTCCGTTTGATATTCCTTTTCTGCGAAACATTGAGATAGGCAAAAAGACAGCAATTTGCACTAGGCCTTCGGTTGATAGGTTAGTCCCAAAAATAATATAAAAGTGCATAATAAAGCCCATTAAACATCCAAAATAGATAATATAATAGCATGGAACAATAAAAAATTATAGATACGTTGGAGACGTATCAAGCATCCCTAACCTTAATTCCTGCTCGTCCTCGAGTAGGTAAATGATAAAAACAGAATTTTTGATGTGGAATGCTACCTAACATAATTTCCAAAGTAATTCCCTTTATTGTGGCATGAATGTTCAAATCCGAAAGATTCAAGATAAAATTTCAATATTGACATAAAAATAATAGAACTTCAAGCTTACTAACTAAGCAATTATGTCTTCTCAAAATAACATGGCCAAAGAAAGCTTATCCCTACAAAATCATATAGTTTGGCTATGCTTCATTTTCGTCACACAAAAATGCTCTCATCATGCACAACCCCGATGACAAGCCAAGCAATTGTTTCATACTTTAGTAATCTCAAACTTTTTTCAACTTTCACGCAATACATGAGCGTGAGCCATGGACATAGCACTATGGGTGGAATAGAATATAATGATGGTGGTTGTGTGGAGAATACAAAAAAGGAGAAAGTCTCACATTGACGAGGCTAATCAACAGGCTAGGGAGATGCCCATCAATTGATGTCAATGCAAGGAGTAGGGATTGCCATGCAACGGATGCACTAGAGCTATAAATGTATGAAAGCTCAACAAAAGAAACTAAGTGGGTGTGCATCGAACTTGCTTGCTCATGAAGACCTAGGGCATTTGAGTAAGCCCATTGTTGGAATATACAAGCCAAGTTCTATAATGAAAAATTCCCACTAGTATATGAAAGTGACAAAATAAGAGACTCTCTATCATAAAGATCATGGTGCTACTTTGAAGCACAAGTGTGGAAAAAAGGATAGTAGCATTGTCCCTTTTATTTCTTTTTTGGGCCTTTTTTTGCCTTTCTTTTTTTCTTTCTTTTCTTTTTTTATTTGGGACAATGCTCTATTAATGATGATCATCACACTTCTATTTATTTACAACTCAATGATTACAACTCGATACTAGAACAAAATATGACTCTATATGAGTGCCTCCGACGGTGTACCGGGATGGGCAATGAATCAAGAGTGACATGTATGATAAATTATGCATGATGGCTTTGCCACAAATACGATGTCAACTACATAATCATTCAAGGCAATATGACAATGATGAAACGTGTCATAATAAATGAAACGGTGGAAAGTTGCATGGCAATATATCTCAGAATGGCTATGGAAATGCCATAATAGGTAGGTGAGGGAGTCCTGGATTAGGGGGTGTTCGGATAGCCGAACTATATCTTCAGTCGGACTCCAGGACTATGAAGATACAAGATTGAAGACTTCGTCCCGTGTCCGGAAGGTTCTTTCCTTGGCGTGGAAGGCAAGCTAGGCGTGCGGATATTCAAGATCTCCTGCCAATGTAACCGACTCTGTGTAACCCTAACCCTATCCGGTGCCTATATAAACCGGAGGGTTGTAGTCCATAGGACAGAACACATCATAACCATCATCATACCTATAGGCTAGCTTCTAGGGTTTAGCCTCCTTGATCTCGTGGTAGATCTACTCTTGTACTACCCATATCATCAATATTAATCTAGCAGGAGTAGGGTTTTACCTCCATCGAGAGGGCCCGAACCTGGGTAAAATAAAGTGTCCCTTGTCTCCTGTTACCATCCGACCTTGACGCACAGATCGGGACCCCCTACCCGAGATCCGCCGGTTTTGACACCGACATTGGTGCTTTCATTGAGAGTTCCTCTATGTCGTCGCCTTTAGGCCCGATGGCTCCTTTGATCATCAACAACTATGAGGTCCAGGGTGAGACTTTTCTCCCCGGACAGATCTTCGTCTTCGGCGGCTTCGCTCTGCGGGCCAACTCGCTTGGTCATCTGGAGCAGATCGAGAGCTACGCCCCTGGCCATCAAGTCAGGTTTGGAAGCCTAAACTACACGGCAGATATCCGCGAAGACTTGATCTTCGACGGATTCGAGCCACAGCCAAGCGCGCCGCACTATCTCGAGGGGCATGATATAGCTCCGCCTCTGAACAGTGTCCTGGAGGCCGCATACGCTCCGGCCCGGATCCTCGATTCGGAGCCCGCTGCGTTCTTTGAGGATGAACGGTTGGACGTCACCTCAGGGGCTGCAATCTTAAAAGCCATTGAGCCAAACGCAAGCCCCGCACTCCGCATGGCACATGACTCCAAGGAGCCGGACTCTTCTCCGAACTCCGAACCTCCCGCACCCCCGCCAATTGAATCAGATTGGGCGTCGGTAATGGAGTTCACCGCCGCGGACATCTTTCAGTATTCACCTTTTGGTGATATTCTGGATTCTCTCAAGTCTCTCTCTTTGTCAGGAGAGCCCGGGACGAACTATGGCCTGCAAGGTTGGGATTCGGACAACGAAGAAATTCAAAGCCCACCCACCACCCACTTAATAGCCACTATCGACGATTTAACCGACATGCTCGACTTCGGCTCCGAAGACTTCGACGGTATGGACGACGAAGACGGAGACGAGCGGGAACCAGCACCCATAGGGCACCGGACCTCCACCCCACTTAACGACGTATTCATGGTGGATACACCTGAAAAAACTTACAATGAGGAAGAAGGGGGCGAAAAGAAGGATAAACCCTCCGAAAAGCACTCAAAGCGGTAACGTAAACGCCGAGCGAAGCCCTGCCTCGATCAAGACCCAGCCATAGAGCAGGACGAGCCGGTAGATGACGAACGCGTCCCAGAACAGCCGTCCGAACAGGGTAACGCGGGCAGAGAGGACGAACAGTCCTCCCCCGGTCATAACAGAACTCCGGACGATACCACGTCGGATAGAATCATGGAGCAGAAGAATCTCCAAGAAAGGCTCGTCGCCACAGCACGAAGCCTGAAGAAGCAGAAGCAAAAGCTAAAGACGGCGGAAGATGCACTCAAAACAAGATGGAGCAAAGTAATCAAGACCGCAGACAAATACGGCGGCAGCCGCCGCACCAAAAGCTATCCGAAGAGAAAGCTACTGCCCGAATTCGACCAGGAGGCCCTAGAGCCCCCAAACTCAAAAAACAAAAAGGCTACACGGTCGAATAAATGACCTCTCGGCCACTACAATACGGCAAATGGCGCTGCACTCAATGCGGCATGCGACAGAATCAAAGACTCGCATCATGGCCCAGCCAAGTCCATTTACGGGACAAGAAAGCAAGCTCTCGCAAGCAATGCAAAAAATCCACCATCAGAATCCGGCACAGCCAAATATAGGGGTGCCGCACACCCTCTATGCTTCACCAATGAGGTCCTGGAATATGAATTCCCAGAGGGATTTAAACCCGTTAACATAGAGGCGTACGATGGAACAACAGACCCGGGAGTCTGGATCGAGGATTATATCCTCCACATACATATGGCTAGAGGAGATGATCTCCACGCCATAAAATATTTACCCCTTAAGCTTAAAGGGCCAGCCCGGCACTGGCTTAAAAGCCTTCCCGAAAACACAATTGGAAGTTGGGAAGAGCTCGAGGACGCTTTCCGAGCAAATTTTCAAGGGACCTACATTCGTCCCCCGGATGCAGACGACCTCCGTCACATAACTCAGCAATCCGGAGAATCAGCTCGGCAGTTCTGGAACAGATTCCTCACTAAAAAGAATCAAATAGTGGATTGTCCGGACGCCGAAGCCCTAGCGGCTTTCAGGCACAATGTCCGAGACGAATGGCTCACCAGACACCTCGGCCAGGAAAAGCCAAGAACAATGGCCGCACTCACAAGCCTCATGACCCGCTTTTGTGCAGGAGAGGACAGCTGGTTGGCACGATGCGGCCCCAGCGACCCAAGTACATCAGAAATCAGGGATGGAAACGGGAAACCACGGCAAAACAAGGACCTTCGCCGAATCAAAAGAAAAAGTCCGAAGAGCACGGCAGTCAATGCCGGATTCAAAGGCTCACGGCAAAATCAGACAAAATCACCCCCTCAGGATAATAGGGAAGATCCGTCCAGCCTAAAGAGAATCATGGACAGGATATGTCAGATACACAGTACTCCTGGAAAGCCTGCTAATCATACCCACAGAGGTTGTTGGGTTTTCAAACAATCCGGAAGGCTTAACGCCGAACACAAGGGGCTCGACACACCAAGTGAGGAAGAGGACGAGCCCCAAAAGCAGAACACCAGGAAGCAAAAGAACTTCTCGCAAGAAGTCAAAACAGTGAACTCACTTCACATAACAGGGCATGAGGCACCCGTAAAGGTCCGCACATTCAAGCCTATCCCTCAGGAGTCTGGCCACTGGTCACTAAAGCCAATCATTTTTTATCAGCTAGATTATTCTCGCAACATCAAACACGCAGGCCGGGCTGCCCTGATACTTAATCCAATAATAGACGGATTCCAGTTCACCAACGTCCTTATGGACGGTGGCAGTGGACTAAATCTGATATATCAGAATACAATTCACCGCATGGGCATAAACCCAGCACGAATCCGTCACAGTAAAACCTCCTTTCAAGGAGTAGCACCAGGCCCGGACACCCACTGTATGGGTTTTCTCCGGCTTGTGGTCATATTTGGCTCTGCCAATAACTTTCGTCGCGAAAAGCTTATATTCCACATAGTCCCATTTTCAAGTCGCTATCAAGCACTAATGGGACGCGGAGCTTTCGCTCGCTTTAACGCAATACCGCATTATGCATCCCTCACGCTAAAGATGCCCGGTCCTCGAGGCATCATCTCTTTAAAGGGAGCATACTAAACTACATCTCCTCCAAACGGAGGATTGTGCGGCCACTTAAACGACCGCCCAGCAAAATGGCCTCGCCAGCCAAAGGACTTTTTCGATATAAGTCACAAAAGGCCGTGGACCCGGACTCAATGAGTTTGGCACAAGCCAATTTTCGTTACAGGCTTGGTACACCTCACCAGGGGCTGTACGCAGAGACAATAAAACTCGACCGTATCCATTTCTCACTTCACATTTTATTTTTCTTCTTTCCGCACGACCCATTTTTCAATTTAGTTCTTCCCTTTTACAGATGAACGTCGTACGACGCCTGTCCAGGACACGGCACAGCGGAGACACAGGCGCAGACGTGCAGTAGGGACCCGCCCCAAAGGATTCTTCTTAGATTAAGACCCTGCGTAAACCTTTTTTACTGTCTCTTGCTGCTATACATCCCCTGGTTTACCTCACTATAACCATGGAGGAGACTGGCCTTTTGGCATGTGGCCACGCCGGAATTCTTGCTCGTACCTGGACACAAGGGGCTCTCTTTTTTTTCAAGGGTGTTGTTTCACACGCACCAACAAAGACCGAACACCTTAGGGAGTGTTCGGCGTCGCGAGTTTTGGCACTATATGCATCAGCTCCGAGTCATGATTTTGGTCACATGTTGGGTTGCTCGGCTCCTGAGTTCGGCCACCTTACGTTCCGTTCCGTCGGCTAAGGTTGCACCAGGAGAACTACTGCGATTGTGCCCCGGTTCGGCTGGGTGAGCACCTCAGTAGAGAAAGCCGAAAACCGACTGTCATGATGTAGCACGAGACTGGTCGCCACTCGATGACTTATAGGAATTTATCGAATTCCTCCGTTTTGACGAAGGGCCGCTTCCCGGTTAGGCACATATGCGTCCCGAATTCGGGTAAATGCAGTCGCCATTAAAGGGCTACCTAAAGAGTCCCACTGTCAAGCTCCTATGGCTAAGTGAAAGTGTTAAAGCATTATAGTCCGGTCGCCTAGCCCGCGGCGCTATCACCTCCTTTGTAGGACCAAGACGTTGGGTTAAGTGTGAAATGCGTTCTCCGCGCGCACCCCCGCACTATGTGCGTGGGGGCTGAAGCCAACGACTGCAATCTTTCAGTATTTATATATCAAAACGGCCGCATAGGAGGTGTTATTAATACTTGAAGGCACAAGTCTAAATTACGCCATTACAATTTATAGCAATATTGATCTACGAATACATATGCTGTCATAAAACAGCATCTTTCGAACACTGCGTCTCTATTATACGAGCGCCCGCGAGGACTTCCTCAAAATAGTGCTCGGAAGGAATTCTGCTTTTATCCGAATCATGGGATGCAACAACGGTGGGCTCCATATCTGCCCAGTATGTCTTGACACGGGCAAGGACCAGCCGCGCGCCCTCTGTGCAAGTGGACCTCTTCAGAGCTTCAATCCTAGGCACCACGTCAAGAAATTGCTGCACCAAACCGAAATAGCTTCTCGGCTTCGATCTCCCCGGACACAGGCGGTCCATGGCATGCTTCATGGCGAGTCCGGACAACCTATTCAGCTCGGCCCATTGGGCCAGGCGATCATCCACTGATAGTGGACGCTCTGGATTAGTGAACTGCGACCAGAAGAGCTTTTCCACTTCATGATCTTTCTTATCTCGAAAGTACTTGGTCGCATCAGCGGTGCTAGCCGACAAATCCAGATAGGTGTCCTCCATGCTCCACGCTCGTTCCAACGGGGTGAACTTTGGATCAAACAAATTTCTCCGCAGCAGGAAGGGCTTTCCATCCGCAATTAGTTCAGCTTGACGCAGCTCTTCCCTTGACGCTCTCATACCAGAGCGGGCGTCCTTGGCGTCGGCGACGGCCTTCTCTAAATCCGTCTGCCGGGATCGACCTTCCTCTTCAAGAAGTTTGCAACGGTCATTAGCACTTTTCAACTTTACGGCTATATCAGCCATCTCCTCCTTGCTTCGGCAATGGGAAGCCTGTTCGGCTTTGAGCTCTTCACGGGCTCTTCCGGCAGCCGCATCGCTTTTTCTGGCTTGCTCCTTTGCTCTGGCGAGTTCGGCCCTAAGTCCTTCTACGGCCACCGCACCATCTGCATCAAGCATACGTAAGGTAAGATATTGACATAAAGCTCCTCTTACTAACAATCGCCAAATAAACTCAATACCTTGAGCATCATCAAGCCGCTTGTTAACAAGCACGATGTCGGCTTCTGCCTCATCGAGTTGCCGTTTCATTTCGGCAAAATCTCGAGTCCGCCTCGACTCCGGACAACCTGCCACCTACATACAAAGGTGCCACTTAAAGGACCTGGGATTAAGATCCTCTGTGCGCCGCTAATCTTTGCGGCACACAGAGTCTCAGGGGCTATTATCTATACCAGGCGCATGTTATTATGCGCAATTAACACTAATGTTCGTTATTCAAAACGTACCTCAAGGCCCGCCAGTAAACTCTTGACGGCCTCGTTCAGTCCGCTTTCCGCGGATGAAATCTTTTCAATCACCGTGTGCATCAACACACGATGCTCCTCTGAAATAGAGGCTCGGCCCAGCAGAACCTTCAGCTCCTCCGACCGAACACCAGATGGTGCCGGACTCGTCCCATGGCCTCCTTCGGAGGCCGGACACAGAGAACCCCGGGGGGCCGCATGATCACCTTCTGCCTCTGGCAGATTCGGGGAAATCCTCTGCGATGACACTTCGGCGTCGCCCGCCTTGCTAGGCGATGAAGGAGGAGGCGTTCCGCTCTCCATCATCTCCGGAAGGAGATCCCCCAATGACGAGCTCTGCCGAGAAGGGTCGAGGTCCGAACTACAAGGTAAGGTTTTGGTTAAAACTTCTCAGATATAAATAAAGGATTTCTCTTAAAAGAATGACTCTCTTTCTACTTACGGCTCGTTGGAGGGCTGCTCCTTTTGAGGATTTAGTTCGGCCGAGGGGCTCCCCGGCGTCGGGCCCTCTGACGCGGATTCTTTCCCCCGCTTTGGAGCTACGGCTCCCCGGTCGTCAGAGGCGGCCCTTTTCTTCCCCTTTGGAGAGGAGTTGTCGATTCCCCCCTTTGGGATGGCCTCTTTCGAAGAGGCCACGGTTTCCTTGTCCGCCCCTTCATTTTTCTCCTGAGGCGCCACCTCCAACATCCTGACTAGCACAGGATCTAGCCTGGTCTCAGGAAGGGGAGCCGGACACCGAATCAGCTTCGCCTTTGCTATCCACTCCTGCATAAAAAGGAGAAGTACCGTTAAAAAATAAGTCAATTGTACGGATAGAAGGTCCGGGCGCAAGGTCACCTACTTCTGTATCCGGGCGGTTGCGGCTTAAACCAGCATCCTCGGTCAAATCCGGACTCACTCCTTGTGGTCCGAAGAACAATCTATACATCTCCGCAGGCGTCATGCCCATGAAATTTCAGAGAACTCGCGACCCCTCTGGGTTGAACTCCCACAAGCGGAGGGGGCGACGTTGGCCAGGCAGTATCCGGCGAATCAACATAACTTGTGTCACCTTGACCAGGTTGAGGTCTCCTTTTAGGAGATCCTTTATGCGGCCCTGCAACAGAGGGACGTCTTTGGGCAAGCCCCGATCTAACCTTGTGTTGATCCACGATGTTAAACATGGTGGGGGGCCCAAACGAAAGGCAGGAGGCGCTACCCAAGTGGTGCCCCGAGGAGAGGTGATGTAGAACCACTCCTGTTGCCATAAGCCGAGCTCCTCTTGAAAAGTGCCCTCGGGCCATGGAGCATCGGTATTTCTTTTTATAACAGCACCTCCGCACTCTACGTGACGCCCCTCGACTATCTTCGGTTCTATCTTGAAGGTCTTGAGCCATAATCCGAAGTGAGGAGTGATATGGAGAAACGCTTCACACACATCGATGAAGGAGGAGATATGGAGGATGGACTCCAGAGCTAGGTCATGAAATTCCAGCCCATAATGAAACATCATCCCCCTTACGAAAGGATCCGTCGGGAAGCCTAATCCCCGAAGGAAGTGGGAGATAAATACTACGCTCTCACCAGGCTGAGGGCTTGGGATCGCTTTTCCTTGAACAGGCAACATGTGCGGGATCTCGCTGGTCAGAAACCTAGCCTCCCTCAATCTTGATACGTCCTCCTCCGTAACGGAGGAGGGCATCCATTGACCTTGAAGGCCGGAGCCGGACATTGTCGATGGTCCGGTGCGCCTAGAATCTAAAAGCCTGGGGTGTTGAAACTCGAGGCTATGGGTGAGCTTCTTTTGAGAACACAAGAGGGAAGCGAGGTCTCGATCTCTTTATAAGAGGCGGAATATCAAGAGCCTTCCCCGTAACCGTCTTGGACTAACCTTTAATCAAGGCAGACGTGCTTAACGGGCACGGTTGGGTTACCCACGTCCGTATTAATGAGAATCCCGTTAAAGGGGGGCACACGATCTCTGCTTCGACAAGACGTGCCAAGGAAACTGCCTCGTCGAACGTACTGCGGTGGAATAACTAAAAATAATCCATACAGAAGGCTTGGTCGCAGTGTTATGACGCGCTGCGGAATACGTCAGCAGATTTGATTTGTGTTTGTATTATTCTCTATATGGCAATACGTGGAAACTTGTTTTGTAGAGCCGGACACTATTTTTTGGTGTTTATTATCTTCTTGAAGAATTTGGAGGAGGAACCCGCCTTGCAATGCCGAAGACAATTTGCGCGCCGGACTCGTCGTCATTGAATCCTGGTTCAGGGGCTACTGAGGGAGTCCTGGATTAGGGGGTGTTCGGATAGCCGAACTATATCTTCAGCCGGACTCCAGGACTATGAAGATACAAGATTGAAGACTTCGTCCCGTGTCCGGAAGGTTCTTTCCTTGGCGTGGAAGGCAAGCTAGGCGTGCGGATATTCAAGATCTCCTGCCAATGTAACCGACTCTGTGTAACCCTAACCCTATCCGGTGCCTATATAAACCGGAGGGTTGTAGTCCGTAGGACAGAACACATCATAACCATCATCATACCTATAGGCTAGCTTCTAGGGTTTAGCCTCCTTGATCTCGTGGTAGATCTACTCTTGTACTACCCATATCATCAATATTAATCTAGCAGGAGTAGGGTTTTACCTCCATCGAGAGGGCCCGAACCTGGGTAAAATAAAGTGTCCCTTGTCTCCTGTTACCATCCGACCTTGACGCACAGATCGGGACCCCCTACCCGAGATCCGCCGGTTTTGACACCGACAGTAGGTATGGTGGTTGTTTTGAGGAAGATATAAGGAGGTTTATGTGTGATAGAGCATATCATATCATGGGGGTTGGATGCACTGGCGAAGTTTGCATCAACTCTCAAGGTGAGAAAGGGTAATGCACGGTACCGAAGAGGCTAGCAATGATGGAAAGGTGAGAGTGCGTATAATCCATGGACTCAACATTAGTCATAAAGAACTCACATACTTATTGCAAAAATCTACAAGTCATCAAAAACCAAGCATTACGTGCATGCTCCTAGGGGGGATAGATTGGTAGGAAAAGACCATCGCTCGTCCCCAACCGCCACTCATAAGGATGACAATCAAAGAACACCTCATGTTTCAAATTTGTCACACAACGGTTACCATATGTGCATGCTATGGGACTTGCAAACTTCACACAAGTATTTCTCAAATTCACAACTACTCCCTCCGTCCCAAAATATAAGAACGTTTTTGACACTAGTGTAGTGTCAAAAACATTCTTATATTACGGGATGGAGGGAGTACTCAACTAGCATGACACTAATATTACCATCTTCATATCTCAAAACAATCATCAAGTATCAAACTTCTCATAGTATTCAATGCACTCTATATGAAAGTTTTTATTATACCCATCTTGGATGCCTATCATATTAGGACTAATTTTATAGCCAAAGCAAACTACCATGCTGTTCTAAAGGACTCTCAAAATAATATAAGTGAAGCATGAGATATCAATAATTTCTATAAAATAAAACCACCACCATGCTCTAAAAGATATAAGTGAAGCACTAGAGCAAAATTATCTAGCTCAAAATATTTAAGTGAAGCACATAGAGTATTCTAATAAATTCCGATTTATGTGTGTCTCTCCAAAAGGTGTGTACTGCAAGGATGATTGTGGTAAACTAACAATCAAAGACTCAAATCATACAAGACGCTCGAAGCAAAACACATATCATGTGGTGAATAAAAATATAGCCTCAAGTAAAGTTACTGATGGACGAAGACGAAAGAGGGGATGCCTTCCGGGGCATCCCCAAGCTTAGGATTTTGGTTGTCCTTGAATTTTACCTTAGGGTGCCTTGGGAATATCCAATCTTAGGTTCTTGCCACTCCTTATTCCAAAATCCATCAAATCTTTACCCAAAACTTGAAAAATTCACAACACAAAACTCAACAGAAAATCTCATGAGCTCCGTTAGTATAAGAAAACAAATCACCACTTTAAGGTACTGTAATTAACTCATTATTTATTTATATTGGTGTTAAACCTACTGTATTCCAACTTCTCTATGGTTCATACCCCCCGATACTAGCCATAGATTCATCAAAAAAAGCAAACAACACACGAAAAGCAGAATCTATCAAAAACAGAACAGTCTGTAGCAATATGTATCAAACGTATACTTTTGTAACTCCAAAAATTCTGAAATAAATTGGTGGACTTGAGGAATTTGTCTATTAATCTTCTGCAAAAATAATCAACCTAAAAGCTCTCTACAGTAAAAAAAATGGCAGCTAATCTCGTGAGCGCTAAAGTTTCGGTTTTTTACAGCAAGATCATAAAAACTTCACCCAAGTCTTCCCAAAGGTTCTACTTGGCACAAACACTAATTTAAAACATAAAAACACATCTAAACAGAATCTAGATGAATTATTTATTACTAAATAGAAATAAAAAGCAAGAAACAAAAATAAAATTGGGTTGTCTCCCAACAAG
Organism: Aegilops umbellulata; assembly: GCA_032464435.1. Taxonomy (NCBI): domain Eukaryota; kingdom Viridiplantae; phylum Streptophyta; class Magnoliopsida; order Poales; family Poaceae; genus Aegilops; species Aegilops umbellulata. The sequence goes on along the minus strand of CP136055.1, from coordinate 285,168,615 downwards.
CGCTATCGTTTAACGCCCCTAGCTAGGCATAAAAGCAAGAATAGATCTAGTTATTATCATCTTTGGTACGCAATCCATAAGTGGCTCTCATAATAGAATCATAAGGTAATTTAATTTTCTTCCTAGGAAAGTGTTCCATGCCTTTCCTTAATGGAAATTGGAATCTAATATTTCCTTCTTTCATATCAATAATTGCACCAATTGTTCTAAGGAAAGGTCTACCAAGAATAATAAGACATGTAGGATTGCAATCTATATCAAGAACAATGAAATCTACGGGTACATAATTCCTATTTGCAACAATAAGAACATCATTAATACTTCTCATAGGTTTCTTAATGGTGGAATCCGCAAGATGCAAATTCAAAGAACAATCATCAAATTCACGGAAACCTAACACATCACACAAAGTTTTTGGAATCGTGGAAACACTTGCACCCAAATCACACAAAGCATAGCATTAATCATCTTTAATTTTAATTTTAATAGTAGGTTCCCACTCATCACAAAGTTTTCTAGGGATAGAAACTTCTAATTCAAGCTTTTCTTCATAGGATTGCATTAAAGCATCAACGGTATGTTTAGTAAAAGCTTTATTTTGATCATAATCATGAGGAGAATTTAACATGGATTGCAACAACGAGATACAATCTATCAAAGAACAATTATCATAATTAAATTCCTTGAAATCCAAAATAGTGGGTTCATTGTTATGTAAAGTTTTGACCTCTTCAATCCCACTTTTATCAATTTTTGCATCAAGATCTAAAAACTCAGAATCATTGGGACGCCTTTTAACTAAAGTGGACTCATCTCCAGTCCCATATTTATCAAGATTCATATTGGAAAACAAAGATTTAATAGGAGACACATCAATCACTTTTAGATCTTCATCATTATTACCTGAAAACTAGAAGAACACGCTTTTACAAAGCAATCTTTTTTAGCACGCATCCTAGCGGTTCTTTCTTTGCACTCATCAATGGAAATTCTCATAGATTTGAGAGACTCGTTGATATCATGCTTAGGAGGAATAAATCTAAGCTTTAAAGAATCAACCTCAAGAGAAATTCTATCAACGTTCCTAGCCAAATCATTGTTGGGGAACGTAGTAATTTCAAAAAAATTCCTACGCACACGCAAGATCATGGTGATGCATAGCAACGAGAGGGGAGAGTGTTGTCTACATACCCTTATAGACTGAAGCGGAAGCGTTGACTCAACGTAGAGGAAGTAGTCGTACGTTCTCCTCACGATCCGACCGATCACAGCACCGTTACTCCGGCACCTCCGAGTTCTTGGCACACGTTCAGCTCGATGACGATCCCCGGGCTCCGATCCAGCAAAGCGTTGGGGAAGAGTTCCGTCAGCACGACGGCGTGGTGAAGATCTTGATGTGTTACCGGCGCAGGGCTTCGCCTAAGCACTGCAACGATATGACCGAGGTGGAATTTGGTGGAAGGGGGCACCGCACACGGCTAAGGAACGATCCGTAGATCAACTTGTGTGTCTTTGGGGTGCCCCCTGCCCCCGTATATAAAGGAGCCAAGGGGGAGGGGCTGGCCGGCCAAGCCTGGCGCGCCAGGAGAGTCCTACTCCCTCTGGGAGTAGGATTCCCCCCCCCCCCCCAATCCTAGTTGGACTAGGATTCTCCAAGGGGGAGAGAGAGAGAGGGGGCGCCCACCTCTCCTAGTCCTAATAGGACTAGGGGAAGTGGGGGAGGCGCGCAGCCCATGAGGGCAGCCCTCTCACCTCTCCTCCAAGGCCCATGTTGGCCCATTATGCTCCCGGGGGGTTCCGGTAACCCTCCCGGTATTCCGGTAAAATCCTGATTTCACCTGGAATGCATCCGATGTCCAAACATAGGCTTCCAATATATCATTCTTTATGTCTCGACCATTTCGAGACTCCTCGTCATGTCCGTGATCACATCCGGGACTCTGAACTCCTTCGGTACATCAAAATGCATAAACTCATAATAACTGTCATCGTAACGTTAAGCGTGCGGACCCTATGGTTCGAGAACAATGTAGACATGACCGAGACATGTCTCCGGTCAATAACCAATAGCGGGACCTGGATGCCCATATTGGTTCCTACATATTCTACGAAGATCTTTATCGGTCAGACCGCATAACAACATACGTTGTTCCCTTTGTCATCGGCATGTTACTTGCCCGAGATTCGATCGTCGGTATCCAATACCTAGTTCAATCTCGTTACCGGCAAGTCTCTTTACTCGTTCCGTAATACATCATCTCGCAACTAACTCATTGGTTGCAATGCTTGCAAGGCTTTATGTGATGTGCATTACCAAGAAGGCCCTGAGATACCTCTCCGACAATCGGAGTGACAAATCCTAATCTCGAAATACGCCAACCCAATATGTACCTTCGGAGACACCTGTAGAGCACCTTTATAATCACCCAGTTACGTTGTGACGTTTGGTAGCACACAAAGTGTTCCTACGGTAAACGGGAGTTGCATAATCTCATAGTTAAAGGAACATGTATAAGTCATGGAAAAAGCAATAGCAACATACTAAACGATCGGGTGCTATGCTAATGGAATGGGTCATGTCAATCAGATCATTCAACTAATGATGTGATCTCGTTAATCAAATAACAACTCTTTGTTCATGGCTAGGAAACATAACCATCTTTGATTAATGAGCTAGTCAAGTAGAGGCATACTAGTGACACTCTGTTTGTCTATGTATTCACACATGTATTATGTTTCCAGTTAATACAATTCTAGCATGAATAATAAACATTTATCATGATATAAGGAAATAAATAATAACTTTATTATTGCCTCTAGGGCATATTTCCTTCAATCATCAACTTTAAGCAATTTCTCTTCAAGCAAACCGTTAAAATTCTTTTGTGAATTCATAAACTCTTTAACACTATTCTAAAATTCAGAGGGCATCTTATTAAAATTTCCATAAGAGTTGTTGTAGGAATTACCATAATTGTTAGAGGAATTACTAGGGAACGGCCTAGAATTAAAGTTTCCTCTCTACGCGTTGTTACCAAAATTGTTCCTACCAACAAAATTCACATCCATAAATTCATTATTATTATCAATCAAAGTAGACAAAGGCATATCATTAGGATCATAAGAAAAACTCTTATTAGCGAACAATTTCACAAGTTCATCCATCTTTCCGCTCAAAACATTAATATCTTCTATGGCATGAACATTTTTACTAGTAGATCTTTCGGTGTGCCATTGAGAATAGTTAACCATAGTATTATCTAGGAGTTTAGTAGCTTCTCCTAAAGTGATTTCCAAAACGTGCCTCCCGCAGCCGAATCTAAAAGATTTCTAGAAGCAAAATTCAATCCGGCATAAATTTGCACGGAGCTACTCTAGCTAATTGCTCCCACTTTCAATATGTATCTGGATCGAGACTTAGAGTCATCAAGATCAGTGTCAAAACTTGCATCGACGTAACCCTTTACGACGAACCTTTTGTCACCTCCATAATCGAGAAACATATCCTTATTCCACTAAGGATAATTTTGACCGCTGTCCAGTGATCTACTCCTAGATCATTATTGTACTCCCTTGCTTAACTCAGTGTAGGGTATACAATAGATCTGGTAAACAACATGGCATACTTTATAGAACCTATGGCCGAGGCATAGGGAATGACTTTCATTCTCTTTCTATCTTCTGTCGTGGTCGGGCTTTGAGTCTTACTCAATTTCACACCTTGTAACACAGGAAAGAACTCTTTCTTTGACTGTTCCATTTTGAACTACTTCAAAATCTTGTCAAGGTATGTACTCATTGAAAACTTATCAAGCGTCTTGATCTATCTCTATAGATCTTGATGCTCAATATGTAAGCAGCTTTACCGAGGTCCTTTCTTTGAAAAACTCCTTTCAAACACTCCTTTATGCTTTGCAGAATAATTCTACATTATTTCCGATCAACAATATGTCATTTACATATACTTATCAGAAATGCTGTAGTGCTCCCACTCACTTTCTTGTAAATACAGGCTTCACCGCAAGTCTGTATAAAACTATATGCTTTGATCAACTCATCAAAGCGTATATTCCAACTCCGAGATGCTTGCACCAGTCCATAGATGGATCGCTGGAGCTTGCATATTTTGTTAACACCTTCAGGATCGACAAAACCTTCTAGTTGCATCGTATACAACTCTTCTTTAATAAATCCATTAAGGAATGTAGTTTTGTTTATCCATTTGCCGGATTTCATAAAATGCGGCAATTGCTAACATGATTCGGACACACTTAAGCATAGATATGAGTGAGAAACTCTCATCATAGTCAACACCTTGAACTTGTCGAAAACCTTTTGCGACAATTCTAGCTTTGTAGATAGTAACACTACTATCAGTGTCCGTCTTCCTCTTCAAGATCCATTTATTTTCTTTGGCTTGCCGATCATCGGGCAAATCCATCAAAGTCCATACTTTGTTCTCATACATGGATCATATCTCAGATTTCATGGCCTCTAACCATTTCGCGGAATCTGGGCTCATCATCGCTTCCTCATAGTTCGCAAGTTCATCATGGTCTAGTAACATGACTTTCAGAACAGGATTACCGTACCACTCTGGTGCGGATCTCACTCTGGTTTACCTACGAGATTCGGTAGTAACTTGATCTGAAGTTACATGATCATCATCATTAGCTTCCTCACTAATTGGTGTAGTAGTCACAAGAACAGATTTTTGTGATGAACTACTTTCCAATAAGGGAGAAGGTACAATTACCTTATCAAGTTTTCTACTTTCCTCCCACTCACTTCTTTCGAAAGAAACTCCTTCTCTAGAAAGTTTCCGAACTTAGCAACAAAAGTCTTGCCTTCGGATCTGTGATAGAAGGTGTATCCAACAGTTTCCTTTGGATATCCTATGAAGACATATTTCTCCGATTTGGGTTTGAGCTTATCAGGATGAAACTTTTCCATATAAGCATCACAACCCCAAACTTTAAGAAACGACAACTTTGGTTTCTTGCTAAACCACAGTTCATATTGTGTCGTCTCAACGGACTTAGATGGTGCCCCTTTTAACGTGAATGCAGCTGTCTCTAATGCATGATCCCAAAACGATATTGGTAAATCGGTAAGAAACATCATAGATTGTACTATATCCAATAAAGTACGGTTATGACGTTCGGACACACCATTATGCTGTGGTGTTCCAGGTGTCATGAATTTGTGAAACTATTCCACACGGTTTTAACTGAAGGCCAAAACTCGTAACTCAAATATTTTACCTCTGCGATCATATCATAGAAACTTTTTATTTTCTTGTTACGATGATTATCCACTTCACTCTGAAATTTTTTGAACTTTTCAAACGTTTCAGACTTATGTTTCATTAAGTAGATATACCCATATCTGCTTAAATCATCTGTGAAGTTCTGAAAATAATGATACTTGTCGCGAGCCTTAATATTCATCGGACCACATACATCAGTATGTATGATTTCCAACAAATCTGTTGCTTGCTCCATTGTTCCGGAGAACGGCGTTTTAGTCATCTTGCCCAAGAGGCATGGTTCACAAGCATCAAGTGATTCATAATCAAGTGATTCCAAAATCCCATCAGCATGGAGTTTCTTCATGCGCTTTACACCAATATGACCTAAACGGCAGTGCCACAAATAGGTTGCACTATCATCATTAACTTCGCATCTTTTGGTTTCAATATTATGAATATGTGTATCACTGCGATCGAGATCCAATGAACTATTTTCATTAGTGTGTATGACCATAGAAGGTTTTATTCATGTAAACAGAACAACAATTTATTCTCTTACTTAAATGAATAACCGTATTGCAATTAACATGAACAAATCATATTCATGCTCAACGCAAACACCAAATAACATTTATTTAGTTTCAACACTAATCCCGAAAGTATAGGGAGTGTGTGATGATGATCATATCAATCTTGGAACCACTTCCAACACACATCGTCACCTTGCCCTTTAACTAGTCTTTGTTCATTCTGCAACTCCCGTTTTGAGTTACTAATCTTAGCAACTTGAACTAGTACCAAATACTGAGGGGTTGCTATGAACACTAGTAAACTACACATCAATAACATGTATATCAAATATACTTATGTTCACTTTGCCATCCTTCTTATCCGCCAATCACTTGGGGTAGTTCCGCTTCCAGTGACCAGTCCCTTTGCAGTAGAAGCACTTAGTCTCAGGCTTAGGACCAGACTTGGGCTTTTTCACTTGAGCAGCAACTTGCTTGCCGTTCTTCTTGAAGTTCCCCTTCTTTCCTTTTGCCCTTTTCTTGAAACTAGTGATCTTGTCAATCATCAACACTTGATGTTTCTTTTTGATTTCTACCTCCGCGGCTTTCAGCATCGCGAAGAGCTCGGGCATAGTTTTGGTCATCCCTTGCATATTATAGTTCATCACGAAGCTCTTGTAGCTTGGTGGCAGTGATTGGAGAATTCTGTCAATGACGCAATCATCCGGAAGATTAACTCCCAGTTGAATCAAGTGATTGTTATACCCAGACATTCTGAGTATATGCTCACTGACAGAACCGTTCTCCTCCATCTTACAGCTATAGAACTTATTGGAGACTTCATATCTCTCAATCCGGGCATTTGCTTGAAATATTAACTTCAACTCCTGGAACATCTCATACGCTCCATGGTGTTCAAAACGTCGTTGAAGTCCCGGTTCTAAGCCGTAAAGCATGGCACACTTAACTATAGAGTAGTCATCAGCTTTGCTTTGCCAGACGTTCACAACATCTGGCGTAGCTCTTGCACCAGGTCTGGCACCTAGCGGTGCTTCCAGGACGTAATTCTTCTGTGCAGCAATGAGGATAATCCTCAAGTTACGGACCCAGTCCGTGTAATTGCTACCATCATCTTTCAACTTTGCTTTCTCAAGGAACGCATTAAAATTCAACGGAACAACAGCACGAGCCATCTATCTACACAACATAGACAAGCAAGATACTATCAGGTACTAAGTTCATGATAAATTTAAGTTCAATTAATCATATTACTTAAGAACTCCCACTTAGATAGATATCCCTCTAATCCTCTAAGTGATCACGTGATCCAAATCAACTAAACCATGTCCGATCATCACGTGAGATGGAGTAGTTTCAATGGTGAACATCACTATGTTGATCATATCTACTATATGATTCACGCTCGACCTTTCGGTCTCCGTGTTCCGAGGCCATATCTGTTATATGCTAGGCTCGTCAAGTTAAACCTGAGTATTCCGCGTGTGCAACTGTTTTGCACCCATTGTATTTGAACGTAGAGCCTATCACACCCGATCATCACGTGGTGTCTCAGCACGAAGAACTTTCGCAACGGTGCATACTCAGGGAGAACACTTCTTGATAATTAGTGAGAGATCATCTTATAATGCTACCGTCAATCAAAGCAAGATAAGATGCATAGATAAACATCACATGCAATCAATATAAGTGATATGATATGGCCATCATCATCTTGTGCTTGTGATCTCCATCTTCGAAACACCGTCATGATCACCATCGTCACCGGCGCGACACCTTGATCTCCATCGTAGCATCGTTGTCGTCTCGCCAATCTTATGCTTCTACGACTATCGCTACCGCTTAGTGATAAAGTAAAGCATTACAGGGCGATTGCATTGCATACAATAAAGCGACAACCATATGGCTCCTGCCGGTTGCCGATAACTCAGTTACAAAACATGATCATCTCATACAATAAAATATAGCATCATGTCTTGACCATATCACATCACAACATGCCCTGCAAAAACAAGTTAGACGTCCTCTACTTTGTTGTTGCAAGTTTTACGTGGCTGCTACGGGCTTAAGCAAGAACTCATCTTACCTACGCATCAAAACCACAACGATAGTTTGTCAAATAGACTCCGTTTTAACCTTCTCAAGGACCGGGCATAGCCACACTCGGTTCAACTAAAGTTGGAGAGACAGTCTTCCGCAAGCCATCTATGTGCAAAGCACGTCGAGGGAACCGGTCTCGCGTAAGAGTACGCGTAAGGTTGGTCCGGATCGTCTCGTCCAACAATACCGCTGAACCAAAGTATGACATGCTGGTAGGCAGTATGACTTGTATCGTCCACAACTCACTTGTGTTCTACTCGTGCAAATAACATCAAACCATAAAAACCTAGGCTCGGATGCCACTGTTGGGGAACGTAGTAATTCAAAAAAATTCCTACGCACACGCAAGATCATGGTGATGCATAGCAACGAGAGGGGAGAGTGTTGTCTACATACCCTTATAGACTGAAGCGGAAGCGTTGACTCAACGTAGAGGAAGTAGTCGTACGTTCTCCTCACGATCCGACCGATCACAGCACCGTTACTCCGGCACCTCCGAGTTCTTGGCACACGTTCAGCTCGATGACGATCCCCGGGCTCCGATCCAGCAAAGCGTCGGGGAAGAGTTCCGTCAGCACGACGGCGTGGTGACGATCTTGATGTGTTACCGGCGCAGGGCTTCGCCTAAGCACTGCAATGATATGACCGAGGTGGAATTTGGTGGAAGGGGGCACCGCACACGGCTAAGGAACGATCCGTAGATCAACTTGTGTGTCTTTGGGGTGCCCCCTGCCCCCGTATATAAAGGAGCCAAGGGGGAGGGGCTGGCCGGCCAAGCCTGGCGCGCCAGGAGAGTCCTACTCCCTCTGGGAGTAGGATTCCCCCCCCCCCCCAATCCTAGTTGGACTAGGATTCTCCAAGGGGGAGAGAGAGAGAGAGGGGGCGCCCACCTCTCCTAGTCCTAATAGGACTAGGGGAAGTGGGGGAGGCGCGCAGCCCATGAGGGCAGCCCTCTCACCTCTCCTCCAAGGCCCATGTTGGCCCATTATGCTCCCGGGGGGTTCCGGTAGCCCTCCCGGTATTCCGGTAAAATCCTGATTTCACCTGGAATGCATCCGATGTCCAAACATAGGCTTCCAATATATCATTCTTTATGTCTCGACCATTTCGAGACTCCTCGTCATGTCCGTGATCACATCCGGGACTCTGAACTCCTTCGGTACATCAAAATGCATAAACTCATAATAACTGTCATCGTAACGTTAAGCGTGCGGACCCTACGGTTCGAGAACAATGTAGACATGACCGAGACATGTCTCCGGTCAATAACCAATAGCGGGACCTGGATGCCCATATTGGTTCCTACATATTCTACGAAGATCTTTATCGGTCAGACCGCATAACAACATACGTTGTTCCCTTTGTCATCGGTATGTTACTTGCCCGAGATTCGATCGTCGGTATCCAATACCTAGTTCAATCTCGTTACCGGCAAGTCTCTTTACTCGTTCCGTAATACATCATCTCGCAACTAACTCATTGGTTGCAATGCTTGCAAGGCTTTATGTGATGTGCATTACCGAGAAGGCCCTGAGATACCTCTCCGACAATCGGAGTGACAAATCCTAATCTCGAAATACGCCAACCCAATATGTACCTTCGGAGACACCTGTAGAGCACCTTTATAATCACCCAGTTACGTTGTGACGTTTGGTAGCACACAAAGTGTTCCTACGGTAAACGGGAGTTGCATAATCTCATAGTTAAAGGAACATGTATAAGTCATGGAAAAAGCAATAGCAACATACTAAACGATCGGGTGCTATGCTAATGGAATGGGTCATGTCAATCAGATCATTCAAATAATGATGTGATCTCGTTAATCAAATAACAACTCTTTGTTCATGGCTAGGAAACATAACCATCTTTGATTAATGAGCTAGTCAAGTAGAGGCATACTAGTGACACTCTGTTTGTCTATGTATTCACACATGTATTATGTTTCCAGTTAATACAATTCTAGCATGAATAATAAACATTTATCATGATATAAGGAAATAAATAATAACTTTATTATTGCCTCTAGGGCATATTTCCTTCAATCATCAACTTTAAGCAATTTCTCTTCAAGCAAACCGTTAAAATTCTTTTGTGAATTCATAAACTCTTTAACACTATTCTAAAATTCAGAGGGCATCTTATTAAAATTTCCATAAGAGTTGTTGTAGGAATTACCATAATTGTTAGAGGAATTACTAGGGAACGGCCTAGAATTAAAGTTTCCTCTCTACGCGTTGTTACCAAAATTGTTCCTACCAACAAAATTCACATCCATAAATTCATTATTATTATCAATCAAAGTAGACAAAGGCATATCATTAGGATCATAAGAAAAACTCTTATTAGCGAACAATTTCACAAGTTCATCCATCTTTCCGCTCAAAACATTAATATCTTCTATGGCATGAACATTTTTACTAGTAGATCTTTCGGTGTGCCATTGAGAATAGTTAACCATAGTATTATCTAGGAGTTTAGTAGCTTCTCCTAAAGTGATTTCCAAAACGTGCCTCCCGCAGCCGAATCTAAAAGATTTCTAGAAGCAAAATTCAATCCGGCATAAATTTTTTATATAATGATCCATAAATTCAAACCATGTATAGGGCAATTACGTATCATTAATTTCATCCTCTCCCAAGATTGTGAAACATGCTCATGATCAAGTTGCTTAAAATTCATAATATCGTTTCTAAAAGAGATGATCTTAGCGGGAGGGAAATACTTAGAGATAAAAGCATCTTTGCACTTATTCCATGAATCAATACTATTTTTAGGCAAAGAGGAAAACCAAGTTTTAGCACGATCTCTAAGTGAAAACGGAAATAGCTTCAATTTAACAATATCATTATCCACATCTTTCTTATTTTGCATATCACACAAATCAACGAAGTTGTTCAGATGGGTAGCGGCATCTTCACTAGGAAGGCCATAAAACTGATCTTTCATAACAAGATTCAGCAAAGTAGCATTAATTTCACAAGATTCAGCATCGGTAATAGGAGAAATCGGAGTGCTAATAAAATCATTGTTGTTGGTATTGGAAAAGTCACACAATTTAGTATTGTCTTGAGCCATCGTGACAAACAATCAATCTAACACACAAGCAAACAAGAAGCAAGTGGAAAGAGACGGGCGGAAAAAGAGGGCGAATAAAATAGCAAAGGTGAAATGGGGGAGAGTAAAATGAGAGGCAAATGGAAAATAATGTAATGCGAGGCTATGTCTTGACTTGTGCGTAGATCTCCCCGGCAACAGCGCCATAAATCCTTCTTGCTACCTCTTGAACATGCGTTGGTTTTCCCTTGAAGAGGAAAGGGTGATGCAGCAAAGTAGCGTAAGTATTTCCTTCAGTTTTTGAGAACCAAGGTATCAATCCAGTAGGAGACTACACGCAAATCCCTTTGTATTCTTGTGTGCCTGCCAACGTGCTGTGCTAGGATTTTCGACTAGTAATCCCTTTGTGCAGACAATGATTTCTACTACTGACTGCTAAATTAGATATGTAGGTGTCATACATGATACTCCCTCCATTCCTAAATATAAGTCTTTCTAGAGATTCCACTATAGGCTACATACAGAGCAAAATGAGTGAATCTACACTCAAAACTGCATCTATATACATTTATATGTGGTCCATACTGGAATCTCTACAAAACTGGGCATGTTTGCAGCATAAGAGTTTGCAGCATGTAGGAAACCTAACATATGACCGTTTCCAGGCATTCACAAAATAGATGTTTGCACCATTACATTAAAAATGTTATCAACACTGCAACATCAACAAAAGTACTAGAACAGGCAAGCTGGAGCTATAACTAGTAGTTTCCACTACAAGTGAAGTACTGGTAGCTTGGCACTTAGGATGCAACCTTTCTTATTCCTCTCTTTGTTCTAGTTCCTCTCACTGAAGAAGATGATCCGGCTTCAGCTCTTGCAACTATCTTTCTTGGAGGCTTGAACCTGTTGGCATTGGTATCAGGTGCAGAGACTTGTGGAGCTGAACTGGTTCTAGCTGGTGCTTGTGCTTGAGATTGAGATGCAATGCCAGATGCACTAGTTCTAGCTGCTGGTTGTGGTTGTGGTTGAGATGCAAAGCTAGAGCCAGATGCTTGCTGGCATTTTTTGAAGACATAAAATAGAGAGACTAGTGAGGAAATATACCAAGTAATCATGTGTAAGAATTTAAAATCAACTACAATCATCAAGTAATCATGTAAATCAACTAAGAGCATCTGTAATCATCTAAAAGCATTGAAAAAAATGTACTGACGTCACACAGAGAGTCTCCCACCTAGCCCTCCCACCTTGCGCCGGTGGCCACTCTGGCCCCGGCGGCCACAAGCCCTACCAGTGGCCACTCCGGCGCTGGTAGCCACCCCTCCCTTCATGATGGCTCCTTCTACCCTTAACTTTGATCGTGGGAAGGAGTTTCAAGCGGATAAGAAGGCCAAGTTTGGGCACCCGATGGTCTTCTACCCGGGCTTTCATCACAAGGAATTCACCATGGTGGTTTCATTTCGACGTGCCTCCTTTAGGCTCAATGTGCACACGGTTAGTGTATCTCTCCTTGCCATGTTCGGGGGCTATGCCCAAGGTTTTTGTGTTCGTTTCTTGAAGGATAGGTCTTTCAAGTTCTCGGTAGCTTGAAAAGCAGTGGGTTTTGAGATCTACAATGCTGGTAATATTGTTGAGAAGGATTTTGATGTGGGTTTCAATCTTTGGAACTTTGGAGGCCCGAATTGGCAACGGGAAGAAGCTCTATACTATGCCGAGCATTATAAAGAATGGACTCTAGTGGGTAGGTCCGGCAAGGCCATTGTTCCTCACTCCGGTGATCACCGGAGTTATTCTGCGGTGGTCCGGGACGGTAGATCGGTTTTCGAAAGATTATCGAGACCCATTCAAGAGGGCTCTAATCAAGGTCTTAACGACACTTCATTGCACGTTAATCCTGGTCAAGACATGCCCCAAATGGAGCGCCAGGTCACACAGCGTTCTATTGCACGTAATCACGTGGTTTGCCATGCATGCGGGGCCAACGGTCACATGGCCCGTTTTTGCACCACCCCGAACCTTCCTGGGCTTTGGTCGTTTATCCATTTTGATTTTTTCCCCAGCCCACCAGCAGAGGCTTGGGACGAAGGGGTAGTGGAATCTTGGTTTCTTGTATTGGGCCAGCGCTACAGACTCGGCAGGTGCCTTCATTTAAGGAGTTGGTCAAGGATTTTTTCCCAAACTTCCAGCCGAGACCGTCGCTTGCCTCCTCGCCTTCCTCTTCACTTTCCTTCTCTGCCACCAACTCTGCTTCTGCCTCGACAAGCTCGCCTCCGCTGCCATTGCTGTCAGACAGGGCTCTGGTCACCACCTCGCCGGAGCCGTTGCCTATGGCCAACATTCCCATAGACCCTCAACCTTTCGTTCCTCATGGCTTTCAGATTCAGGTGATTGAAGGCCGCAATGGGGTTTCTTGTGCGATTGTTCCTCATCGCCCGAGACGGCACGAAGACTGGGCGATTGCCACTATCCACCCGCATCCAGATGAGGTATTTTTCCCAAATGTGCGTGAGGTTCTTGAAGAGTTTCTTGAGGGAGAGGAGCAAGTAGGTTTTAGAGAAATCCAACCCTGTCCTTTTGGAGAGGCTTATGTCAGGTTCACGCATGTCAGAGACAGAGATAGGCTCATTCAGCAAGGTCCGCATGCTTTTGGTGATTTTTTATTTCATTTACTAAGCACAATCAAGGAAGGAATTGGCGTAGGGTTCATTTCAACAGAACTTGTTGGTTGTTGTTTGTGGGAGTTCCATTTGATTTCTGCAATACTGAAGATATTGCTTCTGCGATTTCAAAGTGGGGCAAGATCATGAAACGCCCTCGATGCGGCTATATCTCCCACGTGTCGAAGCACGACTTAGAGGCATAACCGCATTGAAAGCAATGTCGCAAGTGAGGTAATCTTCACACAACCCATGCAATACATAAGGGAAAAAGATACATAGTTGGCTTACAATCGCCACTTCACACAAATACATGAATAAAACCATTACATCATACAGTTACAATCAGGGCCCGACTACGGAGCCAAAATAAAAGAAGAAACCCCAAAAGCGACAAAGGTCCACGATCGACCCCAACTGGGCCCACTACTGATCGACTAGAATGAAACAACACAAAGAACAAGATCTTCATCGAGCTCCTCCTTGAGCTCGGGTGCGTCACCTGCACGGATTCATCGGCACCTGCAAACTGGTTTGGAAGTATCTGGTGAGTCACGAGGACTCAGCAATCTCACACCCGCGAGATCAAGACTATTTAAGCTTATAGGTAGGGTAAAAGGTATGAGGTGGAGCTGCAGCAAGCGACTAGCATATATGTTGGCTAACATACGCAAATGAGAGCGAGAAGAGAAGGCAAAGCACGGTCGAGCAACTATGATCAATAAGTGATCCTGAACTACTTACGCCAAACATAACTCCAACAACCGTGTTCACTTCCCGGACCCCGCCGAGAATAGACCATCACGGTTACACACGCGGTTGGTGTATTTTAGTTAAGATCAACTTCGGGTTTTCTACAACCGGACATTAACAAATTCCCATCTGCCACATAACCGCGGGCACGGCTTTCGAAAGTTCAAAACCCTGCAGGGGTGTCTCAACTTAGCCCATGATAAGCTCTCGCGATCAACGAAGGATATTCCTTCTCCCCGGGAAAACCCGATCAGTCTTGGAATCCCGGCTACAAGACATTTCGACAGTAATAAAACAAGTCCAGCAAAGCCGCCCGATGCGCCGACATACTGATAGGAGCTGCACATATCTCGTTCTCAGGGCAACACCGGATGAGACTAGCTACGAGTAAAACCAGGCCTCGAGTTTCCACGAGGGGGCCCCGCAGGCAGCTCAGTTCGGACCAACACTTAGACAAGCATTGGCCCGGGGGGGTTAAATAAAGATGACCCTCGGGTTGATCAGACCCAAGGGAAAGGGATAGGTGGTAGGCAAATGGTAAAACCAATGTTGGGCCTGCTGGAAAAGTCTTATTCAAAGCGAACTGTCAAGGGGGTCCCATAAATCACCCGACCGCATTAGGGACGCAAAATCCGGGAACATAACACCGATATGACGGAAACTAGGGCGGCAAGAGTGGAACAAAACACCAGGCATAAGGCCGAGCCTTCCACCCTTTACCAAGTATATAGATGCATTAATTAAATAAGATATATTGTGATAATCCAACAAGTAAACATGTTCCAACAAGGAACAACATCTCCATGTTCCAACAAGGAACAAACTTCATCTTCACCTGCAACTAACAATGCTATAAGAGGGGCTGAGCAAAGCGGTAACATAGCCAAACAACGGTTTGCTAGGACAAGGTGGGTTAGAGGCTTAGTTTAACAATATGGGAGGCATGATAAGAAAGTGGTAGGTATCGCAGCATAGGCATAGCAAAAGAGCGAGCAATCTAGCAAGCAAAGATAGAAGTGATTTCGAGGGTATGGTCATCTTGCCTGAGATCCCGCAAGGAAGAAGAACGAGTCCATGAAGAAGACAAACGGACGTAGACGAACGAATCCTCACAATCGCAATGTTATCAGAACTAACCCGAAGAAGCAACACCGGAAAGAAGCAAACACCAAAGTAAACAACCATCACATAAACATGGCATGATATGCGAGATGTGGTATGCAATGCATATGCATGCTTCGGAAGGAAAAAGATGAACAAGGCATAATCTTGGCAAACCAAGTATGCCACTGGAAAGATAAGGTGATTTCGGTTGAAATCGATATAAAGATCACCGGAATCGGATGTACGGTTTGCAAATGACAAGCAAAGCAAGAATGACAAGAATCTGCCATTAACAGCATGATGCTACTTAGCAAGCAACAAGAAACTAAGCTACTGCACCCAAACATATCAACAAAGCATATGACAGTAATCTACTCAAGATGCTTGACAAAAGATTAACACTGAGATACGGCTAAATCACACCACAACAGGTTCAAACAAGCATGGCAAAAGTGCAAAAGATAACAGGTTCACAGACTTAGCGAAAATAACAACATAGCAGAAATTAACATCAGGATGACATGTTTAGAGCAATGAAACAACATGCTACAGGAACAGGACATATCCAAGCAAGGCATGGCATGAATCTACTCAAATCACTTAACAAAAGTCCCTTACTGACCATAAGCCAAAAGGGATCAGAAAATATAATAACACCCATATCAATTAAGCAAGTTTCATTACAGATTTCAGACTTAGCACAAAACTAGACATGTTAAAAACAGATAACAAGTAGGCATGTTTACAAGCTCGATGCACTCACTACAGAGCATTGCATGATAATCTAAGCATACATACATCAAGATGACATGGCATAGAAGCTATACATGGCAAGAATAACATCATAGCATGCAAGGATCAACTACAACAAGCTTGGCAAAATCGAATAACATGTAAACAATCTGCCAGCAACATTTTATAGCAAAAGTAGAGCTCGATTGACTCAAGCTATGGCACTCCATAATTACAAACAAAGGCAATGATGGATAGAGCAAGTCCATATGTTCAAAACACTCTTACTGATCATGCTCAAAAGAGGCATAGATCTCTCTGAAACATCATGAACACATGGCATAAAAATAACAGCAGGCAAGGACTTAGTGAAATTACTAAGTCTCTGAAATCAGCAACATTAAGTACCCTAGTTTGCATGCTTGTGCTAGTCACCACAAAGATCACAAAAATACATGGCATAATCTCTGGAAAGATAGCATGGCATATTACAAAACACATGTAGGACTCAACTTCATAGGATGCACACATCAATCATGGCAAAAATGACAAAAGTGCATGTTCTGATAAAAATCAGAAACTAACATCACATAGCCCTCTTCTAACAGCATTTCGGGCATCAAGATGAGCTCAAATGAAAAAGATGCAATAAGATGAAATGATGTACTCATCGAGACGAACAATTTGATATATTATGCGCCCAAAATGGAGCTACATGCAGAGAGTTATGGCATGAAGAATTATTCAACAAAAAAATGTCAGAGAAATGACTTGGACGAAATATACCAGCCGAGATCTAGGGTTCCGGCGCGGATCCCGAGGTTCAACGGAGAACGTGGCCGGAGAGGAGGGAGATGGCGGTCGGCGGGGTGGCTCGGGGCGGATCCGGCACCGGGGAGCTCACCGGCGTCGGAGGAAGCTCGTCGGCGGCGGGTCGGCGAGCGGCGCGGCCATGGCGGGGCGCGGCACGGGGGCAGCGGCGGTGCCCACGTGGCACGCGCTGGTTGGATGCGGCGGCGGGGAGGGTGACGTGTCGGCGCGGGATTGGTCCGGGCGACGTGGCGGTGGGCGGTGGACATGTCTGGCGCGGACGGACGTGTCCGGCGACGGAGAGGGAGCGGGGCTAGGGTTTCATTTGCGATTTGGACGGGGGAGGCACATATTTATAGGTAGAGGGGGCTAGGAAGCTCCAAATGGAGTGCGGTTTTCGGCCACGCGATCGTGATCGAACGACCGAGAGGATAGGAGTGACTTAGGTGGGTTTTGGGCCACTTTGAAGGGGGTGTTGGGCTGCACCAAAAGAGGCCTTTGCGGATACCCGGTTAATCGTTGGAGCATCAAACGACCTCCGATTGAGCTGAAACTTGACAGGCGGTCTACCGGTGTTAAACCAAGGCCGCTTGGCAAACTTCGGTCCATTCCGAGAAAGTTTAATACCCGCTCACGGAAAAAGTTAAAAGGGGACGCCGGGGAACATAGGAGCGCCGGATTGCAAAACGGACAACGGGGAAAATGCTCGGATTCATGAAACGAACACGTATGCGAATGCGATGCGCATGATGACATGATATGAAATGCAGATGATGACATGGCAAAGAGCGACACGCAAGCACATGACATGGCAACGACGGCGAATAACTGGCGGACACCTGGCGCATCAGATCCGAGGCGTTACAGATCATTAGTTGGGAGAAAGAAGACGCTTTGAAGGGTAAGATTTTGGTCAAGGCTAGAGTTACTGAACTTGGTGATATCCCTAAGAGTATTAGATGGTCTGAAGGAGAAATTTTTGAGGAAGAGTCTTGGACCTGCTCTGTTGAGGTACTCCTTGAGTAAATGTTGGGGGGTGGGCCTGCAGATGAGGACCCTTTTCCACCTGAGGGGGTGGACCCACACCCTGTGCCACAACATGCAAATGATTTTCCAGGCTTTCCACCACTGCCTAATCCTAACAATCAAGCTCCTAATGAAGAATGGGATGATTGGGAAGAGCAGGCAGAGCAAGAGGATCACTGGGCTTTCCCACAGCCAGCACCTGTCCTTCCCCAACAGCATCAAGTTGTAATTCCTGCATTGGCAGAAGAAGGGGCTCCAAACAGCAGCATTACTACCACAGTTTCGTCTGATGGTTTACTTTCATTGACCCACTCTGCTAGTGAGTGTTCAGGCCCCTCCTATTGGTCAAGGACTCCTAAACATTGCATTAGCTTATGATGCAGTTGAAGAAGGGGAGGATTTACAAGAGGTACAGGCCAATGTTGCAGAGCCACAGAATGTGAACTTGGTGCCTGCTGCACAGAATCTGAATGTGGTTGCTGTAGAACAACAAAACCTGCAGACAGAGGGTGCTGTAACTCAACAATATATGCAGCCAGTTCCCACTCCAGGATTGTCCTCTTCTGTCAGAGATATTGAAGCTCCTGGCTCCTCTTTGCCCATTATTCAACAAGAAAAACAGCCTGAGATTTTGAAGGAAGTCCCTGCTACTGAAAATTGTGTTGTGCCTGTGGAAGTTGCTACTAATGCAACTGTGGGAGATTCTATTCCTTCACATCAAGTACTTATCCCAGATATCAAGGGAAAGGCTGATGTTCCAGTGCCCCACATTGGATCTTCACCTGCAGCAAACCCTAAAGGTAACTACGGGTCCTTCTCTTTGCCAGGTTCCCCATCCTTACTTACATTACATACATTGGCCCAAGATCATGCTTTGCAAATCATTGATGGTTCACATTTAATATCTAAAGAAGGACTGGATTTATGGATATAGCACTTTGCACCAGCAACACAAGGAGCTACACCAACTTTCAAAATAGAAATACCAGTAAGTTTTAACTTCATCATTCACTTACTGTTGACACCTGACAAGTTTGGATGGACCATGCATTTGCTAAAGTCTGATGTCTGGAATTTTTTGACTGCTAATTGTGAGCATGAGGAAACTTTGCTTTTTCACATTCCTGATGAATGTGCAACTTCCCAGGCACCTGCATGTAAGGATTTCATCCTGGGGCTAGGCAAAGAAAATGAGGGTATTAGCCCTGCTGCCCACTCTTCCACTGGGGCTAGCAGTCCTCTTCAGCAGGTGTCTCCAAATAAATTCCTGCCCCTTGGAGAGGCCATATCAAGGAAAAGGAGGGAGAAAGAACCCATGGTGGAAACTGAGGTAAGAAGAAGTGATAGGATTAAAAAGGATAACAATGGATATAGAAGGAAGTCTTGTGCCACTCAGTCTTGTTTACCATGTAATGCCATACCTCCTATTATTCACAATTCAGTGGTTAAAAACTTGTCTAAATCTTTCTGCAAGGTTGCTGAGGAAGAGATACAGGAGAAGTTGACCAAGAAACCCAAGAAGAAGGGACAGGAAGATGTGGCTAAGGTGTCCAAGGCCACAGCAGAAGCAGCAAAATCCAAGCCTGTGTGATGATGTGTCTACAACATCACTCTATGATAGATAGCAGGATGGCCTGCTATTCTCTTTTGAGAATTACTTGTCTTATGTATGCAGTCAAATGTAATGCTTGCAACTGCTGCACAATGCTTGTTTGCCCTGGTAGGCACCTTTTGTATGTTATATGCACTCTGCTGCTGTGTCAGCTCTGGTATCTCCTTGTGGTAGAGACTACAATACTATCTGATTCTATGGAAGCTTCTAGCCATCATATGTGGTTGCTTTGGTTCACCTGCTCTTCTGCTTATGTCTCCTGCTGGAATGTTTCAACTTGCTTTCAGTGTTTTGTCCTTTTTGTGGATCCCAATAATTTTATGGCCTAGGATTGTCATCAGGGGGTGGACCTTGCTGACTACAGTAACATCAATTTGATTGTTAATGAATAACAATACAATATGGAATATCTTAAACTGGAATGTGAGGGGCATTAATTCCTCAGATAAGTGGTTGGCTATTAGGCAAAAAGTGGAAGAAAGTGCTGCTGGAATTGTTTGTATACAGGAAACTAAGAGAGAAAACTTTGATCTGGCCTACATTCATAAAGTATGTCCTCAAAGGTTTAATAAATTTGAGTACTTACCTTCCATTGGGGCATCAGGTGGCATACTCACTGCTTGAAATGGAGCTCTATTCTCTGGGGAGCTAATGTTTCAAAACAAATTCTCATTATCTATTCAGTTCACATGCAGGACATCCTCCAAAAGTTGGGTCCTCACAAACATCTATGGTCCTTGCAATCATGAGGATAAAATTGAGTTCATTGACTGGTTTGGTAATATTCAAATGCCTAATGATATAGATTGGATTATTATGGGGGATTTTAATTTCATCAGAACTCCTGAAGACAGAAACAGACCTGGAGGGGATGTAAATGAAATGCTCATGTTTAATGAGGCAATAAGTGAACTTGGTCTCATTGAATTACCCCTAAAAGGCAGGCAGTTTAGCTGGAGCAACATGCAAGACAACCCACTACCGGAGAAATTAGATTGGTTTTTTACATCTGCAGCTTGGATGACCAGCTATCCTGATACCTTGGCTCTTCCCATGCTAAACCAATTTCTGATCACCTCCCTTGCATGATTAAAATTGGCACAAATATCCCAAAGTCTTGAGTGTTCAGATTTGAAAACTATTGGCTTAATCACAGTTCTTTTAAACAGGTGGTTCAGACTGCTTGGACTATTCCAGTAGGACATTCAGACTGTGCTAAGAAGATTACTGCAAAATTCAAGAATGTCAGAAGAGCTCTAAAGCTGTGGGCCAAAAACCTTGTGTGCCATAAGAAACAAATTGCAGATCTAAATGACTGTATATTCCTCTAGGATATGATTGAGGAATTCAGGGACCTTACTCTATTTGAAAATAATTGCAGGACCTTGCTCAAGGAGTATCTATTAACTGTGCTCAATGATCAGAAGATATATTGGAAACAGAGAGGAAAAATTAAAGGAGTAAAGTTTGGAGATGAAAACACAAAATTCTTCCACACTAAAGCCTCTATTAATCATAGGCACAATAAGATTGCTATGCTACTAAACAAAGATCAAGTTGAAGTAACATATCATGAAGGAAAGGCTGCAATCCTCTGGGAGGCTTTTAAAAATAAATTGGGACAATCTAATGGACACTCAATGCACTTTAACCTTAATGATCTCTATGAAAACACAGTGGACCCCCAAATCTTCATTGATCTAGAAAAGCCTTTTACCCAAGAGGAAGTTGAGGAAGTGGTCAAAAACCTACCTACTGATAAATCACCAGGGCCAGATGGATTCAATAATGAGTTTATTAAAAAATTGTTGGGATATTATTAAGACTGATGTCTTGGAGCTTATATTGGCATTTCATGCTGGGAATGTAAATCTTGAAAGCATTAACTCCTCTTTCATCACTCTAGTGCCAAAAAAAGAGGCGCCACTTTCTCCTAATGACTTCAGGCCAATTTCTTTACTAAATGGAGTTCTGAAAATTATTACAAAACTGTTGGCCAATAGACTACAAAGAGTTATACTACAGTTGGTGCATATTAATCAATATGGTTTTCTCAAAGATAGAGTGATCCAGGACTGCCTTGGTTGGGCATATGAATACATTCACTAGTGTCATAAATCTAAGGAAGAAATCTTAGTAATAAAACTGGATTTTGAGAAGGATTTTGATACAATTGAGCATGATGCAATCATTGATATTTTTAGAACTAAAGGATTTGGAGAGAAGTGGATTTCCTGGATGGAAGCTTTGTTCACAACTGCATCCTCTTTTGTATTACTCAATGGCGTTCCCGGGAAAAGAATTTACATAAAGAGGGGAGTAAGACAAGGAGACCCTTATTCTCCTTTAATTTTTGTGCTGGCTGCTGATTTGCTACAATCCATTCTTAATAAAGCCATGAGATTAAACCTGATCACTGCTCCACTTCAAGTAAACTCATGCGCTCACTTCCCAATTGTGCAATATGTAGATGACACCTTAGTAGTTACGCAAGCTGATTCTAGGTAGTTATTCTGCTTAAAAGCACTTTTGAATACTTTTGCCACATCAACTGGGCTAAAAGTTAATTATGGGAAGTCCATCATGGTACCCTTGAATATTGCTGAAGATAGGGTAGAAATTTATACAAACACCTTGCAGTGTGCTAGAGGACAATTCCCATTTACTTACCTTGGTATGCCCTTGGGAATATACAAACCAAGTGTGGAGCAATGTCTCCCCCTAGTTAACAGGATTGCAAAAAGATTGGCTGGTATCTCTATCTTCACGACCCAATCTGGAAAATTACTGTTGGTCAAGTCAGTGATGACATCTTTATCAGTCTTCTTCATGTGCTGTTTGGACATACCTATTACAATAAAAAAGCAGATCACTAAATACTTGAGACACTGCCTTTGGAGAGGACCTGATATGGAGGACAAAAGGCCTGCCTTGGTGGCATGGACTACAGTGTGTATACCAAAAGACCAGGGAGGCTTAGGTGTTCTAGATATCTTTACACATAATAAAACCATGCTCATGAAAAATCTTCACAAATTCTTCAACAGACATGATATTCCCTGGGTCAACTTGATTTGGGAAACATACTATAATGATGGAAAATTACCAGGGGACAACATGATTGGATCATTCTGGTGGAAGTCCAACTTAGCTCTCATTGATCAGTACAAAGCTATTGCTAGATGTAATGTGGGAGATGGTGCCAGTGCTTTCTTTTGGGATGATCTATGGAGCCAAGCAATACTTAAACACCAATTTCCTCACTTGTTCTCTTTTGTCAGAAACCCACAGCTGAATATTCACCAAGTATTACAGACTGAATACCTGCATGATTTATTCTTCCTCCCCTTGACAACTGAGGCCTATGAGGAATTCTTACAAATGGAAGACATTTGTATAGCCATGAGACAATCTGAGCATTTAGACTCTTTAGACACATGGAGTTACATTTGGGGGACTGAGCACTATTCCTCCATCAAAGCATATAAAGTCTTAATTGGTCACAAACAGACACCACCACACTTCAACTGGATCTGGCAGAGTTCATGCCAACCAAAGCACAAAGTTTTCTTCTGGCAACTTCTTCATGATCGAGTCAACACCAGAAACCTACTTAGAAGGAAGAATTTTGTGTTGGAGGATTACAACTGTGTTGTTGGAGGCTGTCAACAAGAAGAAACACTGCACCATCTCTTTTGGGGCTGTCCATTTGTTCAATAATGCTGGGACTTCATTTGTCCAACAAGAGCTCCAAACCTGTCTGTGTTAGAAGCATTCCAAGACCTCAGAGAAAAGCTAAGGTATCCATTTTACATGGAGATAATCATTCTTGGAGCATGGGCCATTTGGATCACCAGAAACAATAAGATTTTTGAAAATATTGCACCTTCATTCCAAGGGTGGAAGTTCATATTTCTGGAGAAACTGAAGCTTCTCAAATATAGAATGAGGAAGAAGCATGAGAGACAATTTTCAGTTTGGCTTGACAGCATGTTGTAATTACTTTGTTCTTAGGCTAGTTGGTTGTTTAGTTTTTTCCTTCTTATTTTTTCTTTCTTCCTTTGTTTCCTAGGTTTTAGGTTTTTAGTCTTCTTGTTTCTTGGGCTTACCTCAAGCCTTTCAGACTTCTGTGTTTCTATGCGATATTTATTAATAAAAATTGTTGTGGGGTTTTACCCTACTGTTTATATTAAAAAAAGCATTGAAAATCATTTTTAATAATCTAAAAGCATTTAAAATCTGAAATCATGTGAAAGCATGGAATACCTAAGTTGTGCTCTTTTTCTGCTGGTTTTGGTAAGATGTGCATTCTTCTTGCCTTTCTCAAGATTCTTCTTGCATCCTGACTTGCTGTGTCCAGGATTTCCACACATAGAGCATTTTATTATGGTTCCATGCTTGCTCATTTGCATCCCCTTAGGAGCTTCTGTTTCTTCTCTTTTCCTATCATTTTTCTTAGACCTTCCTGGCATTCTCACATATTCAGGAGCTTCAGGCCTAGAATTTGCAGACACATGCCACATCTACTCCCCTTCTATAGGCTGCAAGTAAGGCTCATATTTTTTTGAACACCTCAACAGAGTAGCAAGGATGAATGTAATCTTCATTTTTCTTCTTACACTTGTAGATAGCGCTAACGGCATGGTGGCAAGGGAGACCAGCCAAATAACCACAGGAGCATGTCCTTTTTACAAGATCAATAGTGTACCGTCTTCCCCTTCCATTGATATGCTTCACTTCAAACCCATTTTCTCCATTCCAAAGCACCTCAAGATATTGTGTCCAAGCAATAGATTTCTTGATCTTTTTAAAGATGCGAGGCCATAATTTCCATGTTATTTTCTCACCCTTATCCTTATGTTCTTGAATTCTCACCAATATTTTCTTCCTAATCTTCTCTTGCATAGAAATAATTGGATAGAATTTAGCATCAACAATGGCATGGTTGAATGACTCACAGAGATTATTGACAACTGACTCATAATTTGATCCACTGGAAAAAGCCCTTGCCCAAGGCACTAGCTCTGTCCTCATCATGTCCTTAGCCCCTTCAGGTGTCTCTTGTGCAAGCTTGGCGCTGTAATAGCTGAAATCTTGCTTATTGGAAGCTTTAGCAACAACCCAATTTTTTCTGCCAGTCATGAGCTTTGTGCTTCTTCCTCCAGTTAGCATATACGTGCCTAGCACACATCATGTGCTCTACAGCTGGAAGATAGCCCTTGATGGCATTGATTAGGCCCTTTTATTGATCAGAGATAAACACCCAACCAGCTCCATTGTTGTTGATGTCAAGATCCTTGATGAGTAGCCCAACAAACCATTTCCAAGTTTCATTGGTTTCCTGCTCAACTATAGCCTAAGCTAGTGGATACATCCAATTGTTAGCATGCCTACCTATGGCACACAAGGGATCACCCTTCACTCCCGCTTTCAAGAAGCATCCATCAAGGCCTATCACTTTCCTGCATCCAGCCTTGAATCCTTACTTCATTGCATTGAAGCAAACATAGAAACTCTAAATATATTTTGGTTCGTGTTTGTCGATCTAGACACAGAACCACAGTGCTTCCAGGATTGCTCCTAAGCAACTCCAATTGGTAATCAAACACTCTGATATACTCATTCTTCATACCACTCATCAATCTGTCCATCACAATTGACTTTGCATGTTTGCACTTTGAGGTTAAAACATCAACAAACATGTCTTGCAATACAATGGTTTTCATGCTTTCTATTTTCCGCATAGTATTAGCTAGTATGAAGTGCTCATACCTCTATGCAATCAACTTAGAAGTCACAAGGTTGTTGCACCTATTCTGTGCACATTCATGCTCATCATTGAAAGTGATCACTTGGAATTTGGATGTTCTTGATCTTTTGACTACATAGATGAGCCAAGGGCATCCATCCCATCCACACTTGGTCCTAACTCTGTCATTTTCTGATTTCATGAACATGATACTCCTCTTAGTAACAAGACCATACCTTCTCAAAGCTTTGCAAAGCTGGTTCTTGCTTCTGAAAACCATGGACAATGCAAAATGTGGTATCTCATTGTCATTGTTATACCTTGGAAACTTGCTCTTTCTCTTAACCACCTCTCCATTAGAACTTCCTCATAATTGTAATCCTCATCAGAAGGATCATACTTCCAATCCTCTTCTTCTCCTGCTTTTTGTTGCTCCATGTTGGCAACAAGCTCAATTGGTGCTGGACTTGATGCATCTCTTCCAATCCAGCTCTTGCTCTGTTTCATTCTTTTCTTGAACTTTCTAGCATGCCTCCTTAGCTCCACCACCTCTGAATCTTGTCCACTGTCATCGATATGTGGAATGTACTCAAAATCACTATCTGAATCAAAACCCGATTTGTTACCACTAGTAACTCCATCTCCAACCTGGTTTTGATTTGCTGCATCAAATGTATGTTGAGTTGGATCAAACACTTGAGAAACTACAATTTGACTGACATTTGGATGTTGATCAAAATTTCCATGCCTTGCAGCAACTGCATGTTCACTTGGCCTTGCACTGATTGTTCTATGCTTCAATGAGCTGCTCATAACTTCTGTGACCACACCTGTTTCCTCAGTGATGAGCTCATCATTCTCAGACTCAGCAGGTTCAGCAGCAATGATGACAAGACCAGGTTCAAAATCTGTCAATGCCACAATCTCATCCTCAAAGTCACTCCCACTGCTACTGTCAGCACTATCTTCTTCTCCATGGTACTCCACAAACACATCTGCAACTACACCAACACATACATAATTTGCCATCTACACACACTTGCTGTCATCATTCAGAAACAACAAGCCATTGAGAAGTTCTGAACGAGGAACCAGAAAATAGAATTTCATTGATTCCTTCAGTGCCATAGCCCTTCACTTCCTGCGGCGGCAATTTGTTCCTTTCTATCTCTGACATAGCTTCTTCTCCTCCTCAACATATTGCAAATTAGGACCAATTCGGACGAACTGGCCACCCAAATGAAAACGGACATTCAAAAATCTCGCCTGGGTCCATGATTTCACTGAAATAGACAAATAAGGCGAACCAAATTAACCTATCTTTGCTATGTACGAACAAAATCTACAGCTAGATCACACAAAAATCATATCGTTTGGCCCGCAAAACCACCCAAAATCTCGGTAAAACCCTAACCATAGTGGCGCAATCACATGCTAAAATACGGGCATCAAACGAGGAGGGCATCGAGGTGATTACCTTCAGTTGTTCGCGCCGCCGCCGTCACGATCGCCGCCGTCCCGTCAATCAGTTGCCAATCGCCATTGTTGCCGCGCGAAAGAGGTGGAAGGCAGGAGGGCACAGAGTGCTCAAGTTGGACTGCCCAGGGGCCTGTTGGAATGGTCAATATAGGGGGTGCTCTGCCCCCGGGCTTCTGAAGGACTGCCGGATGGGACTCAGTGGGCCGACCCAGTTTTATTCTATCTCGCGCGCCAACCAATCCGGGCAACACCTTGCCACGTCCACGGTCCCTGTTTGGCACACGATCCCAAGGTTTGATTTGGACTGAGATCAAATAGATTAGGATGCAAACGACAGCAATTTGGAGTTTGGGGTTCATTTCGGCTCACTTCTACCCATTCAGGGCTTGAAATAGACATTTTCCTTGCATCATCCCAATCCTCACCAAATGCCACCCATGGCCACCTCCGCGTCCGTGCTCACCCTTCCCCGCCTCTACATCTCGCCAACAATGCCAGCGCGGGCGTCGCCAACCACGACGATGACGAGGAGGACCAGGCCTCTCCGCGCGGCGTGCGCCTACACGCTCCAGGAGGGCCAGTCCCGCCGCTCCCACCGCCTGCCCTGCGGCCTCGACCTCGAGGTCATAGCCCAGCAACCTCCTTCTCCGCCCCCGACCCCAGGAAGGAGCGAGCGGCCGCCGCTGGTGTTCGTGCACGGGAGCTTCCACGCGGCCTGGTGCTGGGCGGAGCGCTGGCTGCCCTTCTTCTCGCGCGCCGGATTCCCCTGCTTCGCCCTCAGCCTCCGCGCACAGGTAGTTAGTCAGGCATGCATCTGAACTTCTCGTTGAATTGCTCGATGCTGGTGGGGCTAACGTTAGTGAGCCTGCGCATTCCAGAAACCGAAAATGCAACAAGTTTTCGGAAAAAGCAAATGTGGCTGGAGATGAATTCAGATAATTTGATGATGTTCCGCAAAAAAAAAAAGACAGTTTGATGATGAATGCTGTTGCATAGCCAATTAAAATGCTCTATAACCTACGCAACATAGTGTGTTTGGGTTGTCAAACAGTGGTGATGATTTTATGAAGTGGTCTTGCAGCAATTGTGAGCATTTTTACAAGACATATATAATGTAGTATTTCTTACGGAGGTGTCACACTCTAATAGACTTATGATCTCTTGCAGGGTGAAAGCAGTATTCCGTCTGACACAGTGGCTGGCACGCTTGAGGTAATTTGGCGAAACTGAGGTGCATTCAGAGTAATTTATGTTATTCTGTGACTCTGTATGTGTAGCATAAATCATCCACAAAGTTGCAAGTAATGCACCACTTCCTGCAACTAAGAGCATTGCTCACTGTAATACTTCAGCAATGGTTGTATCATACGGCATTTCTTTATTATCTCACAAGAGTCAGCCCAGTGTGTGATTGACTTGCAGTAGACACATACTGGCGATATTGCTGATTTCATCCGAAAGGAGGTTCCTGTCCAACCTATACTAATTGGACATTCATTTGGAGGCTTGATTGTGCAGCAATATATGTCATGCCTACAAGGTATGCTCTCACCAATGGTAAACTCTTGCAGTATGGATGTTACTCTGGAGCATTCTTGCCATGCTCGGCATGTTTGTACTTCTTCCCAACCTCGTGTTAGCAAATAAATCTGATGCTTGGAAAGGAAATTGGCCAAGTGAATGACTATATTCCCTGCTAACATTCATAGAATAGTTAACTGTACAAAGTTGTACTTTCGACCAAGGTTCAAGGTTATAAATCTCTGGATACTGGGTAGTATGGTTTTCTTGCGAGCAGACAATCATGTAGACAAATGGAGCAACTTCCTAATATATTTTGTGATTACTGATGCTGAAAGTAATAATCAATTCAAAAGCATACACATGGAAAGACTGCATAAACTGGCAACTATAGTGCATTAGAAGGCCTCTGGGCTTTCATGTTAAGTTAGGTTCGTGTATGCATTTGCAATACCGAGTGCACCATTGAGCATCTGTGCTACCTGAAGCTCATTCGGCTTTGAACATCACTTTATGCATCCCACTGCTACATGCAGCCAGAGAACATGTACTGAGGCAGGACAACATGACTAATAGACTTCAAAAGTTTAATTAACATCGCCACATATAAAGATGGCAACTCGTCTATAAGTTTTTTCTGCAGAACCAAAGACAATGGCCCATTTGGAGAGGGCTTGGAGAGGGCTCAATGCCGCTTTTGAGCATTTGTCCAGGTTGTTTTTGTCCTCAGTATGGGTCATGCACAATTCGAACCGTGTCATGATTCTAAGAATGTCACAAGTTGGATCACAAACCGACCAATATCCTTTCAGATCGCGGTCCATCTTAAGATCGGCATTATACAGTGCTGGTAGAGTCGTATTATATCACGATACCACATCCATACCCATGGTGTAGACATGTTAAAAAACCAGATCTTACTCCCTCTATTGGATAATATGAGGTGCCCATGCTTTCCAAAGTTGAACCTTGACCCTATATTTCTTGTATACTAGATGATACCCCGCGCGTTGCTGCAGAAATCGATTGCAATATATGTTGATGAGATATGATTGTGTGGAATATAAATATTTTGGATTAATAACACATGAACCAAAATTAAAAATACATAGGATGGTAGAACCAGGGGTCCTACTGGATCTGCTCCGGAGGTTGTAGGGGAAGGACGGAGTAGGACGGGGTGATGATCGGGCGCGCCGGCGGCTGGGCGCCGTCGCGTTGGAGGGAGATGGCGGCGGCGGCTAGGGTTAGAGGCGGTTAGGGTTCCGGCTCCTCTAGGAGCCGGGCAATAGGGATAATAATATTCTTATTGCTTAATTCCAAAAAGAGTCTTACAACCTATATTTATAACCTAGATAACTTGCATAAGAATTAACCTAAGATAACTTGTGGGCCAAGCCCCCTAACTACTGCCCAGTGGGCCTCCTCCGGTTATAAGCTAAACCGGTCATAACACTTCTCCCCGCCTGCACAAACAGCTCGTCCTCGAGCTGTAAGGTGCGGAAGCGCTTGCTGAAATCCTCGAGGTGATCAACCAGCGTCAAACACCTTCTCGACAGCTGGGGCGGCCAGGTCGGCGGCGACGGCGCCCTCCGGAATGTAGTCTGCAACCTCTAGGTAGAAGAGTCGCGGGCAGGCGTGGCCGGGCGTGTAGGGCTCGTCGCAGTTGAAGCACAACCCTTGGCGGCGACGCTCGAATAGCTCGGCTGAGGTGGATCGGCGGAATGGGCGTGCCGCGGTCGCGGCAAGGGGTGCTGCGGAAGCCTGCGCAGGCCGACCCTGCGCGGAATCTGGCGAGTACATGGCCGTCTGGAGATCCTGGGGTCCCCTAAGCTCCACGTCCACGCGGATGTGATCCAGAAGTCCACCGACGAAGAGGTCGGCCCGTTGCTGCGCCGTCATGCCCGACACATGGCACGCCAGGGCCTGGAAACGGTCGGCGAAGTCCTGCACCGTGGAGGTGAAGGGAAGGCGGCCGAGCTCTGCCAGTCGGCTCCCGCGCACCGGAGGCCCAAAGCGAAGGAGGCAGAGCTCGCGGAAGCGCTCCCAAGGGGGCATGGCACCCTCGTCCTGCTTGAGAGCATAATACCAGGTCTGTGCCGCGCCGCGGAGGTGGTACGAGGCGAGCCAGGTACGCTCTGATGCGAGGGTGTGTTGCCCGCGAAAGAACCGGTCGCACTGGTTGAGCCAATTGAGGGGGTCCTCCGTGCCGTCATAGGTGGCGAAGTCGATCTTGGCGAACTGTGGCGGTGTCTAGGTCGGAGCGACGTGTCGAGCTGGCCCGGAGGTGCGGAGCAGCGAGGCGGGTCGCGCCTGGTCATAGTACTCCGGGTAGGGACCGGCGGAACCGGATGGCCCACCGAACTGCGGGAACGGAGTCGGCTGTTCGGGGGCCGTGGTGTACACCGGTGATGGCGAAGACCCAGCCGCCCATGCTGGAAGTGGCGACGGGGAGGGCGGGAACCGGACCTGATGGATCGGGAGGCTGGTCGGCGAGGGTGCCCCCGAGCTAGGCAGGGGCGGCACCAGTGGTTGCAGCGGCAGCAACGGGGGCTGGACGGGGGCAGCGGCTGCCGCGGACGGCAACGGCTGCAGGTGCCAGAGGGGTGTCGTCGATGGTGGCGGCGACAGAAGCCACAAGCCCGCGGCGGCTGGTGGTGGCCCGCTGGAGTTCCCTGTCTAGAACGGCAACAGCGGGGGCCCGCCGCCTGCGGGTGCGCCCGGGTACAGCCACGGCGCAGGGTGGCCGTAGGTGGCGATCGGCGCAGCCGGCAGAAGGCCGTACGCTCCTACCATGTACTGGTGGTACTGGTTCATGTGGAGCCCTTGGACGGCCGTCACGAGCTGCTGCAGCGTGCTGGTCATCTGTTCCGGCGTGAAGACGGCGGCTGGTGGCGGTGCGGAAGTGATGGGGGCCGGCGGTGGTGAGGAGCCCGCGGTGGTGACCGGGCCTGACAGCGTGGGGGCCCCGACGGTGGTCATCGGGGTGGACGTCATCGGGGCGGTGGTCATCGGCACGGAGGTGATGACGGGCAGCGGCGGTGATGGCGTTGAAGAAGACATGATCAAACCCAAGCCTCCTGATACCAAATTGGTAGAACCAGGGGTCCTACTGGATCTGCTCCGGAGGTTGTAGGGGAAGGACGGAGTAGGACGGGGCGATGATCGTGCGCGACGGCGGTTGGGCGCCGTCGCGTCGGAGGGAGATGGCGGCGGCGGCTAGGGTTAGAGGCGGTTAGGGTTCCGGCTCCTCTAGGAGCCGGGCAATAGGGATAATAATATTCTTATTGCTTAATTCCAAAAAGAGTCTTACAACCTATATTTATAACCTAGATAACTTGCATAAGAATTAACCTAAGATAACTTGTGGGCCAAGCCCCCTAACTACTGCCCGATGGGCCTCCTCCTGTTATAAGCTAAACCGGTCATAACATAGGACTTATTATGTTTGATTATGTATAGTTGTAAAATATTTATTGAATATAAGTAGAATAATAGAATGAAAATATTTTCCCATGCATGGTTGCATGTGGTGGTGGGTCAACTAGATGATACCCCGCGCGTTGCTGCGGAAATAGATTGCAATATATGTTGATGAGATATGATTGTGTGGAATATAAATATTTGGATTAATAATACATGAACCAAAATTAAAATACATACGACTTATTATATTTGATTATGTATAGTTGTAAAATGTTTATTGAATTTAAGTAGAATAATAGAATGTAAATATTTTTCCATGCATGGTTGCATGTGGCGGTGGGTCTTTTTCCATGCATGGTTGCATGTTGAGGTGGGCCTTATCTCTTCCATAATTGTATGGTGATGTGGCATGCTTGCATGTTGAAATAAATAAGTTAGTGGGGATCACTCTCTTAGGTATATAGGATATAGGATACTTTGTTCGTAGTTACGAAATACAACTATACGAAAATACTTTTGAATACAAATCCAAAGGTATCAATTATGTATCACATAATGCGCATACTGTTGAACCAATTGTTAATTGCTGGTCAAAGGTAAAGCTGGAAAAACTGGACACGTTACACAAATCAACAGAGGGGGTATTCATAGAGAACCGATCGTTTGGCATAGATAAAAATTATTACTCCCTCCGGTCCATATTAACTGTCGTTGCTTCAGTAAAACTTTGTACTAAAATTGTACTAAGCAGCGACAATTTGTATGGATCGGAGCAGGGGCGGATTCACTAAGGGGCATGGGTGTGCATCTGTACACCCAAATATTTTTGCAACAAAAATCTTATATATGTGTCTAATGCATATGTGACAAAAATACTAGCTTATAGTTCAGGAGCAGGCCACTAGCCCGACAGAAGTTCAGGAGCAACCCACTTCTGTCCACGCATTTCTCAACGTCAGGGAGGGGAGCGTTCTAGTGTAGCAATTTACAAACTTCTTAAATTGGTTCTAATCATACCAGTAGTAACAGCCAGGATT
Source organism: Aegilops umbellulata (assembly GCA_032464435.1). Lineage (NCBI taxonomy): Eukaryota > Viridiplantae > Streptophyta > Magnoliopsida > Poales > Poaceae > Aegilops > Aegilops umbellulata. The sequence goes on along the minus strand of CP136055.1, from coordinate 285,135,774 downwards.
GAGAAAGTATTCTCTTCAATTACTTTTGTGAAAAACAATCTAGTGGACAATTTTTATATTTTATTTCTATTGCCGTGAACCAATTGGCTTCTCTATTAGGGAGAAAAATAAATTGGACACCCAATGTTGAATTCTTGGATCCGCCACTGGATCGGAGGCAGTACATAAAGTTCTTTTCTCAAAAAAGAAAAAGATCTAGTACACAAGTTCTCAAGTTGAGCGTAGTACACAAACAGATAACCTTTTCCCCCAAAATGCCAAATCAAAAAGCATTCCAACCAAGTGCCTTATGTTAGACTGTATATACGTAGTCTTGTATATGCCTTGTATTGTACCTCTTGGTACGTCTATATAATGAGATAGCCACACCCCGTTTTAGGGTGTCGAGCCAGTTTCCCAAACCCTATGTTTTACATGGTATCAATTTAGGTTACGATGTCTTCCGCTGCACCACCTCCCGCCGCCGCCGCGCCGATCTCGACCGCCGCCGCTGCCGCGCCGGCCCTAGCCCCGATGTCGCCCTTCCTGGCCTCCCGGCCCCTTGCTGCGGCATACGGCGCCACCCTGCCGCCGCCCGCTACCCCGCAGGCGCCGGGCTTCGGGGACGATCTGGCCGCCTCGCCCGACGCTGCGGCGCTACCGGCTTCAGGCGGCCCTCCTCCACCGAGCAATCCGTGGCACGCTGCCTACGGTGCCCCCCCGCCGCCGTCGTCTCTCTGGCCGGGATCGGCCCCCGCTGCGCCGTCGTCGCACCCCTGGCCGGGATCGGTCCCCGCTGCGCCGCCGTCGTCTCTCTGGCCGGGATCGGCCCCCACTGTGCCGTCGTCGCACCCCTGGCCGGGATCGGTCCCCGCTGCACCGCCGTCGCACCCCTACACGGCGGTACCGCCGCCGTCGCATCACTACTATGGGGGTGCGGCTGCCTCGCCGCATGGTGCCCTCATGGCTCCCGGGCACGGTGACTACGGCCCTCCTGCAGCGACGGGCGCCCTGGTTGCCTCCTCGTCCGGCTACCCCTCCATGGATCCCTATGCATCACTGGCGCAGGCGTACACTGCTCAAGCCGCGGCGCTGCCGCCGTTTTATTTCTCGCACCTGCTACCGGTGAAGCTCGGGCCGGACAACTATCTTTCATGGCGTGCGCAGGTCTTGCCTCTCCTCCGCAGCCGCTACTTGGAGGGCTACGTTGATGGGTCCATCCCGTGCCCACCTCCTCACCATCTGGCATATCACACGTGGGTGGCGCAGGATCAGGCCATTCTCTCTGCCATCCAGTCCTCGCTCACGCCGAGTGTTTCGTCGATGGTCATCTTCGCTGCTACGTCCAGGGAGGCGTGGGCGGCCCTCCACACCAGTTTCGCCTCTCAGTCTCAGGCGCGTGTGCACTCTATACGCACCGAGCTGGGTGAGACCAAACTTGGTGATCTCAGCATCACGGAGTACTTCAACAAGATGACGAGCCTCGCTGATACCCTGGCCTCTGTTGGTCAGCCACTTCTGGACTCGGACTTCACCACCTTTGTGCTTAACGGGCTCGATGATGATTATGATAATCTCATTGAGAACGTCCATGGTCGAGATGATACACTCCCACGTCGTGAGCTCTATGCGCGCCTCCTTGGGCGTGAGCAGCGTATCAAGGCGCGCCGTGCTTCCCCCAGCTTCGTCTCCGCCAACGCCGCCACACGCGGTAAACCTCAGAAGCCGGCTCCGTCAGGTGGCAAACCACCGGCTCCCTCGTCGCAGGTCTGGCGTGGCAACACACCGACTATCACTGGAGGGAGTCGCCCAGTTGCTTGCTGTTCCAGTTGCGGTGCTCCTCAGGCGTGTCAACTTTGTGGCATAGATCGTCACATCGCCTCTCGCTGCCACAGACGCTACAAGCAAGACTTCCTTGGTCTTGGCAACAATGGAAAAGGGAATGATAAGCAGGCTGCAGCTGCGGTGACAGGGCACGATCACGGGCGCACCCAGTCATACTCCCTTGATCCCGCATGGTACATGGATACAGGCGCGACGAATCACCTCACCGGCGAGATGGGCAAGCTCTCCGTTCAGGAACCGTATCGTGGACATGATCAGGTGCACACCGCCAATGGAGCAGGTATGCGCATCACCCATGTTGGTCAGGCATCACTTCTTGCACATAATTTTCGCAAATTGCATCTTTCTAATGTCCTTCGAGTTCCCTCTGCTACGCGTAGTTTGTTGTCTATTCCTCAACTTACTCGTGATAATAATATCCTTGCTGAGTTTCACCCTTTTCGTTTCTTTATCAAGGATCGGGACACGAGGGCCGTTCTGCTTAGTGGTCGTCTTCGCCATGGCTTATATGCACTTGACGCACCGTCTGCATCTCCTACGCCGTCTTCTCCTCAGGTGTTCAGTGGTGTTCGTGTGTCACCTACGCACTGGCATGCGCGCCTTGGGCATCCTGCTGCTCCTATAGTTAGCCATGTGTTGCATCGCCATGAACTACCAGTTGTGTCCAATAAGAGTGCTGAAACTATTTGTGATGCCTGTCAGCAGGGCAAGAGTCACCAACTACCTTTTTCAGAGTCTAGTCGTGTTGTGAAACATCCTCTTGAGCTTGTGTTTTCTGATGTATGGGGTCATGCCCAAACATCTGTTAGTGGTCACAATTACTATGTCAGTTTCATTGATGCTTACAGTCGGTTTACTTGGCTATATCTTATCAAGCGTAAATCTGATGTGTTTGATGTTTTCATTCAGTTCCAGGCGCACGTTGAGCGTCTCCTCAAGCATAAGATTATTCATGTTCAATCCGATTGGGGGGGGGGGGGTGAATATCACAACCTCAACTCGTTTTTCAATAAGCTTGGGATTTCGCATCGCGTGTCTTGTCCTCATACACACCAGCAAAACGGCACCGCCGAACGTAAGCATCGTCATCTTGTAGAGACTGGACTTACTTTACTAGCTCATGCCTCCGTCCCGTTTCGATTCTGGAGTGATGCTTTCTCCACCGCCTGTTTCTTGATAAATAGGCTTCCCTCACGATTACTGAAAATGAAAACCCCTCTTGAACTCTTGCTCGGTGACATTCCAGACTACACGTTTCTCAAGGTGTTTGGGTGCGCATGTTGGCCACACTTGCGGCCTTACAACAAGCGTAAATTAGAGTTTCGGTCTAAGAAGTGTGTGTTTCTTGGGTACAGTTCTCTTCACAAAGGGTACAAGTGTCTTCATGTTCCCACCAATCGTATCTACATTTCTCGTGACGTTGTGTTTGATGAGAATGTGTTCTCGTTTCGTGCTCTTCCGAACCACTCTACCACTAGTTTACCACCTGTGCACTCCCATACACCTTCGCCTGACCAATTTATGGATGTTGCAAATGCTCCCGTGTTGCTACCTAACCATGTTGCAGGTATCGGACGCGGTGCCCGCCTTGAACTCCTGGATGATGAGGTGTTGGACGACACTCAGGATGGCCACGTCGATCCTGTGCATGGCCCATGCATGACGGGTCCTGCCCGTCAGCCCGCGGTAGTGCCCGTGGCTGCACCCGCCTCGGCCGCCCAGTCGGCCGGCTCGCCCGCCCCAGTGCTCGGGTCGCCCGCTCCGTCGGTCGGGTCGCCCGGCCCAGCGCCCGGCTCGCCTGGCTCGCCTGTCAGGCCTCAGGCGCTGCCCTCGTCGAGCCCCGCGGCAGGAGGCCCATCAGCAGGCGGCCCAGCAACCACGGGAGCTGTGTCGACCAGCCCTACCTCGGCTCCTTCGTCTCCTGTCTTGGCAACATCGCCTGGTGCTGAGTCTGCTGACTCTGGCTCCTCCAGCCCTGTCTCGGCTACGACCCCTTCGTCGCCTGTGGCAAGCCCTGTGGTGCCAGCACCGCCCGCTGTGGTTCGTCATCGCCCACACACGCGCAGCCGGTCTGGTGTTTTTTGCCCTAAGGAACGCAAAGATGGGATGGTGGCGTGGCTTGCTGCATGTGTGGCTCGTGCTGCTGCGGATCCCACGGCAGAGCCACATCATTTTCAGGCTGCACTGGGTATTCCTCACTGGCGTTCTGCAATGGAGCAGGAATTTCAGGCCTTGCTGAAAAATGGTACTTGGCAGCTTGTTCCTCCGGTCTCAGGCGTCAACATCATTGACTCCAAGTGGGTGTTCAAGGTCAAACGGCATGCAGATGGCTCTATTGAGCGTTACAAGGCACGGCTGGTTGCCAAAGGTTTCAAGCAGAGGTACGGTCTTGATTATGAAGACACATTCAGTCCAGTTATCAAGCCTACTACTATTCGCATACTGCTATCTCTTGCCGTTACTCGTGGTTGGTCGCTTCGTCAGCTTGATGTGCAGAATGCTTTCCTTCATGGAGTTCTTGAGGAAGAGGTTTATATGCGTCAACCACCTGGTTTTGTTGATCCTACGCGTCCACGTCATCTCTGTCGTCTGGTCAAGGCGTTGTATGGACTTAAACAGGCACCTCGTGCATGGCATGCTCGTCTTGGTTCTGCTCTTCGGGCTCTTGGGTTTATTCCTTCAACTGCTGACACGTCATTGTTTCTCCTTCAGCGCCCTGAGGTGACGATGTATCTTTTGGTGTATGTTGATGATATCATTCTTGTCAGCTCCTCCCATACTGCTGCCGATCACCTTGTGTCTGCATTAGGTGAGGAATTTGCTGTCAAGGATTTGGGTGCTCTGCATTATTTCCTTGGGTTGGAGGTGTCACGGTCCTCTACTGGGTTGACTTTGAGTCAGAAAAAGTACTCCATGGATCTGTTGGGCCGTGCTGGGATGCTCCAATGCAAACATGCTACCACTCCGATGTCTGCCACTGATCGGTTGTCTGCCCTTGATGGAGACCTTCTTTCCGCTGATGACGCCACTGAGTATTGCAGTCTTGTTGGTGGTCTGCAATATCTCACTCTCACCAGGCCTGACGTCTCTTATGCAGTCAATCGTGTGTGCCAGTATCTACATGCACCTCGTACCACTCATCTCTCGGCAGTTAAGCGCATCTTGCGTTATGTTTCTTCTACTGCTTCATATGGTCTGCTTCTTCAGTCTGCACCGTCTTATGAGCTTTCGGCTTTCTCCGATGCGGACTGGGCTGGCAGTCCTGATGATCGGCGATCCACGGGGGGATATGCAGTGTTCTTTGGTCCTAATCTGATCGCCTGGAATGCACGCAAGCAAGCCACCGTGTCTCGTAGCAGTACTGAAGCTGAGTATAAAGCCGTTGCTGATGCTACCGCTGAGATCATATGGGTACAGTCTTTGTTGCGGGAGCTGAGAGTCTCTCCAGGTCATCCTCCAGTTCTGTGGTGTGACAACATCGGCGCTACATATCTCTCATCTAATCCGGTGTTTCATGCCAGGACAAAACATATTGAGGTTGAATATCACTTTGTTCGGGAACGTGTTGCGCAAAGACTGCTTTGTATCAAGTTCATCTCCTCCAAAGATCAACTTGCTGACATCTTCACGAAGCCTCTTCCACAACCACAGTTTGTAGGTTGTAGGCGCAATCTTAACTTACTTTGTACTTCAGGCTACAGTTAAGATTGAGGGAGGGTGTTAGACTGTATATACGTAGTCTTGTATATGCCTTGTATTGTACCTCTTGGTACGTCTATATAATGAGATAGCCACACCCCGTTTTAGGGTGTCGAGCCAGTTTCCCAAACCCTATGTTTTACACCTTAATCCTTCTCCAATCCAAGTCTTATTTCTGCATCTCCATAACTCTGCTTCTTCTCAGTGGGTAAGGGGTGTGATTCTCAGTTCTATAGGGCGCAGCCGAAGCTTGCTTCATTTCTTATCTGCCACAGCACCTGTGGTGGATCATCAAACCACATGGATAGCAGATTTTGCAGCAGTCTGAAAGTTAATTATGTATGATGGGGTACTGTTTTTCGAATGGCTGAACAGTGAACAATGTGTACAATGCTCTGCCAAAAGCCTAGTTGTGTTTTATTTTCTTACCGGATTGCGTGACATAAGCATAAGAGGGAGAGGGAGAGGAGAGAGGGGGAGGGAGGGGGAGAGAGAAAGAGGACTACAGATTGTTTAATCCTGCTCTGGCTCTGACAGGGGTTAGGGACTTCTCTGGATGAACAGCGAGTGACCTTGAAATTATTCCTGTACAATGATTAGAAGAACGTGGTTTAACTGTGATTGATGTCAATAATCTCAAGTAGAAGTCTGATTGCTGCGAAGGATGGAAACCTGGGTCCCTGGTTGTGCCAAACTTTATCTGTGTAGAAACAAGAGTACAAGACTATGGAATGAATTTATCCATTCCAAAGTATTGATAATATTTTTTATCTAATAAGATATGCCATTTTTGTTAAACTAGTAGGTGGAGTCCCAACACACTGTTCAACTTCAAATATGATAACCTTAACACTTTTAGCACTTCCAAATTAACTTCAGGTATTAATTTGTGATGATCTTCAAGAAAGAAATATTAATCCATTTATCAAAATTTCTGTGAACTTTTATCTTGAAATGCCACACTGATTTTCAAATACTATTATTTTAATTTCCAAATATCCTTTTGCTAAGTTGTAATAATAGCAAAATGGATGCACTTTCCTGACCTTCTGGTCTTCCTTGAGACGTGCAAAAGTTATGTTCTTGGAGAACCTTGTATGTATTAATGCTGTGTTTTCTTACAAGTACTCATTGGTTATATTACCATTCACATTTTGCTAATGAATAATTACTGTCTCATTTTTCTGAAGGAAAAAGTAATGTTTGTCTCCATCTATGATAAAGTCACTACATGCCACCTTTTCTATTATAGGTTCAGAACTTCTTCATCCAAAGCTTTCTGGCGCTGTTCTTGTCTGTTCTGTGCCTCCCTCGGGAAACAGGTGTTCCTATTGTTGTTTGCTACATATTTACCATCTTATTCATAACTTATTATCATTGTGATCTAACTTCTTTGTATCATTCTCCAGTGGATTAGTATGGCGTTACCTTTTGACTAAACCAACTGCTGCTATCAAGGTAAAACTGAACTATAATTTATCCTTTGCCTTCGAGTTTTATCACTCAGCCGTCCGAATTTCAGTGCGATACTGAGATGCCCTGCATCTGCATTTTTTTAGTCTAGCATTTACTCTAGCACCTGTGGTGGGTGTTATGCTCTGTTTCCACTTGCCAGATGTGAAATGCCTTGAACATTTACTCACCATGCAATCAGTGATCAATTCCCTTTTGAGCAAATCCAAAGTTTTCTTGATATGAGTGCTTGCTAATTATACCATCAAGCACCGAACAAACTTAGTGAAGCTTCACTTTTGCAATGCTCTGTACGACTCACCATGCTTGTTGGCAGTCATTTCTTCACCTTGTACAATAGGCTTGAACTCCCTATGCCTATTTTAACTCCCCCAAATCTCCTTGGTGGAGTCTGGATACATTTACCGATCAATTTATTAGACCTGAATTACCCCATCCATACTTGTTGACTTTCTTTGTTTCTCTTTACAAGTTAATTTTAATCGTGTTCTGTTTATAAGCAACAGATTTATATGAATATCAACAGTGTCATCCAGACACTAGTGCATGTATGATCATACACTTCATGTACTGCACATGACCATTTCTTTGCTTCAAACTATGAATGACCTATTCATGTCTCTCTTCAAGCCTTCAAATATTGAAATACTTTGTTTGTATTGCGTGGATTTGTTCAAGCGCAGACATGAAATTTTATTCATCTTGCTATCAGGTTACACTCAGCTTGGCCGCAAAAGCATATGCAAATTCATTGCCTCTCTGCAAAGAAACATTTTTCTCATCACAAATGGATGATGAACTTGTCCTGAGGTATTTATTGTTCCCATTCCATCTCCAGCTTACATAAGCCATTTGCAGTCTAAATGCCTCTTTTCTTATCATGGAATCAACAATCTACGACATCATGTTTTAGGTACCAAAATCTAATGAAGGAAAGCTCAAAGTTGCCACTATTTGACTTGAGGAAGCTCAATGCATCATTGCCTGTACCTTCTGCCACAGATGGCACATTGGAAATCCTTGTCATGGGTGCAAGCAATGATTTCATTGTTGTGAGTGAACCCACCCCCCAAATAAATCTCTCGTACATACAAAAGATATGTTTGGTTTCTCATTGTCTAAACATTTCCATTATCTAGGATGCGGAAGGGCTTTCTGAAACTGCAAGATTTTACAACGTGCAACCTGTCTGTGTGGAAGGGGTAGCACATGATATGATGTTAGATTGCTCGTGGGAGAAAGGAGCTGCGATAATCCTATCTTGGTTAGATAAACTGGCACCAAGATCAGCTTAGTATTTTCTTCATCTGATAGATTCGATATCTTGGGAGACCTTATCAATCTTGGTTATTTGTAGCGTAAAGGCAGTTGCTAGTTATTGCTCTGAAGTTGTTATGTGTCATGTGTAGCAGAGCATGTTGTAGATCTAATTCGAATTCTTCTTTTTCTAAAACTTAATTCGTAGCCTTCTCTTCACAAAGATTGAATGTGTACAGTGTGTTTTAATGGCGTACATTGGTATTATTGTAACACAAATAAAATGCTACTCCCTCCGTCCCATAATTTAAGATGTCAGGGAGTATGATTTAAATTTGTGTTCGATTAATCAGATTAAACTGTATTTATTTTATTTTGGAGTTCTTTTTAGATTTGAGTAGTCTTGGAATTTTATCAATTCACAAACTGACATACTGAGAAACTGATAATAAGTGATCGCTCGTGGGAATAATCAGCGCTTTTGAACATTGTTGTATGGGTCTTCTGTGCTAGCTACAAAACATAATCGGTGCGCCTGAAGTAATATATAGATACAACATGTATTTGACATTTCACGAAAACTCAAATCTAAATCCAGTCCAGAACTCTAGAAACCAAAAGAACAAAGGCAAGGCTGGCAGTGTTAATGGGCAAAATTAATACTCCAACCCAAATTAGTTAGGCTAGTCATAGTGGGGAGTAACTTAGACTAGTAACATGCATATGTTACTACTCTATATTACTACCCTTATAGTGGGAAGTGTCATATGTGTAGTAACACATACATGCTCATTTATTGTTTTGTAGACTCATTTTGCATTGGAAACCGTGATGTGATGGTAACATATTAGGTTACTCTATTTGCCTCTCCTCGTTTACTACTTGCCACATCAACATTTTTGCTTATGTGGCATCTATATTACTACCTATGTTAGTCCCATTATGACCAGCCTTAGTATTCATAGTCTGATTTTTTTGTTTCTTGGAGCCGCGGGTAATATTTTGATTTGAATTTTTGTAGAGTTGTGCATACATTTTGTTAGAATAAATCCGAGGCATACCGTCGATCATCCGAACACCAAGCAATTACACGAGCACGACACCGAGATTTGTTAACGAGGTTCACCAATATGGCTACATCCCCGGGGCCTGACTATGGACGCTCCTCCCCATGACACCGCTACAATACCGCACCAGGTCGCCCTGGACGCCGGCACAAGCCGCCGGCTTCCCCTGCGTTCCTGTGCTATTATTTTGGCATAGGTTACATCGTGTGTCTAGCCCCGCTATATATGAGAGGCCTAGGATACAAGTGTCCTACTAGGACACGACTCCATATCCTATCTAAACACAATACTACTCAGAGTCCAAGTGTAACCTACATTGTACACAATATTCGACACAACTCTAACAAACTCCACCTTGGCGAATATTCTCCACCACCTTGAATTTGTCAATGCATCAAACTTTCATGTACATTGGACCTGAGCTTATCCATGAGTACCGCTGCTACTCCAAAGACTCCATATGACTCCACCTGCAACTTGTAGTCCCTTCTTTTCTTGACCACAGTCAACACTCGAGCAAAATTAAGTTCCATAATACTCTAGTTTGCGCTCCCAGCTTCCAGAGTATCCATCCAACGCCATCACACACTGATCACTGACCTGCGTGAAAGTGAACAACTCACATATTGGGTGTCACACATACGAGTTACCTGAACTCAACATCACTGCTCCTTTCTTGACTGTCTGTTTGCAACTTGAAGAAATTTCACCATTGCTTGTAGTCATCCCGAGTCAAATTCGCAGTTGTCTCACCACATGTATGACCACCAGAGCCCTGGCCCGTCTCCATGTCCCGTGCATACCGCATGCCTCACCGCTATTACCGCGTCGAGCCTTCACTGTCCCGGTCGAGTCTCAAGGGTCGCGAACCCACATCACTCAACCCCCACTGCAGAGTACCACCGATCATCACCGACTGATGACGAGTTTCACGCTTCCATCAGACCACTGGGCTCCAATCCGAACTGCATGTCACTCGCTTTTTCCTGCCTGCTGAATAGGCTTCGGCCCCGTCGACTTACGCCGTAGCCCCTCAATCCAGCTCCACTTTCAACATGACTCCATGGTAGATGATCAATCCACCCCTGCGCCTCATCGACTTCAAGCTCCGTGTATACACCACCTTGAATCAATCCCGCGCCATAGTCTTGTCGAAGCCTCACAAGCCTCGAGCATGTGCACCACGTGTTTCCACGCCCAGAAGTTGGTCACCATCAGCATCACGCTCCCACGTCGTCGTCGCCGATCCTACCACCGTCTTCTGTACCAACCGACCTGCGTCGATCCGCCAGACTGGCAAGTCTGACCCAGCCGAACTTCCCCGACTGCAACCATCTGCAACTCCTCACAGTCCTCATTGTCCCTCTGGCTTGACATCCCGCAACGCCTTCAAGCATCCCTGTTGTGCCAACAAATTTTCAACGTTGTCTGCCATAACCCAAGGTTTTCAGTTCTGTCAAACTTCTCCACGTCAAACCTGGTTCCCGTTGGTGCCATGATTCTTTGTACGGTTGACCCTGTGAAACATTATCTGAGCTTTCCACGCGATGCCCCAAGTATACTAACAAATCCTCCATGTAATACTAGCACAACCAACCAAGAGTTGGTTTTCACGTGATGGCTCACTTGGCTCAACTCCAATGCGTACCCTTGCTTTGTCAATGCCTTTTCCTTTCCGATGCACTTCGTTTAGATGCTGCCTTGATATTGCACGTATGTGTCTCGGCCACGAAGAGAACAGGTCTCCTCCAGGGACTCGGTCCCTTTTCTGTTTGGGAAACGTTTGGGCCCGGAGCGCCGGCCGAACCTTGGGCCGGTCGCTCCGCGCTGGTTCGCTCCCAAAGAAACCCACGCGCACGCGCCTGTGTGGCCCAGCCACACCTTATCTCTTTATCCCCCGTCCACTCGATGTTCTCTTCCACTCTTCAATTCATGGCGTCTCTTCCTCTTTCCCTCGTCCACACCCATCCCACTGCAGCTAACAGGGAACAGCGAGCGAGCTCCCACCACACTCCCCGCCGTCGACCATCCATTGCTTGGGTGTTTTGCTTTGTTTTGCCGGTTGCAGCTTTTGTTTGGCCGGTTCCAGCAAAACGCATTGCCGGTGGCAGCAAAACATCTCACCGCCACAGCTTTTCTGTCGCCCGGTTCCAGCACCGCCGAGATGTGGTTGCAGCTTTTCTTCTACCCGGTTCCAACACCTTTGACCTGCGATTGCAACCTTTTTGCTACGAATGGCTCCGCCAGTGCTGGATATGGTGACCGCAGGCTGGAACCAGCAGCGTTTTGCTGCGACCCGTGGTGACCGCGGTCTGGAACGAGCTGCACTTTTTGTTGTGCCCGTGGTGACCGCGAGCTGGAATCAACAACGTTTTTGCTGCATTCGTGGTGACCGTGAGCCGGGGAGCGGACGGGGCGTGATGTTGCAACCGAGACTACGGCGCGCTGGAACGGGGCAACAAGAATGCTGGAACTGTGTAGGTAAAATGCTGGAACTAGCGTCGGTGACCTCCAGCAGCCATTTTTTTGCTGGAACCGGCAACCATTTTTGCTGGAACCAGTACCAATTTTTGCTGGAACTATTGTTTATCAGAGCTGCGACTACTGAAGCAGGTTTTTATTTTCGAAAAGATGTGGTAGCTCCCGGGGGTCGGGGCACCCTGTTATCCTACCGATCAGACCTCGCTGAGATTCGTGAGGTCTTCTGTCAAACCGCAGGGTGTGCTGCAACGTTTGCATGCTTAGCCTGTCCATTTGACCGATCTAATTGCGGTGCTGCTAGCAACTAGTAGGCTCGTGGAGCAGCAGGAGCAGCCTACTGCTGAAAAGACTTGTCATACTCCCATAGCAGTCCACTGTTCCCGACAGCTGCGTCAGGCTATGTGCACTAGCTTGTGAAAATAGTAGCCCCTCTTAAAAAAACTCCCACAAAGTTTTGCATGCCGCTGTTCTCTTTCTTGACTTTTCCATGCAATTTCGGTAGCGTTTCATACTCTCTCATTGAACGTGTTATGAATCGATCCATGCATGGACCGTCCTTATTTCAGAACTTGCCTAGTGAGAGTACAGTTATTTACTTGGTTGTTTTGATCAGGGGAGTTGATGTAGTTCTTCACGTGAAGAAAGAGAGAAGAAAGGTGAGGATATCCTCTCTTTTTGTTAGCCCGTGTGTGAGAGAGAAAGTCAGAACAGAGAGGTTGTGTGAGAGAGAGAAAAGTCAGAGGGCTGTGGAATCTGCTACAGTGGCTCGGTTACTAGGGAATCAACCTACGAGGCACAGTGCCAGACTAGACCCAGCTTGAAATGTGCCCAGCCTCCTGCACGATACGCTCTGTTAATCAAATGCCCGCTACAGTACCTGGTACATATCCGCTACAGTACCTGGTACATATCCCTAGGTGCTGGAATCTAGACCTACGGTGCTGATAAGGGGGTGCCTGGACACCCGGGTACTGAAAATCCACTCTCTTTTATTTTTGCTACATCCGGTGAGCAATTTTTGTGGAACCAGCGAACATAGAGATGCGATGACCAAAGTTCTTTTAGTGCGCTGCGGCCGGCAAGCAAATTTTGCCGGGACTAATGAGCTTTTTTTTGCTGCATGCGTTAATGGAGCAGGACGATGATGAGCCATGGAGTACATCTGGCGACCGCGGCAACGTGCGCCGTGAGCTCGACGGTAGCTGCGACCGGGGCGGCGTGGAGCAGCGAGCTCGCTGGCGACATGGTGCTAGCTCGGCGAGGGCCACGAAGCGCTACATCCGGATTCGGCGGCGCACAGTGAGGCGCCGATGAGCGCGCACTACGTGCTGTAAGCAGGCGGTAGCAAGGAGCATGCGCGAGCCAGGATTTGCGGCGGTTTGACGAGGTCGGGGGCTGTTTTCCTTTTTTCTGCGAAGCAGTTGTAAGACGGGAATCGCACGGTCCATATGACTCGTATCGCGCGGCTGGCAGGCGACCGGCCGAAACTTTCGGCCGGCGCGCCGGCGCCCGGTAGTCGCCTTTTTGTTTCCAAACAAATCTCGTTGCCTGGTGCTGTACACACATGCAAGCGTCCGGATCAACAGCGCTTGTCCACGGCCTTTAGCACACGCAACCCCATGCCCGGGCCACGCCCGTACGGGCCGCGCACGCCCGCACCCTTGGACCTCCTGCCTCACGTATTCCACGCTGGACCGTGCATCTTACGCCACCGCCGCTAGGATCGATTCGATCGATTTCGTCGGCTTCGAGACGCCAAGAACACCTGCAGCTACACGATTCCTCCGCCGCCTCTTGCATGCGATCTGACCGTTGTACGCTCGCCCGATCGATCCTCCTGATCCATAACCGCACGTAAGCTTGCTGCACATACATGTACCTCCTATTGATATGCTTTTTCCATCTCGCTGAGAACCACACCATAGCCGGCTGCATCTCAAACTCGATACTTCCTTAGATCAATAATCCACGACCTCTTCGAACCTTGCTCATGATACCACTTGTTAGAATAAATTCGAGGCATACCGTCGATCATCCAAGGACCAAACAATCACACGAGCACGACACCGAGATATGTTAACGAGGTTCACCAATATGGATACATCCCCGGGGCCTGACTATGGGTGCTCCTCCCCATGACACCGCTACAATACCGCACCAGGTCGCCCTGGACGCCGGCACAAGCCGTCGGCTTCCCCTGCGTTCATGTGCTATTATTTTGGCATAGGTTACGTCGTATGTCTAGCCCCGCTACCTTGCACACAATAATCGACACAACTCTAACACATTTTATACCTATGATTTCGAAAAAAAGGATTTGTATAGTTCAACTGACGTTAAACAAGACCCGACGCGGTACGCATTGGATGTGTTCTCGTACAAACTACGTCAGCCACACCGCCTGCCTTTTCTTCTTACTTTGGATAAAAGAAATATATTAATATAAAAATAAATATACCAGTTACATCCAATCTATCCATTAACATGGTCTCAAGAGCTACTTAGGGCATGTACAATGGAGGCGTCACCTAGTGGTGGTCTCAGGTGCCACATCTGCTTAGGCTATAACACACGAAACGTTCACCCAACGCAGCCGATGACATGTGATAGCCTCCGTGATCCAATTGCTGAGGTAAGAAAGCTTCAAACGGGAGAAATTGGGCACCAACACTCTCTTTCTCTCTCGTCCTTTTGCTGCTAGGACCACTCTTTTTCTATGGAGAGACCGCTTCTTTTGCAGGATCCACCTTCCCTCTGCAAGCTGCTACCTTTTCCCTCAGACTTGTCCACGATGGCTCTTCTCCGACGTGGAGGCCGTGAGGCACTTGTCCAGGCTGGAGCAATGGCCATGCCCTCAGGATATCAAAGATGCACACAATCAAATTATTAAAAGAGAAAAAAAACGAACAACAACAATGTAACACCCCGGGTTTTCACTCGGATCGGCAAGTGGCCCTAAAGACCGATACTTGCCAAGTGGTGGGAGCTTGCTTGAATTCTTGTATTTTATCCTCTGCCTTCTATAAAGCCATGTCACACAATTTGCATGCTCTGAAAAACATAATTGTATAAGAGATCCATTTAGACGACATCCGCCCCTCCCCTCCATTTTTCTCCACGACTAACTCAGATCATAAGACTGACGATCATTATCCCTTGATAAGAAGCCAATCATCACTGGTAACATGTTATCAATGACAAATTATTAGTGACGAGTTGTGTGACGCCCGGATGATTAGCTACAGTAAATGTTGGGGAACGTTGCAGAAAATTAAAATTTTTCCTACGGTTTCACCAAGATCCATCTATGAGTTCATCTAAGCAACGAGTCATGGGAGAGAGATTGCATCTACATACCACTTTGTAGATCGTGAGCGGAAGCGTTCAACGAACGGGGATGAGGTAGTCGTACACGACGTGATCCAAATCACCGGAGATCCTAGCACCGAAAGGACAGCACCTCCGCGTTCAACACACGTACGGTCAGCGTAACTTCTCCTTCTTCTTGATCCAGCAAGGCAAAGGAGAGGTTGGGGAAGAAGGCTCCAGCAGCAGCACGACGACGTGGTGATGGTGGAGCTGCAGTACTCCGACAGGGCTTCGCCGAGCTCTACGGAGGAGGAGGAGATGTTGGAGAGGGAGAGGGAGGCACCAGGAGCAAGGGTGAGCTGGCCCCCCTCCCATCCCCCCTTTATATAGCCCCTTGGGGGGGCGCCGGCCCTAGGAGATGGAATCTCCTGGGGGGGCGGCGGCCAAGGGTGGGGCTTGCCCCCCAAGCAAGGGGGGCGCCCCCCCTTTTAGGGTTTCCACCCTCTAGGCGCATGGGCCTCTAGGGCTGGTTCCCCTTGGCCCATGCAGGCCAAGGCGCACCCCCTAGAGCCCATGTGGCCCCCCGAGGCAGGTGGCCCCACCCGGTGGACCCCCCGGGACCCTCCGGTGGTCCCGGTACAATACCGATAACCCCGAAACTTGTCCCGATGGCCAAAACAGCACTTTCTATATATAATTCTTTACCTCCGGACCATTCCGAAACTCCTCATGACGTCCGGGATCTCATCCGGGACTCCGAACAACATTCGGGTTACTGCTTATACATATCTTCACAACCCTAGCGTCACCGAACCTTAAGTGTGTAGACCCTATGGGTTCGGGAGACATGCAGACATGACCGAGACGGCTCTCGGGCAATAACCAACAGCGGGATCTGGATACCCATGTTGGCTCCCACATGCTCCACGATGATTTCATCGGATGAACCACGATGTCGATGATTCAATTAATCCCGTATACGATTCCCTTTGTCATTCGGTATTTTACTTGCCCGAGATTCGATCGTGGGTATCCCAATACCTCGTTCAATCTCGTTATCGGCAAGTCACTTTTCTCGTACCGTAATGCATGATCCCGTGATCAAACACTTTGATCACATTGAGCTCATTATGATGATGCATTACCGAGAGGGCCCGGTGATACCTCTCCGTCAAGCGGAGTGACAAATCCCAGTCTCGATCCGTGTTAACCCAACAGACACTTTCAGAGATACCCGTAGTATACCTTTATAGTCACCCAGTTACGTTGTGATGTTTGGCACACCCAAAGCACTCCTACGGTATCCGGGAGTTACACGATCTCATGGTCTAAGGAAAGGATACTTGACATTGGAAAACTCTAGCAAACGAACTATGCGATCTTATGCTATGTTTAGAATTGGGTCTCGTCCATCACATCATTCTCCTAATGATGTGATCTCGTTATCATTGACATCCAATGCCCATAGTCAGGAAACCATGACTATCTATTGATCAACGAGCTAGTCAACTAGAGGCTTACTAGGGACACGTTGTTGTCTGTTATTCACACATGTATTACGATTTCCGAATAACACAATTATAGCACGAATAAAGACAATTATCATGAATAAGGAAATATAATAATAATGCTTTTATTGTTGCCTCTAGGGCATATTTCCAATAGTCTCCCACTTGCACTAGAGTCAATAATCTAGTTACATTGTAATGAATCGAACACCCATAGAGTTCTGGTGCTGATCATGTTTTGCCTTAGGGAGAGGTTTAGTCAACGGATCTGCGACATTCAGATCCGTGTGCACTTTACAAATTTCTATGTCTCCATCTTGAACATTTTCACGAATGGAGTTGAAGCGACGCTTGATGTGCCTGGTCTTCTTGTGAAACCTGGGCTCCTTGGCAAGTGCAATAGCTCCAGTGTTGTCACAGAAGATTTTGATTGGCCCCGACACATTGGGTATGACTCCGAGGTCGGTGATGAACTCCTTCACCCAAATTGCTTCATGTGCTGCCTCCGAGGCTGCCATGTACTCCACTTCACATGTAGATCCCGCCACGACGCTTTGCTTGCAACTGCACCAGCTTACTGCCCCACCATTCAAAATATACACGTATCCGGTTTGTGACTTAGAGTCATCCAGATCTGTGTCGAAGCTAGCGTCGACGTAACCCTTTACGACGAGCTCTTCGTCACCTCCATAAACGAGAAACATTTCCTTAGTCCTTTTCAGGTACTTCAGGATAATCTTGACCGCTGTCCAGTGTTCCTTGCCGGGATTACTTTGGTACCTTCCTACCAAACTTACGGCAAGGTTTATATCAGGTCTGGTACACAGCATGGCATACATAATAGAACCTATGGCTGAGGCATAGGGGATGACACTCATCTCTTCTATATCTTCTGCTATGGTCGGACATTGAGCTGAGCTCAATTTCACACCTTGTAACTCAGGTAAGAACCCTTTCTTAGATTGATCCATATTGAACTTCTTCAATATTTTATCAAGGTATGTGCTTTGTGAAAGACCTATGAGGCATCTCGATCTATCTCTATAGATCTTGATGCCTAATATATAAGCAGCTTCTCCAAGGTCCTTCATTGAAAAACTCTTATTCAAGTAGGCCTTAATGCTGTCCAAGAGTTCTATATCATTTCCCACCAAAAGTATGTCGTCTACATATAATATGAGAAATGCTACAGAGCTCCCACTCACTTTCTTGTAAACGCAGGCTTCTCCATAAGTCTGCGTAAACCCAAACGCTTTGATCATCTCATCAAAGCGAATGTTCCAACTCCGAGATGCTTGCACCAGCCCATAAATCGAGCGTTGGAGCTTGCACACCTTGTCAGCATTCTTAGGATCGACAAAACCTTCCGGCTGCATCATATACAATTCTTCCTTAAGGAAACCATTAAGGAATGCCGTTTTGACGTTCATTTGCCATATTTCATAATCGTAGAATGCGGCAATTGCTAACATGATTCGGACGGACTTCAGCTTCGCTACCGGTGAGAAAGTCTCATCGTAGTCAACCCCTTGAACTTGTCGATAACCCTTAGCGACAAGTCGAGCTTTATAGATGGTCACATTACCATCCGCGTCTGTCTTCTTCTTAAAGATCCATTTATTTTCTATGGCTCGCCGTTCAACGGGCAAGTCAGTCAAAGTCCATACTTCGTTTTCATACATGGATCCTATCTCGGATTTCATGGCTTCCAGCCATTTGTCGGAATCCGGGCCCGCCATTGCTTCCTCATAGTTCGAAGGTTCACCGTTGTCTAACAACATGATTTCCAAGACAGGGTTGCCGTACCACTCTGGTGCGGAACGTGTCCTTGTGGACCTTCGAATTTCAGTAGGAGCTTGATAAGAAGTATCTTGATCATCATCATTAATTTCCTCTCTAGTCGGTGCAGGCACCTCAGGAACGTTTTCTTGAGTTTTGCCATTTTCCGGTTCAAGAGGTAACACTTCATCAAGTTCTACTTTCCTCCCACTTACTTCTTTCAAGAGAAACTCTTTCTCTAGAAAGGATCCATTCTTGGCAACAAAGATCTTGCCTTCGGATCTGAGGTAGAAGGTATACCCAATAGTTTCTTTAGGGTATCCTATGAAGACACATTTTTCCGACTTGGGTTCGAGCTTTTCAGGTTGAAGTTTCTTGACATAAGCATCGCATCCCCAAACTTTCAGAAACGACAGCTTAGGTTTCTTCCCAAACCATAATTCATACGGTGTCGTCTCAACGGATTTCGACGGAGCCCTATTTAAAGTGAATGCGGCAGTCTCTAAAGCATAGCCCCAAAAAGATAGCGGTAAGTTGGTAAGAGACATCATAGATCGCACCATATCTAATAGAGTGCGATTACGACGTTCGGACACACCATTACGCTGAGGTGTTCCAGGCGGCGTGAGTTGTGAAACTATTCCACATTTTCTTAAGTGTGTGCCAAATTCATGACTCAAGTATTCTCCTCCACGATCTGATCGTAGAAACTTGATCTTTTTATCACGTTGATTTTCAACCTCACTCTAAAATTCCTTGAACTTTTCAAAGGTTTCAGACTTGTGTTTCATTAAGTAGATATACCCATATCTACTCAAGTCATCAGTGAGGGTGAGAACATAACGATAGCCACCGCGAGCCTCAACACTCATTGGACCGCACACATCGGTATGTATGATTTCCAATAAGTTGGTTGCTCGCTCCATTGTTCCTGTGAACGGAGTCTTGGTCATTTTACCCATGAGGCATGGTTCGCACGTGTCAAATGATTCATAATCAAGAGACTCTAAAAGTCCATCTGCATGGAGTTTCTTCATGCGTTTGACACCTATGTGACCAAGACGGCAGTGCCACAAATATGTGGGACTATTGTTATCAACTTTAACTCTTTTGGTATTCACACTATGAATATGTGTATCATCACGTACGAGATTCATTAAGAATAAACCATTAACCATCGGAGCATGACCATAAAACATATCTCTCATATAAATAGAACAACCATTATTCTCGGATTTAAATGAGTAGCCATCTCGAATTAAACGAGATCCAGATACAATGTTCATGCTCAAACTTGGCACTAAATAACAATTATTGAGGTTTAAAACTAATCCCGTAGGTAAATGTAGAGGTAGCGTGCCGACGGCGATCACATCGACCTTGGAACCATTCCCGACGCGCATCGTCACCTCGTCCTTCGCCAGTCTCCGTTTATTCCGCAGCTCCTGCTTTGAGTTACAATTTGAGCAACTGCACCGGTATCAAATACCCAAGAGCTGCTACGAGTACTGGTAAGGTACACATCAATTACATGTATATCACATATACCTTTGGTTTTGCCGGCCTTCTTGTCCGCTAAGTATTTGGGGCAGTTCCGCTTCCAGTGACCACTTCCCTTGCAATAAAAACACTCAGTCTCGGGCTTGGGTCCATTCTTTGGCTTCTTCCCGGCAACTTGCTTACTGGGCGCCGCAACTTCCTTGCCGTCCTTCTTGAAGTTCTTTTTACCCTTGCCCTTCTTGAACTTAGTGGTTTTATTCACCATCAACACTTGATGCTCCTTCTTGATTTCTACCTCTGCTGATTTCAGCATAGCATATACCTCAGGAATGGTCTTTACCATCCCCTGCATATTGTAGTTCATCACAAAGCTCTTGTAGCTAGGTGGAAGCGACTGGAGGATTCTGTCAATGACCGCTTCATCCGGGAGATTAACTTCCAGTTGAGTCAAGCGGTTGTGCAACCCAGACATTTTGAGTATGTGTTCACTGACAGAGCTATTTTCTTCCATCTTACAGCTAAAGAATTTGTCGGAGACTTCATATCTCTCGACCCGGGCATGAGCTTGGAAAACCATTTTCAGCTCTTCGAACATATCATATGCTCCATGTCTCTCAAAACGCTTTTGGAGCCCCGGCTCTAAGCTGTAAAGCATGCCGCACTGAACGAGGGAGTAATCATTGGAACGTGACTGCCAAGCGTTCATAACGTCTTGTTCAGCAGGGAGAACAGGTGCGTCACCCAGCGGTGATCGTAGGACATAATCTTTCTTGGCAGCTATGAGGATGATCCTCAGGTTCCGGACCCAGTCCGTATAGTTGTTGCCATCGTCTTTCAGCTTGGTTTTCTCTAGGAACATGTTGAAGTTGAGGACTACGTTGGCCATTTGATCTACAAGACATATTGTAAATATTTAGACTAAGTTCATGATAATAAAGTTCATCTAATCAAATTATTTAATGAACTCCCACTTAGATAGACATCCCTCTTCTAGTCATCTAAGTATTACATGATCCGAGTCAACTAGGCCGTGTCCGATCACCACGTGAGACGGACTAGTCAACATCGGTGAACATCTTCATGTTGATCGTATCTTCTATACGACTCATGCTCGACCTTTCGGTCTTCTGTGTTCCGAGGCCATGTCTGTACATGCTAGGCTCGTCAAGTCAACCTAAGTGTTTGCATGTGTAAATCTGTCTTACACCCGTTGTATGTGAACATTAGAATCTATCACACCCGATCATCACGTGGTGCTTCGAAACAACGAATTGTCGCAACGGTGCACAGTTAGGGGGAACACTTCTTGAAATTATTATGAGGGATCATCTTATTTACTACCGTCGTTCTAAGTAAACAAGATGCAAAACATGATAAACATCACATGCAATCAAATAATAAACGTGACATGATATGGCCAATATCACATAGCTCCTTTGATCTCCATCTTGGGGCTCCATGATCATCTTGTCACCGGCTTGACACCATGATCTCCATCATCATGATCTCCATCATCGTGTCTCCATGAAGTTGCTCGCCAACTATTATTTCTACTACTATGGCTAACGCGTTTAGCAATAAAGTAAAGTAATTTACATGGCGTTTCTCAATGACACGTAGGTCATACAAAAAATAAAGACAACTCCTATGGCTCCTGCCGGTTGTCATACTCATCGACATGCAAGTCGTGATTCCTATTACAATAGCATGAACATCTCATACATCACATATAGATCATTCATCATTCATCACAACTTTGGCCATATCATATCACAAAGCACTTGCTGCAAAAACAAGTTAGACGTCCTCTAATTGTTGTTGCAAGTTTTACGTGGCTGAATTAGGGTTCTAGCAAGAACGTTTTCTTACCTACGTAAAAGCCACAACGTGATTTGTCAACTACTATTTACCCTTCATAAGGACCCTTTTCATCGAATCCGCTCCAACTAAAGTGGGAGAGACAGACACCCGCCAGCCACCTTATGCAACTAGTGCATGTTAGTCGGTGGAACTGGTCTCACGTAAGAGTACGTTTAAGGTTGGTCCGGGCCGCTTCATCCCACAATACCGCTGAAGCAAGATAAGACTAGTAGCGGCAAGAAAGTTGACAACATCTACGCCCACAACAAATTATGTTCTACTCGTGCAATAGAGAACTACGCATAGACCTAGCTCATGATGCCACTGTTGGGGAACGTTGCAGAAAATTAAAATTTTTCCTACGGTTTCATCAAGATCCATCTATGAGTTCATCTAAGCAACGAGTCATGGGAGAGAGATTGCATCTACATACCACTTTGTAGATCGCGAGCGGAAGCGTTCAACGAACGGGGATGAGGTAGTCGTACACGACGTGATCCAAATCACCGGAGATCCTAGCACCGAAAGGACGGCACCTCCGCGTTCAACACATGCACGGTCAGCGTAACGTCTCCTTCTTCTTGATCCAGCAAGGCAAAGGAGAGTTTGGGGAAGAAGGATCCCGCAGCAGCACGACGGCGTGGTGATGGTGGAGCTGCAGTACTCCGACAGGGCTTCGCCGAGATCTACGGAGGAGGAGGAGATGTTGGAGAGGGAGAGGGAGGCGCCAGGAGCAAGGGTGCGCTGCCCCCCCTCCCCTCCCCCTTTATATAGCCCCTTGGGGGGGCGCCGGCCCTAGGAGATGGAATCTCCTAGGGGGGGCGGCGGCCAAGGGTAGGGCTTGCCCCCCAAGCAAGGGGGGCGCCCCCCATTTTAGGGTTTCCACCCTCTAGGCGCATGGGCCTCTAGGACTGGTTCCCCTTGGCCCATGCAGGCCAAGGCGCACCCCCTAGAGCCCATGTGCCCCCCCGAGGCAGGTGGCCCCACCCGGTGGACCCCCCCGGGACCCTCCGGTGGTCCCGGTACAATACCGATAACCCCGAAACTTGTCCCGATGGCAAAAACAGCACTTTCTATATATAATTCTTTACCTCCGGACCATTCTGAAACTCCTCATGACGTCCGGGATCTCATCCGGGACTCCGAACAACATTCGGGTTACTGCTTATACATATCTTCACAACCCTAGCGTCACCGAACCTTAAGTGTGTAGACCCTACGGGTTCGGGAGACATGCAGACATGACCGAGACGGCTCTCGGGCAATAACCAACAACAGGATCTGGATACCCATGTTGGCTCCCACATGCTCCACGATGATCTCATCGGATGAACCATGATGTCGAGGATTCAATTAATCCCGTATACGATTCCCTTTGTCAATCGGTACTTTACTTGCCCGAGATTCGATCGTCTATATCCCAATACCTCGTTCAATCTCGTTATCGGCAAGTCACTTTTCTCGTACCGTAATGCATGATCCCGTGATCAAACACTTTGATCACATTGAGCTCATTATGATGATGCATTACCGAGAGGGCCCGGTGATACCTCTCCGTCAAGCGGAGTGACAAATCCCAGTCTCGATCCGTGTCAACCCAACAGACACTTTCAGAGATACCCGTAGTATACCTTTATAGTCACCCAGTTACGTTGTGACGTTTGGCACACCCAAAGCACTCCTACGGTATCCGGGAGTTACACGATCTCATGGTCTAAGGAAAGGATACTTGACATTGGAAAACTCTAGCAAATGAACTATGCGATCTTATGCTATGTTTAGGATTGGGTCTCGTCCATCACATCATTCTCCTAATGATGTGATCTCGTTATCATTGACATCCAATGCCCATAGTCAGGAAACCATGACTATCTATTGATCAACGAGCTAGTCAACTAGAGGCTTACTAGGGACACGTTGTTGTCTGTTATTCACACATGTATTACGATTTCCGGATAACACAATTATAGCACGAATAAAGACAATTATCATGAATAAGGAAATATAATAATAATGCTTTTATTATTGCCTCTAGGGCATATTTCCAACAGTAAATCCCACGTTAATGATGCCACGTCACCACAGTTACAGTTGCTAATCTCGCGTTAGTTCAAAACCGATTCAAAATCCAAATTCAAAAAAACAAGTCAAACAATTAAAATTTTCAAAAGTCAAAACTAAAATGTTCTTATTGTGACAAATAATTCATAAGATATAATGATGGAGAAACCACACCTTTTTGAAGTATTTAAATGCACTAAAATAATTTAAACAGCAGCATGAACAATTAAATAAATGCATTTATAAAATGTTACACTAATTTATTAGGGGTTAAACTTTTTGTGGCAGTGCGTTTAGTGGTAATACAAATTTAGGGATCATTTTTGTATTTTATAAAACTAAAATAAATTATAAAAAGGGAAAAGAACCAAACAGAAAAAAAAGGGACCCCCCGCTGGGCCACTTGGCCCGGCTAGCCTCCGCTGTCCGAACGGGCCGGCCCAACCGCGCCCATATCCCCCCGGACCACGAAACCCTAAACCGTCATTCCCCCACTTCCCCACTCGCTCTCTCCCTCTCCCCCACCACTCTTGATCCCATCTGGATCGGGGTGGGGTACAAATCACGCCGCCGCCGATTCCCGTTGCCGGAGCAACCCGACGTCGTGCCGCCTCCCTGTCGGCCTGCCTCCTCCACAACGCCGTCGTCCCCATCCACCACCTCGACCCCCGCTGCCCATTTCCCTACCGGCCCCGTGAGCTACCCTCCCTCCTCTCTCTGTCGTGGCCGCGCCCTTCCCCCCTCCCCCCCCCGCGCTCCCGCGTCGTCTGCAGCTCCGGCCGCCGCTGCTTGCGGCTGCTCCAGCGCGCCCCCCCCGACGCCTCCGCCCGTGTCTGCCCCGTCCGGCCTCAGGACGCGCCCCGGCCACGCTCACCACGGCCTGCGCTCACTGTGGCCTCGCCCCGCACCGTTGCCTCACTCCCGCGCCGGTTCCCTCTCCCCTCTGTCCCCGCGCGAGCACCACCGCGCCGGCTTGTCCGTCGTCTTGACGCTGCATGCGCCAACCGCGCCGTCCCGCACCCGCGCACCGCGTCGTCGTGGTTGCGACCTGTGCCCCTCACCGCAAGCGCTCCGGCGCCCGCTCGCGGCCGTCGCCACCTGCATCGTTTTGCTACTCCCCTGACCGCACCGCCGCTGCCTCCGCCGCCTACCGCTCCCCCTCCCGCGCACATCGCCTCCGCCACAGCCTCACCGGCGCTCCCTCCGCCCTGGCCGGCGCTCTCCTCTGCCCCGGCCAGTGCCCGGGGCCAACCGGGCTGCGCCTGCCTCCGGTGCCCGTAGCGCCCAGGCGCCCGCTAGTGCTCGCATGCCCGCGCGCCCGATAGGCCCTCTGGCCTATGGCAGTGGGGCCCCACGCCCAAAATAAAAAGGATTTAAAAAAATAATAAAAATAAAATTAATTAATGAAATTAATTGATCCTGATTAACTAAAGTAATTAGAATAAATTAACCTAACCGTCATTTAGATAAAACTAATTAAGGTTGCTTAGTTAATGTGAGTCAATGACACGCGAGACCCACGCACTATTCACTGGTTGACCCAGTCAATAGTTGACTGTGCTGTTGACTTTGACTTGGCCCCACATGTCATTGACTGTGGCTGGCACATCACTAGGTGACAAAAGTATTTCACTGTTTATTATTCAAATTTAATAATTCCATAATATTGTTTAAACTTTGAAAAATTATAGAAAATAAACCGTAGTTCGGATGAAAAAACTTTGTATATGAAAGTTGCTCAGAACGACGAGACGAACCCGGATCCGCAGCCAGTTCGTCCGCCACGCACCCCTAACATATCAAACTCGCAACTTCCCCCCTCCGGCTCCTCTGCCCGAAAACGCGAAACACCGGGGATACTTTCCCGGATGTTTCCCCCCTTCACCGGTATCACCTATCCCTGCGTTAGATCACCTCTAGTACCGCGATTGTCATGTTATGCTTTGATTGCTCTGTTATTTATTGTGTTTCCCCTCCGTTACTTTTTCCGGTAGACCCCGAGACCGCTGCCGGTACCCCTGTGATCGACTACGGAGTTGACGACCCCTCTCTCTTGCCAGAGCAACCAGGCAAGCCCCCCCTTGATCACCAGATATCGCCTACTCTTCTCTATACTGCTTGCATTAGAGTAGTGTAGCATGTTACTGCTTTCGGTTAATCCTATTCTGATGCATAGCCTGTCCTTGTTAATCCTATTCTGATTGCTCTGTTATTTATTGTGTTCCCCCTCCGTTACTTTTTCCGGTAGACCCCGAGACCGCTGCCGGTACCCCTGTGATCGACTACGGAGTTGACGACCCCTCTCTCTTGCCAGAGCAACCAGGCAAGCCCCCCCTTGATCACCAGATATCGCCTACTCTTCTCTATACTGCTTGCATTAGAGTAGTGTAGCATGTTACTGCTTTCGGTTAATCCTATTCTGATGCATAGCCTGTCCTTGTTACTACTGTTGTTACCCTTACCTGCAATCCTACATGCTTAGTATAGGATGCTAGTTTTCCATCAGTGGCCCTACACTCTTGTCCGTCTTCCATGCTATACTACTGGGTCGTGATCACTTCGGGAGGTGATCACGGGTATATACTATACTTATACATGATACATGTGGTGACCAAAGACGGGTCGGCTCGTAGGAGTACCCACGAGTGGATCTTTGAGGCGGAGCGACAGGGCAGGTTGAGGTCACCTAGGAGAGAGGTGGGCATGGCCCTGTCGGCGTTTGCGGATACTTAACACGCTTAACGAGATCTGGGTATTTGATCTGAGTCTGGCCATTTGGTCTATACGCACTAACCAGCTACGCGGGAAAGATATGGGTACTCGGCGTCGTGGTATCAGCCAAAGCCTTCGTGACATCAGCGACTGAGTGGCGCGCGCCGGATTGGCCTGGAACGCCACTAGGCTAGGTCTGCTTCCGGCCGCGTTCGCAACGTGCATGTGTGCTTAGGGCGATGGGCCCAGACCCCTGCGCGCTTAGGTTTAGACCGGCGTGCTGACCTCTCTGTTGTGCCTAGGTGGGGCTGCGACGTGTTGATCTTCCGAGGCCGGGCATGACCCAGGAAAGTGTGTCCGGCCAAATGGGATCAAGCGTGTTGGGTTATGTGGTGCACCCCTGCAGGGAAGTTAATCTATTCGAATAGCCGTGTCCCTCGGTAAAAGGACGACCCGGAGTTGTACCTTGACCTTATGACAACTAGAACCGGATACTTAATAAAGCACACCCTTCCAAGTGCCAGATACAACCCGGTGATCGCTCTCTAACAGGGCATCGAGGAGGGGATCACCGGGTAGGATTATGCTATGCGATGCTACTTGGAGGACTTCGGTCTACTCTCTTCTACTTGCTGCAAGACGGAGGCTGCCAGAAGCGTAGTCTTCGACAGGATTAGCTATCCCCCTCTTATTCTGGCATTCTGCAGTTCAGTCCACTGATATGGCCCTTGACACATATACCCATGCATATGTAGTGTAGCTCCTTGCTTGCGAGTACTTTGGATGAGTACTCACGGTTGCCTTGTTCCCCCCTTTTCCCATTTCTCTACCCGATTGCTGCGACCAGACGATGGAGCCCAGGATCCAGACGCCACCTTCGACGACTACTCCTACTACACTGGAGGTGCCTAGTAGTTAGGAGGATCCCAGGCAGGAGGCCTGCACCTCTTTCGATTGTATCCCAGTTTGTGCTAGCCTTCTTAAGGCAACCTTGTTTAACTTATGTCTGTACTTAGATATTGTTGCTTCCGCTGACTCATCTATGATCGAGCACTTGTATTCGAGCCCACGAGGCCCCTGGCTTGTATTATGATGCCTGCATGACTTATTTTATTTAAAGAGTTGTGTTGTGATATCTTCCCATGAGTCCCTGATCTTGATCGTACACATTTGTGTGCATGATTAGTGTACGATTGAATCGGGGGCGTCACAAGTTGCTTGCTTTTCAGTAATGAATGTTTTGGGCCCGTCACTGATAAGCGATTCTACAGTAGTGATACTCACACAACGCCAATTGAAGACCCGAGTTAGGTACTTCAAGATTAACGAAGTCACCATATATGCCTAGACGTCGGCGAGATTGCCTCCTTCCGTTGAAAAAATATTTGGGTTTAGTTAGATGCAAATAGCTTCAGACATATGTTTGATCCCCTATGGGATGGGATATAATAATGACTTTTGTCCTTCTAGCTACATGTAGCTTCTTGATAGAAACACACATAACATTAGAGTAAATTAAAGATATGTCAAATAGCACCAAACACTACTAGGGAAAACCCTAGCAGTAGCGTTGGTTTTGTGCTCACTAGTAGCGTGGGTAGGCGCGCTACTAATAAGGCGCTACAGCTATTGCTTAGCAGTAACGCGTGCCCGCACGCGCTACTGCTAGGACAAGTAGCTGCAGCGTTTGTTCAATCCCACGCTACTGCTAATGTAACTACTGGCAGCGCGTTTTCTGTCCATCGCTACTAGTACTTTTTTTAATTTTTTTAATTTTTAGTATATTTATGCGCCGTCGTACAAATATTGGTACAATACCAGTTATGAGGTTTACATCATTATGTCCATAACAGTGTGTCAAATGAAGGTGGGTTAGTTTCAAGTGGAGGCAATATGTGGTGCATGTCAAAAGTATACTACAAATCCAAACTTGATCTAGTTTGGACTAGTAGTACTTTCGATGTGCACCACATGTTGCCTCCACTTGAATCTAATCCGCCAACACAAGCTATTTAATCATCATCATAGTCATTACCACCAACATTAGCTATTTAATCATCATAGTTATAGTGTAGCACACATCATCATCTTCAAACTCATTCTAGCTAGCTAATCACCACCAACACTAGCTAATAATAATCATCATAGTCATTACCACCAACACTAGCTATTTTATCATCATAGTAATAGTGTAGCACATCATCATCCTCAAACTCATTTCTAGCTAGCTAATCACTCCTGCTGCTCTCTCTTAGGTAAAATAACATAAAACATGTGTAGCTCTCCTCCTTGATCAAGTTGGAGCATGTAGATGAACCTGTCTCCTAATTGTGGGCAGCACATCTGTTTGCTGCCCCCTAGTACTTCTCTGCGCTCCCCCATCACATATTTGGTCTAGTCTTGCACTATTAAGCATCCATCGCTGATCTTGAATGCACTAAAGTAACATGTAGGATATCTTGGTCGTAAGCTAATAATACTCATGGTACCTTTAGTCTCGATCCCATAAGGCACAACATTCATCTGGAGTCCCTGTTGAAGAACATCGTATGGTAACATACTTAGCAATGAAGTTTAGCTTCACAAATAATGTATGGAAAGATGCACTGAGGACAAATAGTAAAAATCTTACCATCCTTCCTAAATAGATGTGATTGTAGTTCATTACGAACACTATTGGTCGCACGTTTTCAGTACTAACATTTCTAAGTGCAGGAAGAAAATTTGTCTTGACAGTATCAAGATCCTCAAGCCATGAAACATAATGACTTAGCTCCTCGCAGTTTAGTTCAGCCCCGGGACAGTAGTAGGTCCTGTCTACCAAGCGCTGGACATGTTTGCTTGCACCGAAATAAGCTGACAATACAAATTAGTTGTCAACTATTTTTGAATAAACAATATCAAAGACATAAATATGGTTGAGAAACTTACATAATGGTGTAACTGGAGGCGTCTGCACATCGACCCAGATGTCGGTATTACCTTCAATATCATCTTCCGGACGAATATCAAATGTGATAACCATATCAGGCTCAAATGCATGAGTCTTGCATAGTGCTCGCCATGTTTTGCATCCAAAATAGGTGTAGTTGTCTGAATTGTATAATTTTGCGTGGAAAATATAACCATGCTCGGTCTTCAAGTAAACTTTCTTTACCTCCATAGTATGACTGAAACCTATCTTACCCAATACAAAAACTCTTGCATGGCAGGGGATACGCTAGTAGAATAGTAAAAAAAATATAAGTTGAAGCAAATGAAGCAGATGTCATGCTTAATTACGAAAAAAGACTTGTCGTTGTGACTTACTGTATCCACTTCGAAGTTCTCGTCCAGCTTGATGCTGAAGCGCCTATCATCATCTAGGAAGATTTCGTCGCACAGGCCGCGCTCGTCTTCGCAGTATTTGCAAATATCGAAATCCTTTTCGTCGTCAGACATTTCCTATGTTCATAGTTAAAACATTAATTGAAAATCGATCGAAGACAACTACCAAGATACTCAACACACAAATCCGGGGCACTCGATATTTCGTACATATTCTGGCACAAGTCATGCCAAAATTCATGGAAAAATCCGGCATGACCTTTGCTAAAATAGGACATATCGAGCGCCTGAAAGTTGCCGGAACGGAAATGAATCAACACTCCGGCAAAACATAGGCCACTCGGAGGTGTAACCTGCAAACATGACCGGCCACTTGGATATTGAGCAACACAAGATATACATTTCAAAATATCTTATAGGACTCAAATTAGCATGCATTCAATAAGCAAAAGTAAATCATCTCATGCGTCCGTACATCGTCGAATATTATCGCTAATGCATCCCGAATAGTGTCATACATATAACATCACTAATACAACTAAAACCCTAGCACACGACGGGTATTGGCGCGGGCGGTGGACACCCACAGAGAAGGAACCATCACGGGATCATAGCTCCAGTGAGATCCCTGGAGAACCTGCCAGGTATTGGAGAACATGTGCTCCAACGCAAACAAGTAGCGACAGACGTGCACGTCCTCCTCACTGACACGGTGACGCACCACCTCCGCGGAGTCCTCGAGCCTCTGAACCGTCACTGGCCCACACGACCGCCACCAAAAAAGGTTCGGGTCAACGACAGGCTGGCTCCTCACCAACCTGCACCCCCGGTAGATAGCGCCTCCCAGTACCACCCCGGCGGAGCCCAATCCCGGACATGGCCCATCTGGTCAAGCAGGTGTCGTCCTTCGCCGACTCGACGACAAGGATGCGGGATAGGCATCGTCCACGTCGATGCGAGAAAAAATGCTTTAACTAAAAAATAGCAAGAAGTTCTTACTAACTAGTTCTATAAATAAAAATTCAACTAGTTCTTACTAAAAATAAACTTACTATAAATAAAAATATTCTAGTACCTAATTAGTACCTAGTTCTTACTAACTAATTAGTACCTAGGAACTACTGCCCTAATTACCATCTAATTTGATGAACCTATAGGGGTGGAAAGTGGTAGCGGATATTCCAATTATCCAACTATAAAGTGAAATAAGTGGTCAAATTTTACTCGTTTTATGATTCATCTTAGAAATTTGATTCGTTTCCACCCTTACATGAACCGTAACTCATTTGAGGCCGCATCCGCATCCGATTCATTTCCACCCTAACATGAACCCTAACTAATTTGGTGCAACTAAAATATAAAGAAACCCTAGGCAGAGGTAGGGGAGAGGGAGGAGCAGGCGTGCTCACCTCGGGTGCCTGCGACAAGGGAGGCAGGCGGCGTCGAGGTCGGGGTCGGGGCTCGGGCGCGCGGCAGATGGAGGCGTCGAGGTCGGGGTCGGGGCGGCGTCCGGGGCGGCGTTGAGGTCGGGGGCGGGGGCGGCGTTGAATCTGGGGTCGGGGGCGGCGTAGAGGGTGTGCGGAGAGCGCGCGGCGGCCGACGGGCGACGGCGGCGGCGAGAGTGGAGAGTTGGATTTGGGGGAAGTGGCCGTGGGGAAGGACGAACCCCGTGGTTAAGTCAGAAGTAGCAGTAGCGCGTTCCAGAAAGGGCGCTACTGCTAAGTTAGCTACAACGCGTTCTGGGATACACGCTACTGCTACTCCTTTCTCTTTTTTCCTCTTTTTCATTTAGTTTTCTTCACATTTTATTTTTTTTCTTTTCGCCTTATTCTATTTCTTTCATTTTCAATTACCTTTCTATTTGCTTTCCATTTAATTTTATATCCTTTAGCATTAGCGAGTTTAGACTAAAACGCGCTGCTACAAAGAAAGTAGCCGTAGCGCGGTTCGTTACAGGTTGCTACTACTATGTGTAGCCTATCAGCTAAACCGTGGGAATTTTAGTAGTAACGCGCTACTGCTAGAACTTTATCTGCAACGTGGTTTGCACAGGCGTGCTACTGCTACTTAGCACCAGCGTGCTTTTTTACCCTCGCTACTGCTAAAGTTTTGTGTATAAGGTTTTCCCTAGTAGTGAAAAATAGCCCTAGATAGGTCCTACTACAAGCTAAGTGACCAGAGCATCCCAAGAATGCAAGGTGCTTAGATAGGTGCTTGAAAAATAAACCATTTTTTCCTTCGGAGACACCTCTCTAAATACCTTGCATTGTGCAAACTGAGCGTAGGTTCCTTGTGGTGGGACCAATCCACCAGGTTTCAAGTTCTAGACTTGGCATTGATGGTCACATTTTTCTGGATTTATTTCAGTTCTTCTGATGATGTGTGTTCATGAAGGGGTCTGCGGCAACTTTGTCAATCTAAAGATAATGTGCCGGCTTAGAGGTTCTCACATGGGTAGGGTATACATGTGTGCGTTCATATGAATAAATGTATGTACATATGTACGAGCGGCTGCTTTTATACCGTGTTAAAAAATACTCTGCATTGTACAAGGACTAACATAACTCAGAAGTCAGAACCAGAAAGTTACAACATGGAAATTATAAAAGACAGAACCTACTTAATCGCTTACCCTTACCATTGAGTCCCTATACCATAGTGAACTTTGCAGTCCTAGTTTATAATCTTTGTCACAGTCTCGATCGAGTACTTGACCGATGCCTACGTGCTTGAATGCGAGCGAATGAGGTGCAGCAGCAGCAGCAGTATAGTAGTATATGCCAGTGCTAATTCTTTTTGCGCGCACTGCAGATATACCATGGGCAAAAATGTGTACGAGTAGTGTCTGTTCATGGCACGGCATAGTTCAAAGATAGTGCATCACAGGCGTTTGTTACCGTCAATTGCTTCATACTCCCTCCGTTCGAAATTACTTGTCGCACAAATAAATGTATCTAGACGTATTTTAAGATACATCCATTTCCAAGACAAGTAATTCCGAATGGAGGGAGTACATTTAACGGCGCCGTTTGACCAAGCATGCGGGCCCTCGTCGACTGAAGCACAGCAGCGGTACAACTCGGCCACTTTCTATATCCTTGAGTAGCCATCTGTTACAGATCGGACGGACAGGGACGAACCAGAGGACACGCCACACGCCACACTACCAACAACACATGGAATGACGACAGCTGGCTGGCTCAGCAGATCTCCGACGTGGCTTCTGGCCGGAAGCCCTCGCTGAGCAGCGCCGCCATCACCCACAGCTTCACCGTGCGATCGCTGATCATCACCTCCTCCCTTGCTTCACTAACCTGCACACACGCACGGCGATACCACATCAGTACAACAGTTTCTAGAGGAATCAACCGAGAGAAAATTTCTATGCAAGTACTCCCTCCGTTTCGAATTACTTGTCGCACATATGGATGTATCTAGATGTATTTTAATTCTACATAGACGAGTAATTTGGAACGGTCCGTCGGAAATTAATTGTCGCGGAAATGAATAATCATAAGCGTCGTTGCTTGCAACTAACTAAGGAGTAGTACCTTGAGTGTGAGAGTTGACACGACGCGGTCCGACGAGCAGCCGAGGTTGGAGCTCTCCACCAGGAAGCCGGCGAGGGACTCGACGGCCGCGCAGAGAGGCGCCGCCACGCCGTCCCGCCGCTCGCACTCCACCGTCACGAAGAACCGGCCCTCGCCCACCTGGGCCGCGCTCACTAGCGTCACCCGCGCGCCGCCGCCCCCTCTGGAGCTGCCGCTGTTCCCCTCGTCGTGGCCGCCGTTGCGGCCGTGCTGCCCCTGCCGCCGGCCCTGCTTCTGCTGCTGCTGCCGCCGGCCGGCCAATCCCGGCCGCGCCTCGAGCGTCGCCACGTCCTCCTTGAGCTTCCTGGCGTGCGACTGCAGGTTCTTGACGTACGCCACTGCGTCGGCGATGATGGAGGCCTTGTCCATCTGCAAAGGAAAGTGACGCGCGCTCCCAGTAAGAATTGGTGTGTACTCCACAAACTGTTTCTATTGATCACGACATGAGAGGATACTAATTGCAAGTACAGTAGGAAGTAGAGTAGTACTAACCTTTGTGATGTTGGGGACGAGAGCCCTGAGCTCGTATAGCTTCTCCTTCATCCGGAACCTCCTCTTGCGCTCCGACACGATGGTCTTGGAGCGGTCCCGCCTCTTCCTCGTCCCCGACAGGTCGCTGTCGTCACGGCTGGGCTCGAAGCCCGCGCCTTGCTCCCCGGAGACAGGACTGATCACGTCGTCGTAGCTGCACGGGTGGTCGTCCGGGGACGCGCCCTCGCATTCCTGCCGCCATGCCTGGTCAGCAGCAGCAGCAGCAGCGCCCACCATGTCGTTGTCGTCCCCGGCGCCGCCACCGCCGCCTCCACCGCCGAACAGCTCGTCGCCGAGATGCATGAGGTCCTCCATCCAGGCGCCATCGTCGGCGGCCGGCTGCACCGCGAAGCCGGCGTCGTCGCCGTGGAAGTGCATCGGGTCAACGTCGAAGAACCCCGGGCCGATCATGAGGTGCTCTTGGTGTGGCGACAAATGCAGCAGCCGCTGGTGGTGCTCCATTACCGATTCGATTCGGTACGGCCGGTGGTGGGTTATCTTGGTAAAGTGATTGAGGCAAGGCGGGCGGGAGCTCCGGTGGGTGCCGCGCTTTTTATATATAGCCCTCGCAGCCTTTTGGATGTGGAAGGAATCTTGTTTGGATCCAGTTTCTGCTGCGCCCTATATGGAATTTACAGCGGAGGGGAAGAAGATATTGGAGGGGGTTGTTTATGCCGTCGACAGCCTGCCAGCGGTTTGACACGAAGCAGCTAACTGTATAGTACTACTCCCTCCGTTTGGAATTACTTGTCTTGAAAATAAATGTATCTAGAACTAAAATACGTCTAGATACATTTATTTGTGCGACAAGTAATTCCGAACGAAGGGAGTAGTACAAAATGTTGTTAACAGGCATGAACTGAGCACCTCCCCATGGATCGATTAGATGCACATAGATTAGATTAGATTAGGGTGACACTTGAACAATTTTCTTTTAATCAAGGTTAACTGCTACTAGTGCATGGGAATCGATACTAGTAGACCGCTACCTAGGTCTATCTGACTGGCCACCTACAAATCTTAAGTTGTGTAGACTGTAAGTTGTCTCTAGCTGGGTTGATTCTTGTTTAAACATGGATATGTACCTGTGCCAGTTAATTATTGGTTCACTAAGAGTATCTACAGCGAGGATTGGCAAATTGGGGCTCCCAAACGCTAGTGGGCTCGTCCAAAAGGGTCGACGGAGTTCACTGCATCGAAGGAATCCCGCTGAGCGCCTGGTGTGATTCTGTGGCAGCGCAGGTGCTTGGCCCGGACACGTTTGTGCACTACTTTGACATCGCAACGCTGCGCTGTGAAGATACTTCAAGTTTCATGCCCTGGGCGTGGTCGGCTAACCCCTCGGCCATCCCCAAGGTCCTGCAAGTGACCATTGCTCCGCGTGTGCTTCCGGGTGTGGGAGGTGCGCCGTCCACGGCTGTTGGACAAGGTGGTTTCCGGGGTCGTGCAATCGTCCACCTGGACCGGCTGGCGCTACGGTGTGGTGGACGGCGAATCCAGAGTCCACGGCAGGCAGAAGCCTCCTCCAAGGCGCCGCGATGATGAAGACCGCCACCGCCGCGATGATGACCAAGACAAGGATGACCGGCGAGGCCGCGACAATGATCGTTCACGGTCTTCCTAGCACGACCGTCTCTTCCGGAGCCGCTCCCGCGCCCCCGTGCGTAGGGCTGCTGATGACCGCCATGGTTCGCGTCGCGAGGAGCGTGGCGGGGACCGTGGCCGAGACGACAGGCGCCGCGCAGAAGGCAACTCATGGGATCGCTCGGCTGGAGCTCGCAAGATGGTCCGTGGTCGCTCCCTGCCGCCTTCCCCACGCACTACCTCCAGCGACATCATCGAGATTACCCCCGTGAGCTCAGCTTTGGGATGGCTCCGCGGCACGGCTTCCAGAGTGTCTAAGCTGCAGCCGTCGCTCACCATGGACAGCATCATGTCCACTCCTATTCAAGCTTCCTCCTCCACTCCTGTGACTGCTATGGCTTCACCAACTCCCCCTGGCCTGGATGCTGAGCCTGATGACGCTCCTGAGGTCGCGCTCACCCCTACGACTGAGTTCATCCTCGACACTCCAACACTACCAAGCCATGCTGAGACAACGCCGCCCCTCGGCGGCTCTACTGTTCTCTCGGAGGAGGAGGGAGGCACGCCCCTCTTCATCCCACGCGTGCCGGCTCTTCTGCCTACTCCATCACCACGCTCCACTCCACCAAGGCCACCCAAGACAAGGCGCAAGACCTTGGCCGGAGTCACTGGCTTCCCGCTGCCGCGCCATAACCCGCGTCTCCGGGCCAAAAAGAGGAGTATGCCCATAACCAAACTTGCAGAGCAGCTCCTGTGTCATCGTTTGGGCATAGTTGCTGAAGGAGAGCAAGTCACTGAAGAGGCCATTGGCAAGTTCGCGGCGATGTTCCAGGGACGTCTGCCGGATACCACCGTTGCTGCCCTTCGAGCTCTGTTCAAGATGGACAGCGACCTCTCTGCTGCGGTTGAAGAGGCACTGATCCAGTATGGGGGGGGGGGGGAAGGAGGACCTGACCTGAGCGCTCCCGTTGTGGAGGAGGCCTGAATGTCGAGATAGTCTGTTATGTTGTAGCCTAGTTTAACCATGTTAGCTACAACCTGCTATGATGTGTGTTTGCATGTTTGTAGTGGCGTGTGTGCTCCACTGATGCTGGCCCTGGCAAGGCAAAGTTCGTTTCAATTTCAACCTGATGTAGTTCCTGTTTCAAGATGTTAGACACAAACTTATCAATCCTATGTTGGAATGTTCGTGGACTAAACAGCCCAGACCGTCGTGCGACGGTCCATGAGACTATTGCTTCTTCCTCATGTCATCTAGTTTGCATCCAAGAATCCAAACTCCAAGCCATCGACAAGTTCATGGCTGCGTACCTTGGGGGTCAGCGTCTAAAATCCTTTGCCCAGAGACCTGCTGATGGTACAAGAGGGGGTATCTTGCTCCTTTGAGATGACAATGCTGTGTCCATTACCAATGTCCAGATTGGTGCCTCCTACCTTTCGGCCTCTGTTTCCATGAAAAACTGCAATCAACCACAATCCTTCAAGCTTACTACAGTTTATGGCCCTACTCGCAACAATCTCAAAGATGCTTTCTTCCTTGAGCTAAACTCTCAAAAGCCTCCTATAGGAACCAAGTGGTTGGTTAATGGTGATTTCAACCAAATCTACAGGGCTAGAGATAAAAACCGTGCAAATGTGAATCGTTCTCGTCTTATGAGATTCCGCAACGCACTCAACTCCTGCGAGCTAAAGGAAATCCCCTTGCAGAATAGAAAATTCACTTGGAGTAACGAGCAAAATGATCCGACGATGAGCAAGCTTGATGGTTTCTTCTGCAACGAAGAGTGGGATGTCGTTTTCCCTACTCACATACTCCAAGCCCTATCATCTTCGCTCTCTGATCACTGCCCTTTCTTGCTTGCCAATGCATCTGGACCGAAGAGACCCAAATCATTTCGTTTCGAGAACCACTAGATGAAGATGCCTGGGTTCCAACAGGTTGTTAGTGACTCCTGGAATGGGGATTCTCCCCATGGTGATCCCTATCAACGGATTTTCCATAAGCTTAAGAGAACTGGTAGGAGGCTGCGTTCTTGGGGCAAAAAACTGTTCGCTGCTTCTAGAATTCAACTTCATATGGCCCTGGAAATCATCCTACACCTAGATATGGCACAAGAACGTAGAGAACTTTCTCCTGATGAGAGGGACCTCAGAAAGAGACTAAAGAGGAAGGTCATTGGCTTGGCGGCCTTGGAGAAGGCTAGAAAACGTCAAAATTCCAGAGTTACCAATCTTAAGGCAGGAGATGCCAACACTCGCTACTTCCATCTCCGTGTCAACCGCAGAAGGAGGAAGAACTTCATACAACGCCTGAAAAACAATAATGGTTGGGCTACGGAACATGCTCATAAAGAGGACATCGTGCACCGACACTTCAAAAACGTTCCCAAAAAAGCCCCCTCGCGTAACATAGACTTCAATTGGGGGCTACTGCATACCCCTGATTGTGACCTTCATGAGCTGGACAATGCCATCACATATGAGGAGGTGAAGGCTGCTGTGTTCTCCATGCCAGGAGACAAAGCCCCTGGACCGGATGGCTTCTCCGGTGCGTTCTTTAAGGCATGTTGGAGCATCATCAAGGCGGACATTATGTGTGCCATCAATCATTTCTCTGATCTACATGCATCCCATTTCCACTGGTTGAATTTGGCGGATGTTGCTTTGATCCCTAAGAAGGATGGTGCTGATGACATCACAGATTTTCGCCCCATCAGTCTTATCCATGCCATTGCCAAGATTATTTCCAAAGTGATGTCCAACCGCCTTGCACCACACATGAATGACCTTGTCTCGCAGGCTCAAACTGCTTTCATAAAAAAATGATGCATTCATGATAATTTCATGTATGTTTGCAACCTAGCGAAACACCTGCACCGCAAAAAGACCCCGCCACTCCTATTCAAACTCGACATCAAAAAAGCATTTGACTCGGTTAGATGGGACTTCCTCCTCGACTTGCTCAACCACCTTGGGTTCCCTCCGAGGTTCAGGGGCTGGATCTCGACTTTGCTTTCTTCAGCGTCCTCTTGTATTCTCCTTAATGGGGTGTGACGCCCCCCATTCAATTGTACACTAATCATGCACGCAAATGTGTACGATCAAGATCAGGGACTCACGGGAAGATATCACAACACAACTCTAAAACATAAATAAGTCATACAAGCATCATAATACAAGCCAGGGGCCTCGAGGGCTCGAATACAAGTGCTCGATCATAGACGAGTCAGCGGAAGCAACAATATCTGAGTACAGACATAAGTTAAACAAGTTGCCATAAGATGGCTAGCACAAACTGGGATACAGATCGAAAGAGGCGCAGGCCTCCTGCCTGGGATCCTCCTAACTACTCCTGGTCGTCGTCAGCGGGCTGCATGTCGTAGTAGGCACCTCCAGTGTAGTAGGAGTCGTCGTCGACGGTGGCGTCTGGCTCTTGGACTCCGGCATCTGGTTGCGACAACCAGGTAGAAGGGAAAAGGGGAAAAGAGGGAGAAAAGCAACCATGAGTACTCATCCAAAGTACTCGCAAGCAAGGAACTACACTACAAATGCATGGGTATATGTGTAAAGGGCCATATCGGTGGACTGAACTGCAGAATGCCAGAATAAGAGGGGGATATCTAATCCTGTCGAAGACTACGCTTCTGGCAGCCTCCGTCTTGCAGCATGTAGAAGAGAGTAGACTGAAGTCCTCCAAATAGCATCGCATAACATAATCCTACCCGGCGATCCCCTCCTCGATGCCCTGTTAGAGAGCGATCACCGGGTTGTATCTGGCACTTGGAAGGGTGTGTTTTATTAAGTATCCGGTTCTAGTTGTCATAAGGTCAAGGTACAACTCCGGGTCGTCCTTTTACCGAGGGACACGGCTATTCGAATAGATTAACTTCCCTGCAGGGGTGCACCACATAACCCAACACGCTTGATCCCATTTGGCCGGACACACTTTTCGGGGTCATGCCCGGCCTCGGAAGATCAACACGTCGCAGCCCCACCTAGGCACAACAGAGCGGTCAGCACGCCGGTCTAAACCTATGCATGCAGGGGTCTGGGCCCATCGCCCTGAGCACACCTGCATGTTGCGAACGCGGCCGGTGAGTAGACCTAGCAACCTCCAGTACAACAGAAGTCACGTTACGCGGTCCAACCCGGCGCGCGCCGCTCAGTCGCTGACGTCAAGAAGTGCTTCGGCTGATACCACGACGCCGAGTGCCCATATCTTTCCCGCGTAGTTGGTTAGTGCGTATAGACCAAATGGCCAGACTCAGATCAAATACCCAGATCTCGTTAAGCGTGTTAAGTATCCGCGAACGCCGACCAGGGCCAGGCCAACCTCTCTCCTAGGTGGTCAGAACCTGCCCTGTCGCTTCACCACAAGTAACAGTCGGGGGCCGTCGGAAACCCAGGCCCACCTCTACCGGGATGGAGCCACCTGCCCCTTCAGCCCCCATCTCCGAACAGTATCACAGGTGATGTAACAGTGTAAAGTATATAGTATATACCCGTGACCACCTCCCGAAGTGATCACGGCCCAGTAGTACAGCATGGCAGACAGACAAGAGTGTAGGGCCACTGATGGAACACTAGCATCCTATACTAAGCAGTAGGATAGCAGGTAAAGGTAACAACAGTAGTAGCAAGGACAGGCTATGTAGCAGTATAGGATTAACTGAATGCAGTAACACGCTACACTACTCTAATGCAAGCAATATAGAGAAGAGTAGGCGATATCTGGTGATCAAGGGGAGGGCTTGCCTGGTTGCTCAGACAAGAAGGAGGGGTCGTCGATGTAGTCGATCACAGGGGGTACCGGCAGCGGTCTCGGGGTCTACCGAAAAAAGTAACGGAGGGGGAACATAATAAATAATAGAGCAATCAAAGCGACACAAAGCATAACATGGCGATACGCGGTGCTAGGGGTGACCTAACGCAGTAGGAGGTGATACCGGCGAAGGGGGGAAACATCCGGGAAAGTATCCCCGGTGTTTTGCGTTTTCGGGCAGAGGAGCCGGAGGGGGAAAGTTGCGAGTTCGATAGGTTAGGGGGTGTGGCGGACGAACGGGTTGCGCATCCGAAAACGTCACGTCGTTCTGAGCAACTTTCATGTTGAAAATATTTTAATCCGATCTACGGATTAAAACATATGATTTTCTAAAGATTTTATTAATTTTTGGAATTTTAATTAATTATTTAAATTAATCCGAAAAACATATTAATGACATTAGCATTATGTCATGCTGACATCAGCAGTCAACAGAGTTGACTTGGTCAACCAGACAGATGGGTCCCGTTCGTCATTGCCTTAGACTAACTAAGCAGGTTTAACTAGTTTAATTAAGCCATTAGGTTAATTTAACAGTTTTAATTAAGTTAATTAATTATCTAATTAATTAATTAATACTTTTCTAATTAATTTTCTAATTCATTTTTTCTCTTTATCCTAAAACGTTCAGGGGCGGGGCCCCACTTGTCATTGGCCCCAGGGGCCTTAGTGGGTCGGGTGTGCGGTTAACGGACACATGCCCGAGGGGCGCTGGGCACGCACGGCGCACGCCGGCGCCGGCGGCCAGGGCTAGCGGATGCGGCAGATGGGTGACCGCGACGGAGGTCAGGGAGGCGGAGGAGGGCCGCGACTGCAGGCGGGCGCGCTGGCGCGCGGTGAGCACGCGGGCGACCCGGGTAGCGGCGAGTGGGACGAACGGACGAGCGCGAGCACGGGGCGGCGAGCACAGGCGGCCGCGGGGAGGAGCAGCGGCTCCGGGGGAAGCGTGGCGCGAGCGGGTGGAGGTGGCCGTGGACGGGGGTGCGCCCGGTAGCGGCAGGGGCGAGCAGAGGGAGTGGCAGGGCACACGGTGAGTGCGTGGGGCACGAACGGAGCGCGCCAGAGCCAGGAGGGGACGGGGAAAAGGGGGCGGTGATTCTCACTTGCGAGCAGGGCAGGGGTGGTGTGAGCGAGGCCTCGGCAGGCGCAGGAGTAGAGGCGGGAAGACGGGGTTCTCACCCGCGTTGGTGAGCAGGGGGGGCGGCGAGGCTCGGTGGAGCCTTTGGGGAGGAGGACGGGGACGCGTCGCCGGCGAGGAGGAGACGAGGAGGACGAGGCGGAGGAGCTCCGGGCGACGATGACGAGCAGCGACGGCGTGCTGGTCCGGCGACGGGAAGGCCTTCGGGCGGCAGCGGACGTGGGCGTGGTCGGCACGACGAGGGGCGTCGTCAAGGGAGAGGGGACGGTGGCGCTAGGGAGACGGCAGGGGCCGGCGAGGCGGCACCGGGCGACGACCGCGGGGTCAGCCCGATCCGATCTGGATCGAGTGAGAGAGAGACGAGGGAGTGGGGGGAGTGGGTGCGTTCGGTTAGGGTTTCGGGGTGGAGTGAGGGTTATGGGGAGTGGGGTTGGGCCGGCTTGGTTGGCCCGTTGGCCTGCTGGGCCGAAAGCCCAGTGAGGGGGGGGGGTTCTCTTTTGCATTTTTTTGTTAGTTTTGTTTTATATGTCCTATTGTTTTCTATTCATTTCCTGTTTTAATTTTAGTTCCACATTATTTTTAGATATTAAAATATGACAATAGCTCCTAAAATAACGTTTCAAAATATCCCTCTACCATAAAATGTTTGGTGGTCAAATAAACTAATTTAGTATTTGTTTATTATTTAAAATCATTTAAATAATTGTCTTGCTATGGTTATATTCATTTTAGAGTATTTAGTCATATCATAAAAGTGTGGTTTCTCTGCCATAATTACCTATGCATCATTTAACACAACCCAAACATTTTAGTTTTAATGTTTGAAAACTTTTAATGTTTGCATTTAATTCAATTTTGAATTGTGAATTTGAACCGGTTTTGGATCAACGTGAGATTAGCAACCGTAATAATGGTGACGTGGCATCATTAACGGGGGATTACTGTAGCCTAATTATCCGGGCGTCACAATTCTCCTCCACTACAAGAAATCTCGTCCCGAGATTTAGGAGCGGTTATAAGGGGAAGGGATCTGGTTACAATATTCTAAAGATTTTTTTCTCGGTCATAGTTGCTCTTCTCGAAGAGGCCGATCCATTGCATTGATGTCCTCAGTCCTCTGCTTCAATGCATCATGATGAGGTTGTCGTCCTTTCTTCAGGAACTCCATCGTACTTACGATAATGATAAGGGGTAACTACTGAAGATCGGACCTTCAAGGTCGACTACCTGACAGATAACTGAGGGAATGTGGTAGAAGTAACTCTCAAATAGATACTTAAGAAATTATCGAGAGTAAAGTAAGAAGGTACCATGAGAAGTTTCAAATGGGTAGGCAATCGTTCGATGTCTGAAACAACACGCGAAAGGGGTCCAAAGCAACGAGATTGAATATTGCATATGTTACCAGAATAGATCACAAGGGCGGTGGCCCGTCAATTACATACGAGGCCACGCGCGAGGAATAACCTTGGGAATTAGGGGGTGTACAGGAGAGTCAGGTTTCGATCCTGTGGAACTGTGGGTTATGGGCCCACCATGTGGTTGTTTTTTTAATAGGAGAAGTGACATCTTGCACGGTCATGATAGCAAGGCATGTCAGAGAGTACCATGTCAGTTAAGTCGGCAACAATGTTGGTACCAAGGGTGAGGGACGAAGAGAACCATTTTCCTTCTCGTTGCTACGAGGCGGACCAATAGGCAAAGTTCTCATCCATCGGTGGCTACCGGAATGTCATCAACAATAGTAACAGGGTCTTGCTGACAGAATTGTACACCGGGGTGTTTACATAAGCAGGAGAATATTACTGCTTAGATCATATAGATCACAAGAAAGGTTAAACAAATCAATGAAAAGGAAAAGGTGACCATCAGATTAAACAAAACAATGGAAAGGTAAATGTGCTTAAACACATGTTTCAGGGATATATCCTTCCCAAGGAAAAACAGAGCATGATATCCATGACAGGATAGAAAGTAGATAACCGTTTAGGTAAGGGGAAAGGAATTTCATGACATTACCCAAACAACGATATTTGGATAATGGACAAAGAAAATTTAGCATTGTTCTTCAAATGCTCTTATTGAAAATCGGAGTACCACAGACATGCTTCGAGGTAGCATTGGCATGGTCTTCAAGCGAAGGTCAGACTTTGGATACAGGAAGGATCCATCAGGAACAACTTGTAGAATAAGTCTTACAATTTCCTCAAGGAAGAATGGATAACCTTGCTAATAAGGAAACTATAACAGCAGGTCATCCGGCCAGGTGTGCTGGGCATGCCATCGCCTTACCGGGTCATAAGTGACCAGTGTTATAACTCTTTGAAAAATGTTCCAACCATCATATCTGACCGAGATTCAGATCTGATGGGTGTTAGGATAACTCTGACTCAGGATGCCTGAGAAGAAAAGGTGCAAAACAAATTTGACGAGACGACATTGTAAGATTCTCGGGAAATTTACTACGGAAGCGAGTTTTGAAACAAGAGTTCATCATTAAACCAAGGAGAGGATGATGAAGTAGCTGATGGACTCAGCGACAATTCATCGAGATTTCCCTAAAGGTGGATTTCCACAATTATGTGAACAAGGAGATAACATTAGTCATATCAAATGATATAACGATGTATGCTCGAGGAAAGACATACACAATTAAACATTGGTTGAAAGGTGCACCAGAAGTATGGGTTGGGTTGCACGATCAATGTAAGAATGGTGACTTGACGAACAAATGAATTAGAATGAAACTCGACCATCCACTTCAAAGCAATAGGGTTGCTAGAAGTTTTGAATTCACACATCATAGTTCAATTGTCGGTATTCCGGTTAGAAGCAACATGGGTACCAAGAAAGAATGGTGAGGGTGAGAAGTAGCACCATACCAAGAATTCTTAAGAGGTGGTGAAATTCTCACAACCTTCTTGATATATAAGATGGTATTTCTTCAAGGTAGGACATAAGACAAGTCGGATAGCCAGGAACTCAAAGTACAGCCACAACACGAACAAGTTTGTGTTGGAAAGAAGGCAAGGAAGTAGTCGATGACAACACAAATCATCGAGGGGCAAGGATGGTAATTCTCATCATGAATTTGATTAATATTCTGGAAAGCTCAGAATGT
Organism: Aegilops umbellulata; assembly: GCA_032464435.1. Taxonomy (NCBI): domain Eukaryota; kingdom Viridiplantae; phylum Streptophyta; class Magnoliopsida; order Poales; family Poaceae; genus Aegilops; species Aegilops umbellulata. The sequence goes on along the minus strand of CP136055.1, from coordinate 285,091,131 downwards.
TGATAATGATCACGACACATTTGTCGAGAGATTACCTGAAGATGTAATCGATCAGCGATGACATCAAGTCAAAGGAATGATGAAGCAAGAGGTTATTGGAACCATGGGTACGACACAAACTCGAAATCAAGCTTGCTGATCAAGGCGAAATGATATGATGAGGAAAATTGATGTAAGCTTAGCTTATCATCGAAAATTGTGCTACAGGAAGAAGGACCAAGTAGCACAGTCAAAAGTTTGCACGATAATGATATAGCCGATAAGGCTTGGAAATGAATTGAAGGGTTATTAAACTCGTAAGCAACGAGAATTACTTAGAGTTATTGAATCAAAGTGCGGAGTCAATTCACTTCTCGATGTTCTCAGTTGACGACAACCCAGAACTCGTGGAGTGACTCTGTTAGGGAAAGGTATTACTCCAGCGCAAATTCATAAGATGTAGTGCAATGGCATGATATCCTCGAGATACCAGGGGGATAATACTCGAAGGCATATCAAATGAAATGTTGAAGTGGGGTGTATTGATATATAGAAGACAAGCGCTTTAACTTGTCTGAGAAGTGGAATCAAAAGAAATTATGGTCGGAACCACAATCATAAATGATCAAACCACGAGTACAAGATGAACTTCTATCAAGGGGGTAATTATTTTTACGAGCAGCTTCCATGATAAGTTCTACATCATGTCCATGGGCATGAACACAAAGTTCAAGGTCGACTCCCACTTCTCCAATGCATAACCTTTCATTAACTTCTCGTTTCTTTTCGAAATGGCATTAGTTGTTGAAAGTTTTACCTGGTGCAATACCAGATAAGTAGGACCTGTGAAATCTTTCGAGTTTGCACAGATTAGGGAAGGCATTGGTTCAACCCATCGGGGCTTCTTAGGGACATATACCACAAGCTTCAAGAGTAAATATCACCAGCTTGAAAGCAGAGCATGGTTGGCCAAAAGGAGATGATACAATTTACAAAGGCATTATGTATCAGAGAAAGAACTCACAAGGTGATTAATTATGTAGGACACTGTCGGATAATAATCCAACAGTGGATATGGCGATCCACAATGGAGCTGATGTGAGTATCGATACCCAATCAGAGGAAGAAAGAATGCAAGTGCATCGATTTATAGAACATCTGAATAATTCAACATCTAGATAGCAAGGAATTATGATTTTCAAATCAAGGGATCAGGAGCAAATGCTCTGATCAAGGATGGATAAGTCGACTAGACTTAGGGGTAAAATCGATGGCAATCTGATTGGCTGAGAACCAGCTCATGTTCGAAAGACGTCTGAGCCGGAAGATAATTTATAAGGATCAACTGATGATTGCGTGCATTCGCACACATATAGAATCAACGGACTTAAAATGATAGTGACAAAGGATGCCAATAGAATTACTAGACTTATTGGTGTAACCAAAATGTAAACATGCAAGAATTTCAAGAGCAATAGGCTCCTGAGGATTTGTGGAAGATCGAAAGGTATTTCGAAGATTGGTGTCATTCATGAATCAACTGGGGATGAGTGGATACTCGGTAAGTACGGAAATTTATCCGTAGGGATATTCATGTGGCAAGAACTGCAAGGCAATAGGCACAACATATTCTCGGATCATTAGAGAGAATTTCGGAGTATCTTGTAATAACAAGATCTACTGGGAATAAAATTAAGCACGATAGGTGTAAGTATCTATCCATAAGGATATTTCGGTGGTAGGGAATTGCAAAAGCAACGGGCACAAGGTCTCGAGAGAATATCGGAGAGTATCTTTGAAATCTTCTGGTGCAGCCGGCGATCATCTTGACTGAAGGGGCTCTTCGGCAGGAAGTGGTAACGAGAACCTAGAGTTAGATTTTAGCAAAATCATTTAACCCGAATAGAAGAGATGTCAGAGTCCCAGAGTATAGGCCAAGGAGTAAAAGATCCTAGTACCACCCGATGGCGACGTGGGCCCGTAAGGCACACAACCAAGTTAGTAAAAGTTTTGCAAAGTCTAGACTCGACTTCGGCCAAGGAGTGTGGAAGGGGATTCCTACAGGCAGTCGGCTCTGATACCAACTTGTGATGCCCCCGATTCAATCGTACACTAATCATGCACGCAAATGTGTACGATCAAGATCAGGGACTCACGGGAAGATATCACAACACAACTCTAAAACATAAATAAGTCATACAAGCATCATAATACAAGCCAGGGGCCTCGAGGGCTCGAATACAAGTGCTCGATCATAGACGAGTCAGCGGAAGCAACAATATCTGAGTACAGACATAAGTTAAACAAGTTGCCATAAGATGGCTAGCACAAACTGGGATACAGATCGAAAGAGGCGCAGGCCTCCTGCCTGGGATCCTCCTAACTACTCCTGGTTGTCGTCAGCGGGCTGCATGTCGTAGTAGGCACCTCCAGTGTAGTAGGAGTCGTTGTCAACGGTGGCGTCTGGCTCCTGGACTCCGGCATCTGGTTGCGACAACCAGGTAGAAGGGAAAAGGGGAAAAGAGGGAGAAAAGCAACCGTGAGTACTCATCCAAAGTACTCGCAAGCAAGGAACTACACTACAAATGCATGGATATATGTGTAAAGGGCCATATCGGTGGACTGAACTGCAGAATGCCAGAATAAGAGGGGGATATCTAATCCTGTCGAAGACTACGCTTCTGGCAGCCTCCGTCTTGCAGCATGTAGAAGAGAGTAGACTGAAGTCCTCCAAATAGCATCGCATAACATAATCCTACCCCGCGATCCCCTCCTCGATGCCCTGTTAGAGAGCGATCACCGGGTTGTATCTGGCACTTGGAAGGGTGTGTTTTATTAAGTATCCGGTTCTAGTTGTCATAAGGTCAAGGTACAACTCCGGGTCATCCTTTTACCGAGGGACACGGCTATTCGAATAGATTAACTTCCCTGCAGGGGTGCACCACATAACCCAACACGCTTGATCCCATTTGGCCGGACACACTTTTCGGGGTCATGCCCAGCCTCGGAGGATCAACACGTCGCAGCCCCACCTAGGCACAACAGAGCGGTCAGCACGCCGGTCTAAACCTATGCGTGCAGGGGTCTGGGCCCATCGCCCTGAGCACACCTGCACGTCGCGAACGCGGCCGGTGAGCAAACCTAGCAATCTCTAGTACAACGGAAGTCACGTTACGCGGTCCAACCCGGCGCGCGCCGCTCAGTCGCTGACGTCAAGAAGTGCTTCGGCTGATACCATGACGCCGAGTGCCCATATCTTTCCCGCGTAGTTGGTTAGTGCGTATAGACCAAATGGCCAGACTCAGATCAAATACCCAGATCTCGTTAAGCGTGTTAAGTATCCGCGAACGCCGACCAGGGCCAGGCCCACCTCTCTCCTAGGTGGTCAGAACCTGCCCTGTCGCTTTGCCACAAGTAACAGTCGGGGGCCGTCGGGAACCTAGGCCCACCTCTACCGGGATGGAGCCACCTGCCCCTTCAGCCCCCATCGCCGAACAGTATCACAGGTGATGTAATAGTGTAAAGTATATAGTATATGCCCGTGACCACCTCCCGAAGTGATCTCGGCCCAGTAGTACAGTATGGCAGACGGACAAGAGTGTAGGGCCAGTGATGGAACACTAGCATCCTATACTAAGCAGTAGGATAGCAGGTAAAGGTAACAACAGTAGTAGCAAGGACAGGCTATGCACAATATAGGATTAACTGAATGCAGTAACATGCTACACTACTCTAATGCAAGCAGTATAGATAAGAGTAGGCGATATCTGGTGATCAAGGGGAGGGCTTGCCTGGTTGCTCAGACAAGAAGGAGGGGTCGTCGATGTAGTCAATCACAAGGGGTACCGGCAGCGGTCTCGGGGTCTACCGAAAAAAGTAACGGAGGGGGAACATAATAAATAACAGAGCAATCAAAGCAACACAAAGCATAACATGGCGATACGCGGTGCTAGGGGTGACCTAACGCAATAGGAGGTGATACCGGCGAAGGGGGGAAACATCCGGGAAAGTATCCCCGGTGTTTTGCGTTTTCGGGCAGAGAAGCCGGAGGGGGAAAGTTGCGAGGTTGATAGGTTAGGGGGGGTGTGGCGGACGAACGCGTTGTGTATCCAAAAACGTCACGTCGTTCTGAGCAACTTTCATGTTGAAAATATTTTAATCCGAGCTACGGATTAAAAGATATGATTTTCTAAAGATTTTATTAATTTTTGGAATTTTAATTAATTATTTAAATTAATCCGAAAAACATATTAATGACATCAGCATTATGTCATGCTGACATCAGCAGTCAACAGAGTTGACTTGGTCAACCAGACAGGTGGGGCCCGTTCGTCATTGCCTTAGACTAACTAAGCAGGTTTAACTAGTTTAATTAAGTCATTAGGTTAATTTAACAGTTTTAATTAAGTTAATTAATTATCTAATTAATTAATTAATACTTTTCTAATTCATTTTTTTCCCTTTATCCTAAAACGTTCAGGGGCGGGGCCCCACTTGTCATTGGCCCCAGGGGCCTTAGTGGGTCGGGTGTGCGGTTAAGGGGCACATGCCCGAGGGGAGCTGGGCACGCACGGCGCACGCCGGCGCCGGCGGCCCGGGCTAGCGGATGCGGCAAATGGGTGACCGCGGCGGAGGTCAGGGAGGCGGAGAAGGGCCGCGGATGCAGGCGGGCGCGCCGGCGCGCGGTGAGCACGCGGGCAACCCGGGTAGCGGCGAGTTGGACGAATGGACGAGCGCGAGCACGGGGCGGCAAGCACAGGCGGCCGCGGGGAGGACCAGCGGCGCCGGGGGAAGCGTGGCGCGAGCGGGTGGAGGTGGCCGTGTATGGGGGTGCGCCCGGTAGCGGCAGGGGTGAGCAGAGGGAGTGGCAGGGCGCACGGTGAGTGCGTGGGGCACGAACGGAGCGCGCCGGAGCCAGGAGGGGACGGGGAAAAGGGGGCGGCGATGCTCACTTGCGAGCAGCGCAGTGGTGGTGTGAGCGAGGCCTCGGCAGGCGCAGGAGTAGAGGCGGGAGGACGGGGTTCTCACCCGCGTTGGTGAGCAGGGGGGTGGCGAGGCTCGGTGGAGCTTTTGGGGAGGAGGACGGGGACGCGTCGCCGGCGAGGAGGAGACGAGGAGGACGAGGCGGAGGAGCTTCGGGCGACGACGACGAGCAGCGACGGCGTGCTGGTCTGGCGACGGGGAGGCCTTCGGGCGACAGCGGACGCGGGCGTGGTCGGCACGGCGAGGGGTGTCGTCAAGGGAGAGGGGACGGTGGCGCTAGGGAGAGGGCAGGGGCCGGCGAGGCGGCACCGGGCAACGACCGCGGGGTCGGCCCGACCTGATCTGGGTCGGGTGAGAGAGAGAGACGAGGGAGTGGGGGAAGTGGGTGCGTTCGGTTAGGGTTTCAGGGTAGAGTGAGGGTTATGGGGAGTGGGGGTGGGCCGGCTTGGTTGGCCCGTTGGCCTGCTGGGCCGAAAGCCCGGTGTGTGTGGGGGGGTTCTCTTTTGCATTTTTTTGTTAGTTTTGTTTTATATGTCCTATTGTTTTCTATTCATTTCCTGTTTTAATTTTAGTTCCACATTATTTTTAGATATTAAAATATGACAATAGCTCCTAAAATAACGTTTCAAAATATCCCTCTACCATAAAATGTTTGGTGGTCAAATAAACTAATTTAGTATTTGTTTATTATTTAAAATCATTTAAATAATTGTCTTGCTACGGTTATATTCATTTTAGAGTATTTAGTCATATCATAAAAGTGTGGTTTCTCCGCCATAATTACCTATGCATAATTTAACACAACCCGAACATTTTAGTTTTAATGTTTGAAAACTTTTAATGTTTGCTTTTAATTCAATTTTGAATTGTGAATTTGAACCGGTTTTGGATCAACGTGAGATTAGCAACCGTAATAATGGTGACGTGGTGTAACGCCCTCGATGCGGCTGAATTGGTAGATCATACTCTTCTCATCAGGGATGTCTTGCCTTGCAAAACGAGAGAGTTTTTGGAACTGAGTGTTGTATTGATAGACAGACATGGTGCCTTGCTTGAGATTGCGGAATTCCTCACGCTTAAGCTCAACAACACTTTCTGGAATGTGGTGCGCTTTGAAATCACGACGGAAATCATCCCAGGTGATCACACGACCTCCTCTGGAATCTTTGTATTGCTGGAACCACTCAGCAGCTTGATCTTTGAGTTGAAAAGAGGCAAACTTGACAAAGTCCTCAGGTCTCACATTGCTGCACTCGAAATGCTTGCTGATGTCCACGAGCCAATCATCTTCGTCTGTGGCCTCGACACAGTAGCTGAAGGTCTTTGGCTGATTAGCAAGGAACTGGTTCAGTGAAGCGAAATGCGGCTGATTGTTTCCTTGGCCTTGATTCTCTTGATTAGCTTGCCCTTGGTTGCGATCTTGCAAGAGCTGAATCAGAATCTGAGCATTGGCATTTGTGGCAGTCATCAGGGCCTGCCAAGCTTCCGGAGGCGGAGGTGGTGGCGGAGGGTTAGCCTGATTCCCTTCATTGCGTTCCGGATTCTGACGCGTTGGTGGAGCCATCCTGAAGAGGGTGACATCCATTAGCATCTTGACAGAGATATATTCAAGCTGAATCAAAGGAACGAAATTGCAACATATAGCCTTCACAATTAACATTCGAACTAGAATGAACGAATGAATTCCAATGTAAAACATCACACTTCCAAAGCTGAGAAGCCACTTAGAACATGGTGAGGAATAAAATCAACAAGGTACGGAAGTGAACAAATACTTGGTAAGGATTACCCAATCACAAACCAAATATCTGCGGAAGAAATACTAGAGCTACAAGAATTCCCACTTATAAACTCCCGAAACTTTCTGGTTATGCAATCAGGTGTTGGGGATACAGGGGAAGCATAATATCTCACCCAAACTAGCAAATCCTACAACCAGCTGTATCCATCCTTCAACACATAACCAAGAAACCTTCGTAAATCGTCTACCTCAATCTTTGAAAAGCATCCGTTATACAAGTCATGGCAATACCCCCGCACTCGCCACAGTACTGGGCTATCTGGGTTATCTCACCAACAACTGTACAAAAGAGATTTTCGATGTCGGCGTACTAAACTCAGGTATTCCAAAACCGCAACGATAAAATTATGACGACAACACCTCGGAGCTCAACTCCCCGGGACACTGCCACAACCCCTAAATGTCAGGAGGCAACCAAGACAATGTTGTCATCATAAAACCATCGGAACGATTGTAATATACCCGCGTGATCCTAAAATTTTTTTTTAGTGAAATTTAAGAAGAGAAGAGTCAAAACTCTACGTCAGGATGCCTTACCAGAAGGTCGAAGGGACTGGGGAGTAAAAAGAATTCCTAAACTCTCCGATATATAATTCCTAAATGACTCAAAACATTTTTCTAGACACAACTCGGCCACTAAAGACGATCAAACAGTGGGGGCTCCTAAGGTCGGGGAAAGGCTCTGATTACCAACTTGTAACGCCCTCGATGCGGCTATATCTCCCACGTGTCGAGGCACGACTTAGAGGCATAACCGCATTGAAAGCAATGCTGCAAGTGAGGTAATCTTCACACAATCCATGTAATAAATAAAGGGGAAAGATACATAGTTGGCTTACAATCGCCACTTCACACAAGTACATAAATAACATCCATCAGACAGATTACACTCAAGGTCCGACTACGGCACCAAAATGAAAGAAGACTACCCCAAATGCTAAACAGATCCCCGGATCACCCAACTGGGCTCCACTACTGATCATTTGGAAAAGAAACATAGTAACGGCCACGTTCCTCGTCGAACTCCCAAGTGAGCTCGGTCGCGTCATCTGCACTGGCATCATTGGTACCTGCAACTGTGGTGATAATATCTGTGAGTCACGGGGACTCAGCAATCTCACACCCACGAGATCAAGACTATTTAAGCTTAAAGGTGGGAAAGGGGTTTGTGAGGTGGAACTGCAGCAAGCGACTAGCATATGGTGGCTACAGCGCAAAAGAGAGCGAGAAGAGAAGGCAAAGCGCGGTCGAGAAACTAAAAGTGATCAAGAAGTGATCCTGAAACAACCTATGTCAGGCATAACTCCAACAACCGTGTTCACTTCCCGGACCCCGCCGAGAAGAGACCATCACGGTTACACACGCGGTTGATGTGTTTTAGTTAAGGTCAACTTCGGGTTCTCTACAACCGGACATCAACAAATTCCCATCTGCCTCATAACCGCGGGCACGGCTTTCGAAAGATAATACCCTGCAGGGGTGTCCCAACTTAGCCCATTATAAGCTCTCACGGTCAACGAAGGATATTCCTTCTACCGGGAAGACCCGATCAATCTCGGAATCCCGGACTACAAGACATTTCGGCAGCAACAAAACAAGTCCAGCAAAACCTCCCAGATGTGCCGACAAATCCCGATAGGAGCTGCACATATCTCGTTCTCAGGGCACACCGGATGAGCAAGACGTCGGGTTGGCATAGACCCTGGTTGCCCAAGGGGCGCCGGACATCGCTCGGTTTGGACCAGCAATCGAAGGAGAACTGGCCCGGGGGTTAAAATAAAGATGACCCTTGAGTCTGCAGAACCCAAGGGAAAAAGGCTAGGTGGCAAATGGTAAAACCAATGTTGGGCCTTGCTGGAAGAGTCTTATTCAAAGCGAACTGTCAAGGGGGTCCCATAAATCACCCAACCGTGTAAGGAACGCAAACTCCGGGAACATAACACCGGTATGATGGAAACTAGGGTGGCAAGAGTGGAACAAAACACCAGGCATAAGGCCGAGCCTTCCACCCTTTACCAAGTATATAGATGCATTAATTAAATAAGAGGTATTGTGATATCCCAACAAGTAAACATGTTCCAACAAGGAACAATAAGATCACGTCCCAACAAGGAACAAACTTCATCTTCACCTGCAACTAGCAACGCTATAAGAGGGGCTGAGCAAAGCAGTAACATAGCCAAACAACGGTTTGCTAGGACATGGATGGTTAGGGGGCTGACATGGCAATATAGGAGGCATGATATAGCAATTGGTAGGTATCGCAGCATAGGCATAGCAAAAGAGCGAGCAATCTAGAAAGCAAAGATAGAAGTGATTTCGAGGGTATGGTCATCTTGCTTGCAAGAGTCTCAGAGTTGTCGAAAGCTTGGTCCTCGAAAGCGTTCTCAACAGGTTCCTCGTTCACGTACTCATCTCCCGGCTCTACCCAAGACAAGAGAACAAGCAAAGGAACCAATATCAACCACGATGCAATGAGCAAGCAACATGATGCAAAACATGGCATGATATGCGAGAGGTGATATGCAATGCGAATGCATGCTCCGAAAGGACAAGGATGAACAGGGCATAATATTGGCAAACCAAGCATGCCACTGGATAGATGAGGTGATTTCGGTTGAAATCGATATAAAATACACCGGAATCGGATGCACGGTTTGCAAATGGCAAGCAATACAAGAATGACACGAAACTGCCATAAACAGCATGATGCTACTTAGCAAGCAACAAATAATTAAGCTACTGCACCCAAACATGTCAACAAAGCATATGACAGTAATCTACTCAAGATGCTCGACAAAAGATGAACACTGAGCTACGGCTAAATCACATCATAACAGGTCCAAATAAGCATGACGAACATGTGACGATAATGTAAAAAATACTGGGACTTAGAGATATTTTAGAGAGGGGAAAGTCAACCGACGGCGGCTCGGATACCGAGAATGGCCGGGATCTCGCCGGCGGGAGGCCGGAGGAGGTGAGGGACGGCGAGGGGGCGGCGGATCTGGCCGGATCTCGCCGGATCCGGGCGCGGACGCCGACGAGGAAGGCGGCGGGCGCGGCGGGCGCGGACGCCGAGGCGCGGGGAGGCGGGGCGGCGCGGCTCGGGCGCGCGGCGGCGGCCGCCGGCGACGGGGAGGTGCGGGAGGCGAGGCGGAGCCGCGGGGCAGCGAGGGCGGGGCGCCCGCGGGGCGGCGGCGGTGGCCCGGGCCGAGGAGGGCCCCGCGCGGGCTCGGGCGGGCCCTGGCGGCGGCGAAGTGGGCGCAGCCCACGTGGCGGAGCGGGATTAGAGGGGAGCGGCGGCGGGGGTGACGTGGCGCCTTCCGATAGGCTGGAGCGACGTGGCTGGGCGGGGCGGACGTGTAAGGCCGGCGGGTTTTCGTCCGGCGGCGGCGGGGAAGGAAATAGACTAGGGTTAGGGTGGTTTGCCCATGATTTGAGGAGGGGGAGGCCTTTTTATAGCTAGAAGGAGCTAGGGAGCTCCAAATGGAGAGCGGTTTTCGGCCACGCGATCGTGATCGAACGGCGGAGGACATGGGAGTGTCTTACATGGGTTATTGGGCTGTTTTGAAGGGGTGTTGGGCTGCAACACACACGAGGCCTTCACGGTTACCCGGTTAAGGTTGGAGTACCAAACGAACTCCGATTGACCCGAAACTTGACAGCCGGTCTACCGGTGCTATACCGAGACCACATGTCAAGCCCCGGTCCATTCCGAGAATGTTTAATACCTGCTCAAGAAGAAATGTAAACGGGGACGCCGGGAGACATAGGAGCGCCGGATTGCAAAACGGACAACGGGAAAGATGCTCGGATTTATGAGACGAACACGTATGCGAATGCGATGCACATGATGACATGATATGAAACGCATGACATGACCAAAATGCAAAACGAGGGGAAACTCAACACGGATGAAATATCATAACACATAGCCGGAAATGGCAAGAGTTGGATTACAAATATGGCAAGTTACATCTAGGGCGTTACAACACACCACCACTATGAGAGGATCTCGTCCCGAGATCTAGGACTGAAAGAACTCCGGATACTCAGAACGTAGGTGGTCTTCACGCTCCCAGGTGGCTTCTCGGTCTGAATGATGTGACCATTTCACTTTGAGGAATTTGATTGACTTGTTGCGAGTCTTGCGCTCAGTTGTCTCAAGAATAGCAACTGGGTGCTCATGATAGGACAAATCTTCTTGAAGATCAATCTCTTCGAACTTGATGGTGCGCTCAGGCGTCTTGAAGCACTTGCGAAGCTGTGACACGTGGAAGACATCGTGCACATTTGCAAAGTTGGAGGGGAGCTCAAGTTGATAGGCGAGATTGCCTCGTTTGCCGATGATCTTGAAAGGGCCGACGTATCTGGGGGCAAGTTTCCCCTTGATACCGAAGCGACGAGTTCCTTTCATTGGAGAGACGCGGAGGTAAACATGGTCTCCGATCTCGAATGCCACATCTCGGTGTTTGCTATCGTAATAGCTCTTCTGGCGCGATTGCGCGGCTTTGAGGTTCTCACGAATCACCTTGCACATGGCCTCAGCCTCTGAGATCAAATCATTGCCGAGCAATTGACGTTCACCGGTTTCAGACCAGTTGAGAGGGGTACGGCACTTTCTGCCATAGAGAATCTCGAATGGGGCTTTGCCCGAGCTGGCTTGAAAACTGTTGTTGTAAGAGAATTCAGCATAAGGAAGACAATCCTCCCACTTCATGCCGAAAGAGATAACACAGGCTCTGAGCATATCTTCAAGAATTTGGTTGACACGCTCGACTTGTCCACTAGTCTGAGGGTGGAAAGCTGTGCTGAATCGAATATTGGTGCCCATGGCCTTCTGAAAAGAATCCCAAAATTTGGAGGTAAAGATACTGCCACGGTCTGAAGAGATCAATTGCGGAATGCCGTGCAAAGAGACAATTCTGGAGGTGTAGAGCTCTGCCAGCTGCGCTGCTGTGATAGACTCTTTGATAGGAAGAAAATGAGCCACTTTGGTGAGCTTGTCGATGACGACGAAGATAGCATCATTTCCACGCTTAGACTTAGGAAAACCAGTCACGAAGTCCATTTCGATATGATCAAACTTCCATTCTGGAATAGCAAGAGGTTGGAGAAGACCAGCTGGTCGTTGGTGTTCTGCTTTCACCCTTCTGCAGACATCACACTCATTCACGAATTGAGCGATCTCACGCTTCATTCGAGTCCACCAATACGACTGCTTGAGGTCATGGTACATCTTCGAACTTCCAGGATGAATAGACAGGAGAGAGTTGTGCGCTTCGTTCATAATGACTTTACGAAGATCACCCTTTGGAACCACGATCCGGTCCTCGAAGAAAAGAGTATCTCTGTCATCAACTCGATAGCACTTGTATTTGGGGATGCTCTTTTCAATACCACGTTTTACCTTCTTCACCATGGTATCCAACAATTGTGCCTCACGAATCTGATCTTCCAAAGTAGGAGAGACGATGAGGTTGGCAAGCAAACCTTGAGGAACAACTTGGAGATTCAACTTGCGAAAAGCCTCACAGAGATCCGGTTGGAAGGGCTTGAGGATTAAGCTGTTGCAGTAAGCCTTCCTACTCAAAGCGTCTGCAATCACATTAGCCTTGCCTGGAGTGTATTCAATACTTGGATTATACTCTTGAATCATTTTGACCCATCGAGTTTGCCTGAGGTCGAGATGAGGCTGAGTGAAGATATACTTGAGACTCTTGTGATCGGTGAAGATGTCCACTTTCCTTCCCAACAGGAGATGTCTCCATGTTATTAGTGCGTGGACAACTGTCGCCAACTCAAGATCGTGAGTGGGGTAGTTCCTTTCATTGGGCTTCAACTGGCGAGAGGTATAGGCAACAACCTTATTCTCTTGCATTAACACAGCACCGAGGCCCTGAAGAGAAGCATCACAGAATACTTCATAAGGCTTGGATTCGTCAGGAGGAGTCAAAACTGGAGCAGTGACAAGTTTCTCTTTGAGAGTGTTGAAAGCAACGTCACACTCAGGAGACCAGACATACTTCACATGCTTCTGAAGGAGGTTGGAAAGAGGCTTGGCAATCTTGGAGAAATTCTCAACGAATCTTCTGCAATAGCTTGCAAGTCCAAGAAAACTGCGAAGCTGCTTGACATTCTGAGGAGGATTCCAATTCAAAAATGCAGACACCCTCTCTGGATTAATAGCAATGCCCTTGGCAGAGATGATATGGGCAAGATAAAGAACTTCATCAAGCCAGAATTCACATTTGGAGAACTTCGCATATAATTGATACTCTCTGAGCTTGTCGAGCACCAATCGCAAATGTTCGGCATGATCCTTCTTATTCTTGGAGAAGACCAAAATATCATCGAGATAGACCAAGACAAATTCGTTGATGTAGGGGTTGAAGATGAAATTCATCAAGCGAGTGAAATACGGTGGAGCATTGACAAGGCCGAAAGACATGACAGTATATTCATAAGAACCAAAGCTTGTTCTGAATGCTGTCTTGGGAATATCTTCTTCACGAATGCGAATCTGATGATAACCCATACGAAGGTCAAGCTTGGAGAACACCTTAGCACCTTTGACTTGCTCAAATAGCTCATTGATGTTGGGAAGTGGGTACTTGTTCTTGATAGTCTTCTTGTTCAATGGACGGTAATCGACGCAAAGTCGGTCCGTACCATCCTTCTTCTTGACAAAAAGAACACCACAACCCCAAGGAGAAGAACTCGGTCTGATCAGACCCAGACGTTCTTGTTTATCGAGTTGAATCTTTAATTCCTTGAGCTCATCTGGTCCAAGCTTGTAAGGACGCTTGCAAACGGGTTCCGTGCCAGGCTCAAGATCAATAACGAATTCAACTGGCCTGCGGGGAGGCATACCCGGAAGCTCTTCTGGAAAGACATCTTGGTACTCACAAACGACTGGAATCTGAGAGATAGCCTCCAATTCATCATTCTCATTGAGAGAAAACAACCGAATGGTATCATCACGAGAAGCATAGATGATCACATCGTTCGAAGTGTGAGTCAATTTGATTTCCCTGGCAGCACACTCGAGCTGAGCCTTGTGCTTAGAAAGCCAGTCCATCCCGAGAATAAGATCAATATCAGAGTCACCAAGCACCATTGGAGAAGACAGAAATTTATAGTCGCCCATCTTGATAGAAACATCCGGAGTCATCATCTTTGTATTCATGAACAAACCCGGAGAGGAAACCGCCATTGGCTTGGGCAGATCGACAATATGCAAATTGTTCATGGAAGCAAAAGGTCTTGAAATGAAAGAATGCGATGCACCAGTATCAAATAAGACTTTTGCAGGAATATCATTAACAGGAAGGTTACCCATGATCACTTCAGAAGAATCCTCTGCTTGAGCTGCGTTCATCATGTTCACCTTTGCAGACTTAGGATTATGCTTGACCACTGCATTGCTGGAAGATTTCACAGGAGGAGGAGGCGGAAGGCGCCTTTGGTTGAAGCACTTGTTCGCATAGTGACCCTTCTGCTGACATTTGTTACAAGTCACCTCTGAGAGCGGACGATGACAAGGAGCACTTGGCCTTGGAGTTTGGTTCTGAGACTTGTTCTGATATCCTGGGTTGGGTGGGTGGGAAGATCCACGACCACTTGAATTCTTCTGCTGATAAGGCTGACGGAACGGAGGAGGAGGAGGCAACCAGAACTTCTGTTGCTTAGCTGCCACAAGTGAAGAAGAAGAAGACTGAACTGCGTCTCTAACTCTCTTCTTAGATGCCTCACACTTGAGCTGAGCAGCTTCTTGTTTCAGCGCCATGTTGTAGAATTCATCATACTTTAATGGCTCGAAAAGCATGAGAGCAAGTTGCAGATCTTCTCTGAGACCACGCCTGAATTGGTAGATCATACTCTTCTCATCAGGGATGTCTTGCCTTGCAAAACGAGAGAGTTTCTGGAACTGAGTGTTGTATTGATAGACAGACATGGTGCATTGCTTGAGATTGCGGAATTCCTCATGCTTAAGCTCAACAACACTTTCTGGAATGTGGTGCGCTTTGAAATCACGACGGAAATCATCCCAAGTGATCACACGACCTCCTCTGGAATCTTTGTATTGCTGGAACCACTCAGCAGCTTGATCTTTGAGTTGAAAAGAGGCAAACTTGACAAAGTCCTCAGGTCTCACATTGCTGCACTCGAAATGCTTGCTGATGTTCACGAGCCAATCATCGGCGTCTGTGGCCTCGACACAGTAGCTGAAGGTCTTTGGCTGATTAGCAAGGAACTTTTTTAGTGAAGCGAAATGCGGCTGATTGTTTCCTTGGCCTTGATTCTCTTAATTAGTTTGCCCTTGGTTGCGATCTTGCAAGAGCTGAATCAGAATCTGAGCATTGGCATTTGTGGCAGTCATCAGGGCCTGCCAAGCTTCCGGAGGCGGAGGTGGTGGCGGAGGGTTAGCCTGATTCCCTTCATTGCGTTCCGGATTCTGACGCGTTGGTGGAGCCATCCTGAAGAGGGTGACATCCATTAGCATCTTGACAGAGATATATTCAAGCTGAATCAAAGGAACGAAATTGCAACATATAGCCTTCACAATTAACATTCGAACTAGAATGAACGAATGAATTCCAATGTAAAACATCACACTTCCAAAGCTGAGAAGCCACTTAGAACATGGTGAGGAATAAAATCAACAAGGTACGGAAGTGAACAAATACTTGGTAAGGATTACCCAATCACAAACCAAATATCTGCGGAAGAAATACTAGAGCTACAAGAATTCCCACTTATAAACTCCCGAAACTTTCTGGTTATGCAATCAGGTGTTGGGGATACAGGGGAAGCATAATATCTCACCCAAACTAGCAAATCCTACAACGAGCTGTATCCATCCTTCAACACATAACCAAGAAACCTTCGTAAATCGTCTACCTCAACCTTCGAAAAGCATCCGTTATACAAGTCATGGCAATACCCCCGCACTCGCCACAGTACTGGGCTATCTGGGTTATCTCACCAACAACTGTACAAAAGAGATTTTCGATGTCGGCGTACTAAACTCAGGTATTCCAAAACCGCAACGATAAAATTATGACGACAACACCTCGGAGCTCAACTCCCCGGGACACTGCCACAACCCCTAAATGTCAGGAGGCAACCAAGACAATGTTGTCATCATAAAACCATCGGAACGATTGTAATATACCCGCGTGATCCTAAAATTTTTTTTTAGTGAAATTTAAGAAGAGAAGAGTCAAAACTCTACGTCAGGATGCCTTACCAGAAGGTCGAAGGGACTGGGGAGTAAAAAGAATTCCTAAACTCTCCGATATATAATTCCTAAATGACTCAAAACATTTTTCTAGACACAACTCGGCCACTAAAGACGATCAAACAGTGGGGGCTCCTAAGGTCGGGGAAAGGCTCTGATTACCAACTTGAAAGCAATGTTGCAAGTGAGGTAATCTTCACACAATCCATGTAATAAATAAAGGGGAAAGATACATAGTTAGCTTACAATCGCCACTTCACACAAGTACATAAATAACATCCATCAGACAGATTACACTCAAGGTCCGACTACGGCACCAAAATGAAAGAAGACTACCCCAAATGCTAAACAGATCCCCGGATCACCCAACTGGGCTCCACTACTGATCATCTGGAAAAGAAACATAGTAACGGCCACGTTCCTCGTCGAACTCCCAAGTGAGCTCGGTCGCGTCATCTGCACTGGCATCATTGGTACCTGCAACTGTGGTGATAATATCTGTGAGTCACGGGGACTCATCAATCTCACACCCGCGAGATCAAGACTATTTAAGCTTAAAGGTGGGAAAGGGGTTTGTGAGGTGAAACTGCAGCAAGCGACTAGCATATGGTGGCTACAGCGCAAAAGAGAGCGAGAAGAGAAGGCAAAGCGCGGTCGAGAAACTAAAAGTGATCAAGAAGTGATCCTGAAACAACCTATGTCAGGCATAACTCCAACAACCGTGTTCACTTCCCGGACCCCGCCGAGAAGAGACCATCACGGTTACACACGCGGTTGATGTGTTTTAGTTAAGGTCAACTTCGGGTTCTCTACAACCGGACATCAACAAATTCCCATCTGCCTCATAACCGCGGGCACGGCTTTCGAAAGATAATACCCTGCAGGGGTGTCCCAACTTAGCCCATTATAAGCTCTCACGGTCAACGAAGGATATTCCTTCTACCGGGAAGACCCGATCAATCTCGGAATCCCGGACTACAAGACATTTCGGCAGCAACAAAACAAGTCCAGCAAAACCTCCCAGATGTGCCGACAAATCCCGATAGGAGCTGCACATATCTCGTTCTCAGGGCACACCGGATGAGCAAGACGTCGGGTTGGCATAGACCCTGGTTGCCCAAGGGGCGCCGGACATCGCTCGGTTTGGACCAGCAATCGAAGGAGAACTGGCCCGGGGGTTAAAATAAAGATGACCCTTGAGTCTGCAGAACCCAAGGGAAAAAGGCTAGGTGGCAAATGGTAAAACCAATGTTGGGCCTTGCTGGAAGAGTCTTATTCAAAGCGAACTGTCAAGGGGGTCCCATAAATCACCCAACCGTGTAAGGAACGCAAACTCCGGGAACATAACACCGGTATGACGGAAACTAGGGTGGCAAGAGTGGAACAAAACACCAGGCATAAGGCCGAGCCTTCCACCCTTTACCAAGTATATAGATGCATTAATTAAATAAGAGGTATTGTGATATCCCAACAAGTAAACATGTTCCAACAAGGAACAATAAGATCATGTCCCAACAAGGAACAAACTTCATCTTCACCTGCAACTAGCAACGCTATAAGAGGGGCTGAGCAAAGCAGTAACATAGCCAAACAACGGTTTGCTAGGACATGGATGGTTAGGGGGCTGACATGGCAATATAGGAGGCATGATATAGCAAGTGGTAGGTATCGCAGCATAGGCATAGGAAAAGAGCGAGCAATCTAGCAAGCAAAGATAGAAGTGATTTCGAGGGTATGGTCATCTTGCCTGCAAGAGTCTTAGAGTTGTCGAAAGCTTGGTCCTCAAAAGCGTTCTCAACAGGTTCCTCGTTCACGTACTCGTCTCCCGGCTCTACCCAAGACAAGAGAACAAGCAAAGGAACCAATATCAACCACAATGCAATGCGCAAGCAACATGATGCAAAACATGGCATGATATGCGAGAGGTGATATGCAATGCGAATGCATGCTCCGGAAGGACAAGGATGAACAGGGCATAATATTGGCAAACCAATCATGCCACTGGATAGATGAGGTGATTTCGGTTGAAATCGATATAAAATACACCGGAATCGGATGCACGGTTTGCAAATGGCAAGCAATACAAGAATGACACGAAACTGCCATAAACAGCATGATGCTACTTAGCAAGCAACAAATAATTAAGCTACTGCACCCAAACATGTCAACAAAGCATATGACAGTAATCTACTCAAGATGCTCGACAAAAGATGAACACTGAGCTACGGCTAAATCACATCATAACAGGTCCAAACAAGCATGGCAAAAGTGCAAAAGATAACAGGTTCACAGACTTAGTGAAAATAACAACATAGCAGAAACTAACATCAGGATGACATGTTCAGAGCAATGAAACAACATGCTAAAGGTTCAGAACATAGCAAAGTAAGGCATGACATGAATCTACTCAAGCACTTGACAAAATACTCTTACTGACCATAAGCTAAAAAGGATCAGAAAATATGATTACACCCATGTCAAATAAGCAAGTTCGTTTCAGGTTACAGACTTAGCAGAAAACTGGACATGTCAAAACAGATAACGACTAGGCATGTTCGTGAGCTCGATGCACTCACTACAGAGCATTGTATGATAAACTAAGCATACATACATCAAGAAGACATGGCATAGTAACTATACATGGCAAGAATAACATCATATCATGCAAGGATCAACTACACCAAGCTTGGCAAAATCGAATAACACGTAAACAATCTGCCAGCAACATTTTGAAGCAAAAGTAGAGCTCGATTGACTCAAGCTATAGCACTCCATAATTGCAAACAAAGGCATGGATGGATAGAGCAAATACTCAAGTTCAAAACTCTCTTACTGATCATGCTCAAATATGCATAGATCTCTCGGAAACAACATGAACACATGGCATAAAAATAACAGCAGTCAGGGACTTAGTGAAATTACTAAGTCTCTGAAATCAGCAACATCAAGTGACCTAGTTTGCATGCTTGTACTAGTCACCACATAGATCACAAAAATACATGGGAAAATTCTCTGGATAGGCAACATGTCTTATTTCAAAACTCATGTAGGACTCAACTTCATAGGAGGTACACATCAATCATGGCAAAAATGACAAAAGTGCATGTTCAGATAAGATCCAGCAACTAACATCAACTAGCCCTCTTCTAACAGCATTTCGGGCATCAAGATGACTTCAAATGAAAATGATGCAATGGAACAAAATGATTTACTCTTCGAGGCGAACAAATTGACTTATTATACGCGCGAAACGGAGCTACGGATGCAAAGTTATGGCATGACGAACATGTGACGATAATGTAAAAAATACTGGGACTTAAGAGATATTTTAGAGAGGGGAAAGTCAACCGACAGCGGCGCGGATACCGAGAATGGCCGGGATCTCGCCGGCGGGAGGCCGGAGGAGGCGAGGGACGGCGAGGGGGCGGCGGATCCGGCCGGATCTTGCCAGATCCGGGCGCGGACGCCGACGAGGAAGGCGGCGGGCGCGGCGGGCGCGGACGCCGAGGCGCGGGGAGGCGGGGCGGCGCGGCTCGGGCGCGCGGCGGCGGCCGCCGGCAATGGGGAGGAGCGGGAGGCGAGGCAGAGCCGCGGGGCATCGAGGGCGTTACACGTGGCATCATTAACGGGGGATTACTGTAGCCTAATTATCCGGGCGTCACATCAGTCTTATCCATGCCATTGCCAAGATTATTTCCAAAGTGATGTCCAACCGCCTTGCACCACACATGAATGACCTTGTCTCGCAGGCTCAATCTGCTTTCATAAAAAATGATGCATTCATGATAATTTCATGTATGTTTGCAACCTAGCGAAACGCGTGCACCGCAAAAAGACCCCGACACTCCTATTCAAACTCGACATCAAAAAAGCATTCGACTCGGTTAGATGGGACTTCCTCCTCGACTTGCTCAACCACCTTGGGTTCCCTCCGAGGTTCAGGGGCTGGATCTCGACTTTGCTTTCTTTAGCGTCCTCTCATATTCTCCTTAATGGGCTTCCAGGTGCCCCTATCAAGCACGGTTGTGGTCTGAGGCAAGGGGATCCACTTTCCCCTCTCCTATTCGTGCTCGTGATTGATCCACTACACCTAATCCTCCAGAAGGCCACCGCCCAAGGAAAACTGCATCGCCTCGATGATCAGGCTATGTCAATTCGGGCCTCCCTATACGCGGACGACGTAGCTGTTTTCCTTGCCCCCATCAAGTCGGATGTTAAGTTCTTTGCCCGCACCTAAAGAGTTTTGGGGAGGTCACTGGCTTGGTCACGAACTGTACCAAAAGCTTGGTTGCTCCTATTCGTTGTGAGAACCTGGACCTGGTGGACATCTTACACTCTTTCCCGGCAAGCCGTACCTCCTTCCCGATGAAGTATTTGGGCTTACCTCTCTCGGTCAAGAATTTGAAAAGAATCCACTATCAACCGCTTGAAGACAAGATCGCAGCCCAATTGGCACCGTGGATGGTAAACACGTTGCCTCTCCAGGACGTGTTGTGTTGGTCAAATCCGTGCTTACGGCCATTGCTATCTATTATATGACGGCGCTGAACCTCCCGATTGAGGTGATGAACATGATTGATGCTCTCCGACGGGCATTCTTGTGGGCTGGATGTGACAAAGTCACTGGAGGAAAATGCAAGATTAATTGGGAGCAAGTGTGCAAGTCAAAACTTCATGGTGGCCTTGGCATTCTCAATCTGAAAAGTTTGCATCTTCTCTGCGCATTCGTTGGCTCTGGGGTGAGTGGCTTACTCCGATCAAGCCTTGGGTGGGGTTAGGGACGCCATGCGGCCGATAGGATAGAGACATCTTTGCGGCCTCCACAAAAGTCATTGAGGGTGTCTTGGATTAGGGGGTATCCGGACAGCCAGACTATATCCTTTGGCCGGACTGTTGGACTATGAAGATACCAGATTAAAGACTTCGTCCCATGTCCGGATGGGACTCTCCTTGGCGTGGAAGGCAAGCTTGGAAATACGAATATGTAGATCTCTTCCTTGTAACCGACTCTGTGTAACCCTAGCCGCCTCCGGTGTCTATATAAACCGGAGGGTTTAGTCTGTAGGACAAGATACAACAATCATACCATAGGCTAGCTTCTAGGGTTTAGCCTCTTCGATCTCGTGGTAGATCAACTCTTGTAATACCCATATCATCAATATCAATCAAGCAGGAGTAGGGTTTTACCTCCATCGAGAGGGCCCGAACCTGGGTAAAAATATCGTGTCCCCTGCCTCCTGTTACCATCCGCCTAGACGCACAGTTCGGGACCCCCTACCCGAGATCCGCCGGTTTTGACACCGAGATTGGTACTTTCATTGAGAGTTCCACTGTGCCGTCACCGCAGGGAAGGATGTCTCGTCTCGTCTTTAAAGACAACATTACCGCTGGGGAAGCCTTGGCTGTCGGCCAAACCCTTCGGCTAGGCGGTTTCATCATGAACGCCTGTTCGGCTGCTGCACCGACGATGACTTCTCGGGTCATCGAAAATAGCCTACGTCAACTCGGAACTTGCTGAGCAGATGGATCCAATGGAGCTCTGTTCCCTAAACGAGCTCTTGGATCGCATCGCCACCTTGGGAGTCGCTACGGACTATGATCGGATTGGGCTTAAACCCGATCAAAGGGAGATTAACTCTCCACTGGTCACCCACCACATTGCGGTGGTGGAGGAACAATGTTGTGATTCTTCGTCTATCTTGAGGACTAACTATGTCCGGATTCCTGAGCTCTCCGAGCTGGACACCCGTTTACAGGAGGACATCACCCAAGCCCTGAACCTAGAGTCAGGCAGCGGGCCAGACTTATCGGGCAACATCCCGGAACCCGAACTTCCAAGATTAGAAACTCCTCGGCCCATGGGTCTCAGATCGGGTAAGGGTTCGGACTCAATTCCACCCACCCACCCAAACATAAGCGATCTTTCCAACATCAGGCAAGAGCCACAGGAAACAGTACATCATTATTGGGCCAGATTCCTCCTTGTGATGAACAAGGTTAAGGACTGTCGCGAGGAAGACGCAGCCTCATTTTTCTGCAATAATTGCACGGACAAGGGAATCCTTAATGCCATAAGTCGCCGTGACATATCACGCTTCGCTGACTTGGCGCCCATAGTACGAAAATACTGTGCAATGGATAGCGCCTGGAAAACCGAAACGAAATTTTGGGATAATACGGCTCCGAATATACACCCAGTCCGAAGTAAAAGGGTGCACTATCATAAGACACCCGAGTTAAATGCAAAGAAGCAAAAACCCTCTACAGGGCACGGAACCGTATTGGAGGGATGGCTCAACGGACCCTGCAAAATTCATAGTACAACGGATACCATACCAACACACAGCCTTAGAGCATGTTGGGTACTCCGGCAGGTGGCCAAAAGTGGTGAGGATCTTCTAATCCCAGATACCATAGAGCACCATCCCGGGGATAACAATACGGTATTAACAGTCTTTGAGACCTTCGCATCAAATAATAGGCGCAAGCGAACCCTCCGCAGCCTTGCCGAAATCTGCCATGTGGCAACTATAAATCTATGGAGTGACACGGCTATTACCTTCAATGCTAGTGATGAAACCTAAATTCCGAAAAGCCCGGGCACCAGCTGCACTGGTCCTCAGTCCAATCGTGGACGGCTTTCGACTCTCCAAAGTACTCATGGACGGCGGCAGTGGATTAAACCTCATCTATGAGGAAACCCTTAAAAAATGGAAATAGACTAGAACCGCATTGAGCAAAGCAGCACAACCTTCAGAGGAATCATCCCCAGTCGGGAAGCACGCTGCGCTAGAAAAATCACACTAGATGTGGTATTCGGCACGCCAGAGAACTATATGTCCGAAGAAATTACATTCCAAGTGGCCCCGTTCAGTAGCGGATACCACACCCTTCTAGGGCGGGAGGCGTTCACGATCTTCCAAGCTATACCCCATTACGGGTACATGAAGCTCAAAATGCCCAGACCCAACGGAATCATCACTCTCGCTAGTGATCCGGACACAACACTCCATGCTGAAAACAAAACAGCCGGATTGGCCCTCAAGGCATTATCCGAAGCCCTTGCGGCCGAGGAATTAACTGCGCTACGCTCCAGTGGACAAAGACGACGTGATACTTGACAAAAGATCCAAGTCCACCTATTTTAAACTAGTGGATGAAATAGTCCAATTCCAACTCCACCCAACGAACCCTACAGAAACATCCTCCATCGGGGCACAGTTAAACCTCGTCGTGGATGCCGCACTACGAGAGTTCCTGCGCGAGAATTGGGACATATTCGCCTGGCATCCCTCAGATATGCCAGGAATCCCACGCAGGCTGGCCGAACAGAGCCTTAATATCCTAAAAGGATTCAAGCCGGTCAAGCAGGCTCTTAGGCGTTTCTCCGAACCCAAGAGACAAGCTATGGGAGAGGAACTAGCCAAGTTATTGGAGGCCGGATTCATTAGAGAAACAAAACACATGGACTGGCTAGCAAACCTGGTGATGGTACCAAAGAAGGACAAATCCTGGCGCTTATGTGTCGATTTCAAGGACCTCAACAAGGCCTGCCCAAAGGATCCCTTCCCCCTCCCCCGCATCGATCAAATTATCGATGCTACCGCAGGACACAATTCATTGTGTTTCCTCGATGCATACTCCGGCTACCACCAAATCAAGATGGCGGAGTCCGACCAAGCCGCAACGGCATTCATCACACCATACGACCCCTTCTGTTTCAACACAATGCCTTTTGGGCTCAAAAACGCTGACGCGACATATCAGCGCATGATTCAGACATGTCTGGAAAAACAGATCGGCAAAACAGTGGAGGCATACGTAGATGATGTGGTGTTAAAACCAAACACGTCGACTCTCTAATAGATGACTTGAGGCTCATGTTCAACAACCTCCGAACATACGACATCAAGCTCAATCCGGAAAAATGCGTTTTTGGCGTACCGGCCGGAAAACTACTGGGCTTCATTGTCTCCAGTAGAGGAATTGAAGCAAATCCGGCCAAAATCCAAGCTCTGTCACAGTTGGCTATCCCAACGGACCTCAAACAAATCCATAAATTAACTGGATGCGTGGCGGCTCTAAGCCGCTTTATTTCCCGCTTAGGAGAAAAGGGCATTACCTCTTTATCGCCTCCTTCGGCGCACCGAACACTTCGAGTGGACGGATGCCGCCACAGCCGGATTGGAAGAAATAAAAGCCATACTGGCAACCAACCCAATCCTGGCCGCACCAAACATCGGCGAACCAATGCTGTTGTACATCGCGGCAACTCATCAGGTTGTAAGTGCAGTGCTCGTCGTTGAACGAGAAACGGACGGACACAAATAACCCCTTCAAAAGCCGGTATATTATGTATCCATTGTCCTCACTCCATGCAAATCACGGTACACGCATTATCAAAAGATAGCCTACGCGGTATTCATGGCATCCCGGAAGCTGCGACACTACTTTCAAGAGTGTTCAATTATAGTAGCCTTGGAAGTGCCACTTAACGATACTATAAACAACCGCGACGCCACGGGCTGGATTGCCAAATGGGCCATTGAGCTCCTCCCTTCGACATAACATACAAACCCCAGCGAGCCATTAAGTCGCAAGTATTGGCCGACTTTGTCGCCGAATGGACGGATGCCGAACTCCCTAAAGAGTACGGCGCATACTCCAATTGGTTCATGCACTTCGACGGATCCAAAATACTGGCTGGTTTGGGGGCTGGCATCGTCCTCACATCCCCAACTGGAGATACAGTTCAATACGTACTCCATATAATGTATACAGACTCCAACAACGCAGCCGAATACGAGGCCCTGTTACATGGTCTTCGGATGGCAGTTTCCATGGGCATTCAACACCTGGAGGTGCGTGGGGATTCGAACCTCGCAATATCCCAAATAAATGGAGACTTTGATGCTAAGGATCCAAAAATGGCGGCCTATCGCAACGCCGTACTCAAGATGTCAGCTCGGTTCGAGGGGCTCGAATTCCACCATGTGGCTCGGGAAAACAATCAGGCGGCAGATATCCTCGCCCGCATCGGCGCAAAACGCGATGCGGTCCCACCCAACATCTTCTTGGAGAAGCTGTTTAAGCCATCCGTGGTATGGGAAGGGGACGCCGGTAACAATAATCCAGACCCAACCACAATGCCCGATACCGAAAACTCTGACATAATTGGAGGCCCTGCCACCGAAATAACACCTTCAGCCCATGTAATAATGGCCATCATCGCCCCATGGACAGAACCATTCCTAGCCTACCTAACTAGGCAGGAACTTCCCGAGGACCAAAATGAGGCACGTTGCATAGTGCAGCGATCTAAATCCTACAGGGTCCATGAGGGAGAGCTTTACAAGAAAAGCACTACCGGAGTCCTTCAAAGGTGCATCTCCGAAGAGGAAGGGCGGAAGCTTCTGGCAGAAATTCATGCCGGACTCGGCGGCCATCACGCGGCAGCCCGGGCCCTTGTAAGCAAGGCCTTCCGTACTGGTTTTTATTGGCCGACGGCCCGGGCAGATGCATAAGACTTGGTCCAACCCTGCGTCGGTTGCCAGCTTTTTGCAAACCAAAGCCATATGCCACCTACCGCCCTCCAAACAATCCCCATTACCTGGCCCTTCGCGGTCTGGGGGCTTCACATGGTTGGACCCCTTAAAGGGGGGACCCATAAGAAAAAATACTTACTGGTCATGGTGGATAAATTCACCAAATGGATAGAAGCCAAACCTGTTAAAACGGCCGAATCCAGACCGGTGATAGACTTCATATCCGAGGTTGTACACCATTATGGCATCCCCCACAGCATCATCACTGACAACGACACAAACTTCACGGCCGACGAGGTAAAACTCTGGTGCAGCAACATGGGCATCAAGCTCAATTATGCTTCTGACTATCACCCACAAACTAACGGTCAAGTTGAGCAAGCAAATGGTCTTATCATGAGCGGCATCAAACCCAGATTAGTGCGGTCATTAAGGGAATCTAACACGCACTGGGTAGAGGAGCTCGACGCCGTACTCCGGGGGCTGCGGACCATGCCAAATCGTACTATTGGATAGACACCCTTCTTTATGGTGTACGACGTTGAGGCGGTTCTGCCCTGTGACATAATTCATGACTCACCTCGAGTGCGCATGTATGAAGAAAGAGAAGCCGAGCTCGATCGGTAGGACAGTCTGGACACCCTGGAGGAGGAGCGCGACGTGGCCAAAACCCGTTCCGCATTCTATCAGCAACAGGCTCGAAGATACCAAAGCAGAGAAGTACGGGCCAAAACTTATAACGTTGGCGAACTAGTTCTACGCCTGCCGGAGAAGAAAAAGACCAAGCTCGAGCCCAAATGGGAAGGTCCCTTCATTATTGACCAAGTTCTGACCGGTGGAGCGTACCCTCTGCGGGATGCTTCGGATAATCGACTCGAGCCGAACCCATGGAACGCAGCCAGGCTCCGAAGATTCTACGCCTAGTGCCGGACTATATGTTCGTCTCCTTCCTCTATCCATTCTTGCATATACATTATCTGTCTTTTCTTTCTTTCTTTCTTTCTTTCTTTTTTTCTCTTAAAACCTTCAAGGGACAACTTGTGCCTTGCTTGCACACTATTGATGCGCTAACCGCGCTCATTATACCTGGGGGCTTCTTACACAGAAGCTTAATTATTTATCTGGGCTCCATGCCCCACACATGTGTTATTCTTCTGCATGTACCTTTTCTTTGCCATTATATGCATCGATATGACTTAAGTTTTGGCCAAGCTGGGTTGCCTGGCTCTTGTATTTATGCCCTACGTTCCCATTAATTCGGCTAGGGCATAAGGGGAGCACCTCTGCGATTGTTACTGCCGGGTCAGCCGGATGTGTACCTCAGACTGGGTGAAGCCGAAAGCTAGCGTTCTTAAGGGAATATTCGGTCGGTGAACAAAAGATGATTCTTATTTATTTTCCGTATATGCCCCCAGATGTTTTTCCTGCGTCTCTTCTCGCAGTTCGGACATGCACTTTAGGTCATGCACACCCAGGGAAAGGAACCCTTAACGGAACTATTCTCCCTGGAAGATGTTTCTTACTGCCCATGTAATATAACATAACTAGTTGGATACTTGTCTGTTCAAGCACTAATGACCCCTACGCCTGGTTTCCACTCATACCCCGGTTCTTATATAACCGAGCGGGTATTCAGATACACTCCGGACTATCGGGTCCCAAGGTTGAAGCGAAAAGGTCCGCCATGACAAATGATTTACAATCCGGCTAGAAGGAACTATATATGTCACTTTACTTACATAGTCACTTAGACTGACTAAATTCCTCTTCTATACCATCCAACAGGCTGTCTAGCCTACAATCCTGTTGGGAATACTTTGTGGCTAATTCTACTTGCCCGTACACTGAGCTAACGGGGATCTCTTTCCCATCGGGCCCCACTGGTCCGACCTCGGCCATGTGGTTTGGGTCAGCCTTGGTATACCGCGTCTTCACCATGGCCCAGGCTTCCTTGGCACCTTGACGGCAGGCCGATATCTTCCATAATCAAAAGCGTCGCCGTGCTCCCTTGAGCTTCTCCGCAAGCTCTCCAATGCCTGCTGTCAGGGAGACGGGTGGCCACAAGGCTTGGGCAATACCCTGCATCGCTTGCCGAACTTGTTCGTGCAGTTGTGAAAGCTTGGGTAGAAGATCACCCACAGACCCAGGTATCTCCTCCGCGGGACGACCCGTCAGCATACCTGCAGACATAACTCTGTTAGTCCGGCCTCTTCGTCGAACTCTTTCAAGGGTTCGTTTAAGCACTTACTAAAAATTCCGCGTCGAAGCCGCTTATTCTCCTTCACGGAGTCCGCAAGCTGGGCCCGAACATCTTCCACTTCCACGCTCAGCTGGGTATTAGCGTCTCGGAGATTATTTTTCTCTTCAATGACGCACGATAACACGCGCTCACCAGCATTTAGTTGTCGTTCAGCACGTTTCTCATTCCCTGGCACGGCCTCCGGATTTACTCCGGAGTCATCTGCAAATGCTATTGTTAGACTTGCAGGCACGCCGCACAAATATCTGGTACCTGCTGATTCGCAGCATAAACCCAGTAGTTACCAGCGGGGGTCTTCTTGGACTCCTCTTCTGCGGCAAGTGTGGCCTGAAGCTGGGCTTTGCACTCTTTCAGCTCCTGAGATAATTGGGTATTCTTTTTTGTCAAAACCCGCGCAAGTCATGATCCTTAAATCAGCTACTCTAACTGCTTCAAGTCTCAGGGGCTACTGATATATATAATCATCAAATTTTCTTACCCGTATATCCTTTACATACTGGTCTGTGGCTCTGGCTAGACCATTTTGAGCAGCACGGATGTACGCATCTCCTGAGTTGAACATATTAAACGCCTCTTGGGAGAAACAAGCTTCATGGAGTATGGCTCGGCAACGCCTGTGATTCATGGCGCTCTCCACTTCAGAATTTGTAGCGGATATCTTATCCGCATCCTCTGTAGACGGAGCATCCGGCGTGTGCCTCGTGTTAGCTTCCGCCTCTGTGTCCGGCCCTGGAGCCCGACTGGTAGAAGCATGATCGATGACATTTCCGGATATTATCCGGCGAGCGTTCTTCCTTCTAGGAAACATGGGTGTTATTATGTTTTTAAAGACGACAACCACAGAGTGAGGTGTTGCATCATACCTCTGCGCCGGCGTCTCCGTCCGGACTGCCTTCCTTTTTAGCCTGTCCGGCTTTGGAGCCCATTGTTGGCGAATCACCGCGGGCTCAGCATGGCGTCCCGAGGGCCTTCCCTATAAAACACCGTTTGTATACGGTAGGTGAAGTGCGTAAAAGAAAATCCTTTTCAAAGGTTGGGACTCTGGTCTCATTTACCTGCGAGGCTGGGAGTAGCCCAGGGTAGTCGGCTGTAATGGCCACCATGGCATCATCACAACTTAACTGATAGAAAATCCTATCGATTAGCTCCACGAATATGTCCGGATCATCCCTAAGGCCGGGATCGAGGGCCCGTTCAGGGTCCACTAGTTATGGAGGTGGGCTGTTGATCTCCCTTACAGCCTTACACAGCTCCTGCGATGAAATTGCAAGGTAAAATATTTAACTGCAGAAATACGGAATGGGTGGGCATAAAAAGTGGCGGCCTACCCAGCTCGGAGGGTTGTAAATGGAGAATCCATCCTGCGGTTTGATGCGGAGGAACTCCTCTTCCTCCCCCTTGTACAGATCGGACAAGATTTTTGCTAGGGCAGCAGTCGAGTCCGGCCCCTTGCGGCCGCAGCGGGTGGCATCATCTTCCCCGTTGAAATCCCACATAGGGTGGCCTCGATATTGAAGTGGCTGCACCCCCCCCCCCCCGCATAATGTATATTAACATAACCTCGGTTATGGTCAGTCCTGATTGAGCCAATACCTTTATCCGGCCCATCAGGTAGAGAACGTCTCTATCATCTTCCTCTCGAGGGCTCCGTGGCTGCCAGCTCGGGCGCTTCTTCAAGGGAGCATTATCAAACTCAGGAAGGCCGATCCGAATAGGATCTGGAAGGGGGACGTCCTCCATATAAAACCACTCTGAAGGCCAGTCTTCGCATGTCTTCTTCGGGGTATCGGATAGGTATCCGGTCCTGGCGATGCGCCATACTTCGGCTCCGCCCACTTGATATATTGACCCCCTCTGTGTACGGGGCACAAGGCATAACAACTTCTTCCACAGCGCGAAATGAGCTTTGCAGCCCAGAAACAGTTCGCAAAGGGCTACGTAGCCAGTGATACAGGAGTGAGGTTGTGCAACTGGAGGCCGTAGAACTCCAGGAGCCCTCGGAGAAACGGATGGATTGGAAATCCGAGTCCCCTTAACAAATAAGGGACAAGGCATACCCTCTCTCCCTTAGAAAGGTTGGGAAAGCTCTCCTCTTGCTCCCCGCCATTATAGGTGGCGAGCCCGGCTCGAACTGGGACCATATATGCTGGAGGGAGAAATCCCTGGGTCTGCAGCTTTACTAATTGGCTGTGCGGGACGGAACACTTCTCCCAATCTCCGGGCTTAGGGCTGCCGGGGCGAGAAGAGGAGCTGCGCTGGCCGGCCATGTTGGGATGGATTTTTCGGGCGCGCTCCGATGAATGCACGCTGATGGAGGATGGTGTGGTTTGGATCTGAGAATCCTCGTATCTTTAATAGATAGTTCATTCACATAGCTAGGGTGGTAAATGTAAAAACACCCTGGCTCCTCGCATTCGCTTGACACGTGAAAGATGGCCATTATTGGGCGCAGAAGCCGAGAAGTGCAACATTTACGAGAAGCCGGACACTATTTAACAGCAACTCAGAGTTTGGAGGAGAACCCGCCTTGCAATGCCGAAGACAATCTGCGCGCCGGACACATTGTCATTGAAGCCTGGTTCGGGGGCTACTGAGGGAGTCCTGGATTAGGGGGTATCCGGACAGCCGGACTATATCCCTTGGCCGGACTGTTGGACTATGGAGATACCAGATTGAAGACTTCGTCCCGTGTCCGGATGGGACTCTCCTAGGCGTGGAAGGCAAGCTTGGCAATACGGATATGTAGATCTCCTTCCTTGTAACCGACTCTGTGTAACCCTAGCCCCCTCCGTGTCTATATAAACCGGAGGGTTTAGTCCGTAGGACAAGATACAACAATCATACCATAGGCTAGCTTCTAGGGTTTAGCCTCTTCGATATCGTGGTAGATCAACTCTTGTAATACCCATATCATCAATATCAATCAAGCCGGAGTAGGGTTTTACCTCCATCGAGAGGGCCCGAACCTGGGTAAAAACATCGTGTCCACTCTCTCCTGTTACCATCCGCCTAGACGCATAGTTTGGGACCCCCTACCCGAGATCCGCCAGTTTTGACACCGACAGTCGTCGTGGGCCATGGTACACGTGCCATTTTTTGGGAGTCTGCTTGGCTTGATGGTTTGCAACCCAAGGACATTGCACCAATTTTTTTTGAGCTGTCACAAAGAAGGAATTGCTCAGCCCAGAAAGCGCTCCTCAACAATTTTCGGGTGTCTCAGGTGAAGACCTCTCAGGGCATGAATGTTGACCATCTTCACGAGTTCGTCAACCTATGGGAGAAGTTATCTCATGTTCATCTAATACCTAACATGCCTGACTCCATCATTTGGAAGCTCACCAAGGATGGTCACTATTCTGCAGCAACGGCTTACAGTGCGCAGTTTCTCGGTTTAGTCGACTCAGACTTGCCTCAAATTGTTTGGACAACTTGCCCCCCCCCCCCCCAAATGCAAGTTTTTCGCTTGGCTAGTCATCAACAATAGAATCTGGACGGCAGACCGGCTTCAGAAGCGAGGGTGGCCTAATTGCAACATGTGCCCCCTGTGCAAGCAAGTCCAGGAATCGGCGGCTCATCTTCTTTTCAAATGCCGCTACACGGTTAGAGTATGGAACATGATTAAGGTGTGGCTTGGCCTTCATGACATTTACCCGCAGAACCGGGCCATGGTTGACATGGTGAAGAATTGGGGAGCGCCAACGCTTCCAACACGACACAATCTCGATGACAGCTTACCTGCCTTATGTTGCCCGTCTCATGGGAAATCTGGAAAGAGCGGAATGCTAGGGTATTTCGTAATGTCGCAGTGCCTGTTGGGGTTTTAGTATCTAGAATCAAAGACGAGGCGGTGCTATGGTGTCTGGCCGGTGCGAAACATTTGTGTAATATCATGCCGCGAGAGTGATATATTGTATTTGGCCTTTGGCCAAGACCCCTAATACTCCTTATTCAATGAAAATGACAAATCGTTTGCCTTGTTTAAAAAAACATAAAAAACTACAAATATTAACATAGCAGTGCGGGGTGGCTGGAATTCGCCACTTCCTAACCGGGCCCTCGCCCTCGCGGTCGGCGGCGCGGCAGTCCATATCATCCATGTAGGCTTCCACGGCAGGAGGATCATCGTCGTCATCGTCCGTGGTGGTGCCGCTCTCCTCCGACGAGGAGATGTAGCTGAAGAGGCGGCGAAGGAGGCGCTACTATTCCTTCGCGTGTCGGGCCGCCTTCGCCTTGGTGGAGTCCTTCTTCCTCGTGAGGTGCTTGGATGCCTCGATGTCGAGGCGGAGCACCTTCGCGTTCTTGTGCTGGAGGTGTCGAGTGTCGGTTTCTGCCGTGGTCAGCGAGCACCACATGACCTCGCGGAGGAGGGCCTCCTCCAGTTCGAGGGGGACGGGTCGTGCGCGTTGACGGGAAGAGTCGGGCTCCACCGTCGCCGCCCGCTGCCGCTCGCGTCGGGCCGTCTTCGTCTCCAACTCCGTCATGCGCATGCACACGAGAGCCACGGGCACGAGTGCCCAAAGCTGCCCGGGCGGTGCAGCCACCAGAGGGGAAGGGGACACGCCCACCCTGCTTCGAGTCTAGAGCGACGCGGAGTGGGCTAGGTGGGCGCTGGACGGTTCGTTGCCGGCGGGATACGGAGGAGTCGGCGGATGCGACAGTGCTCGTGTTTCCTCGATTTCGATGCGCGACCGTTCAACGGCGATGTGGAGGGTGAACTCCTCATTGTCGGGCGCGTCGTTGCTAGATCTGAGGTCCTCCTCCTTGACAAGGACATCCCAGTCTATGGAATCTGGCTCGCGCCGGTGTTGGCCATGGCGGAGAGGAGGGAGTGGAGTTAGGAGGGAGCGGGGAGGACTAGTTGATTGAGAGGAGTGAGGTGTTTGACTAGGGTTCATCCGGTCGGGTGGAGTTTTGGTGGGGACATCTCTTGGGGGCGGCGCAGGCCCTAGCAGGCCGATCCTACGTGACGACTTCATTCGGACGCCTCCGGGTGCCCCATATCCTCCCCATATATGGGCCGAGTATGGGGTTGTCGGCCAGTCCGAGCGTCCCCATATCCGCCCCATGTATGGGCTGGATATGGGGTTGCCGGTCAGCCCAGGCTTTTGGGCCTGATTTGGGGCTCCTGGTTGAATGCTGCTTTTGCGTCTGATCACTGATCGGGCGGTCCGTCTAGGCGTTTGGGGAGGGTTTAAGGGCTCCGATTGTTAATGCTCTGGACGTTGAGAATTGCCCAAACAGTTATATATATTATCCCATCCAACTTTTTTTATGGAATTACCCCACCCAACTTGTAACTCAATGATTACATGGTCGATCCTCTGCCTCCCGTTGACGCCGTCGCTGGTCCGTCTCGTCTGCAGTTGCCCTAGGGCCATGGAGGCGTGGTGGTTCCTGGCCCTTGCCGGCGGGGGAGGGCTCCGTTTTAGATGTTTTCTGAGTTTTGTTAGGGTTTGTGTCCGGTTCAGGAAGACGAGACGGCGACAACTCCTTGAAGATGAAATAAGGTTCTCCCCCAAGTCCCCGTCCCGGTGGTGCATCTAGCATTGTTGGAGGGTGTGTGGAGGTGTGTCTCCGTCGAATCTCATGGGATTCAGTCGGTGGTTGTCTTTGGTAGATCTACCCGGATCCAGTCTTCGTTTGTCTATGCTCATGTGTCTTCAGGTTAGATCCTTTCGATTTACGCATCTCTTCGTCGGCGGTGGTTGCTATTATGGTGCGCTGGTCCTATGGGGCCTTAGCACGACAACTTTCCGACTGTTTAGTGCAACAAGTTTTTCCCGGCTCCGACAAGGGAGGGGTGATGACGGCGGTGCGCCTTCGGCTTGCTATCGTGCTTATAATCATCGCTAGGTGGTGTACGGATCCAAATGTAATTTTTATTAATTCTGATGTTTGTTGTACAACTATATGATTGTAGAGAATAGATTGAAAGTTTTCTGGCAAAAAAACTTCATACTTTCTCTAGGAAAAAAAAGAAAACAAAACAAAACTACATACTTTCCGGGACAGAACCGTCATGTGTTTCTCGATAGGGTTTTTGTGGGGACATCGGTTGGGGCGGCGCGGGCCCTAGTGGGACGATCCTACATGGCAGCGGCGTTCAGACGTGTCCGGGCATCCCATATCCGCCCCATATATGGGTCAGATATGGGGTTGCCGGTCAGTCCGAGCGCCCCCATATCCGCCTCATATATGGGCCGAATATGGGGTTGCCGGTTAGTCCAGGCTTTTTGTGCCAGATTTGGGGCTCTCGGTTGGGTGTCGCTTTTGCATCTGGTTACTGACCGGACAACCCATCCAGACGTTGGGGTGGATTTGAGGGGTCCGGATGTAAATGCTCTGAATGTTGAGAATTGCCCAAACAGTTATATATATTATCCCACCCAACTTTTTTTTATGGAGTTACCCCACCCAACTTGTAACTCAATGATTACATGCTTGATCCTCTATTTGGTCCAAGTTGGGACATGGGCTAATATAAATAGAATGTCATTCACTTTTACAACAAAACAAACCCTACAAATATGATAATGTAATATTGTTGCGTGTTCATAAGAGTAAATATTTCTTACCTGTGTATTCAGGTAGGAGCAATAGTCAAAACTGCATGTCCAAAAAAGAGCATAGGGTTCCTTTACCTCGTGTTGGCGCTGTTGCTGGTCCGTCTTGTCTCCAGTGGCCCTAGGACCATAGAGGCGTGGTGGATCCTGGCCTTTGCTGGCGGGAGGGCTCCGTTTTAGATGTTTTCTGAGTTTTGTTACGGTTCGTGTCCGGTTCAGGAAGACGAGATGGTGGCGACTCCGTAAAGATGGAATAAGACTTTCCCCGCCAAGCCTCCGTCCTGCTGGTGCATCTAGCATTGTTGGAGGACGTGTAGAGGTGTGTCTCCGTAAAATCTCATGGGATTCAGCCGGTGGTTGTCTTTGGTGGATCTACTCGGATCCCGTCTTCGTTTTCTACGCTCATGTGTCTTCAAGTTGGATCCTTTAGATTTACGCATCTCTTCATCTGCGTCGGTTGTTGTTCTGGTGCGCTGGTCCTACGGGGCCTTAGTATGACGACTTCCTGGCTGTTTAGTACAACAAGTTTTGTCCAGCTCCGGCAAGGGAGGAGTGATGACGACGACGCGCTCATTGCTTGTAGCCGTCGCTAGATGGTCTACGAATCTAGATGCACCTTCTATTATTTCTGATGTTTGTTGTACTGTTATGATTGAACACGAATAGGTTGGAAGTTTTCTAAAAAAAACTTCATACCTTTTCGCGGTGAAAAACAAAAAACTGCATACTTTCCGGGACAGAACCGTCATGCATTTCTCGATAGGGACGGTGGCCTCTCGTTGCCGGTCAGTCAGGGCAGCACATGTGTGTGTACTGGATGTACCATCAAGTTTGGGACAGAGCGACCCGACAAACCCCTGCTTTTCAAGGCGTTCTTGTTGATATCCATTGCAACCAAAACTTCAAGCTGGAGTACTGTTCCTACTCTCAATTGTTAGCTTTAAAGTAATTAATTCACATATACTAATCAAATATGAATGGTTCATGTTCCATATTTTTCTCTTTCTAAAGCATTCAAACGCCATTTTTTTTTTCAAACGCCATTTCACGTGGCAGCTTGGCGGCCAGAGTAAATCGCGCAGAAATGAAATCCGGCAAACAATTCTGATTGTATATGTGAATCTTACAAGGCTTGGAGGATCTTCAAATCAATTTTATTTAAGAATTAATTAATGGCACGATGTATGTGAAATCCGACAGGTGGTGTGCAGATAAGGTTATCTGGAATCCACCACCAGGAGGATTTGCTAGTGCAGCGTGACTAATTATCTCGCGCATTCGGTTCTGGCTCATTGCTCGCTGAGTGGTTCTGATCCGAAGTGGTCGTCGAAGTGACACACAGAGGCGGCTCCGGTCGACGAAAGCGGTCTGGTCACTCTGGACGAACCATCGACAGAAATATCACCTGGTTTTTCGTAGAGCGCTTGCTGGATCACCCAATCGCCCACCGAATGAGATTCATCCATCCAATTGGTGACCGGACCTGGCCCCGTGTCGCTCCCCCGCGGGCGACCCGGGTGCTCAAACCCTAGCCGCCGGCCCCTCGATCCCCCTCCCCCTCCCCTCCCCGCCGCCGCCACCGGCGGGCGCCGCCGGGCAAAGCCCGCGCGGTGTCGGTGGCGGCGGAATCTGCTCGCGCTCGCCTGGAGTTGGGGCCGCGGGGGGCTTTCTTCTTCGTCTGGCGGCGGTGCTCGGAGGCCGACGCGTCGTGGCCAGCGGGGGCGCGCAGGCAGGAGATGGAGCAGGGCCGCGCGGCGAGCTGGTTGGTCGCGGCGCGCGTGCGGGCTGGGGTGACGCGCCCTGACGCACCTCTTCGCGCAGGGTTGTCCGGCGGGCGGCGCGGAGGCTGGCGGCGCCCGGTCTTGGCGCGAGCGGCATGGCGGAGCGCGTGCAAGGCGCGGGCGGTGGGCGTGGTCTTGCGCAGCGCTCTTCTCGCGGGCGGCGCTGGTGCTCGCGGTTGAGTTGGAGGCACAGCGGGGGCAAAGGCGAGGGCTTTCTTCGGATCCTGGCGAGGAGCTCTTCTGGTTGTTGGCTGCAGGTGGAGCGTCAGCATCGGCGGTGGCGGCGGCGTTGGATTAGCCATGGGGGCGGCGGCGCCGTGATGGCCCTGCCAGGAAGGTGTCGTGGCGTGCAGCGGGCGTCCGGCCGCCTCCGTGTGAGGGATCGCGGCGATGCCCCGGTGGAGTTGGCGCCGGAGTGAGGTTGGAGGGGCGGGCTAGATCCAATCTGGCGGCAGTCTCTTGGTGTCGATGAAGGCTGTTGGAGCGGATCTGGCTTTTGCTCTGCTTGGAGGTTGTGGTTGCTCCTCGATGGCGATGTTGGTGGAGGTCTGGTTCACGCTCTCTCGGCAGTGCGGGTGGTGTGAGACCTCGGCCTTGCGGCTTTGACGGATTTGCTGCGGTGACGGCGGTGCGAGGCTTCAGGAACGGTGCTGCCTACCTCGTCGGAGTGGAGATGCGCAACATCACGGATGAAAATCCTGTCCGGTTTTTGGCCGGCCGGCGTCGATGGCACCCGCGGGTGTCGTTCCCCTCTCTGGAGGCGATGTCGAGTGTGTTGCCATCTCCCTCGTGATTGGTGTTGGCAGTTGTCTCCGGGCGAAAGCCTTGGTCCTCTGGAGCGGCATGTTGGCGGCGTCTGCGACATCGTCTCTCTGTTGGGAGCATCATGCAAGGAGACTGAGCTTCCTGTTGGCGCTCCTTCGGTGTTCGTCGTGGCCCTGACCGCTCTCCTCCAGCGCTATGTATGGTCGTCACGGATGAACCCAAAGAAAACTGGAGTTGCTATTCTTCGGAAATGTTCGGTGTCGATCAAGACGCGGCGAGGTGTTGTAGTTGTGATGTCGTGTGTGGCTGTCCTGAGGATAGCCGGACGTGTTGTTGTGCTACGCTCGTTGTTCGCAGCGAGTGGTAGGTGTCATGTACTAATTTTCTCTCCTTCTATAAAGCTATGGTACGCAATTTGCGTACCCTCGAAAAAAATCATCCATCCAATTCACACTACACTTCGCTCCATTGATTCTCGGTTATCTTATCTTAAGTACGTACTGAGGACCGAGAAGAAACAGTAGGAACTTTTCCGAAAGCTTGGCAAGTGGCTGTGAATTGTGTAAAGCCATAAAAAGAAACAAAATGGTTGACCTGTTATCATCTAAAATCTCAAATGTTATCATCTTGTATTCCTCGCGCTAAATCTAATTTTTTTTATGCTATCTTGTTGGCTGACCAGCTTTCTGCACCAAGAGCACCTCGAGTCAGAGTGGCATGACTGGCGTGCAGAAGCGCTTGCTCCATATGGGTAGCTCTACTGGTTACTCCCAATACATTGAGAGAATTCCTTATTTGGCCATTTCTTAAAATTTGCGTCTTTTTTGGCCTCTTAAATTTTTTTCTTTCCTTTTTTGACACTTAAACTTTATTTTGTGTCCTATGTGACCTTTTCATCAATTTTTCCATCCAGTGGTGTTAACTGACACATGCAAAAACAATTTTATCCTTGATGATAATATGTCACAAAAAAGAGAAGAAAAAGGGCATGAACGAACAAAAGAAAAGGGAGAATCTGTGTTGTAGTAAAACACAACATAACCTCCAGTACGTGCGCGTATAGATTTCTTGCTCTTCCATGTATCCGTGCTGGGGCCGAGTTTCCTCGTGCCCGACAAGCGGCCGGCCATATCCTCCTCCCGTGCGTGGGCGGTGCCGAGGCCGCTGACACCTCCCATGCACGGCGGCGCCGAGGCTGTCCGCCGTGTCTATACATCGTGCTGGCTTTACAACTCTAGCTTATATCCTCCAGAAACAATATGTACGTGCAAGCTAACACACGGGAAGCAGCTTGATTTATTTTCAGGCAGCAACAGTGTACGTGCAAGCTAGCAGGCCGGCAGTTTAATTGATTACGGCCTAACTCTTGCCGTAGACGTACGTACGAGACTAGCTTCTGATCGATCAATCTGATCGTCTCTCGGAACTTAGCGACTTCTCTTGTTGGAACGAACGCGAAACAAATAAATGGATTGGAACAGGCTATCTGGTGCAAGGCGCCGTCCGGCCAGTACATACGTGCACGGCGCTATAGTGCACATACTGCTAACTAGGTACTGTAGATCAATTAAGCTGCCTGCTTGGCTGCTTTGTTGAGGCTAGCTTGCATGTACGTGTTCAACTTCTGTGGTGATTTCCCTCGCAAAAAAAAAAACTTCTGTGGTGATTTGATCTAGAGCTTTAAATTCAACACATCGAGGTGATCAGATGCATGTGTGTATGTAAATAATTTGGTCACATACAACACTACGGGTAAAACAGTCTTTTCGGGTTAGACTTAACACCGTTACTAGTCAAAACTGACGGAAGTGTCACATAGGGCACAAAATGAAGTTTAAGCGTCAAAAAGGGAAGAAATAAATTTAGAGGGCCAAAAAGGAAATCAAATTTTAAGAAAGGGCCAAATAAGGAATTCTCTCCAATACATTTTGTGTTACCTAACACACCCACCCACGTACGTCTTCCACTGTGCACATAAAATTTTAAACTAAAAAGTATGATGCGTACAAGTGTTGATGTTATATAAACATGTAAAATTTTGAGTTCAAAATAGTGTATTTGCGAGCTGTAGAAAACTTATGTTATATAAGCACATGAAATTTCAAGTTATTATTGAGGATTATAAAATTTCAAGTTCAAACATAGTGTATTTGTAAGCTACAGAAAAGAATCAACTTGAACTCTGATTCTTAGTTCTCTCTCGCTATTAGTTTGTTTGTTCCTTCCATTTCTCTCAAATGTTATTGAGTTTGGCCTTCAAATTTACATGTTTATAGAACATCAATTTCTTGAAATATTTTATTTCACACTTGTATACGTAATTTTCCATAGTTTTTCTACTACAAGGTTGTTTTCTGAAAATTTGCAGGGGCACACACCTGCCTAAATGGCTGCAACCATCGATCTGCCGTGATCCGGACACAAGTTTTCACGAAAATTGGTTGACAAATGGATGAAATTCTGAACTACCTGAATACGACACAATATAATTGGATCACAAAACCATCCCTCAATGTGCGATGAAGAATCACCCCAAAGTTCTTATCTAGCGGAGAACATAAGAAGATATTGTTTCTAGGGTACGAAACCACCTCAAAGTTATCCTTTCCGATCAACCTATAGAACTATTCCTATAAGTGTCACAAATAGCCCAAGAGTTCATACTAAAATAACACCATATGATACACATCAACCAACTCTAATGTCACCTAGATACTCCAATGTCACCGCGAGGATCCGTGAGTTGATTATATGATATGCATCAAACAATTCCAAATTCATAATACTTAATCCAGCACAAAGAATCCCAAAGAATGCCCCAAGATTTCTATCAGAGAAACAAGGACGAAAACGTGCATCAACCCCTATGCATAGATTACCCCAATGTCACCTCGGAAATCCGCAAGTTGAGTACCAAAATATATATTAAGTGAATCAATATGATACCTCATTGTCACCACGAGTAGCATGGTTTTGTCACGGCAGATGTCCTTGTGAAAGGAATTCAACATGAAGCCATCGCAACGGTGATTAGCTTAGCGGGGTTGAGCGGTACGAGAGACACAGGTTTACCCAGGTTCGGCCCCTCTCGATCAAGGTAATAGCCTACGTCCTGCTTTGTGTTGTATTGCTTGAATATCGATTACAAGGGAGAGGATTAGCTTGACCTAGCTATCGATCGATTGTGACCTCAGTTTACCCGCCGCAGGGACTCGGCTTTATATACACAAGTCGAGGCCCTGGGCTTTACAAGAGTC
Source organism: Aegilops umbellulata (assembly GCA_032464435.1). Lineage (NCBI taxonomy): Eukaryota > Viridiplantae > Streptophyta > Magnoliopsida > Poales > Poaceae > Aegilops > Aegilops umbellulata. The sequence goes on along the minus strand of CP136055.1, from coordinate 285,050,950 downwards.
CGGGTCGGGTTATACTTCGTAACCGATCCTGGCTCTAAGTCGCCTTGCCTTTCTTGGCAAGATGCCATCAGGCGGCTTACACTTCCGGGTCACGCACCGTCTTCTGGCCTTGGGCCTCCACCCGGCTCACCTCGTAAGTCGCCTCACTGGATCCGTGTCTTGGTCTCTTGGGCCTGTCTAAGGCTTCATTGTTAAGTCGCCAACAGCCTAACCCGGCCCTTCTAGGGCGGGTTATATTGGGGCGTCATATATATCCCCAGCAACGGGTATTCATAGCAAGACATACATCAACTGCTCTCAAATCCATAAAAGTATTTAATCCGATAATAACAAAATCTCAAAGGGAAAACTCAATTCGTCACAACAAGATAGACAGGGAGAAACACCATATGATCCAACTATATTAACAAAGCTCGCGGTACATCAAGATTGTGCCAAATCAAGAACACGATAGAGAGAGAGAGAGAGAGATTAAACAGATAGCTACTGGTACAAACCCTCAGCCCTAGGGGTGGACTACTCCCTCCTCATCATGGTGGCCGCCGGGATGATGAAGATGGCCTCCGGTGATGATTTCCCCTTCCGGCAGGGTGACGGAACAGGGTCCAGATTGGTTTTTCGTGGCTATAGAGGCCTGCGGCGGGAGAACTTTCGATCTAGGGTTATTTATGGGGTTTATTTATTTATAGGATTTTTCAGCGTTGGAATCACGCGAAGATGGGCCTCGAGGGGCCCACTACCCACCAGGGCGCGCCAGAGGGGGGTGGCGCACCCTAGTGCCTAGTGGGCAGCAGCTCCCCCTCCAGTGGTTATTTGTTCCAATATTTTTCATTTGTTCCATAAAAAAATCTCCAAAAAGTTTCGTCCAATTCTGAGAACTTCTATTTCTGCACAAAAAACAACACCACGGTAGTTCTGCTGAAAACAGCGTCAGTCTGGGTTAGTTCCATTCAAATCATAGCAAAACCATATAAAATTGTTGTAAACATGGCATGAATACTTCATAAGTTATAGATACGTTGGAGACGTATCAGCATCCCCAAGCTTAATTCCTACTCGTCCTCGAGTAGGTAAATGATAAAAGAAATAATTTATGAAGTGTGAATGCTAGCATAGTGCATAAGTTTGATCAATGATAATTTCAATCACTTTTCCTAGCATCATAACAACAACTATTTCTCATAAAACTCATCATGATAAAGTAGCAATCAATTCACATGTTACGGTTCAAACAATGCATTCTCTTGAAACTTAACAACCTATGTTCTCAGTCACCAAGCAATTGCAATTCAACTTATTCAACAAAGTCTAAGTAAGAGCTCCACATACTCAATCATCATATAGTCTTCTATGATTGCTAGTACTCAAAGCATATTTTTAGAACAAATGGCATCCATCAAACACAGAGAAAGATAGGGGCTTAATGTTTCGCCTCCCAACTCATTTATCATAGAGATAATTGTCAACAATAATAAATCATGATCAAATATATTTGACTCGCCATATGTGCCTAGATCTTTCCCCACCACATGATGTTTGCCAACTAGAGAATAATTGAGGTTGAAATGAGAATGCATACTATTGACTCTTGCATAAAAGTAAATGCTGAAAAGTAAAAGATAGGCCCTTCGCAGAGGGAAGCAGAGGTTGTCATGCGCTTTTTATTTTTGGATGCACAATCTCTTAATGCAAATGAAGGTCACGTTATATTTCCCCTTATGATAGCAAATTTTATTATGCAGTCTGCTACTTCTTGAGCTTGCGTTGGTTTTTCCCTTGAAGAGGAAAGGGTGATGCAGCGAAGTAGAGATAAGTATTTCCCTCAGTGAAGAACCAATGTCTCAATCCAGTGGGAGAAGAACGTGCAAATCACCAATACCTGCATAAACAATCAAACACTTGCACCCAACGCGATAAAGGGGTTGTCAATCCCTTCATGTTCACTTGCAAAGGTGAGATCTGATGGAGATAGATAAATAAAACTAAACAAAATATAAAATATTTTGGGTTTTTGGTTTATAGATCTGAAAGTAAAAGATTGCAAAATAGTAGATTGGAAACTAATATGATGGAAAATAGACCCGAGGGCCATAGGTTTCACTAGAGGCTTCTCTCATGAAGCCAAATAATACGGTGGGTGAACAAATTACTGTCGAGCAATTGATAAAAAGCGTAAAGTTATGACGATATCCAAGGCAATGATTATGCAATATAGGCATCACATCCTTGTCAAGTAGACTGACTCCTGCCTGCATCTACTACTATTACTCCACACATCGACCGCTATCCAGTATGCATCTAGATTCTAGAGTATTAAGTTCATAAAGAACGGAGTAACGCCTTAAGTAAGATGACATGATGTAGAGGAATAAACTCATACAATATGATGTAAACCCCATCCTTTTATCCTCGATGGCAACAATTCAATACGTGTCTCGCTACCCCTACTTTGTCGCTGGGTGAAATCACGCAAGATTGAACCCAAAGCTAAGCACCTCTCCCATTGCAAGAAAAATCAATCTAGTTGGCCAAACCAAACCGATAATTCAAAGAGAAATACAAAGGTATCACACACCGCAAAAGAAGATTACATCGGATAGATCTTCAAGAACATCGAGGAGAACATGGTATTGAGAATCAAAGAAAGAGAGAAGAAGCCATCTAGCTACTAGCTATCGACCCGTAGGTCTGAGGTAAACTACTCACGCTTCATCAGAAAGGCAATAGGGTTGATGTAGATGCCCTTCATGATTGAATCCTCCACCAGCAAGATGCCAAAAAAGGCCCCAAGATGGGATCTCACGGGAACAGAAGGTTGCGGCGGCGGAAAAGTACTTTTGTGGACGCTTCTGACGGTTTTGGAATATATGTGAATATATAGGACGAAGAAGTAGGTCAGAGAATCTCCGAGGGGGCCACAAGGTAGGGGGCGCCCCCCTAGGGCACGCCCCCACCCTTGCCGCCTCCTTGTGGCTCTTCCGGCTTGGACTCCAAGTCCCGTGGGTGTCTTCTGGTCCAAAAAAATCATCCTGAAGTTTTATTCCATTTGGACTCCATTTGGTATTCCTTTTCCGCGAAACTCAAAAACAAGGAAAAAACTAAAACTGGCACTGGGCTCTAGGTTAATAAGTTAGTCCAAAAAATAATATAAAATAGTATAATAATGCATATAAAACATCCAAAAAAGATGATATAATAGCATGGAACAGTCAAAAAGTATAGATACGTTGGAGACGTATCAATGCACAAGTAGTATCTCTACTTAGTATAATTTTTTTGGCTAGCAAAAGATCCTAAGCAAACACCACATGTTAGAGGATCCACAACAATATAACTTCTATGCAAATATACACAACCATAACTCATTGCGTTGTTTCCCTTGCCCAACTTCAACTAATTTGCTCAAGTTTGAAAATAATTAATGGGTATTCACAATCATAGAAGAAGTCCAATATAGTATATTTGTGTGTGAAAGTTCTCTTCCTTATACTAATCATTCATGAATTGCTTGTATGACCAATATTGTGATTGTCAAGCTTCAAAAGATTTCGCTTTCTAAACCCAATGTGAATCCACTACTAGGGATGCTATAAAAATATAATTCCAACTTCATGATAATCAATTCACTCAAAAATTTACTCATAGGATATAAGTGAAGCATAAGAGTAAATGACAAACTACTCCAAAAAGATATAAGTGAAGATCAAGCGAGTAGTTAAGTAAATAGGTAGCCATGTGAGGACTCTCTCCCATTAAAAAAACTTTCGGATCTATTTATTTTATTAAAACAACAAGAAAAACAAAATAAAATGGCATTCCAAGGATAGCACAACTCATGTGAAGAAGCAAAAACTTAGGGTCAACCGAGGCTAACCGATAATTGTTGATGAAGAAAGGTGGGATGCCTACAGGGGCATCCCCAAGCTTAGATGCTTGAGACTTCTTGGAATATTATCTTGAGATACCTTGGGCATCCCCAAGCTTGAGCTTTTGTGTCTCCTTAATCCCTTTTATATCACGGTTTCCCTAAATCTCAAAAACTTTATCCACACAAAACTCAACAAGAACTCGTGAGATAAGTTAGTATAAATCAATGCAAAACCTTATCATTATCTACTGTAGCAAATCACTAAAATTATTTTTTAACATTGCATACTAAATGCCTCTGCATATTTAATACTCCTATCCTCAAATAGAATCATTAAACAAGCAAACATATGCAAACATAACAACAATTTGTCTAAATAGGTCAGTCTGTAAAGATGCAAGAAGATTCACACTTCTATAACTCCAAAAGTTCTTAAAAATTACCACACTGTATAAAATTTATCATAGCATACTGTGTAAAAATTTCAAGATTTTATCACGTTCTGATTTTCCAGAAGAATTCAGACAATAGTAGAAAACTTTCTGTTTTCAAACAACAACATCTGGACTTGCAAAATAAGCATGGTAAAGGCTATACTTGACATTTTTATTGAAATAAAATATATAAAACACTATTATAAATAATAACAAGCAAATCCTAATAAAAAAATGACGCGCATGCAAAACACATATCATGTGATGAATGAAAATATAGCTCCAAGTGAGGTTACCGATAATGTTGGAGACAAAAGAGGGGATGCCTTCCGGGTCGTCCCCAAGCTTAGTTGCTCGGGTCGTCCTTGGATATTACCTTGGGTTCCTTAGGCATCCCCAAGATTAGGATCTTTCCACTCCTTATTCTCCTCATATGGACAACTCACCCAAAACTTGAAAACTTCAATCACACAAAACTCGACGGAACTTCGTGAGATAGGTTAGTAATATAAAGACAAATCATTAACTTTGGTACTGTCAAAGAAAATATTCATAATTGTTCTCACACAATGACTACTGTACCTTATCATTTTCACAATTTATATTGAGCAATATAAGCCATAGAAACTAGAAAACAAGCAAACTATGCATTAAAAACAAAATCTGTCAAAAACAGAACAATCTGAAATGATAGACAATTACAATACTTCTGTTACTCCAACAATTCTGATAAATTAGGACAACATATTAAATTTCTATAAATCGGTATAATCAATTTGAGCACTAAAGTCAGTATTACAAGTTTCATGGATATCATTACTGTAAGTGCATCTAGTGCCCCTTAGTGATTTTGGTGTATTGAAGACTTATAGGTTAAGTATCTAACGCGTTTGTGAGTGTACACAGGTCTATAAGTCTATGAGGAGTTTGATATTTACAGTGAAAGTCGACCCCTAAAAATGAAGTTCTTCGATTGAAGACTTTGATATACTGAAGACTTTCTGAAGACTTTGAAAGTGAAGAAATTGGTGTGACCTTGAAGACTTGGTATTCATTCGAGGAACATGAGGCGTGAAGACTTTTGTTTTCATAGTTTCATTTTCTCTTTCTTGAGTCATAGGAAACACCGTACTGTTAAAGGGGGTCGAGGAAATACTAAGGAGAAAATTTCCATGTGATGCTCAACTCAAATCCTACACCTATCAATCCCTTCGAGTGAAGCCATTGGAAATCTCATACAGTTCAGTCAAATACTTCAGTGACAGAGATGCAGTTCTTCTGGTCACTGAGGACTTTGCTCTAACTGAGGAGTTAGGAATTCACCAGTGCGAATTGCCTACACAGTGAGGAACATGATAGCCCTAAGGAATTAGACCTCAAATTTCCGGCCATTGTTGTGCTAAGCGCCAGCTGTCCCAAAATATCTTGTCCACCTAACGGTCATATCATTGAAGGGCATTTATGTCTTATCATGCCGGGCTGCTCCCTAGGCTATAAATAGCCGCCCCTACAACCACTAGCTGGTTGGCTGCTCCGCGTGAACTTGACACTTGTCATTTGAGAGCAACCCATCCTCCGAGGACTTTGAGCGAAAATCATCAAGTGAGGAAAATCCAAAATCCAAACCCAAACACCTACAAACCCAAAGTGATTGAGCATCACTAAAGAGATTGATCCTGCATGGATCCGACGCTTGTTACCTTTGAAGATTGTGCTTCTTCTAGACGGTTAGGCGTCAAGGTATAGAGCATCCAAGAGGAATTGTGGATCGCCGAGTGACCAAGTCTGTGAAGGTTTGGAAGTCACCTGAAGACTTACCACGAGTGATTGGGCGAGGACTGTGTGTCCTTAGCTCAAGGAGAATACGGTGAGGACTGTGTGTCCGGGACTAGGTGTCCTCGAGTTTAAATACTCAGCCGCTCCAACCAGATGTACAACTGAGACAGCAGTTGGAACTGGTCTACCAAATCATTGTCTTCACCAAGCTTACTGGTTCTATTTCCTCAACACTTTCATTTCCTCATTACTGTGTTGTGTGTTTGTTCATATCTGTGTTTGAAGACTTTGACTGAAGACTTTCTCTATTTCCTCAGTTCAATTTCTTCAGTCTGTTTGTCTTCATCTTGTGCTATCCCGTGTTTACGCTTTCTGTACTCTGTGTTTGTCTTCATTTCATCATGATGACCATGTGTGTATTCTGTTATGTTTACCTCTGAGTACTTATTCCGCTGCTAGTAGTTCTTCGCTAATGAATTTCCTCACTAGCAAATTCCTCAGTGAAGAATTTCATAAAAATCGCCTATTCACCCCCCTCTAGTCGATATAACGCACTTTCAATTGGTATCAGAGCAAGGTACTCCCTTGTTCCGTGTGATTTTGGTTTAACCGCCTGGAGTTTTAGTTATGTCGACCGCAGGTATGATCAAGGTCTCTGCTGGGTGTCCTACCTTCGATGGGACGGACTACCCCTACTGGAAGAACAAAATGCGAATGCATCTTGAGGCAATTGATAACGATCTCTGGTACGTTGTGGAAAATGGTGTTCCCTCTGTCTCACCCTCACTGAACGCTACCGATATGAAGAGATTCAAGCAACTCGATTCTCAAGCGAAGAATATCATATGTGGCCATCTGAGTAAAGGACAGTATGGCAGAGTGAGTGCTTTGGAAATTTCTAAGCTTATCTGGGATAGGCTGTCCAAGGTCAATGAAGGAGTTTCAACTCAGCGTGACTCACGAGTTGATGTTCTTCGCAATCTCTTCAACCGCTTCAAAAGACTCGACAATGAAAATGTGCAGCAAACCTTCGATCGCCTCACTGACATCTCAAATGAGCTGCAAGCACTTGGTGCCACTGACATCACCGACCATGAGGTGGTGAAGAAATTGTTGAGATCGCTTGATTCCTCATTTGATACTCTGGCACTGATGATACAAGAGCGTGCTGATTACAAGTCACTTGACCCCGCTGATATCCTTGAGAGGCTAAACACTAATGAGTTCCAGCTTGCTGAGAAGAGAGATCTCTATGGTTCGAGCTATGGCAGATCACGTGCACTGAAGGCCAAGGTAGTATCTGAGTCTGAAGATGAAGACTCTGGTAGCAGCCTTGGTGATCCTGAAAAACTGAGTCGTGATCTAGCACTGCTTGTGAAGAAATTCCAGAAGTTCTCAAGACGTGGTCGCTTTGGAAAACCCTCAAGGAGCAATGATTCCTCATCCAGTGACTATAAGAAGAGGCTTTGTCACAAGTGCAAGAAACCAGGACATTACATTCAAGATTGTCCTCAGTGGGAAAAGGAATCAAAGAAGAAGAAATACAAGGATTACAGTTCTGATGATGCGAAGAAAAAGAAGAAGTCCTCAAAATCTTCATCATCAAAATCCTCGAAGTCTTCGTCTCACAAGAAGAGCAGCTCCAAGAAGGCTCGGACATTTATTGGCAAGGAAATGGACTCTGAGGCTGAATCTGAAGAAAATGAGGAAGAGGAACAATCTGAAGACTCCGAGTCTGGTGTGGCGATCCTAGCCCTCGCTATCGCATTTGTCAGCAAATCCATCTTCAACGATGAAGAAAGTGATCCCACTAACAAGGCTGATGAAGGCAGTGATGACTACGCTCCCACCTATTGCTTCATGGCAAAGGGTGCCAAGGTACTCAAATACGCCTCTTCTGAATCTAGTGAGGATGAATCTGATGAAAATCTTAAGCCTAGCTACTCTAAACTTGCTAAGATTGCTGTGCAACAACAAAAGGCTTTTGAAAAGGTTCAAAACATGCTAGACAAAAGTGATGATCTGTTGGGTGAAGAAATGGATCACACTAAAGCCTTAACTGAAAATCTTCAGAGACTTCAGACCAGGTTTGATAACCTTCAAGGTCATCATAACACTCTCTTATCTGATCATGAGAAGCTTTCTTATGAATATCTTCAAAAGAAGCAAGACATTGAGAAGCTAAGAGTGAGTTATGAAGATCTTCAGAAGGAGCGTGATTCATTACTTGCTCAACAAATCAGCGCTGCTCAGGAAGAATTTATTCCTCCATGTTTGAAATGCATTGAACGAGAATTTGCTAATTCCTCACCTGAATGTTCAAATGCTTCTAATGTTACAAATTCTTCACCTGTCTCTGCTATCATTAATTCCTCATCTGAGGACATTGCTAGTATCACTGACGATGTAGGGCTGAAGGAATTGTACATGACAGGCATGTACAAAAGCCTCAAAGGGCATCAGACTCTTTGTGACGTGCTTAAAAAGCATATCCTCAACAGGAATCCTAGGAAAGAGGGTATTGCCTTTGAGAGGAAACTCAATGCTGATGGTACATATTGGAAGCCTGAGCAATACCCCAAAACCTCATGGGTTGCTGCAAAGGGACCTCCAGTTGATCCATCTAATTTATCTGGCTATACATGTGAATCTTCTCATTCTTTTGATGAGTCATTTGACTCCAACTATAAACTGTTCAAAAATCAGAATGGTGAAGTATTTGCTAGATATGTTGGCACTAACTGCAGGAATGGTTCCCCTATGAAGAAAATCTGGGTTCCCAAATTTTGCCTTGAAAGTCTTCAGGTGAATGTCCTCATGACACCACCTGTGAAGAAAAGGAACCCCAGATCATATTCTTCATATGGACCAAACTCTTCATATGGATCCAAGTCCTCATACGGACCAAATTCCTCAAGGGGATCAAATTCCTCACATGGATCAAAGTCCTCATATGAACATCATCGTGCTAACAACTTGTTTCACAGGGAAGAGCCAAGGGCTATGAATATGAGCATTATTCTTCAAATTACTATGTTCATAAGTCCTCGAAGAATTTCTCTGCTTATTCATATGATTACCCTAACCCCTCTTATGTGAAACGAAATGGTTTGGCCGCTATGCCACCATTCTCATATGGAGCTCGCAGAGTGATGAACTCTTTGCCACCCCTTCAGATGTGGGTGGTGAAGGAAAAGAACTAATCTCTTCTGCAGGGTCAGGTCTCCAGACGTACTATAACATCTGAAGAATTTGCTGGGGACCTGACAAATTGCGTGAAAGGACGCAGGCTAACCATGATGAAATGAACTTTCATTTCACACGTCCTCCCTCTGTTTTTATCTACCCTACTGATTAATGAAATTGATCTGATGAATTGTGATATCATATTCTTCACTGCTGAAGTATATGAGGTCGTAAGTTGCACTAATTCATCTGCAGGATGATCAACCCAAAGCCACTGAGTGGATACTTGATAGTGGATGTACAAATCACATGACTGGTGACAAGAATCTTTTGATGGATGCTCCATTATCATCGTCACATATGAAGCATATCATCTTCGCTGATAAGAGCAAAAGTCAGGTATTGGGTCTAGGTAAAGTTGCTATCACAAAGGATCGACACATGGACAAAGTCATGCTTGTTGAGTCCTTAGGATACAACCTTATGTCTGTCTCAATGCTTTGTGATCTTGATATGGTTGTTGTCTTTGGCAAGTATCGTTGTGTTGTGATTATGGAAGCTGACAATTCCAAAGTCTTCGAAGGCTTTAGGAGAGGAGATTTGTATATTGTTGATTTCTCTGCAGATTCACAACCCGCCGTGTGCCTACTTGCAAAAGCTTCAGAAGGATGGCTATGGCATCGACGACTTGGTCATGCAGGCATGAGGAATTTGCACACGCTTGCGAAGAAGAAGCATGTCATTGGCATTGAGAATGTCAAATTCCTCAAGGATCACTTATGCGGTGCCTGTGAAGCTGGAAAGATGACCAAGGCCAAGCATCCAGCAAAGACCATCATGACCACCACTCGTCCATTCGAATTGCTTCACATGGATCTCTTCGGTCCTAATCACTACTCCTTTGTTTCAAATGAAGCATCTCAATATGGCTTTGTTATTGTTGATGATTACTCTCATTACACATGGGTACACCTTGTCTCTTACAAACATGAAGTGCAGGAAGTCTTCAAACGATTTTCCTCGAGGGCTTCAACCAACTTTGGTGTTAAGATCAAGCACATCAGAAGTGATAATGGCACTGAGTTCAAGAATTCGGGTCTCGATGACTATCTTGATGAACTTGGTATTAATCATGAGTTATCTGCTCCTTATACTCCTCAACAGAATGGCATCGTGGAGCGCAAGAACAGGACTCTTGCTGAGATGGCTCGCACTATGCTCGATGAGTACAAAACCCCTCGTCGTTTCTGGGTTGATGCAATTGATACTGCGTGCCACATCATCAACAGAGTATATCTTCACAAATTCTTCAAGAAGCCTGCCTATGAACTCCTCACTGACAAGAAACCCAATGTGAGTTATTTCAAAGTCTTCAGTGCTAAATGCTGGATTAGAGATCCTCATCACAACTCTAAATTTGCACCGAAAGCACATGAAGGTTTTATGCTTGGTTACGGAAAGGATTCGCACACCTATAGAGTCTTCAACAATGTTCTTCACAAGATTGTTGAAACTGTAGATGTGCGGTTCGATGAAACTAATGGTTCGCAAAGAGAGCACCTACCTTCTGTGTTAGATGAACCAGCACCTGAGGATTCTATCAAGCACAAGGCTACTGAAGATGTCATTCCTACTGAAGAATTTGCTGAAGAATTCATTCCAGAACGTGAAGATCATCGAGCTGATGCACTTGAAGAAAATGCTGAGGAAATTGATGCTGAAGAAAATGCTGATCAATTCCTCAATGACAACCAGCTCATCCTCGCGTTGCAAAAGAAGTGCAAGTGGAGAAGATCATCGATGACATTAGAGCACCAGGTCCTCTCACACGCTCAAAAGCTTCACATCTATCTAACTTTTGTGGGCACTTTGCTTTTGTCTCTATCACAGAGCCCACTAAGGTAGATGAAGCATTTCTGGAGCCTGACTGGATTCAGGCCATGCAAGAAGAATTACATCAGTTCAAGCTCAACAACGTCTGGGAACTAGTCAATCGCCCCGATCCTCGCAAGCATAACATCATTGGCACAAAGTGGATCTACCGCAACAAGCAAGATGAAAATGGTGTTGTGGTGAGGAATAAGGCACGACTAGTAGCTCAAGGCTACACACATGTTGAAGGAATTGATTTCGATGAAACTTTTGCACTTGTTGCTAGACTTGAGGCTATTCTCATATTACTTGCTTATGCTAACCATCATGATATCATCTTATATCAAATGGATGTGAAAAGTGCTTTCCTCAATGGTAAGCTTGAGGAAGAAGTATATGTTGCTCAACCCCCAGGTTTTGAAGATCCAAAACATCCTGACAAAGTCTTCAGACTTAACAAGGCCCTCTATGGCCTCAAGCAGGCCCCACGGGCATGATATGATACATTGAAGGAATTCTTCATGAAGAAAGGCTTCACACCCGGTTCACTCGATCCCACTCTCTTTACTAAATCTTATGATGGTGAACTGTTTGTGTGCCAAATATATGTTGATGATATCATCTTTGGCTGTACTGACCAACGTTATAGTGATGAATTTGCCTATATGATGAGTGAAGAATATCAAATGTCTATGATGGGAGAGTTGAAATTCTTCTTAGGTCTTCAAATTCGTCAACAGCGCAATGGCATATTCATATCTCAGGAGAAATACCTCAAGGACGTCCTGAAGAAATTCGGCATGCAAGATTGCAAAGGCATCAAAATTCCTATGCCCACAAATGGTCATCTATGCACTAATGAAAATGGTACTGACTTCGATCATAAGGTATACCGATCCATGATTGGCTCTTTATTATACTTATGTGCATCTAGGCCAGATATAATGCTTAGTGTTTGCATGTGTGCCCGATTTCAAGCTGCACCGAAGGAATCACACCATAAGGCTGTGAAGCATATTCTTCGATATCTAGCTCACACACCAACACTAGGATTATCGTATCCCAAAGGCTCGGATTTTGATCTCATTGGATATTCTGACTCTGACTATGCTGGTGACCATGTGGACCGCAAGTCAACATCGGGTACTTGTCATTTCCTCGGACGATCTTTGGTCTGTTGGTCCTCGAAGAAATAGAACTGCGTATCACTGTCTACTGCTGAAGCTGAGTACATTGCTGCTGGTTCTTGCTGTGTCAACTGCTATGGTTGAAGCAAACACTCAAGGACTATGGCATCAACGTGAAGAATGTGCCTCTCCTCTGTGACAATGAGAGTGCCATCAAGAATGCTCACAACCCAGTTCAGCACTCGAAGACAAAGCACATTCAGATTCGTCATCATTTTCTTCGTGATCATGTGTTGAAGGGCGACATTTCTATTGAGCATGTGAAGACTGAAGAACAGCTAGCCGATATCTTCACTAAGCCCTTAGATGAGAAGAGATTTAGCAAGTTGCGGTGTGAGCTAAATATCCTAGAGTCTTCAAATGTACTTTGAAAAGGCACTCATCCTAACACCGATGCAAAATTGATGGCTTAGATGTGCAACACATGAAGAAACGTTTTTCTTCAATCAATGAAGAATAACACTCTAAGTGTGAAGAAATTAATGAAGAATTTGATTCTCAGAACCCTACGACAATTGTACGCGGTGTCTGAAATCATCATTCTTATACGGTGGGTCACGCCACCACAAAAGTTGAAAATCTTCAATTTGAGTTTTTCCTCAATTTTTGAAATTCCTCAGTTGTTCAAATTCTTCAACTTGCAAAATCTTGACTTGTGCCGACGTTTTTCTTCATTGGCTATATATATATATATATATATATATATATATATATATATATATATATATATATATATATATATATGAGTTTATGTCCTCTACAACATTCACTTATAGCTATTTCTTCAAGTTGGTTCTTCTGTAAGTGAATGTGATCGGTGTGACGCCCCCGATTCAATCGTACACTAATCATGCACGCAAATGTGTACGATCAAGATCGGGGACTCACGGGAAGATATCACAACACAACACTACAAATAAAATAAGTCATACAAGCATCATAATACAAGCCAGGGGCCTCGAGGGCTCGAATACAAGTGCTCGATCATAGACGAGTCAGCGGAAGCAACAATATCTGAGTACAGACATAAGTTAAACAAGTTTGCCTTAAGAAGGCTAGCACAAACTGGGATACAGATCGAACGAGGCGCAGGCCTCCTGCCTGGGATCCTCCTAACTAATCCTGGTCATTGTCAGCGGGTTGCACGTAGTAGTAGGCACCTCCAGAGTAGTAGGAGTCATCGTCGACGGTGGCGTCTAGATCCTGGGCTCCAACATCTGGTTGCGGCAACCGGGTAGAAGGGAAAGGGGGAAAAGGGGGAGAAAAGCAACCGTGAGTACTCATCCAAAGTACTCGCAAGCAAGGAGCTACACTACATATGCATGGATATATGTGAAAAGGGCCATATCAGTGGACTGAACTGCAGAATGCCAGAATAAGAGGGGGATAGCTAGTCTTATCGAAGACTACGCTTCTGGTCGCCTCCGCCTTGCAGCAGGTAGAAGAGAGTAGACTGAAGTCCTCCAAGTAGCATCGTATAGCATAATCCTACCCCGGCGATCCCCTCCTCGATCCCCTGTTAGAGAGTGATCACCGGGTTGTATCTGGCACTTGGAAGGGTGTGTTTTATTAAGTATCCGGTTCTAGTTGTCATAAGGTCAAGGTACAACTCCGGGTCGTCCTTTTACCGAGGGACACGGCTATTCGAATAGATTAACTTCCCTGCAGGGGTGCACCACATAACCCAACACACTTGATCCCATTTGGCCGGACACACTTTCCTGGGTCATGCCCGGCCTCGGAAGATCAACACGTCGCTGCCCCACCTAGGCACAACAGAGCGGTCAACACGCCGGTCTAAACCTATGCGCGCAGGGGTCTGGGCCCATCGCCCTGAGCACACCTGCATGTTGCGTACGCGGCCGGAAGCAGATCTAGCCCCCTTAATACAAGTGCGAGCTTACGATCCAATGCGGCGCACGCCACTCAGTCGCTGACGTCAAGGAGTGCTTCGGCTGATACCACGACGCCGAGTGCCCATATCTTTCCCGCGTAGTTGGTTAGTGCGTACAGGCCAGTAGCCAGACTCAGATCAAATACCCAGATCTCGTTAAGCGTGTTAAGTATCCGCGAACGTCGACAGGGCCAGGCCCACCTCTCTCCTAGGTGGTCGTAACCTGCCCGGTCGCTCCGCCTTAAAGAACCACTCGCGGGTACTCCTACGAGCCGACCCGTCTTTGGTATCCACATGTATCATGTATATAATATATACCTGTGACCACCTCCCGAGTGATCATGGCCCGATAGTATAGCACAGCAGACGGACAAGAATGTAGGGCCACTGATGGTAAACTAGCATCCTAAACTAAGAAAGTAGGATTGCAGGTAAAGGTATCAACAGTAGTATCAAAGACAGTCTATGCATCAGGATAGGAATAACGAAAGCAGTAACATGCTACACTACTCTAATGCAAGCAGTATAGAGGAGAGTAGGCGATATCTGGTGATCAAGGGGGGGGCTTGCCTGGTTGCTCTGGCAAGAGAGAGGGGTCGTCAACTCCGTAGTCGAACGGGGCAGCAGCAGCGTCGGTCTCGGTGTCTAGCGAGAGAAGAGGGGGAAGAAACAATAAATATTTAAGCAAACAGGTGCATAGCGATGCATGGCATGACAAGTATCGGTGCTAGGGGTACCCTAACGCGGTATGTGGTGATACCGGTGAAGGGGGAAAACATCCGGGGAGGTATCCCCGGGGTTCCGTGTTTTCGGGCAGAGGAGCCGGAGGGGAAAAATTGCGAGTTCGATAGGTTAGGGGGGTGTGGCGGACAAACAGGTTGCGTATCCGGAATCGTCTCGTCGTTCTGAGCAACTTTCATGTAAAAAGTATTTTCATCCGAGTTACGCATTAAAAGATATGATTTTCTAAAGATTTAAATCATTTTCTGATTTTAATTATTTATTTAATTCCAACATTATCCAAAACAGTGAATGATGACGTCAGCATGACATCAGAGTGATGTCAGCAGGTCAACTGGTCGGTTGACCAGTCAAACCAGACAGGTGGGTCCAGGGGGACCCACATGTCATTGCCAGGGACACTAACAGGGGGTTTAAACTAACTAATTGGGTTAATTAGCAGGTGGGGCCCGGTAGTCAGAGACTGATTAGCTAATTAAATTAATCAATGAAATAATTAGCATTTTATTTATTTGCAAAATGTTTTAACTGGTGCGGGCCCGCGTGTCAGTGGCAGTAGCTGCCACATCCAGTCAACTGGGACCCGCATGGCCCACCTGCAGTGGCACGGCGGGGGGGGGGTGTGGCCCCAGGCCAACCACGTAGGCGGCGGCCGGCGTCTGGCCGCCGGCGACGTCAAAACGCGGCGGGGCATCCGGGCCTCGTCGGGATTCTGTTACACGGCGCCGTTCGGTGCGCCGTTTGGTCCAGTCGAACGGCCACTCGACGCCGCGTCGAGTGGGGGTGGTGGCATGGCCGGAGTTGGCCGGAATCGGCACCGGCAACGAGCAGAGGCGGCGGCATCGTTCGGGACAGCATCGGGATCGCGCTAGGAAGCACCAAACCGCGCGCAACCACTTGTGTTCGAACCGCAGGGGCATCCCGCGTCGTTTGGCGGTGGCGCCGGACCAAATGGTTGCCGGAAACACGGCCGGCGACGGGTCTTGGCGGCTGCGCGCTCGGGACGTCGACGGAAACTACGCTAGGAGGCACGGGAAGGCTAGTGCGCGGGCGCGTTGGGCTCCTAGGAACCCCAGGAGTGCAACGGCGAGTACGGGCGTGCGTGACGACTGTTGTGGCCACGGCGGTGAGGTACGTCGCGGCGACCAGAGCCTCAGCAATGGCGGCGGCTAGTTACCGCGCGAGCTAGGGGAGCAAGAGGGCGGAGGAGGGAGGCTGCTCACCTAGCAGCACGCACGCTGGCCCTTGGTGGCTTAGTAGCTGCAGAGGCGTCGACGGCGCTCGTCGGAGACGCGTCGGGGATCCGAGGAAGAAGACGAGACCGGGGGAGCGTTCGTGGGCGTCCGGCGTCCTGCGTCCTGACGGGGAGGCGTAGTCGAGGGAGGCGGAGTGATCGGACACGTCGGAGCGGCTCGGGGGTCGTAGCAGCCGCGAGTTCTACGGCGGCGAGGCCATGGCGGCGCTCGGATGGAGTGGGGAACGAGGGGGAATGGATCTGGAGGGGAGAGGGAGAGGCGCAGGAGCCGAGGCGAGAGTGGGGGGCGAGTGGGGAGGCGGGACCGAGGGGGGACGCGGCGTGGCGACCTTATCCTCTCGTCGTCGTCGGCGAGAGGGTGCGGCGGGGACGGGCCCTGTTCCGTCCCGGGTCGGGGGAACAGGGGAAGGGAGGCGGCAGGGAGCTGGGCCGGCTGGGCCGGCCAGGCTGGCCGTGGGCTAGGGGGGCATGGGCGGTTGCCGTGCGGGTGGGATGGGCTGTCTGGCCCAGGGGGCTTCCCCCCCTTTTTTTTGTTATTGCAATTCCTTTATTTTAGTTATTTTCCTTTTCTGTTTTATTTAGTTTTAGGGCATTTAGGCATTTTGTAAAAAAATGTTTGCTTCACCATAATTACCAGTGCAATTTTTGGCAACCCCCGAACATTTTTTCTTTGACTTTTGAAAACTTCGGGTGTTTGTCACAAATTCATATTTTGAATTTGCAATGATTTTGAACTACCACTTGATTAGCAAAAGTAACACAGATGACATGGCATCATCAGAAGAGTTTTACTGTAGCCTAATTATCCGGGCGTTACAAATCTCCTCCACTACAAGAAATCTCGTCCCGAGATTTAGGAGGTAGAAGGAAACAATGCGGGGTATTCATCACGAAGACGATCCTCGCGTTCCCATGTGGCTTCGTCTTCAGAGTGATTCGACCACTGGACCTTGAGGAACTTGATCGCCTTCTGGCGTGTGAGGCGTTCAGCTTGGTCGAGAATGCGGACCGGATGCTCTTTATATGAGAGGTCCTGTTGCAATTCGAGCACTTCATGGTCCACAACTCGGATTGAGTCCTTGAATCAGCGACGGAGTTGTGACACGTGGAACACATCGTGAACCTGAGAAAGGTTCGGCGGAAGCTCCAGTTGATATGCCACTTTTCCACGCCTCTCGAGAATAGTGAAAGGACCAATATAGCGGGGAGCTAGCTTTCCTTTGATCCCGAAGCGGTGTGCACCCTTCATTGGTGTAACTCGAAGATAGGCCTTTTCGCCAGGTTGATAGACCATGTCTTTATGATGACGGTCATAATTACTCTTTTGGCGTGACTGAGCAGTCTTGAGATTCTCGCGAATAATGTGGACTTGTTCTTCGGCGTGTTGGATAATATCCGGACCAAAGAGTGGATGTTCCCCAGTTTCTGACCAGTTCAGAGGGGTTCGACACTTTCGTCCATATAACACTTTGAAGGGGGCCATCTTCAGACTAGCTTGATAGCTATTATTATAAGAGAACTCAGCATACGGGAGAGATTCCTCCCATTTCTTGCCGAAGGAGATAACACAAGCTCGAAGCATGTCTTCGAGAACTTGGTTGACATGTTCAACTTGCCCTTGAGACTGCGGATGAAAAGCAGTACTGAATGATAGATGAGTTCCCATAGCTTCCTGGAAACTTGCCCAGAATCTTGAAGTGAATAAGCTGCCACGGTCCGAACTGATAACCAGGGGAATACCGTGAAGTGAAACAATTCTGGACATGTAGAGGGTTGCAAGCTGACTAGCAGTGATCGTTTCCTTGACCGCCAGAAAATGTGCAACTTTAGAAAGCCGGTCAATGACGACAAGAATAGCATCATTACCTTTCTGCGATTTGGGAAAACCAGTGACGAAGTCCATTTCAACATGGTCCCATTTCCATTCAGGAATAGAGATAGGTTGCAGAGTTCCAGCAGGCCTTTGATATTCCGCTTTGATACGACGGCAAACGTCACACTCGGCAACATAGCGAGCAATGTCTTGCTTCATGTTAGACCACCAGAATCTTTGACGAATGTCCTGATACATCTTTGTACTACCAGGATGGATACATAGGGGTGTATCATGAGCCTCTTTCATAACCTTCTGATACATATCCATGTTTTCCCTCTTACTCGGAACTACTAGGCGACCTTTGAAGAACAAGGTGCCAGCGTCATCAATGGTGAAGAATAAGGGCTTTCCTTGTGCGAGATAACGTTTAATCCTCTCCACTTCATCGTCACATTTCTGTATCCATTTGATGGTGTCCACAAGATCTGGCCTAGCGACCAGTGTATTGAGAGAACCTTTGGGAACAACATGGAGGTTCATCTTGCGAAACTCCTTAGGAGGGGGAGCGAGTGCACCCGGAGGAACAATATGGAGGTTCAGATTTCTGAATTCTTCAACAAGCGAGGGCTGAACTTTGTGAACCTAGAGATGGTTGCAGTAAGACTTGCGGCTCAAGGCATCAACCATTACATTAGCTTTGCCTGGTGTATAGGAAATACCCAAGTCAAAGTCTGCTACAGTCTCCATCCATCTCTGCTGACGGAGGTTCAGGTCTGGCTGAGTAAACAGATACTTCAGACTTTGATGGTCAGTGAAGATCTCGCAACGATTACCGAGAAGGTAATGCCACCACTGCTTCAGTGCATGAATGACAGCAGCAAGCTCGAGGTCGTGGACTGGGTAGTTCTCTTCATGAGGGCGCAATTGACGAGAGGCATAGGCAATCACTCTGCGCTCTTGCATTAGGACACAGCCTAATCCTTGATGGGAAGCGTCGCAGTAAATGACGAAGTCCTTCTTTGTATCAGGTGGAGCTAGCACTGGGGCAGAAGTCAACTTTTCTTTAAGTGCCTGGAAGCTTTCCTGACATTTGTCTGTCCATTGGAACTTGACGCCCTTATGCAACAGGTTAGTCAGAGGCCTGGCAATCTTGGAGAAGTTCTCGACGAATCAACGGCAATAGCTGGCGAGGCCGAGAAAACTTTTGACTTGCTTGACATTCTTCGGAGGAGTCCAATCGAGAATAACCTGAACTCGTTCAGGGTTAACGGCAATACCATCCTTAGAGATGACATGTCCAAGATAGGTTACTTCAGGAAGCCAGAATTCACATTTAGAGAACTTGGCGTACAGCTGATGCTCTCGTAGCTTTTCTAGCACAAGACGAAGATGTTCAGCATGCTCTTCTTCGTTCTTTGAAAATACCAGGATATCATCCAGATAGACCACGACGAACTTGTTGAGGTAATCCATGAATATATAGTTCATCAGACGAGAGAAGGTGGCTGGGGCATTGGTTAAGCCGAAGGACATTACAGTGTACTCATATGAACCATAACGAGTCACAAAGGCGGTCTTTGGGATATCCTCTTCACGAACACGGATCTGGTGGTAACCCAACCTCAAGTCGAGTTTAGAGAACACTGATGATCCAGCCAGTTGATCATACAGATCATTGATCCGAGGAAGAGGATACTTGTTCTGAATGGTAGCTTGGTTAATAGGACGGTAGTCTTGGACCAGTCGGTTTGTCCCATCCTTCTTCTTGACAAAGAGAGAAGGTGCTCCCCAAGGAGAGAAACTTGGGCGAATGAAACCATTTTGAAGATATTTGTCGATTTCCTCCTTAAGCTCAAGGATTTCATGCGGCGGCATCTTGTAGGGTCGCTTGGCAATAGGAGTGGTGCCTGGTTTCAAGTCAATGACGAATTCGACAGCTCTAGCAGGGGGAATCCCTGGAAGTTCTTCAGGAAAGACGTCGAGGAAGTCACGCACGACGGGGATGTTTTCAATGCCCTCGAGTGGTGCAGAGTTCAATGCATTCAAGGCATAAAGCCTTGCCTCGGCATTTTGCACCAGGCGAGCGTGGTATGTAACTATTTCATCTGAAGGATGTAGCAGATGGACGGTCATAGTGGCGCAAACTATGGAAGCAGTATGCGCTTTCAACCAATCCATCCCCAGAATGAGGTCAATGATAGACGTCTTCAGGATAATGGGCGAGGCATAGAATTCCAGCCCTTCGATTTCCACGGGGACGTCGACGCCAACCATGGAGGTTTGACATTGTCCCACGGGGGTTTTTACCACTACCGAAGTGTTCATCTCCTCACATTTAACGTCGTGCTTGTATGCAAAATCTTCTGACATGAATGAATGCGATGCTCCTGTATCGAATAAAACAGATGCAGGTACTAAATTTACGAGGAGTGTACCCATCACAGTAGCAGGCTTGTCTTGAGCTTCGTTCAGATCAACGTGGTTGGCATGAACACGACCATAAGACTTAGCATTGTTGTTGCGGTTCTGGTTGTTTCCACGGCCAGCTGCAGGAAGGGCCAGTTGATTCTGATGGCAATCCCTAGCACGGTGACCTGGTTGGCCACACTTGTAGCACAGGCCATTATTGGGAGTGGGAGCAGGAGCTTGGGGTGGTGGAGCTGGAAGTCTTGGCTGCCTAGCAGAAGCAGTAGGCAGACGAGGTGCGGCATAGGACTGCCTTGGGGCAGGTGCATTCGGTTGGTACATGCTGTTGGGAATCCATATCCTGAGCTTCTGGGAGGACGGGCCCGAAGATGAGCCCGTGTCACGGCTGCGCCTGTGAGAGCTCTGGTATTCCTGCAGACCAGTTTCGACGTTGATGGCTTTTTTCACAAAGGTGGCGAAATCAGCAAAGTCATGCACTAGAAGTGCGAGCTTGATGTCAGCTTGAAGGCCGTCACGGAACTTCTCCTGTCTGCGTGCATCAGTAGCAATGTCCTCTTCAGCATAGCGGGACAAGTCCAGAAACTCTCGCTGATAAGCTTCAACAGTTTTGTTGCCTTGGATGAGGCTGCGGAACTCACGCTTCTTCCGGTCCATGACTCCCTGAGGAATGAAGCGGGCACGGAAAGCAGCTTGGAAGTCTGGCCAGGTGATGATTGTTCCAACTGGCAGAGTACGCCTATGGCTGTCCCACCACTGAGTTGCGGGTCCCTTCAGGAAGAAGGAAGCAAATGTGACATAGCTGGCAGGGGCTACATCAGCAGACTCCATCTCATAGGTGATGTCACGGAGCCAGTCATCAGCGTCCAGAGGCTGAGTTGAGCTGCGGTACACAGTTGGGTTCAGGCCCATGAAATCCTGCAGAGTTACTGTGTTTGGCTGCTGGTTCATATTGGGGCGAGGAAACTGAGCCATCATGTTCTCTATGAACTGGCGATTCATCTCAAGCTGTTGGATCATACCAGCCGTGTACTCAGGGGGTGGTGGGAAGTTGTCACCCCGACCACGACCACCTGGTCTAACCATCCTGCTAATATATAACAGGGGTAGTTTAGCATTTAAGAATATTTGCAAAGACAAGAATCATTCAAGACGAAACATGCATAATGAAAGCAGCATGATAGATACCACATAATAGTCGGCACATCTTACAAAAGAGATCATGCACAGGGTTCGACACACAGAGTTCAGTACATAGACTAAGACATCATAGGCGGCACGCAGGCTCGCGGCGAATGCATCTAACATAAGCAAGCAAGTCTACATCAGTCCCACACGACACTGCGGAGGTAGGTGTAGCCTGAAAGCTGGTAGTGTGGCAACGGGTACACCACGTCGGCAACCTAGGGTCCGCGGGTGCTCTGGTGCTGAACCCGACGCTCAGGCGGTAGAAGAGGACCAAGTGCGGGAGAGTAGCCTCCCACCTGTGGCCAACCAACACCCTGGGGCATCACGGTCCTGGCTGGGTAGATAGCAGAACGCGGCAGCTCCCCAGATCCGACAAAGGGGTGTAACATCGTCAAGGCACGGTAGAGGTGCTGACGAGTGGTGTACAACTCGTGGCGAAGAGCTCGGTTAGCTCAGTCCAGCCCATCAGCATGCAGAACCAGGTTCTGATGGTAGAAGGGCTCACGGGTAACAGTGGACTAGGCAGCAGTGTAGTAACCCTCCGCCCCAAAATCAGACGCGATAGCAATGTGCCTGAAGGGGGAGGTGTCCAACTCCCGGTACTCCCTACGAAGGCGCGTCAGAGCAGCATAGGCAACATCGCGAACTGCCATATCGATGGTCACTTCAACACCATAAGCGGTGTGCAGCACAGTAGTGGAGTCATACTCCTGAGAGTAGAGGTGGACGGTGGCACGGTACTGCTCCTGGTTAAAGTCCTGGTACTCCTCGGTGACGGTGTACTCGGGGTGCCAGCGATAACCCAGATAGGTCATCATCTCAGCTATCACGGCCGATGATCCCGAGGTGCCAATGGCCGCCGTGTGGCGCACGACCTGCCTCGTGGGTTCCATCTGAAAACAAAGATGTTTCAAAGGAGTCAAATGACAGTGTGGAAATTGTGCAAAACACTATACTAAGGAATAACTATGGCTTTTATCCAACTTTGGGGTGAATGTCGTCACGGGATCCTAGTGTCAGAGTTAGTAAATTCATTTTAACCCGAGTAGAAGAGAGTTCAGAGTCCCAGAGTAAAGGTCGAGGAGTAAAGGATCCTAGTACCACCCGATGGCGCGTGGGCCCGCAAGGCACACAACCAAGTTAGTAAAAGTTTTTTGTAATGTCTAGACTCGACTTCGGCCAAGGAGTGTGGAAGGGGGATTCCTACAGGCAGTCGGCTCTGATACCAACTTGTGACGCCCCCGATTCAATCTTACACTAATCATGCACGCAAATGTGTACGATCAAGATCAGGGACTCATGGGAAGATATCACAACACAACTCTACAAATAAAATAAGTCATACAAGCATCATAATACAAGCCAGGGGCCTCGAGGGCTCGAATACAAGAGCTCGATCATAGACGAGTCAGCAGAAGCAACAATATCTGAGTACAGACATAAGTTAAACAAGTTTGCCTTAATAAGGCTAGCACAAACTAGGATACAGATCAAACGAGGCGCAGGCCTCCTGCCTGGGATCCTCCTAACTACTCCTGGTCGTCGTCAGCGGGCTGCACGTAGTAGTAGGCACCTCCAGAGTAGTAGGAGTCATCGTCGACGGTGGCGTCTGGATCCTGGGCTCCAGCATCTGGTTGCGGCAACCGGGTAGAAGGGAAAGGGGGAAAAGGGGGAGAAAAGCAACCGTGAGTACTCATCCAAAGTACTCGCAAGCAAGGAGCTACACTACATATACATGGATATATGTGGAAAGGGCCATATCAGTGGACTGAACTGCAGAATGCCAGAATAAGAGGGGGATAGCTAGTCTTATCGAAGACTACGCTTCTGGTCGCCTCCGCCTTGCAGCAGGTAGAAGAGAGTAGACTGAAGTCCTCCAAGTAGCATCGTATAGCATAATCCTACCCGGCGATCCCCTCCTCGATGCCCTGTTAGAGAGTGATCACCGGGTTGTATCTGGCACTTGGAAGGGTGTGTTTTATTAAGTATCCGGTTCTAGTTGTCATAAGGTCAAGGTACAACTCCGGGTCGTCCTTTTACCGAGGGACATGGCTATTCGAATAGATTAACTTCCCTGCAGGGGTGCACCACATAACCCAACACGCTTGATCCCATTTGGCCGGACACACTTTCCTGGGTCATGCCCGGCCTCGGAAGATCAACACGTCGCAGCCCCACCTAGGCACAACAGAGCGGTCAGTATGCCGGTCTAAACCTATGCGCGCAGGGGTCTGGGCCCATCGCCCTGAGCACACCTGCACGTTGCGTACGCGGCCGGAAGCAGATCTAGCCCCCTTAATACAAGTGCGAGCTTACGATCCAATGCGGCGCGCGCCACTCAGTCGCTGATGTCAAGGAGTGCTTCGGCTGATACCACGACGCCGAGTGCCCATATCTTTCCCGCGTAGTTGGTTAGTGCGTATAGGCCAGTAGCCAGACTTAGATCAAATACCCAGATCTCGTTAAGCGTGTTAAGTATCCGCGAACGTCGACAGGGCCAGACCCACCTCTCTCCTAGGTGGTTGTAACCTGCCCGGTCGCTCCGCCTTAAAGAACCACTCGCGGGTACTCCTACGAGCCGACCCGTCTTTGGTATCCACATGTATCATGTATATAATATATACCCGTGACCACCTCCCGAGTGATCACGGCCCGATAGTATAGCACAGCAGACGGACAAGAATGTAGGGCCACTGATGGTAAACTAGCATCCTAAACTAAGCAAGTAGGATTGCAGGTAAAGGTATCAACAGTAGTATCAAAGACAGGCTATGCATCAGGATAGGAATAACGAAAGCAGTAACATGCTACACTACTCTAATGCAAGCAGTATAGAGGAGAGTAGGCGATATCTGGTGATCAAGGGGGGGCTTGCCTGGTTGCTCTGGCAAGAGAGAGGGGTCTCAACTCCGTAGTCGAATGGGGCAGCAGCAGCGTCGGTCTCGGTGTCTAGCGAGAGAAGAGGGGGAAGAAACAATAAATATTTAAGCAAACAGGTGCATAGCGGTGCATGGCATGACAAGTATCGGTGCTAGGGGTACCCTAACGCGGTATGAGGTGATACCGGTGAAGGGGGAAAACATCCGGGGAGGTATCCCCGGGGTTCCGTGTTTTCGGGCAGAGGAGCCGGAGGGGGAAAGTTGCGAGTTCGATAGGTTAGGGGGGTGTGGTGGACGAACGGGTTGCGTATCCGGAATCGTCTCGTCGTTCTGAGCAACTTTCATGTAGAAAGTATTTTCATCCGAGTTACGGATTAAAAGATATGATTTTCTAAAGATTTAAATCATTTTCTGATTTTAATTATTTATTTAATTCCAACATTATCTAAAACAGTGAATGATGACGTCAGCATGACATCAGAGTGATGTCAGCAGGTCAACTGGTCGGTTGACCAGTCAAACCAGACAGGTGGGTCCAGGGGGACCCACATGTCATTGTCAGGGACACTAAGAGGGGGTTTAAACTAACTAACTGGGTTAATTAGCAGGTGGGGCCTAATAGTCAGAGACTGATTAGCTAATTAAATTAATCAATGAAATAATTAGCATTTTATTTATTTGCAAAATATTTTAACTGGTGCCGGCCCACGTGTCAGTGGCAGTAGTTGCCACATCAGCAGTTGACTGGGTCAACCCAGTCAACTGGGACCCGCATGGCCCACCTGCAGTGGCACGGGGGGTGGCCCCAGGCCAACCACGTAGGCGGCGGCCGGCGTCTGGCCGCCGGCGATGTAAAACGCGGCGGGGCATCCGGGCCTCATCGGGATTCTGTTACACGGCGCCGTTCGGCGCGTCGTTTGGTCCAGTCGAACGGCCACTCGACGCCGCGTCGAGTGGGGGTGGTGGCATGGCCGGAGTTGGCCGGAATCGGCACCGGCGACGAGCAGAGGCGGTGGCGTCGTTCGGGACAGCATCGGGATCGCGCTAGGAAGCACCAAACCGCGCGCAACCACTTGCGTTCGAACCGCAGGGGCATCCCGCGTCGTTTGGCGGTGGCGCCGGACCAAATGGTTGTCGGAAACACGGCCGGCGACGGGTCTTGGCGGCAGCGTGCTCGGGACGTCGACGGAAACTACGCTAGGAGGCACGGGAAGGCTAGTGCGCGGGCGCGTTGGGCTCCTAGGAACCCCAGGAGTGCAACGGCGAGTACGGGCGTGCGTGACGGCTGTTGTGGCCACGGCGGCGAGGTACGCCGCGGTGACCAGAGCCTCGGCAATGGCGGCGGCTAGTTACCGCGCGAGCTAGGGGAGCAAGAGGGCGGAGGTGGGAGGCTGCTCACCTAGTGGCACGCACGCTGGCCCTTGGTGGCTTAGTAGCTGCAGAGGCGTCGACGGTGCTCGTCGGAGACGCGTCGGGGATCCGAGGAAGAAGACGAGGCCGGGGGAGCGTTCGTGGGCGTCCGGCGTCCTGCGTCCTGACGGGGAGGCGTAGTCGAGGGAGGCGGAGTGATCGGACATGTCGGAGCGGCTCGGGGGTCGTAGCGGCCGCGAGTTCTATGGCGGTGAGGCCATGGCGGTGCTCGGCTGGAGTGGGGAACGAGGGGGAATGGATCTGGAGGGTAGAGTGAGAGGCGCAGGAGCCGAGGCGAGAGTGGGGGGCGAGTGGGGAGGCGGGACCGAGGGGGGGATGCGGCGTGGCGACCTTATCCTCTCGTCGTCGCCGGCGAGAGGGTGCGGCGGGGACGGGCCCTGTTCCATCCCGGGTCGGGGGAATAGGGGAAGGGAGGCGGCAGGGAGCTGGGCCGGCTGGGCCGGCCAGGCTGGCCGCGGGCCAGGGGGCATAGGCGGTTGCCGTGCGGGTGGGATGGGCTGTCTGGCCCAGGGGGCTTCCCCCCTTTTTTTGTTATTGCAATTCCTTTCTTTTAGTTATTTTCCTTTTCTGTTTTATTTAGTTTTAGGGCATTTAGGCATTTTGTAAAAAAAATGTTTGCTTCACCATAATTACCAGTGCAATATTTGGCAACCCCCGAACATTTTTTCTTTGACTTTTGAAAACTTCGGGTGTTTGTCACAAATTCATATTTTGAATTTGCAATGATTTTGAACTACCACTTGATTAGCAACAGTAACACAGATGACATGGCATCATCAGAAGAGTTTTACTGTAGCCTAATTATCCGGGCGCTACAATCAGACCCTTCCCCTCTATGCTATACTCAATCCAATCTGTTCACAAATCCTTCATGTGCGTTCTATTTGAAACTCGTTCAAATTCTTCACTGTGTCCTTGTCAGCTGAAGAAATTGAGAACGGAACGTTAAAAATAATCTTATCCAAATTTGCGGTTTTGCCGCTCAAACCGTTCCGCATCCCATGATGCATTTGTTTATTCACCCATGATCTTACACGATCTCCACTACACAGTACGTGGGTGACACATGTCGTGAGAAGGAGAACGGGCAGGGGCACGTTCGTCCCAAATCTTCGGGCGAGCAGTTTTTCACCGTGGCTATAAATACCCCTATCCCCTTCCTCACTTCTTTTACTCCGCTCGATCTCACTCTCCCGCTCGAGCTTCCCAAACCCTAGCGCCGCCGCTACTCCATCGTCGCCGGTGAGGAAGAGCTTCACTGCCTCGACCTCGTCGCCGTCGTACTCGCGCCGACCACGGAAATCTTCACCTCCTCCGCCGCCGTAGACGTCTTCCTCCGCCAAGTTAGGGCGTGGAAGATCTGCATCGACGAACTTCACTGTTTCAACTCACAGTTTGTCGTGTTCTTCGTTCAAGGTAATTAAAAGTTACTTTTACTGCCCTCCTTGATTCGAAATTTTTCTACAAAATCTTCAAAGGTGTTTTATTCTTCAAATCCTCACACACAAAACACCTCACAAGTTATCTGTTCTTGACTCATTTCCCTAAGCATCATTTTCTTCAAGATTCCTCAATTGTGTGTATCTTCGATCTATACAACTCTGGAACCTAAGATAAAGCGCGCTTAGTGAAATTCTTCAAGACGCATCTCGTCAAATTCCTCAAACTTGTTCTTTTTAAAAAAACCTCTGAGAACGCATATGACCTCTTCAAATTCCTCGCAACTATACTCTGTTCTTAGGTACACATGTCCGCTTCTGAATCATTAGGTTCTCATCAACTTAACTCATTTGCAGCGTTTCTCGAAGAAAAGTTGCACACTTCTTCAGAGAATTCAATTGTTCAAATTCCTCAACTGAAGAAAATGGTTGAAGGTAAAAGGCCTCAGAAAGGAGGAAAGAAGCCTGAGGTTATGACTGCGTTTGAAATCCCTGAGGATATTTATAATGATTACTGCACGCCTGACGAAGCCAGTTTGGCAAAGAAGATAAAAATCAGCGCAAGGTGTGCATTCAGAGGATTGAACGGAGATGGGGACGTGAATGGAGGGAGTACAGATACGTCACTCCAAAGTACATGAAGAAATTCGCACTGAACCCTCCATGCCCAAGAGCCCCATTGGCACCTGGCCAAGTGGTTGATCCCACTAGCGTTAAACGCGGTGAGGATTTTCCTGAAGAATGGGCCAAGCGCCAAGCCAAATTGGCAAGACAAGCCAGAGAAGCAGTGAGGAAATTTAATGAAGACTCTGCTGCTGCTGCCACTGAGGCCTCTATCAAGCCGAGGAAATCGATGCTCAAGAAGCCCGCTCGCAAGCCAAGTGCTTCCCCAGCAATGCCCTCACGGCCAAGTGCCTCTGCTGCGCCCTCACGGCCAGAAACGTCAAAGTCTTCAAAGCAAATTCCTGAAGCTGCCCCTACTCCTCCAAAGTCCTCAGCTGTTCCGACAAAGTCCTCAGCACCTGTGCATCCTGCCACGTGTCAAAGGACTGCAGGCATCTCTATTGCCTCTGGTGTCTCAGCTAGTTCCTCAGCTGCACCAAGTTCCTTAGCTGGACCCTCTCTGCTGAAGAAAAAGGCTACTGCTGGACGCGGTACTCGCCCAAGTCCCAACAAGAAGCAGGTAGTCTTCACTGTACCGTCTGATGATGATGAAGCTGATGAAGAAGAACTTGCTGAAATCATCAGGGACCGCCAAGAAAGGGCTGCTAAAGCCAAAGGCACACCTGTGCCCCTACTGCTGGATCCTAGGGAGATCCTCGATTACATCAATATCTGGCATAAGGATCCCAACACACCTATGCCTGACTTCAAGCTGACTCCGGGCCAAAGTCACACTCACTTCATCCAAGAGGAGAAGTGGAAATATGATAGGGCCAGGCAGATCAAGAAATCGCAGTACAGGAAAGAGAAACTGCTGAGGAAAAATGTTCTCACAATGAAGCCTGAAGAACTCATCAAGATGCAGGCTGACATCAAAGCCCTCAGCGATGAATTTGATGCATACTATGCTGACTGGAAAGGAGCGAAAGTCAGGTTTGTACAACTGGCTAAGAAATTCACAAATGTTGCAGCCCCATCGCAACAAGGAATTCCTCAAGCTGAACCTTCAGCACAGCCCACTGAAGAACATGCCAGCACCGCTGATGACTTTCAGGCTGCTGAAGAAAATGCTAGTTCCAGGGCTGATGACTCCACTCCAGCTACTGACGAAACTGCCAGGGAATCCACTAGTGGTGCGCCTGAAGAAACTGAAGATATCAGGGCAACTGCATCAGTTGTGCCTAAGGAAAATCAACCAAATTCCTCAGCTCCACCTGCGCCTACACCAACTCCAATCCTTCCATCTGCATTGGATGTGAAGAAGACAAAGGCTGCAGAGCGAGCTGCAGTGAAGAAGAGGAAAGCATCACAAGCTTCAGAATCTTCAGTCCCAAAGAAGATGAAGCCCATGACCAGCTTGTTTGCCAATCCAATTGATGATGTTCCAATCTCATCTATGCCATCAAAGGACCTTGTTCCTTTTGGAGAAGACTATGTGATCCCAAGTGGATCTGATGAAGAAACTCAATCTGCTGCTTCCTCAGAGCGGATTGATGAAGAAATTGAAGTGGATTCAATCCCTTCAACCCCAATGATCTCATCACCAATGCCTCAGTTTGAGGCTGAAGAGGCTGGTGTTGAAGAAATTGATGATGAAGATGTGGATATTGGAAGCACAACTCCATTGATGAATGATGACTTTTGGGAAAGTCAGCATCCCAATTCTCCACTCTTCACTCCACTGCAGCAAATTCCTCACTCCCCTGCACCAACTGTTCCGATGGGCTCTGAAGAAACTCATCCCAATGCTTCTGTGAATGAAGAAATTCCAGCCACTAGTGTTGAAGAAACTACCACTGATACTGAAAAGGTGACTGCACCTGAGGAAGAACCTGAAATTCCTTAGCCTGAAGAACCTGAGATCATGATTCCTGAGGTTGTGATGCAACTCACTGACACTCCTCTACCCAAGCCAAAGGATCCGTTCTCAAGGAAACAAAAGTTCAAGGCTGAAGACTTCTTTGGCGAGCACATGTTCTTCACTGAATACAACCCTTATGACTCTGCTCGCATAAGGAAGAGGCGTTTCTGGACAGCTAGTCAAGCAAATTTCTATTCCTCAGTGCTTTTCAACAAGGACAAAGTCTTCGACCATGCACATATTCCTCATGTGGATATGGAGTCCATGCCGTGCTTCACGCCAGTCCTCAGTGTTCTTCACGACGCAGGGATGCTCTACTTCTGCACTGACATATGCGATTGGAATGAAGAACTCATTCTTCAGTTTTATGCAACGCTACACATCACTGGCAACTCTGAAGATGTGAATTCATGGGTTCTGTACTGGATGACCGAGAATACGCATTATAAGGCCCCAACATCTGAATTGCTTCGTGCCCTTCCTCTGAGTCCACCCACTGAAGATGCACGTTGTGTTTACAACGAACCTGAGCTTTCAAATCACTATATGCAAGTGCTGATGAAGCCTTTGAAGCCAGGGCAGGCCCCTCGAACCATATTCCTCGTCAAGGAATTGTTGTATGTGCCTAGGACTGTCTATCGCATCCTGACGAAGACAATGAGTCCCATCAAAGGCCACGACTCAAGTGATGAAGAAGTCGTTGGCATCATGAAGAATATGCTTTTCAACATCATTCATGGCGTTCCTGTCAACTTCCATGATTTCTTCATGAGGACTCTGGCCAACATTGCTATGTCACCATTTGAGCTGAAGCCTTATGCGCCTTGGATTATGAGATTCGTCAGGACAAGGTCTTCACTCAATTACAAAGCTGAAACTCTCAACCACTGCAGCTACTTGCCTCCTATTGAAGTCCTCAAAAGGACATTTTCCTCAGCTGAAGAAAAGGGCAAGGCTACTGCTGTGATCGATGAAGGCATTCGTCCATTGGATGGTCAATTTCGCAAGGCTGCATCTTATTCCACCAATGATGACTCTGCCACACATGACTCTGCTGCCAACACTGCCAAGCCAAATCCTCAAGCCACGGCACCCAGGGTGATGACTGATCATGAGTTACTCCTCAGTCTTCATCAGAAGGTTGATCGCAATCACAAATGGGTCAAGCGTCAGTTTGGTTCAATTCTTCACAACATGACTTCCACACACAATGCAGTGAAGAAAAACCACTACTACCTTCATGAAACCCTCAACCGCACCTGGGCTGTTCTATCTCAAGTCTACAGCGCTGATGATCTGAAGAAGATGGGTCTCAATGAAGAATTTGCCTGGTCTGCACCTCCTCCGAAGAAATACAAGAAGGTCCCAGTTCCTTCTTTGGTGGCCAGCTCCTATTCTTCATCGCGCGCCACTGATGAACATGAAGACTTGGACGACACTGCGGCAGACTTTTGGGGTTCGTCATCGTCTTCGCTTGGTGTGTCGAGCCCCTTTGTTATGTGAAGTAAGTTGGATAGCTCGTCCCTGTTATCCTTGAGGGGCGGCTTCTTCTCATTCTGTCGCGAGTTTTTGAATCCGGCATTGACTGCCATGCTCTTCGGATTGTTTTCCTTAGTCCGGCGCCGGTCCTTGTTGCATCGCGGTTTTCCGTTTCCATCCCTAGTTTCGGATGTAATTGGGTCGCTGGTGCTACATCTTGCCAACCAGCTGTCCTCTCCCGCGCAAAAGCGGGTCATGAGGCCTGTCAATGCGGCCATTGTTCTTGGCTTTTCTTGGCCGAGGTGTCTGGCGAGCCATTCGTCTCGGACGCTATGTTTAAAAGCTGCTAAGGCTTCGGCGTCCGGACAGTCGACTATCTGATTCTTTTTAGTAAGAAATCTATTCCAGAATTGCCGAGCTGACTCTCCGGGCTGTTGAGTTATGTGACTGAGATCGTCTGCATCCGGAGGGCAGACATAGGTCCCTTGAAAATTTGCTCGGAAAGCGTCCTCGAGCTCTTCCCAACTTCCGATTGTGTTTTCGGGAAGGCTTTTCAGCCAATGCCGGGCTGGCCCTTTAAACTTGAGGGGTAAATATTTTATGGCATGGAGGTCATATCCTCCGGCCATATGTATGTGGAGGATATAATCCTCGATCCAGACTCCAGGGTCTATTGTTCCGTCGTATGCCTCTATGTTTACGGGCTTGAATCCCGCTGGAAATTCATAATCCAGGACCTCATCGGTGAAACATAGGGGGTGTGCGGCACCCCTGTATTTGGGTGTGCCGTGGTGTTCGGAAACTGGTTTTGTTGCATTGCTTACGAGAGTTTGCTTTCTTGGCCCATAAATAGATCTGGCTGGGCCATCTTTTTGATGCGAATCCTTAAGTCGGTCGCATGCCGGCTTGTGTGTGGCGCCGCTTGCCACTCCGTGCTGGCCATGGGGTCGTTTATCCGACCGAGTGGCTTTCTTACTTTTTGACTGCGGGGGCTCTAAGGCCTCCTCGTCGAATTCGGGCAGTAGCTTTCACTTCGGATAGCTTTTGGTGCAGCGACTGCCTCCATATTTATCTGCGGTGTTTAGTACTTTGCTCCATCTGATTCTGAGTGCGTCTTCCGCAGTTTTGAGCTTCCGCTTCTGCTTTTTCAGGCTTCATGCAGTAGCAACGAGCCTTTTGTGGAGGTTCTTCTACTCCATGAGCTTATCCGATGTAAGGTCGTCCAGAATGCCGTTTACGCCGGGGATGGGTTGTTCGGTTTGTTTGCCCGAGTTGCCCTGTTCGGACGGTTGCTCTAAGGCATGCTTGTTGTCCGCCGGCTCATCCTGCCCTATGGATGGGTCTGTATGGCTGCTGTCTTTATCGAGGCGGGCCTTGGAGCGGCGTTTACGTTGCCTCTTTGATTGCTTTTCGAGAGAACGATCCCTCGTTGCATCCCTGTGTTCCTCGTCGTTGCTTCCTTTAGGTGTATCCACCATGTACACATCATGAGATGAGGTGGTTGTCCAATGCCCTACAGGCGTTGGTTCATGTGCGTCTCCTACATCGTCGTCCATACCGTCGATGTCTTCAGAGTCGAAATTGAGCACGTCGTTTAATTTATCGATAGTGGCTACCAAATGGGTGGTGGGTGGGCTTTGAATTTCTTCATTGTCCATATCCCAACCTTGCTGACCGTAATCCGGCCAGGGCTCTCCTGATAAAGAGAGAGACTTTAGTGACTTCAGGATATCGCCAAAGGGCGAGTACTGAAAGATGTCCGTGGCGGTGAACTCCATGATCGGTGCCCAATCGGATTCAATCGGCAGGGGCGCGGAGGGCTCGGAGTCCGGAGAGGAGTCCGGTCCCTCGGAGTCACGGGCCTTGCAGAGTGCGGGGCTGGTGTTCGGCTCGATCGCCGTTGGGATCGCAGCCCCCGAGGTGGCGTCCAACCACTCATCCTCGATCGGCGTAGTTGGTTCCGAATCGAGGGTCGGAACCGATGTGTGTGCGGCCTCCAGGGCACTGTTCGGCGGCAGAGCTAGATCATGCCCATCGTGACAGTGCGGCGCGGTCGGCTGTGGCTCGAATCCGTCGAAGATCAAGTCCCCACGGACATCAACTGTGTAGTTTAAACTTCCAAATCTGACCTGATGGCCAGGGGCGTAGCTTTCGATCTGCTCTAGATGGCCAAGCGAATTGGCCCGCAGTGCGAAGCCGCCGAAGACGAAGATCCGTCCGGGGAGAAAAGTCTCACCCTGGACTGCATCGCTATTGATGATCGGAGGAGCCATCGGGCCTAAAAGCGACGACACAGAGGAACTCTCAATGAAAGCATCAATGTCGGTGTCAAAACCGACGGATCTCGGGTAGGGGGTCCCGAACTGTGCGTCTAGGCGGATGGTAACAGGAGACAAGGGACACAAAGTTTTACCCAGGTTCAGGCCCTCTTGATGGAGGTAAAACCCTACGTCCTGCTTGATTAATATTGATGATATGGGTAGTACAAGAGTAGATCTACCACGAGATCAAGGAGGCTAAACCCTAGAAGCTAGCCTATGGTATGATTGTTATGTCTTGTTCTATGGACTAAAACCCTCCGGTTTATATAGACACCGGAGAGGGTTAGGGTTACACAGAGTCGGTTACAATGGTAGGAGATCTACATATCCGTATCGCCAAGCTTGCCTTCCACGCCAAAGAAAGTCCCTTCCGGACACGGGACGAAGTCTTCAATCTTGTATCTTCATAGTCTAGGAGTCCGGCTGAAGGTATAGTCCGGCTATCCGGACACCCCCTAATCCAGGACTCCCTCAGTCCCCAAGTAGGATTCCTCCTACTTGGGGTGCCCCATGGAAGCTCCCCTCCCCCTTCCACCTATATATACATGGGGAGGGGGAGCCTAGAACACACACCAACAATTTTTAGCGGTGTGTGGCGCTCTCCTCCACAGTTTACGCTTACGGTCATATTCTCATAGTGCTTAGGCGAACCCCTGTGCGGATCACTTCATCATCACCGTCACCATGCCGTCGTGCTGACGGAACTCATCTAGTTCCTCGACACTTTGCTGGATCAAGAGTTCGAGGGACGTCATCGAGCTGAACGTGTGCAGAACTTGGAGGTGTCGTACGTTCGGTGCTTGATCGGTCGGAGCGAGAAGAAGTTCGACTACATCAACCGTGTTGTCAAACGCTTTCGCTTTCGGTCTACGAAGGTACTTGGGCACACTCTCCCCCTCTCGTTGCTATGCATCTCGTAGACAGATCTTGCATGAGCGTAGGATTTTTCTTTGAAATTACATGCTACGTATCCCAACACCGTTTACATACTGTTGCTTGGTTCTCCTACTAGATTGATAACCTTGGTTTCATAACTGAGGGAAATACCTACTGTAGTTGTGATGCATCGTCCCTTCCTCTTTGTGGAAATACCGACGTAGTTCAGGCCGCATCAAAAAAAATCTGGCGCTGTTGTCGGGGAGACATCATCAACATCTATCAGGTTCCTAATCAAAAATCTTGTATCCTTGCAATTTAAATTATTTTCCATTTGCCTCTCGTTTTCATCTCCTCCACTTCACAAAAATTTGCTATTTTATTCGCCCTCTTTTTCGTTCGTCCTTTTCTTGTAAGATCTGTTTTTTTGTGCAATCTTGTTTGCCTAGTCACGATGTCTCAAGAAAATACCAAGCTGTGTGATTTTTCCAATACCAATAATAATGATTTTATTAGCACTCCGATTGCTCCTCCCGCCACTAGTGCGGAATCTTGTGATATCATTGCCGCTTTGTTGAATCTTGTTATGAAGGATCAGTTTTCCGGTACTCCTAATGTGGATGTCGTGTCCCATCTAAACACAATCGTGGAATTATGTGATATGCAAAAGAAAAAAATCTTGACAATGATATTGTGAAATTGAAATTATTTCCGTTTTCTTTGCGAGATCGTGCAAAAATTTGGTTTTCTTCTTTGCCTCGCAATAGTACAGATTACTAGGATAAGTGCAAAGATGCTTTTATTACTAAGTATTTTCCGCCCATGAAAATCATTTCCCTTAGGACACTAATCATGAATTTTAAGCAACGTGAGCATGAACATGTTGCGCAATCTTGGGAAAGAATGAAATTGATGCTAAGAAATTGTCCTGCTCATGGTTTAAATGTTTGAGTGATCACACAAAAAACTTATGCGGAATTGAATTTTATTTCTAGAAATCTTTTAGATTCTGTCGCAGGTGGTACTTTTATGGAAATTACTTTGGGTGAAGCTACTAAATTGCTTCATAATATTATGGCTAATTATTCACAATGGCATACCAAAAGAGCACCTACTAGTAAAAGGGTTGATCTGAATGAAGAAATTAGTACTTTGAGTGAAAAGTTGAGATGCTCTTACGAAAATGGTTGCTAAGAAAAGTGCTCCTATTGATCCTAATGATGCGCCTTTGTCTACTTTGATTGAGAAAAATAGTGATCCCATAGATGTGAATTCTGTCTCGTGAAACAATTTTAATAACAATGCTTATAGAGGTAATCTTAATCCTAGGCCTTTTCCTGGAAGTTCCTCTAATAATTATGGTAATTCCTATGGTAATTCTTCTTACAATAATAATAGGAACACCTCTGATCGTGATAATAATATTAAAGAATTTATCAATGCTCAAAAGGCCTTCAATACTATGATAGAGGAAAAATTGAATAAGATTGATGATATGTCAAGAAGCATTGATAGAATTTCTCACGACGTAGAAAATCTCAAGTTGAAAATTTTTGTACCTAAGGTTGCTGAATCAATTAGAGCTTTATATGTTTCTATGGATGAAAGTACGAAACTAACCGCTATGCTTAGAGCTAAAATATAATTTTTAGAAAGAGCGTTTTCTAGTGATTGTTTTCATAAAAATGATGAAGATCTTAAAATGATTGGTGTTTCTTCTATTGATCCTTGTTTCGTAAGATTAAAATTGATGATAAAGGGACTGAAGAAGAGTCACCTTTAGCTAGAAGTCTTCCCAATAATTCAGAGGGTGAAAATCTTGTTGAGAAAATTGATAAAAGTGGGTTTGGAGAGGTCAAAACTTTAACTAGTGATGCGCCCACTCTTTTGGATTACAAAGACTTTAATTATGATAATTGTTCTTTGATTGATTGCATTTCTTTGTTGAAATCCATGATAAATTCACCCCGTGCTTATGAGCAAAATAAAGCTTTCACTAAACATATCGTAGATGCTATGATGAAAGCTTTAGAAGAAAAGTTGGAATTAGAGATTTCAATTCCTAGAAAATTACATGATGAATGGGAACCTACTATCATTGTCAAGATTAAAAATTATGAGTGTTTTGCTTTATGTGATTTGGGTGCTGGTGTTTCCACAATTTCGAAATATTTATGTGATGTGTTTGGTCTTACCGATATTGAAGAGTATTATTTTAATTTACACTTGGCATATTCTACTATTAAAAAGCCTATGGGAAGAATTAATGATGTTCTTATTCTTCAAAATAGGAATTATGTGCCAATAGATTTTATTGTTCTTGATACTGATTGCAATCCCTCTTGTCCAATTATATTTGGTAGTCCGTTTTTATGCACCATAGGTGTCGTGATTGATATAAAAGAAGGGAATGTTAAATTTCAGTTCACACTAAGAAGGAGTATGGAACACTTCCCTAGAACAAGAATTAACCCACCATAGGAATCAATCATGAGGCATTCTATGGATCAAGAACTAAAGATGACAATACTTGAATCTACGCATTATGCCTAGCTAGGGGCATAAAACGATAGCGCTTGTTGGGAGGCAACACAATGAATAAATTTTATTTTTGCCTTTTTCTTTCTGTTCTTGAGTGCTTGAACAATTATGCTACTGTTATGATTATGTTCTTTATGTTTTAATTAGTGTTTGGGCCAAGCAAAGCCTTTGGGATCATGTTGGGTGATAGTTGATTTGATCTTGTTGAAAAATAGAAACTTTGTGCGCCAATAATAGAATTATTAAAAATCACAGAATCATGATAAAATTCATAATTTTTTACACAAGATTGATATACAAATTACTTATGTTGTCGTAATTTTTTAGAATTGTTGGAGTGACAAAACTATACGAACTTTTCAGATTACTACAGACTGTTCTTTTTTTGACACATTCTGTTTTCTTTGCGTTGTGTGCTTATTTGGATGAATCTATGGTTTGTATTTGAGGGTATAAGCCATGGTAAAGTTATAATACAGTAGGTATAATGCAAAAATAAAATATGAATGGGTTTGCAACAATACTTAGAGTGGTAAGTTGCTTTGTTATACTAACGGATCTCATGAAGGTTTTGTTGTGTTTTGTGATTGAAGTTTTCATGTTTTGGGTGAGATCACGATAGATGAAGGAATAAGGAGTAAGAAGAGCCTAAGCTTGGGGATGCCCCATGGCACCCCAAGTTATTATCCAAAGAGAAACAAGCAACTAAGCTTGGGGATGCCTCGAAAGGCATCCCCTCTTTCTTCTAACGACCATCGGTATTTTACTTGGAGCTATATTTTTATTCATCACATATCATGAGTTTTGCTTGGAGTATATTGTATTATATGAGTCTTTTCTTGTTTTGCTTTTTAGTTTGTGTCATATATCCTTGCTGGACACACCTATTTGAGAGAGCCAAAATTATGCTATGATTTATTAGAATTGCTCTATATGCTTCACTTAAACATTTTGAGCTATGGAATTGCTCTAGTGCTTCACCTATATCTTTTTGAGCACGGTGTGGTTTATTACTTTTGAAGAAATGCTCTCATGCTTCACTTAGATTTATTTGAGAGTTAGTAAAATTCTTGAAGAAATTCTCTCATGCTTCACTTATATTATTTTGAGAGAAGAATTTTTTATGCTCATGTTCTTCACTTAAATTTGTTGAAGCTTATCAAAACCAACATATGAAACTAGTCCCAAAGTGATAGATATTCAAGAGGGATATAGTAAAAACTTTCATGAAGATCATTGGACAAAATAAACTTGATTCTTTGTAATAGTTTTGAGATATGATAACAGTGATATGTGAGTCATGTTGGTGAGTAATTATGCTTTAGTAAGAATATTGGTGTTAAGGTTTGTGATTCCCTATGCAAGCACGAAAGTCAATAGTTATGCAATGAAATTACATCCTACTTATGCTGCATTATTCAGTGCTAGTTATGCTTAATGCTCGCTTACCTGATTTTTCGTCTCTTGGTTGGTTGCTTCTCAATCTATTTGCTAGCCTTCACTTGTACAAGGTAGAAATGCTACTTGTGCATCCAAAATCCTTAAACCCAGTTTTGCCATGTGAGTCCACCATACCTACCTATATGCAGTATTTCCGTGCCGTTCTAAGCAAATTTGTATGTGCCACCTCTAATTTTCAAAATAAATTTCCTTTTTGTGTGCTCGTACTGCTCATGAAGCGGGAGGGGTGGCTAATATTTTCCATGCTAGATGTGCTATTCTCAAGAGGAGTGTTTATTCACTTGTCATTGCACGAGAGTACAGCGGTAATAGGGATGTCGAGTCCCGAAATGAAAAAAAATACTTTATGTTGTCAAATAATAAATTCCTTGGAAAGTGTTGGTATGGAAGGCACCCATGGATACGGCTAGCCATGGATTGTGAAAGAATGGTGGAAAAAGGAATAAAATTTATTTTATATTTGGGAACCGCCTATGATATATCTAGCATGGAAAGTGTTGGGAATTACTCGTCATTTTCGTTGACGGGAAAAGTATGCCTCTCAAAGAAAATTATCTCTCAATTTTTGCTTTGAGCTCTGGCACCTCTACAAATTCCTACCTCCCTCTGTGAATGGCCTTTCTATTTACTTTATGCAATTTTTATTTTTATTTGATTCTCCATCTTCTCTTATAAAGCACCAACTAAGGGGCACTATCATCGTACTTGAGCGTTGAATGTAGCTAATATGTGAGTGTGTTTCATGAATGGATCAATGATTGAGCATGATGAGCTAGGGATAACTTTCTTTAGTGTTGATATTTTGAAAGACATGGTTGCTTGTTGATATGCTTGAGTATTGAAGTCTTCATGTCAAAACTAGACTATTGCTTTGAACCATATAGAAGTACAGATGTCCATGCTACAAAAGAAAATAATATGTGATGAACATGTTAGGCAGCATTCCACATCAAAAATTCTGTTTTTATCATTTACCTACTCGAGAACGAGCAAGAATTAATCTTGGGGATGTTGATACATCTCCAGCGTATCTATAATTTTTTATTGTTCCATGCTGTTATATTATCATTCTTGGATGTTTTACAATCATTTTATAGCAACTCTATATCATTGTTTGGGACTAACCTATTGACATAGTGCCTAGTGCCAGTTGCTATTTTTTGCTTGTTTTTTACTTCACAGAATATCAGTACCAAACGGAGTCCAAACACAGCAAAAAAATTTAGAGAATTTTTTTGGACCAAAAGGAACAACACGGGCCAAAGAAGTACCAGAGGGGTGCCCCGAGGGGAGCACAACCCACCTGGGCGCGCCTGGGGGCCCAGGCGCGCCCTAGTGGGTTGTGCCCACCTCAGTGGCCTCCTGTACCGCCTCTTGGCCCTATAAATACACAAATATTGCAGAAACCCTAGGGGAGTCAACAAAACACAATTCTAGCCACGGCAAGTTCCAGAACCACGAGATCCAATTTAGACACCAACACGGAGGGGTTCATCGTCCTCATTGGTGCCTCTTCGATGATGCATGAGTAGTTTGTTGTAGACCTATGGGTCCGTAGGTAGTAGCTAGATGGCTTCATCTCTCTCTTTTGATTCTCAATAGAATGGTCTCTTGGAGATCTATTTGATGTAACTCTTTTTGTGGTGTGTTTGTTGGGATCCGATGAACTTTGAGTTTATGATCAGATCTATTTATCCATGAAAGTTATTTGAGTTTTGATCTCTGATATGCATGATCATTTATAGCCTCATATTTCTTCCTCGAATCTTTGGTTTAGTTAGGCCAACCAGATCGATTTTTCTTGCCATGAGAAGAGGTGCTTTGTGATGGGTTAGATCATGTGGTGTTGTTTCCCATTGACAGAAGGGGTAGTGCTACCTCTTGAGCTTGTGTTAGTTTTTCCCTTGAAGAGGAAAGGGTGATGCAGCAAAGTAGAGTAAGTATTTCCCTCAGCTTTTGAGAACCAAGGTATCAATCCAGTAGGAGACAACGCAACAAGCCACCGAATACCTACACAAACAAACATCAACTTGCACCCAACGCGATAAAGGGGTTGTCAATCCCTTCACGGTTATTTGCATAGTGAGATCTGATATAGATGGATAAATGGTAAAGTAATATTTTTGGTTTATCTAACGGAATGTAAATGATTGCAAAGAAAGTAGATCGGAAACTAGAATTGTAGATCGAAATCTTATATGATGGAAAATAGACCCGGGGGCCATAGGTTTCACTAGAGGCTTCTCTCAAGATAAAAATTAGTATGGTGGGTGAACAAATTACTACCGAGCAATTGATAGAAAAGCGCAAAGTTATGATGATATCTAAGGCAATGATCATGAATAT
This sequence comes from Aegilops umbellulata, assembly GCA_032464435.1. Lineage (NCBI taxonomy): Eukaryota > Viridiplantae > Streptophyta > Magnoliopsida > Poales > Poaceae > Aegilops > Aegilops umbellulata. The sequence continues at coordinate 285,010,012 of CP136055.1, read as the reverse complement.
AGGCATCACGTCCGTGTCAAGTAGACCAAAATGATTATGCATCTACTACTATTACTCCACACATCGACCGCTATCCAGCATGCATCTAGAGTATTAAGTTCATAAAGAATGGAGTAACGCCTTAAGCAAGATGACATGATGTAGAGGAATTAACTCAAGCAATATGATGAATACCCCATCTTATTATACTTGATGGCAACAATACTATACGTGTCGGTTCCCCTTCTGTCACTAGGATCGGGCACCGCAAGATTGAACCCAAAGCTAAGCACTTCTCCCATTGCAAGAAAAACCAATCTAGTTGGCCAAACCAAATCAATAGTTCGAAGAGACTTGCAAAGATATCAAATCATGCATATAAGAATTCAGAGAAGATTCAAATAATATTCATAGATAAGCTGATCATAAATCCACAATTCATCGGATCTCGGCAAACACACCGCAAAAGAGTATTACATCGAATAGATCTCCAAGAATATCAAGGAGAACTTTGTATTGAGAATCAAAGAGAGAGAAGAAGCTATCTAGCTACTAGCTACGGACCCGTAGGTCTGTGGTAAACTACTCACGCTACATCGGAGAGGCAATGGTGTTGATGTAGAATCCCTCCGTGATCGAATCCCCCTTCGGCAGGACGCCGGAAAAGGCCCCTAGATGGGATCTCACGGGTACAGAAGGTTGCGGTGGTGGAAAAGTGGTTTCGTGGCTCCCTTGAAAGTTTTTGGGGTATTTGAGAATATATAGGAGGAAGATCTAGGTCAGGGGGTCACCGAGGGACCCACAAGGTTGGGGGGTGCGCCCTACCCCCTGGGCGCGCCCTCCACTCTTGTGGCCGCCTCATGGCTCTTGTGACTTGCACTCCAAGTCTCCTGGGTGTCTTCTGGTCCAAGAAAAATTATCGCAAAAGTTTTATTCCGTTTGGACTCTGTTTGGTATTCCTTTTCCGCGAAACTCTAAAACAGGGGAAAAAATAGGAACTAGCACTGGGCTCTAGGTTAATAGGTTAGTCCCCAAAATCATATAAAATAGCATATTAATGCATATAAAACATCCAAGCTAGATAATATAATAGCATGGAACACTGAAAAATTATAGATACATTGGAGATGTGTCACGCGTCCCCAAGCTTAATTCCTGCTCGCCCTCAAGTAGGTAAATGATAAAAACAGAATTTTTGATGTGGAATGCTACCTAACATGTTTATCCATGTAATTCTATTTATTGTGGCATGAATGTTCATATCCGAAAGATTCAACACAAAAGTTTAATATTAACATAAAAACAATATTACTTCCATCATACTAACAAAATAATTATGTCTTCTCAAAATAACATGGCCAAAGAAAGCTTATCCCTACAAAATCATATAGTTTGGCTATGCTTCATCTTCATCACATAAAATATTCAAATCATGGACAACCCCGATGACGAGCCAAGCAATTGTTTCATACTTTTGATGTTCTCAAACTTTTTCAACTTTCACGCAATACATGAGCGTGAGCCATGGACATAGCACTATAGGTGGAATAGACGGTGGTTGTGGAGCAGACAAAAAGAAGGAGATAGTCTCACATCAATTAGGCGTATCAACGGGCTATGGAGATGCCCATTAATAGATATCAATGTGAGTGAGTAGGGATTGCCATGCAACAGATGCACTAGAGCTATAAGTTTATGAAAGCTCAAAAAAGAAAACTAAGTGGGTGTGCATCCAACTTGCTTGCTCAAGAAGACCTAGGGCATTTTGAGGAAGCCCATCATTGGAATATACAAGCCAAGTTCTATAATGAAAATACCACTAGTATATGAAAGTGATATCATAGGAGACTCTCTATCATGAAGATCGTGGTGCTACTTTGAAGCACAAGTGTGGTAAGAGGATAGTAGAATTGCCCCTTCTCTCTTTTCTCTCATTTTTTATTGGGCCTTCTCTCATTTTTTTGGCCTCTTTTTTTCGTCCGGAGTCTCATCCCGACTTGTGGGGGAATCATAGTCTCCATCATCCTTTCCTCACATGGGACAATGCTCTAATAATGAAGATCATCACACTTTTATTTACTTACAACTCAAAAATTACAACTCGATACTTAGAAAAAAAATATGACTCTATATGAATGCTCCGGCGGTGTACCGGGATGTGCAATGAATCAATAGCGACATGTATAAAAAATGATGAACGGTGGCTTTGCCACAAATACGATGTCAACTACATGATCATGCAAAGCAATATGACAATGATGAAGCGTGTCATAATAAACGGAACGGTGGAAAGTTGCATGGCAATATATATCGGAATGACTATGGAAATGCCATAATAGGTAGATATGGTGGCTATTTTGGGGAAGGTATATGGTCGGTTTATGGTATCGGCGGAAGTTGCGTGGTACTAGAGAGGCTAGCAATGGCGAAAGGGTGAGAGTGCGTATAATCCATGGACTCAACATTAGTCATAAATAACTCACATAATTATTGCAACAATCTATTAGTCATCAAAATAAAGTACTACACACATGCTCCTAGGGGGATAGATTGGTAGGAAAAGACCATCGCCCGTCATCGATCGCCAGTCATAAGGAAGACAATCAATAAATAAATCATGCTCCGACTTCATCACATAACGGTTCACCATACGTGCATGCTACGAGACTCACAAACTTTAACACAAGTATTTCTAAAATTCACAACTACTTACTAGCATGACTCTAATATCACCATATTCATATCTCAAAACAAATAAGGAATCAAACTTCTCATAGTATTCAATGCACTTTATATGAAAGTTTTCATTATACCCCTCTTGGATGCCTATCATATTAGGACTAATTTTATAACCAAAGCAAATTACCATGCTGTTCTAAGGAATCTCAAAATAATATAAGTGAAGTACGGTAGTTCATCAATTTCTATAAAATAAAACCACCGCCATGCTCTAAAAATATATAAATGAAGCACTAGAGCAAATTTGCCTAGCTCAAAAGATATAAGTGAAGCACATAGAGCATTCTAATAAATCACGATTCATGCGTGTCTCTCTCGAAAGTTGTGTACAGCAAGGATGATTGTGGAAAACTAAAAAGCAAAGACTCAAATCATACAAGACGCTCCAAGCAAAACACATATCATGTGGTGAATAAAAATATAGCCTTAAGTAAAGTTACCGATAGACAAAGACGAAAGATGGGATGCCTTCCCGGGGCATCCCCAAGCTTAGGATCTTTGGCCTCCTTGAATATTACCTTGGGGTTCCTTGGGCATCCCCTAGCTTAGGCTCTGGCCACTCCTTATTCCATAGTCCATCAAATCCTTACCCAAAACTTGAAAACTTCACAACACAAAACTCCAACAGAAAATCTCGTAAGCTCCGTTAGTATAAGAAAATAAACCACCACTTTTGGTACTATTGTGAACTCATCATTTATTTATATTGGTGGAATATCTACTATATTATAACTTTTCCGTGGTCCATACCCCCGATACTAGCCATAGATTCATCAAAATAAGCAAACAACACGCGAAAAACAGAATATGTTAAAAACAGAACAGTCTGTAGCAATCTGGATATATTGAATACTTCTGTAACTCCAAAATCCCGAGAAATTAGGAAGTCCTAGGCAAATGTTCTATTAATCTTCTGTAAAAAGAATCGAGTAAAAAGCACTCTTCATCTAAAAATGAGAATTGTTTTCGTGAGCGCAAATATTTCTGTTTTTCAGCAAGATCAAATCAACTATTACCGTAAGCTATCCCAAAGGTCTTACTTGATACAAACACTAATTAAAACATAAAACCTCTTCTAACCAGTGGATAGATGAAATATTTATTGCAAAACAGGACCTAAAAAGCAAGAACAAAAATAAGATTGGGTTGCCTCCCAACAAGCGCTATTGTTTAACGCCCTTAGCTAGGCATAAAACATGAATAGATCCAAGTGTAATCGCAATAATGATAAGGAAAATCTCGAAAACTATCTCATACTTCCTTCGTTCAGCAGCAAGTTTTCTTTGAGATAAGAAAAACTAATCAAAAGGGCTAAATTTAATGGGATAAGAATCCCCAAGATCGATCTCGAGAGGAATTGGTTCCTCCTTCGACCCTTCATATTGTATGACCAACTCATCATTATAAGCATTATTTTGGCAAAAAGTCATGAGATTGTGTCCAAGAGAGAAACCCAATCCGTTGTGTTGAATAGCAAAATCATCATTAAGTTCAGAAATCTTATTGACTAAAACTTCGGTAGGAACCCTCTTTCTTAAATTTTCATTATAAGCAACATGATCTAAAGACCATAAACGCATTATATCCTCTTGATTAAAGAGAATTCCCTCTATGGGAGGATGACCACCATCTAGTTTATAATGAGAAAAAATTTCACTAGCTTCTTTCATAATAAATCTAAGCTCATGAGCTAGGAATATAGTGGCGGCACGCTTAATAGAAGAATGCTCAATATTAGAAAACTCTAGAAAAATCCTTTGTATGGATGGATGCATGTGAACAAATTGTCTTTGAAGTTCAACAACAAGCAAAGATATAACATCCGCAAGGCTACTAGTTTTATGGAGGATAGATCCAACCATAGTGGGGAGTGCACCAGCACAAGTAAAGAAATCTTGAATAACCCCCTTTCCAACAATATTTCCGCTACCTATGCGGAATTTCTTAGCGTGCAAGATAGTAGTTTCTTCATGTGGATAAGAATTAGCAAAAGCATCAAAGTTTTGTTGGGGAACGCAGTATTTCAAATTTTTTACCTACGATCACACAAGATCTATCTAGGAGATGCATATCAACGAGAAGGGAGAGTGTGTCCACGTACCATCATAGACCGAAAGCGGAAGCGTTTAGTAACGCGGGTGATGTAGTCGAACATCTTCGCGATCCAACCGATCCAAGTACCAAACGTACGGCACCTCCGTGTTCAGCACACGTTCAGAACGATGACGTTCCTCGAGCTCTAGATCCAGTTGAGGCCTTGGGAGAGTTCCGTCAGCATGACAGCGTGGCGACGATGATGATGAAGTTACCGGCGCAGGGCTTCGCCTAAGCACTACGACGATAGAACCGAGGTGTGTAACTGTGGAAGGGGCATCACACACGGCAAAGAGAAGACTTGGTGTGCCTTTGGGGTGCCCCCTCCCAATTATATAAAGGAGGGGGAAGAGGAGGACGACCCTAGAGGGGGCGAGCCAAGGGGGGAGTCCTACTTGGACTCTTGGTCCAAGTAGGTCCCCCCCTTTCCTATTTGAACTAGGAGAAGGAGGGAAGGAGGAAAGGAGAGAAGGAAGGAGGGGGGCAGCGCCCCCACCCCTTGTTCAATTCGGATGTGAAAGGGGGAGGGCACCTCCTGGCTGGCCCTCTCTCTTCTCCACTAAGGCCCATGGTGGCCCATTAACGTCCCACGGGGGGTTCCGGTAACCCCCGGTACTCTGAAACAACCCGAACCATTCTGGTGTCCGAATGTAACCTTCCAATATATGAATCTTTACCTCTCGACCATTTAGATACTCCTCGTCATGTCCGTGATCTCATATGGGACCCCGAACAAACTTTGGTTCATCAAATTACATAACTCATAATACAAATTGTCATTGAACGCTAAGCGTGCGGACCCTACGGGTTCGAGAACTATGTAGAAATGACCAAGACACATCTCCGGTCAATAACCAATAGCGGAACCTAGATGTTCATATTGGGTCATATTCTACGAAGATCTTTATCGGTCAAACCGCATAACAACATACATTGTTCCCTTTGTCATCGGTATGTTACTTGCCTGAGATTCGATCGTGGTATCATCATACCTAGTTCAATCTCATTACCGGCAAGTCTCTTTACTCGTTTCATAATGCAACATCTCGTGACTAACTCATTAGTCACATTTCTTGCAAGGCTCATAGTGATGTGCATTACCGAGAGGGCCCAGAGATACCTCTTCGATACTCGGTGTGACAAATCCTAATCTCAATCTATGCCAACTCCACAAACACCATCAGAAACACATGTAGAGCATCTTTATAATCACCCAGTTACGTTGTGACATTTGATAGCACACAAGGTGTTCCTCTGGTATTCGGGAGTTGCACAATCTCATAGTCAGAGGAACATGTATAAGTCATGTAGAAAGCAATAGCAATAAAACTAAACGATCATAATGCTAAGCTAATGGATGGGTCTTGTCCATCACATTATTCTCTAATGATGTGATCCCGTTCATCAAATGACAACACATGTCTATGGTTAGGAAACCTAACCATCTTTGATTAGTGACCTAGTCAAGTAGAGGCATACTAGGGACACTCTGTTTGTCTATGTATTCACACATGTACTAAGTTTTCGGTTATTATAATTCTAGCATGAATAATAAACATTTATCTTGATATAAGGAAATATAAATAACAACTTTATTATTACCTCTAGGGCATATTTCCTTTAGTCTCCCACTTGCACTAGAGTCAATAATCTAGATTACATAGTAATGATTCTAACACCCATGGAGTCTTAGTGTTGATCATGTTTTGCTCGTGAGACAGGCTTAGTCAATGGGTCTGCAACATTCAGATCCGTATGTATCTTTCAAATCTCTATGTCTCCCTCCTTGACTTGATCGCGGATGGAATTGAAGTGTCTCTTGATGTGCTTGGTTCTCTTGTGAAATCTGGTTTCCTTTGCCAAGGCAATTGCACCAGTATTGTCATAAAAGATCTTCATTGGACCTGATGCACTAGGTATGACACCTAGATCGGATATGAACTCCTTCATCCAAACTCCTTCATTTGCTGCTTCTGAAGCAGTTATGTACTCCGCTTCACACGTATATCCCTCCACGACGCTCTACTTCGGAAGCAGCAAATGAAGGATTCTAGATGAAGGAGTTCATATCCGATCTAGGTGTAATACCTAGTACATCGGGTCCAATGAAAATCTTTTGTGACAATACTGGAGCAATTACCTTGGCAAAGGAATCCAGATTTCACAAGAGAACCAAACACATCAAGAGACACTTAAATTCCATCCGCGATCAAGTCAAGGAAGGAGAGATAGAGATTTGCAAAGTACATACGGATCTGAATGTTGCAGACCCGTTGACTAAGCCTCTCTCATGAGAAAAACATGATCAACACCACTCCATCGGTGTTAGAATCATTAGTATGTAATCTAGATTATTGACTCTAGTGCAAGTGGGAGACTGAAGGAAATATTCCCTAGAGGCAATAATAAAGTTCTTATTTATATTTCCTTATGTCATGATGAATGTTTATTATTCATGCTAGAATTTTATTAACCGAAAACTTAGTGCATGTGTGAATACATAGACAAATAGAGTGTCCCTAGTATGCCTCTACTTGACTAGCTCGTTAATCAAAGATGGTTAAGTTTCTTAACCATAGACATGTATTGTCATTTGACGAATGGGATCACATCATTAGAGAATGATGTGATGGACAAGACCGATCCGTTAGCTTAGCATAATGATCGTTAAGTTTTATTGCTATTGCTTTCTTCATGACTTATACATATTCCTCTGGCTATGAGATTGTGCAACTCCCGAATACCGGAGGAACACTTTGTGTGCTGTCCAAAATCACAACGTAAATGGGTGATTATAAAGATGCTCTACAGGTGTCTCCGAAGGTATTTGTTGGGTTGGCATAGATCAAGATTAGGATTTGTCACTCCGAGTGTCGGAGAGGTATCCCTCGGCCCTCTCGGTAATGCACATCACTATAAGCCTTGAAAGCAATGTGACTAATGAGTTAGTTACGGGATGATGCACTACAAAACGAGTAAAGAGACTTGCCTGTAATGAGATTGAACTATGTATGATGATACCGACGATAGAATCTCGGGCAAGTAACTACCGATGACAAAGGGAATAACATATATTGTTATTGCGGTTTGACCGATAAAGATCTTCGTAGAATATGTAGGAACCAATATGATCATCCAGGTTCCGCTATTGGTTATTGACTGAAGGTGTGTCTCGGTCATGTCTATATAGTTCTCAAACCCGTAGGGTCCGCACGCTTAACTTTCGATGACGATTTGTATTATGAGTTATGTGTTTTGGTGACCGAAATTTGTTCAGAGTCCCGGATGAGATCACGGACATGACGAGGAGTCGCAAAATGGTCGAGAGGTAAAGTTTGATATATTGGAAGGTTATCTACGGACACCGGAATGGTTCCGAAGAGGTTCGGGGATTTATCCGAGTACAGGGAGGCTATCGGAACCCCCCGGGAAAATTAATGGGCCTCATGGGCCATAGTGGAGAGGAGGAGGCAGGTCACGGGAGGTGGAGCCCCCCAAGCCAATCCGAATTGGACAAGGGGTGGGGGGTGCGGCCCCCCTTTTCCTTCTCCCTCTCCAACTCTTTCCCCTTTCCTCTCTCCATTGGAAGGAAGGGGGGAGCCAACTAGGACTAGGAGTCCTAGTGGGACTCCCCCACTTGGCGCGCCCCTAGGGCCGGCCGGCCTCCCCTCTCCTCCTTTATATACAGGGGCGGGGGGACGCCCCAAAGGCACATCAATTGTTCTCTTAGCCGTGTGCGGTGCCCCCCTCCACAGTTTACTCCTCTGGTCATAGCGTCGTAGTGCTTAAGCGAAGCCCTGCACGGATCACATCACCATCACCGTCACCACGCCGTCGTACTGACAGAACTTTCCCTCGACCCTCTGCTGGATCAAGAGTTTGAGAGACGTCATCGAGATGAACGTGTGCTGAACACGGAGGTGTCATACGTTCGGTACTAAGATCGGTTGGATCGTGAAGACGTTCGACTACATCAACCGCGTTATCCTAACGCTTCCGGTTTCGGTCTACAAGGGTACATGGACACACTCTTCCCTTCTTGTTGCTATGCTTCTCCTAGATAGATCTTGCGTGAGCATAGGATTTTTTTTGAAATTGCATGCTACGTTCCCCAACAGTGGCATCCGAGCCAGGTCTATGCATAGATGATATGCACGAGTAGAACATAATGAGTTGTGGGCGATAATAGTCATACTGCTTACCACCAACATCTTATTTTGATTCAGCGGTATGGTTGCATGAAGCGGCCCGGACCAACATTACATGACCACGTTCATGAGACGGGTTCTACAGACGTGCTTTGCACACAGGTGGCTGGCAGGTGTCTGTTTCTCCAACTTTAGTTGAATCGAATTTGAGTATGGCTGGTCCTTGTTAAAGGTTAAAACAACACACTTGACGAAAAAACGTTGTGGTTTTGATGCATAGGTAAGAACGGTTCTTTCTAGAAGCCCATAGCAGCCACATAAAACTTGCAACAGCAAGGTAGAGGATGTCTGACTTGTTTTTGCAGAGCATGTTGTGATGTGATATGGTCAAGACGTGATGAGATATAAATTGTTGTATGAGATGATCATGTTTTGTAAAAGTTATCGGCAACTGGCAAGAGCCTTATGGTTGTCGCTTTATTGTATGAAATGCAATCGCCATGTAACTGCTTTACTTTATCACTAAGCGGTAGCGATAGTCGTAGAAGCAATAGTTTGCGAGACGACAATGACGCTATGATGGAGATCAAGGTGTCAAGCCAGTGAAGATGGAGGTCATGACGGTGCTTTGGAGATGGAGATCAAAGGCACAGGATGATGATGGCCATATCATGTCACATATTTTGATTGCATGTGATGTTTATCTTTTTATGCATCTTATTTTGCTTAGTACAGCGGTAGCATTATATGATGACCCCTCACTAAATTTCAAGGTACAAGTGTTCTCCTCGAGTATGCACCGTTGCTACAGTTCGTCGTGCCGAGACACCACATGATGATTGGGTGTGATAAGCTCCACGTTCACATACAACGGGTGCAAGCCATTTTTGCACGTGCAGCATACTCGGGTTAAACTTGACGGGCCTAGCATATGTAGATATGGCCTCGGAACACTGAGACCGAAAGGTCGAACGTGAATCATATAGTAGATATGATAAACATAGTGATGTTCACCATTGAAAACTACTCCATCTCACGTGATGATCGGACATGGTTTAGTTGATATGGATCACGTGATCATTTAGATGACTAGAGGGATGTCTATCTAAGTGGGAGTTATTAAGTAATATGATTAATTGAACTTTAATTTATCATGAACTTAGTCCTGATAGTTTTTTCATAGCTATATTGTTGTAGATAATTGGCTCGTGCTACCGTTCCCTTAAATTTTAATGCGCTCCTAGAGAAAGCTAAGTTGAAATGTGATGGTAGCAACTACACGGACTGGGTCCGTAACTTGAGGATTATCCTCATTGCTGCACAGAAGAATTACGTCATGGAAGAACCACTAGGTGCAGGGCCCACTGTAGGAGCAACTCCAGACATTATGAACGTATGGCAGACTAAAGCTGATGACTACTCGATAGTTCAGTGTGCCATGCTTTACGGCTTAGAATCGGGACTTCAAATATGAGATGTTCCAGGAGTTGAAGTTAATATTTAAAGCAAATGCCTGAGTTGAGAGATATGAAGTCTCCAACAAGTTCTATAGCTGCAAGATGGAGGAGAATAGTTCTGTCAGTGAACACATGCTTAGAATGTCTGGGTACCATAACCACTTGACTCAGCTAGGAGTTAATCTTCCTGGTGGTAGTGTGATTGACAGAGTTCTTCAATCACTGCCACCAAGCTATAAAGGTTCATGATGAATTATAATATGCAAGGGATGGAAAAGAAAATTCTTGAGCTCTTCGCGATGCTAAAGGCTGCGAAGGTAGAAATCAAGAAGGAGCATCAAGTGTTCATGGTTAAAAAGACCACTAGTTTCAAGAAAAAGGGCAAAGGGAAGAAAGGGAACTTCAAGAAGAATAGCAAGCAAGTTGCTGCTCAAGGGAAGAAGCCCAAGTCTAGACCAAAGCCTGAAACTGAGTGCTTCTACTTCAAAGGGACTGCCCCAAGTATTTGGCGGATAAGAAGGATGGCAAAGTGAAGGTATATTTGATATACATGTTATTGATGTGTACCTCGTAGTAGCGCCTGGGTATTTGATACTGGTTCTGTTGCTCATATTTTCAACTCGGAACAGGGGCTACAGATTAAACAAAGATTGGCTAAGGACGAGGTGACGATGCGCGTCGGAAATGGTTCCAAGGTTGATGTGATCGCCGCCAGCACGGTACCTCTACATCTACCGGCGGGATTAGTTTTAGACCTGAATAATTGTTATTTGGTGAAAGTGTTGAGCATGAACATTATATCTGGATCTTGTTTGATGCGAGACGGTTATTCATTTAAATCAGAGAATAATGGTTCCTCTTTTTATATGAGTAATATCTTTTATGGTCATGCACCCTTGATGAGTGGTCTATTTTTTTGAATCTTGGTCATAGTGATACACATATTCATAATATTGAAGCCAAAAGATGCAAAGTTAATAATGATAGTGCAACTTATTTGTGGCACTGCCGTTTAGGTCATATTGGTGTAAAGCGCATGAAGAAACTCCATGCTGATGGGATTTTGGAATCACTTGATTATGAATCACTTGATGCTTGCGAACCATGCCTCATGGGCAAGTTGACTAAGACTCCGTTCTCCGGAACAATGGAGCGAGCCATTGACTTAGTGGAAATAATACATACTGATGTATGCGGTCCGATGAGTGTTGAGGCTCGCGGCGGGTATCGTTATTTTCTGACCTTCAAAGATGATTTGAGCAGATATGGTATATCTACTTAATGAAACATAAGTCTAATATATTTGAAAAATTCAAAGGATTTCAGAGTGAAGTGGAAAATCATCATAACAAGAAAATAAAGTTTCTACGATCTGATCGGGGAGGTGAATATTTGAGTTATGAGTTTGGTATTCATTTGAAACAATGTGGAATAGTTTCGCAACTCATGCCACCTCGAACACCACAGCGTAATGGTGTGTCCGAACGTCGTAACCGTACTTTATTAGATATGGTGTGATCTATGATGTCTCTTACCGATTTACCGCTAACATTTTGGGGTTATGCTTTAGAGACGGCTGCATTCACGTTAAATAGGGCATCATCTAAATCTGTTGAGACGACACCATATGAACTGTGGTTTAGCAAGAAACCTAAGCTGTCATTCCTTAAAGTTTGGGGCTGCGATGCTTATGTGAAAAAGCTTAACCTGATAAGCTCGAACACAAATCGGAGAAATGTGTCTTCATAGGATACCCAAAGGAAACTATTGGGTACACCTTCTATCACAGATCCGAAGGCAAGATATTTGTTGCTAAGAATGGATCCTTTCTAGAGAAGGAGTTTCTCTCGAAAGAAGTGAGTGGGAGGAAAGTAGAACTTGATGAGGTAATTGTACCTTCTCCCGAATTGGAAAGTAGTTCATCACAAAAATCAGTTCTAGTGATTCCTACACCAATTAGTGACGAAGCTAATGATGATGATCATGAAACTTCAGATCAACTTACTACCGAACCTCGTAGGTCAACCAGAGTACGGTCCGCACCTGTGTGGTATGGTAATCCTGTTTTGGAAGTCATGTTACTAGACCATGATGAACCTACGAACTATGAGGAAGCAATGATGAGTCCAGATTCCGTGAAATGGCTTGAGGCCATGAAATTTGAGATGGGATCCATGTATGAGAACAAAGTGTGGACTTTGGTTGACTTGCTCGATGATCGGCAAGCCATAGAAAATAAATGTATCTTCAAGAAGAAGACTGACGCTGACGGTAATGTTACTGTCTACAAAGCTCGACTTGTTGCGAAAGGTTTTCGACAAGTTCAGGGAGTTGACTACGATGAGACCTTCTCACCCGTAGCGATGCTTAAGTCTGTCCGAATCATGTTAGCAATTGCCGCATTTTATGATTATGAAATTTGGCAAATGGATGTCAAAACTGCATTCCTTAATGGATTTCTTAAACAAGAGTTGTATGTGATGCAACCAGAAGGTTTTGTCGATCCTAAATGTGATAACAAAGTGTGCAAGCTCCAGCGATCCATTTATGGACTGGTGCAAGCCTCTTGGAGTTGGAATATACGCTTTGATAGTGTGATCAAAGCATATGGTTTTATACAGACTTTTGGAGAAGCCTGTATTTACAAGAAAGTGAGTGGGAGCTCTGTAGCATTTCTGATATTATATGTAGATGACATATTGTTGATCGGAAATGATACTGAATTTCTGAATAGCATAAAAGGATACTTGAATAAGAATTTTTCAATGAAAGACCTTGGTGAAGCTGCTTATATATTGGGCATCAAGATTTATAGAGATAGATTAAGACACTTAATTGGACTTTCACAAAGCACATACCTTGATAAAGTTTTGAAGAAGTTCAAAATGGGCCAATCAAAGAAAGGGTTCTTGCCTGTGTTAGAGGGTGTGAAGTTGAGTCAGACTCAATGCCCGACCACTACAGAAGATAGAGAGATAATGAAAGTCATTCTCTATGCCTCAGCCATAGGTTCTATCATATATGCAATGTTGTGTACCAGACCTGATGTGTGCCTTGCTATAAGTTTAGCAGGGAGTTACCAAAGTAATCCAGGGGTGGATCACTGGATAGCAGTCAAGAACATCCAATACCTAAAAAGGACTAAGGATATGTTTCTCATTTATGGAGGTGACAAAGAGCTTGTCATAAATGGTTACGTCGATGCAAGCTTTGACACTGATCCGGATGACTCTAAGTCGCAAACCGGATACGTATTTATATTGAATGGTGGAGCTGTAAGTTGGTGCAGTTCCAAGCAGAGCTTCGCGGCGGGATCTACGTGTGAAGCAGAGTACATACGGTTTCAGAAGTAGCAAATGAAGGAGTTCATATCCGATCTAGGTGTAATACCTAGTGCATCGGGTCCAATAAAAATCTTTTGTGACAATACTGGAGCAATTGTCTTGGTGAAGGAATCCAGATTTCACAAGAGAACCAAACAAATCAAGAGATGCTTCAATTCCATCCGCGATAAAGTCAAGGAGGGAGACATAGAGATTTGCAAAATACATACAGATCTAAAATTTGCAGACCCGTTGACTAAGCCTCTCTGACGAGCAAAACATGATCAGCACCAGGACTCCATGGGTGTTCGAATCATTACTATGTAATCTAGAATTGACTCTAGTGCAAGTGGGAGAATGAAGGAAATAGGCCCTAGACGCAATAATAAAGTTGTTGTTTATATTTCCTTATATCATGATGAATGTTTATTATTGATGCTAGAATTGTATTAGCCGGAAACTTAGTGCATGTGTGAATACATAGACAAAATAGAGTGTCCCTAGTATGCCTCTAATTGACTAGCTCGTTAATCCAAAATGGTTAAGTTTCCTAACCATAGACATGTGTTGTCAATTGATAAATAGGAACACGTCATTAGAGAATGATGTGATGGACAAGACCCATCTGTTAGCTTAGCATAATGATCTTTAAGTTTTACTGCTATTGCTTTATTCATGACTTATACATATTCCTCTGACTATGAGATTATGCAACTCCCGAATACTAGAGGAACACTTTGTGTGCTATCAAACGTCACACCGTAATTGGGTGATTATAAAGATGCTCTACAGGTGTCTCCCAAGCTATTTGTTGGGTTGGCATAGATCAAGATTAGGATTTGTCACTCCGAGTATCGGAGAGGTTTCTCTGGGCCCTCTCCGTAATGCACATCACTGTAAGCCTGGCAAGCAATGTGACTAATGAGTTAGTTACGAGATGATGCACTATGGAATGAGTAAAGAGACTTGCTGATAATGAGATTGAACTAGGAATGATGATACCGACGATCGAATCTCGGGCAAGTAACATACCGATGACAAAGGGAATAACATACATTATTATTGCGGTTTGACCGATAAAGATCTTCGTAGAATATGTAGGAACCAATATGAGCATCCAGGTTCCGCTATTGGTTATTGACCGGGGATGTGTCTCGGTCATGTCTACATAGTTCTTGAACCCGTAGGGTCCACACGCTTAACGTTCGATGACGATTTGTATTATGAGTTATGTGTTTTGGTGACCGAAGTTTGTTCGGAGTCTTGGATGAGATCACGGACATGACGAGGAGTATCGAAATGGTCGAGAGGTAAAGATTGATATATTGGAAGGTTATATACGGACACCGGAATGGTTCCAAAGAGGTTCGGGGATTTATCAGAGTACCGGGAGGCTATCGGAACCCCCCAGGAAGTTAATGGGCCTCATGTGCCATAGTGGAGATGAGGAGGCAGGCCACAGGAGGTGGCGCCCCCCCCAAGCCAATATGAATTGGACAAGGGGTGGAGGAGAGGCCCCCCTTTTCCTTCTCCCTCTCCAACTCTTTCGCTTTCCCCTCTCCCTTGGAAGGAATGTGGGGAGCCGACTAGGACTAGGAGTCCTAGTGGGACTCCCCCCACTTGGCGCGCCCCTAGGGCCGGCCAGCCTCCCCTCTCCTCCTTTATATACGGGGGCGGGGGGCACCCCAAAGTCACATCAATTGTTCTCTTAGCCGTGTGCGGTGCCCCCCTCCATAGTTTACTCCTCCGGTCATAACGTCATAGTTCTTAGGCGAAGCCCTGGCAGATCACATCACCATCACCGTCACCACAATGTCGTGCTGATGGAACTCTCCCTCGACCCTCTAATGGATCAAGAGTTCAAGGGACGTCATCGAGATGAACGTGTGCTGAACACGGAGGTGCCGGACGTTTGGTACTAAGATCGGTTGGATCGTGTGAAGACGTTTGACTATATCAACCGCGTTAACCTAACGCTTCCGCTTTCGGTCTATGAGGGTAAGTGGACACACTCTCCCCTTCTTATTGCAATGCTTCTCCTAGATAGATCTTGCGTGAGCGTAGGATTTTTTTTAAAATTGCATGCTACGTTCCCCAACACTTAATACACTAGATGCATGCTAGATTGCGATCGATGTGTGGAGTATTAGTAGTAGATGCAGGCAGGATTCGGTCTTCTAATCTTGGACGTGACGCCTATATATTGATCATTGCATGATTATCGTCATAATTATTTGAGGTTCTATCAATTTCCCAATAGTAATTTGTTTACCCAGCGTGTGCTATTTCTTGGGAGAAGCCACTAGTGAAATCTATGGCCCCCGGGCCTATTCTTTATCATATTTGCGTTCTGATCTATTGTTTGCCTTTGAGATCTATTTTTATTTGATTTTATTTTTAGATCTATTATTCCAAAAACCCAAAAATACTTTGCTGCACTTTTTATTTGCATCTTTTATTTCACGTTTTACTCGAGATTTATTTATCCAATCTGTCACAAATTTATCCCGTCAAATTGACAATTTCTGGCGCCACTACCCATAGAGGGATTGACAACCCCTCATAAGCGTCGGGTTGCAAGTATTTGTTCTTTGTGTGCAGGTACCGTTTACATAGTGTTGCTTGGTTCTCCTACTGGATTGATAACCTTGGTTTCATAACTGAGGGAAATACCTACCGTAGCTGTGTTGCATCATCCCTTCCTCTTTGGGGAAATACCGACGTAGTTCAAGCTGCATCAATAGCAATTTTTTATCATAGTCAATTTATACCTCCTCCAAAGTAGTGGGTTCATCATTAAATAAAGTCATGACCTCACCAAATCCACTTTTATCAATATTGTAATAACATTCAAAACCCTCCAAAATAGTGGATCAGTACCTAGAGTTGACACTCTTCCAAACCCACTTTTATCAATATAATCATCATAAATAGGAGGCATGCTTTCATCATAATAAATTTTCTCATCAAAACTTGGGGGAGTAAAAATATCATCTTCATCAAATATAGTATCCCCAAGCTTATGGCTTTGCATATCATTAGCATCACGGATATTCAAAGAATTAATACTAGTAACATTGCAATCATGCTCATCATTCAACGTTTTTATGCCAAATATTTTATGGAATTCTTCTTCTATCAATTGAGCACAATTTTCCTTTCCATCGTTTTCAAGAAAGACATGATAAAGATGAATAATATGAGGCAACCTCAATTCCATTTTTTGTAGTTTTCTTTCATAAACCAAACTAGTGATAAAACAAGAAACTAAAAGATTCAATTGCAAGGTCTAAAGATATACCTTTGAGCACTCACTTCACCGGCAACGGCGCCAGAAAAGAGTTTGATGTCTACTACATAACTTGATCTTGTAGACTTGTGTTGGGGCTCCAAGCGTAGAGTTTTGTAGGACAGTGGCAAATTTCCCTCAAGTGGATGACCTAAGGTTTAAAAATCTGTGTGAAGAGTAGGATGAAGATGGTCTCTCTCAAACAACCCTGCAACCAAATAACAAAGAGTCTCTTGTGTCCCCAACACACCAAATACAATGGTAAATTTTATAGGTGCACTAGTTCAGTGAAGAGGTGGCGATACAAGTGTAGTAATGATAGTAGATATTGATTTTTGTAATAGGAACAATAAAAAATAGCAACATAGCAAGTAACAAAAGTGAGCACAAATGGTATTGCAATTCTTGAAAATGAGGCCTAGGATTCATACTTTCATTAGTGCAATCTCTCAACAATGCTAATATAATTGGATCATATAACCATCCTTCAACATGCGATGAAGAATCACTCCAAAGTTCTTATCTAGCAGAGAACATAAGAAGAAATTGTTTGTAGGGTACGAAACCACCTCAAATTTATCCTTTCCGATTGACCTATAGAACTATTCCCATAAGTGTCACAAATTTCCCAAGAGTTCGTACTAAAATAACACTATATGATAGACATCAACCAACTCTAATGTCACCTAGATACTCCAATGTCACCGCCAGTATCCGTGAGTTGATTATATGATATGCATCAAACAATTCCAGATTCATAATACTCAATCCAACACAAAGAATCTCAAAGAGTGCCCCAAGATTTCTACCGGAGAAACAAGGACGAAAACATGCATCAACCCCTATGCATAGATTACCCCAATGTCACCTTGGGAATCCGCGAGTTGAGTGCCAAAACATATATCAAGTGAATCAATATGATACCCCATTGTCACCACGGGTATCATAGCAAGACATACAACAAGTGCTCTCAAATCCATAAAAGTATTCAATCCGATAATAACGAAATCTCAAAGGGAAAACTCAATTCATGACAAGAAGATAGAGAGGGAGAAACACCATATGATGCAACTATATTAACAAAGCTCGTGGTACATCAGTATAGTGCCAAATCAAGAACACGAGAGAGAGAGAGAGAGAGATTAAACACATAGCTACTAGTACAAATCCATAGCCCCGGGGGTGGACTACTCCCTCCTCATCATGGTGGCCTCCGGTGATGATTTCCCTCTCCGGCAAGGTGCCGAAACAGGGTCCCGATTGGCTTTTCGTGGCTACAAAGGCTTGCGGCGACGGAACTTCTGATCTAGTGTTATTTCTAGGGGTTTCTGTATTTTATTGGATTTTTTAGCATTGGAATCACGCGAAGATGGGCCTCAAGGGGCCCACTACCCACCAGGGCGCGCCAGAGGGGGTGGCGCGCGCTGGTGCCTAGTGGGCAGTAGCCCCCCTCTAGTGGTTCTTTGCTCCAATATTCTTCATTTGTTTGATAAAAATCTCCAAAAAGTTTTGTCCAATTCTAAGAACTTTTATTTTTGCACAAAAAATAACACCACAATAGTTCTGCTGAAAACAGCGTCAACCTGGGTTAGTTTCATTCAAATCATACCAAACATATAAAATTGTTGTAAACATGGCATGAATACTTCATAAATTATAAAGGGAGAAGTATATTTTTCGTCCCTTAGCTCTTTCGAAAGTATAGAAATTGTCCTTCAACTTCAAAACCAGTAAAACTTAGTCCCTCAATTTTTCAAACCAGATAATTTCAGTCCCTCAACTTCTTAAACCAGATAATGTCAGTCCCTCATATAGTTTCGGGTGGTTTTCGACTGATGTGGACATGATTTTGACTAAAAACTTGACACATTGTTCGGGTTTGACTGTCATGTCACTGCCCACTTCAGCGCCATGTTTAGTGGGGATTATGATCAGCACTGCATCGCTGGGTCAGTGTTCATCGTCTTGTACTAAAGGAAGAGAGAGGCGTCCCTGTGCAGCGGCCACAGGACGCTGGAGCACCTTGTCCCCGACGATCAGGCGTCGGAGTTGCACGTGCTCGCCTGCATATATGGCGCCGGTGATGCTCAGCCTTGTAGAGCTGCCAGCAAGCAAGCACGGCCATGCACGTCCTGCACCTCTATGACATTGCGCAAGCACGCCCGCGCAGACATTGGCGGCGTCAAGTGCTACGCGGTAGTCCGGGCGTGCTCTCGCTGACGCTCGTTGCCTTCTTGCCGCTGGTCCGTGCGAACCATGACTGCAGATACCGCCTTCGACCAGGACTCGTGGATGCGGCGCGTCGGCGACAATGACCGTGACCAAGCCGCGTTCGCCGCCGTCTGTAGACTGTGGCGTCGCGTGTCGAGCACCACCAATTGTCCAACACGGCTCAACCGCAACTCCGTGCACCAAAGACACGATCGACACATTTTTATGAGCATAACTCACGATTCGTGTGCATGTGTTACTCGCATGTTCTTGCCGGAAAGGTGTCAACATCATGTGCGTACGTGCGTGTCTTGCCGGCGATCATCTAGCTATATTTTCATGTGAGCATCCAAAGCCAACTTACAGTGACGTTGCTATTCATGGTGTGGCAGTCTAGCCCGGACGACGTGTCATGTTTTTAGTCAAAATCGTGGACACGTCGGATGAAAACCACTTAAAGTGGTACAAGGGACCGAACTTATCCAGTTTGAAAAGTTGAGGAACCAAGGTTTGTCGGTTTTGAAGTTGAGGGACAATTTCTATACTTTCAAAAGAGTTGAAGGACGAAAAATATACTTTTCTAGTTATAAATATGTTGGAGACGTATCAGATGCATCCAAAGATCATCGCCGAGGAGTGCCGGCTACTCGAGTTGAGCTAGAAGGGGGTTCACGATACCGACGAGGCCATGCCATCTGGGAGTAGGGGGTCAGAGGCTGAATGGAATCGACCTTTTGTCAGACTAGTTTAAAGTCATAAACTTCAGTGCAGTTTGAACTAAATTATGCTATGTATGGTTATATGCATGTTTGCAATGTAGTTTGAATTAAACTTGGCTATGGATGTTGAAATATTTATCTATATAAGTGATAAGGGTCCATATAAGGGCCCTACATTTCAAGGCATCGGGCAGAGATGCGCTAGTTTACTTTAGGTTTCATAGTCATTTGAAATTATGGTTATACTTTGATTCTTGGTTAACAAGAAGGTCTATTTACATTCATATAGTTAATGTACTTGTTTGTTTTCAATGAGACTCAATGTGATTACGTGATGAGGTTGTATATTTGTTGATCCTTTCATCTTTCTTATCGTACTTCAGGCAAACTGACGGACTACGAGAAGCTTAGACATCAAAATATCAAGGAGAATGCAGCTCGACTGTCGCAAATGATGCAGGAAAAAGGTGTAGAATCTTCTGGTTTAGAGCTTATTCATTCTAAGGCATGGGTATTAACATGGGGGTTGAATAAAGTGTCACGGGAAAATGGGGTATCTTTTCAGACGAGGAAGCTGAAGATACGGATAGTGTCAATAGTTCAGCTACTGGAGTTGTCTCTACTGAGATTGCATTGTTTGTAGAGGACACAAAATCTACATCCGTGATACAATTTATTTTGCAGTAACTTACTGGATGTGTGACATTGTTTTTACGAACGTTTGTCTTGTGACCTAAAATGTGAGAAGATTGCACTTGTTTACCTGTAGGATGTACCTGAAGCTCTCAAGAAGACCCTATGAAAGAAGCTGGGTGAAACCGAGGCTATCAAAATTGTCGTGGCAACGCTTCATCAACAATTTCAGTCTACCAAGACTGCAGTTAAAGTATGCGCCAAAGAACATGAAGTTGTCGACAAATCCAATGAAGAGAAACCTTTGGCTCTCCAAAAGACTCTTCATGATATTGAGGGAGGTATTTAATACATCATCAGGTTGTTGTCACAATAATTCATTGCCCAGGGCTGAAAAACACTGCCATCATACTGGTGCATTGTTTGAAGGTGATGAAACTATGTCCAAGTGTCTAATTTTATTCTGCGACTATGTGCTATGGTTGCCAATTGTAAAATCTTAGATAGTGTGGGAGACCATTATTATTTGCGATGTACTTGTCGGTGTCAAAACCGGCGGATCTCGGGTAGGGGGTCCCGAACTGTGCGTTTGAGGATCGAAGGTAACAGGAGACAGGGACACGATGTTTACCCAGGTTCGGGCCCTCTTGATGGAGGTAATACCCTACTTCCTACTTGATTATCTTGGATGAATATGGGGTTTACAAGAGTTGATCTACCTCGAGATCATAATGGCTAAACCCTAGATGTCTAGCCGAGACCAAGGGGAAGCTTCGTGTGGGTCCTGAAAACAGGTAAAGTGATTGTCAAGAAGATCGTCTAAGTATTCTGCTACACGTCTATGCTACTTGCCTCCTTGGTATGTTTATCCTTCGAAAGGATCGACGATCAGGCCGTCGTGAGGGGCCCGTGGAAAAGAAACCTGGAAAGGATAGAAAGAAAAGGGAAAGTATGAGTGCCCAGATAAGGTCGAGCCGTATTGTGGACCGTGATTGAATTATGCCTCTGTCTTTGCCCATGGTATTTTTAGTGCGTAGTTATGTATGCGCGGTACGTACGCCGCAATTCGGTCGGGGGTAAGATGGAGGCCGAATTGCTAGTCGAACTCCTGATGAGCTGGACTGTCGTGCTGCAGTGTAGTCCGGACTCGTTTAATAGTGTCCGGGGGCTTGGCCGCCGAATTGATGTTCTACTTGATAAAGCCGCCATGTACTTCTGCTGCCAGGGCCGTGGTGTGCTCCTCGGTACGAAGGGAGCATTCCATGTTTCCGTTGACTGTTATGACACCGCGTGGTCCGGGCATCTTAAGTTTGAGATAGGCATAGTGTGGCACCGCATTGAAGAGAGAAAATGCGGTTCGTCCGAGCAGTGCGTGATAGCCACTGCGGAAGGGGACGATGTCGAAGATCAAGTCTTCGCTTCGGAATTTGTCCGGCGATCCGAAGACGACTTCCAATGTGATTGAGCCCGTGCAACAGGCCTCTGCACCTGGTATTACTCCTTTGAAGGTAGTTTTTGTGGGCTTGATCCTTGACGGATCGATGCCCATCTTGCGAACTATGTCCTGATAGAGCAGGTTAAGGCTGCTACCACCGTCCATGAGGACTCGCGTGAGGTGGAATCCATCAATGATTGGGTCGAGGACAAGTGCGGCTGAGCCACCGTGACGGATACTGGTCAGATGGTCCCTGCGATCGAAAGTGATCGGGTAGGATGACCATGGATTGAATTTTGGGGCGACTGACTCTATCGCATGGACGTCCCTGAGCGCCCGTTTGTGCTCCCTCTTGGGGATATGAGTAACGTATATCATGTTCATCGTTTTGACTTTGGGGGGGCGGATTTCTTTTGTCCCCCTGTGTTCGGTGGACGGGGCTCCTCGTCATCGTCCTCACTTGGCAACCCCTTCTCCTTATTTTCGATATTTAACTTACCGGCATGTTTAAATACCCAACAACTTCTGTTGGTATGATTGGCGTGTTTATCGGGGGTGTCGTTGATCTGGCATGGTCGATCGAGGATTCGGTCCAAGCTGGATGAGCCCGGATTACTTATTTTAAATGGCTTCTTCTGCTGACCGGACTTGGAGCCATTGAATTCGGTGTTGACCGTGTGTCATCGGTATTGTCACTGTTGTTCTGACGCTTGGGTCTGTTGCGTCGGGGCTTGCCGTTGCTATTCCTGACTTCAGAAGTGCCAGGTTCGCTTGCATTGTTGCTGCTACAGGCTAGCCAACTATCTTCACCAGCGCAAAAGTGGGTCATAAGTGTTGTGAGGGCTGCCATGGACTCCGGCTTTTCTTGGCCAAGGTGTCGGGCGAGCCATTCGTCGCGAATGCTATGCTTCAAGGCCGCTAGGGCTTCGGCATCCGGACAGTCGACAATCTGGTTCTTTTTAATTAGGAACCTGGTCCAGAATTTCCTGGCCGACTCTGCGGGCTCTTGAACAATGTGACTTAAGTCATCGGCATCCGGAGATCGGACGTATGTGCCCTGGAAGTTGTCGCGGAAGGCGTCTTCCAAGTCCTCCCAGCTGCCAATGGAGTTTTCTGGCAGGCTGTTAAACTAGTGTCGAGCTGGTCCCTTGAGCTTTAGCGGGAGGTATTTGATGGCATGAAGATCATCACCATGAGCCATATGAATATGGAGAAGAAAGTCCTCAATCCATACTGCGGGATCTGTTGTTCCATCATATGATTCGATATTCACGGGTTTGAACCCTTCTGGGAATTCATGCTCCATTACTTCGTCAGTGAAGCGGAGGGGGTGTGCGGCGCCTCTATACCGGGCCAAGTCGCGACGCAACTCGTATGGAGTCCGTCTGCGGTTTTCGGCCCGGACATGGTTATGCTTGTTGCACCCGGCTAGATAGCCGTCCTCGCATGCCGGGGCACGCCCCCGCGATCCGTAGATCGATATGGTCTGACCTGCTCTATTTTCTAGGTCCTGCCGTAGGTCGTACGTATATCCCCGAGCTGTTGTGTCTCTGATTTTACGGCAAGGTAGTATGGGCTGGTGTTCGGCTTGAGTTGCCGTTTTGTCACAGTCACGTGGTGGTCGGTCGTCCACGTTACACGTTGATGGTACGGGCTCCAGCGCCTCATCGTCAAATTGAGGTAGTAGCTTGCGCTTCGAGTAACTCTTGATTGGGCACCCGAGGCCATATTCCTCGGCTGCCAGGACATTAGTCCACCTGTCGTTGAGCAGATCTTGGTCAGCTTGAAGCTGTTGTTGCTTCTTTTTCAGGCTCCTTGCAGTGGCTATTAGCCGGCGCTTGAAGCGCTCCGGTTCAAGGGGTTCCTTAGGCACGATAAAGTCTTCGTTTCCGAGGCTCACCTCATCCTCGGAGAGTGGAAGATAATTACTATCCTCCGAGTCCGCGTTTACTGCTTGTTCATCAGGGCCAATTTGCCCATCTTCCCGATCGTCCTGTTCGGAGGTTGGCTCGACGGGGTCTTCTTGGTCTTCGGCGTCGTCCGGAGTATTGTTGTCTCCGGTGCCGGTATTGTTGTATTTTCCACGGCGTGACTTAGAGCGGCTGTGCTGACGCCGGCGCTTTGGTTGTGTCTTAGGAGGTTTATCCTCAATTGGGTTTTTCTCGTTATCGTCGTTACCTTCTTTGGGTGTATCCACCATATATATGTCATATGAAGAGGTGGCCGTCCAGCGTCCGGTAAACGGCGGGTTTTGGGCCTGCTCTTCTCCGGCATCGTCGTCCATACCGTCGATGTCTTCGGAGCCGTAATCGAGCATGTCGGTTAAGTCCTCGACAATGGCTATGAAGTGGGTGGTGGGTGGGGCGTAAAATTCCCCATTCTCAGCCCCTAGTCCGGGCTGGGCGTAGTTCGTATGTTGCCCCTTTGTAATGACGAGGGATCACATTAAGTCCAGAGCCTCGCTTAAAGGCGAGGTTTGGCCAGGGAGAACAGAGTCCGTGGAGTATGGCGGGAAGGAAACTCCTTGGCCGAGCTCACACAAAGCTGACTCCGAGGGTTCGGAGATAGTGTTCGGAGAAGGGTCCGACTTCATGATGATTGCCGGTGACACTACTTCCTCCGGCTCTCCCGTACTAGGCTTAATAGCCGCAGAGAGTCCGGTGGGCTCGGGAATCCTGTCTTCGGACCTGGTGATGCGCTCCGGATCTAAGGCCGGAGCGGAGGTTGGGGTCGCGAACCCTTGGAAGATCAAGTCTCCTCGGATATCGGCGACATAATCCAGATTTCCAAAACTAATCTGGTGGCCTAGGGCGTAGCTGTCAATTTTCTCTAGATGGCTAAGCGAGTTGGCCCACAGTGCGGATCCATGAACACAAAGATCTGGCCGAGGAGAAAGACCTCCCTCAGGGCAGCATTGTTGTGGATGACTGATGGAGCCATCGAACCTTCTGGCGATGACACAGCGGAACTCTCAATGAAAGCACCGATGTCGGTGTCAAAACCGGCGGATCTCGGGTAGGGGGTCCCGAACTGTGCGTCTGAGGATCGAAGGTAACAGGAAATAGGGACACGATGTTTACCCACGTTCGGGCCCTCTTGATGGAGGTAATATGTAACACCCCGGATGTAACTTGCCATATTTGTAACTCCAACTCTTGCCATTTTCGGCAATGTGATATGATATTCCCTCCGTGGTTGGGTTTCCCGTCATTTTGCATTTTGTCCTTGTCATGCATTTCATATCATGTCTTCATGTGCATTGCATTTGCATACGTGTTCGTTTCATGAATCCGAGCATTTTCCCCGTTGTCCGTTTTGCAATCCGGCGCTCCTATGCTCCCCGACGTCCCCTTTTACCTTTTTCCGTGAGCGTGTATTAAACTTTCTCTGAATGGACCGAGGTTTGTCAAGCGGCCTTGGTATAGCACCGGTAGACCGCCTGTCAAGTTTCGGGTCATTCGGAGGTCGTTTGATACTCCAACGGTTAACCGGGTAACCGTGAAAGCCTCTTGTGGGTTGCAGCCCAAAACCCCTCCAATACAGCCCAATAGCCCATCTAAGTCACTCCCATGTCCATCGCCGTTCGATCATGATCGTGTGGCCGCAAACCGTGCTCAATTTGGAGCCTCCTAGCCCCTCCTACCTATAAATACACCCCTCTCCCGAAATTTTCGGATCTCTTCCTCCCCTAACCCTAGTCCCGCTCCTCTCGCCGCCGCCGGACACGTCCGGGCGGAGCCGGACGCGTCCGCCCGCCACCGCTGACCAACGGGACACCGCCACGTGTCCCGTGCCCACATCGCCGCGCCTCCCACCGCGCCGGCCCGCTCGGCCCGCCGCGGGCCCCCGCGGCCAGTATGCCGCCGCCCGCGCGCGCGCCTCCCCGCCCGGCTCGCCCGCGCGCCCCGCCGCCCCGAGCCGCCGCTCGCCGCCTCGCCCCGCGGCCCGGAGTTCGCCGCTCCGCTTCCCCACCGCCGGCGCGCCGCCGCCTGCACCGCCCGCCAGCGCCGCCCTGAGCCGCCGCCCCTCCACCGTCCGTGCCGCCCGCCGCGTCCCGCCGAGCTCCGCGCGCCGCCGCCTCCTCCCGTCGTCTCCGGCGACCTCGCCGGCCGGATCCACCGCGGGGTGGATCAGATCCACCCGCGCGGCCATCCAAACGCGCCCCGCACCCGGGTCCCTCCGTCCCGGAACCTCGCCGTCCCGCTTCTCGATAGGTATAAACGGCTAAGTCCCCGGATCCCAGTAGTTTTTTTATGCATTTTCATCGCATCATAACTTTGCACCTGTGGATCTGTTTTGGGCTTATAGCATATCAAATTGTTAACCTTGTTGAGCACATCATTTCATCTCATTGCATCATTTTCATTTGAGCTCATCTTGATGCCCGAAATGTTGTTAGAATAGGGCTATGTGATGTTAGTTTCAGATCTGTTTCAGTACATGCGCTTTTGTCATTTTTGCCATGATTGATGTGTGCATCCTATGAAGTTGAGTCCTACATGTGTTTTGTAATATGCCATGCCATCTTTACAGGGGTGTATGCCATGTATTTTTGTGATCTTTGTGGTGACTATCACAAGCATGCAAACTAGGGATCATAATGTTGCTGATTTCAGGAACTTAGTAATTTCACTAAGTCATTCCCTGCTGTTATTTTTATGCCATGTGTTCTTGTTGTTACAGAGAGATCTATGCCTATTTTGAGCATGATCAGTAAGGGTGTTTTGAACATATGGATTTTCTATCCATCCATACCTTTGTTTGTAATTATGGAGTGCCATAGATTGAGTCAATCGAGCTCTACTTGTGCTATAAAATGTTACTCGCAGATTGTTTACATGTTATTCGATTTTGCCAAGCTCGTTATAGTTGATCCTTACATGCTATGATGTTGTTCTTGCTATGATTAGCTGCTATGCCATGTCTTCCTGATGGGTGTATGCTTAGTTTATTATGAAAAGCTCTGTAGTGAGTGCATCGAGCTCGTAAACATGCCTACTTGTTATCTGTTTTTGACATGTCCAGTTTTCTGCTAAGTATGAAAACTGTAACGTAACTTGCTTATTTGACATGGGTGTTATTATATTTTCTGGTCCTTTTTGGCTCATGGTCAGTAAGGGACTTTTGTTCAATGCTTTGTTTAGATCCATGCCATGCCATATTTTGCTATGTAATTTTCTTGTAGCAGGATGTTTCCTTGCTCTAAACATGTCATCCTGATGTTAATTTCTGGCATGATAGTATTTTCACCAAGTCTGTGAACCTGTTATCTTTTGCACTTTTGCCATGCTTGTTTGAACCTGTTATGGTGTGATTTAGCCGTAGCTCAGTATTCATCTTTTGTCGAGCCTCTTGAGTAGATCACTTACATATGCTTTTATGATATGTTTGGGTGCAGTAGCTTAATTTCTTGTTGCATGCTATGTGGCATCATGCTGTTAATGGCAGGAACTTATCATTCTTGTTTTGCTTGCCATTTGCAAACCGTGCATCCGATTCCGGTGATCTTTATATCGATTTCAACCGAAATCACCTCACCTTTCCAGTGGCATACTTGGTTTGCCAAGATTATGCCTTGTTCATCTTTTCCTTCTGGAGCATGCATATGCATCGCATACCACATCTCGCATATCATGCCATGTTTTGCATCATGTTGTTTGCGCATTGCATCGTGGTTGATAGATGTTCCTTTGCTTGTGTTCTTGCCTTGGGTAGAGCCGGGAGACGAGTACGTGAACGAGGAACCTGTTGAGAACGCTTACGAGGATCAAGCTTTCGACAACTCTGAGAACCTTGCAGGCAAGATGACCATACCCTCGAAATCACTTCTATCTTTGCTTGCTAGATGCTCGCTCTTTTGCTATGCCTATGCTGCGATACCTACCATTTGCTACATCATGCCACCCATATTGCCATGTCAAACCTCTAACCACCCTTTCCTAGCAAATCGTTGATTGGCTATGTTACCTCTTTGCTCAGCCCCTCTTATAGCGTTGCTAGTTGCAGGTGAAGATGAAGTTTGTTCCATGTTGGAACATGATTATATTGGGATATCACAATATCTCTTATTTAATTAATGCATCTATATATTTGGTAAAGGGTGGAAGGCTCGGCCTTATGCCTGGTGTTTTGTTCCACTCTTGCCACCCCAGTTTCCGTCATACCGGTGTTATGTTCCTTGATTTTGCGTTCCTTACACAGTTGGGTGATTTATAGGACCCCCTTGACAGTTCGCTTTGAATAAGAATCCTCCAGCAAGGCCCAACTTTGGTTTTACCATTTGCCACCTAAGCCTTTTTCCCCCGGGTTTTTGCGAGCCCGAGGGTCATCTTTATTTTAACCCCCGGGCCAGTTCTCCTTCAATTGCTGGCCCAAACTAGAGCGCTTTGCAGCGCCACCTCAAGGAAACTTGGGATCTGGTTTTAGTTGTACGGACAGCTCATCCGGATGTGCCCTGAGACCGAGATATGTGCAGCTCCTATCAGGATTTGTCGGCACAATCGGGCGGCTTTGCTGGACTTGTTTTATTACTGTCGAAATGTCTTATAGTCCGGGATTCCGAGACTGATCGGGTCTTCCCGAAGAAGGAACATCCTTCGTTGACCGTGAGAGCTTATAATGGGCTAAGTTGGGACACCCCTGCAGGGTATTATCTTTCGAAAGCCGTGCCCGCGTTTATGAGGCAGATGGGAATTTGTTAATGTCCGGTTGTAGAAAACCCGAAGTTGACCTTAATTAAAACACATCAACCGCGTGTGTAACCGTGATGGTCTCTTCTCGGCAGAGTCCGGGAAGTGAACACGGTGTTGGAGTTATGTTTGACGTAGGTTGTTCTAGGATCACTTCTTGATCACTTCTAGCTTCACGACCATGCTTTGCTTCTCTTCTCGCTCTCTTTTGCGTTGTTAGCCACCATATATGCTAGTCGCTTGCTGCAGCTCCACCTCACAACCCTATCCTACCTTTAAGCTTAAATAGTCTTGATCTCGCGGGTGTGAGATTGCTGAGTCCCCGTGACTCACAGATTCTACCAAAACAGTTGCAGGTGCCAACGATGCCAGTGCAGATGACGCAACCGAGCTCAAGTGGGAGTTCGACGAGGAACGTGGTCGTTACTATGTGTCTTTTCCTGATGATCAGTAGTGGAGCCCAATTGGGACGATCGGGGATCTGTGTAGTATTTGGGGTAGTCTTCTTTCATTTTGGTTCCGTAGTCGGACCTTGAGTGTAATCTGAATGATGGATGTTAATTTATGTATTGTGTGAAGTGGCGACTGTAAGCCAACTATGTATCTCTTTCCCTTATGTATTACATGGGTTGTGTGAAGATTACCTCACTTGCGACATTGCTTTCAATGCGGTTATGCCTCTAAGTCGTGCTTCGACACATGGGAGATATAGCCGCATCAAGGACGTTACATAATACCCTACTTCCTGCTTGATTATGTTGGATGAATATGGGGTTTACAAGAGTTGATCTACCTCGAGATCGTAATGGCTAAACCCTAGATGTCTAGCCTGTATGATTATGATTGTCCTCTACCGACTAAAACCCTCCGGTTTATATAGACACCGGAGGGACCTAGGGTTGTATAGAGTCGGTTTACAGATAAAGGAATCTTCATATCCGAATGCCAAGCTTGCCTTCCACGCAAAGAAGAGTCCCATCCGGACACGAGAAGAAGTCTTCTATCTTGTATCTTCATGGCCCATTAGTCCGGCCCACGTCACATACCCGGACGCCCGAGGACCCCTTAATCTAGGACTCCCTCAGTAGTCACTGCTGTGAGGGCCGAATTTTCATTAAAATGCAAATTTTGCACAAATTCGTATTAAAATTGTTGAAAAATATTCAATTTTTATCATATGTGCCTACCAATTGCAATATAATTCAAATTGACCGCCCCTAAATGTTGTGACGGTTACGTACGCTGTCAACAGCGTATGGTAACACATGTAAGAAGCCACGTCACCCACGTATGGACCTGCTTGCGAGAATCCACGTCAGCACTATAATGGGCACACATGTCAGAATCGTGGACCCGTCAAATGACACATCATCACAGAAAAACAATGCCTGGACCCACATGTAAGCAGCCATGTCAGCATCTTCTGGGCCCGTATGTCAGCAGCATTGACCAGTCAAAACTGACGCCCGGCTTATTACTGATTTGACCATCGGCAAGAAAACCCACGGCGGACCCACATAGAAGCAGCCACATCAGCAACTGCAGGCCCTACTTGTCAGAATCGTTAACCGATCAAACCATGGACCGATCACTGGTGATGGATTACCGTCAACAAAAATGTCTTAGGCGACAGATTGGTCTATCATAGGTGACATTCTGGGCCGTCATCAAAAATGGCCATCAGTGACAACTCTGGATTCGTCATCTAAGACACAATCTTGCGTGATGGAGGAAGTGGTACTGTCAAGATTTTATTATTTATGATGGCGCTTCAGTGACTGTGGGGATGACGACCGGAGAATGTCACCGGGGTATTTTCTGTGACGGAAAACGGTTATACGTGACTCCAGTGAAAACACAAAATAGATCAAATTTTGTAGTGTCACCAGCTTATCCGACCAGTGTTTTCATACCAATTGGCAACAAAAAGCACCGACAAAGCTTATGGGGCTTCAATACACGATTCAGTAAGAAAAGGGTACTGACAACAATGTTGTTGATGCCCTCTCACATTATCCCCATACTTCTGTGGAATTGCAATCAATTTCACCGTTCAGCCAGCTTGGTTGTCTGATATTGCACCTAGCTAAAATCAAGACCCATTTTCTCTGAAACTCCTCCAAAAACTAGCAGTAGACCCTTCTGCCGACAAAGAACTATACACTTGAATTGTTCCAGCCTTACATGACACACCACTGGGCGGCCACTCAGGGTTCCCTGTGACTTACAGAAGAGTCAGGAAGTTGTTTTGTTGTCTGCTATGAAATCCTTTGTCAAAACTATGGTGCATGAGTGCATAGTCTGTCATCAAGCCAAACCAGAGAGAATACCTTACCCAAGATTATTGCAACCACTGCCAATTCCCAACATGCCCTGGGAGGTGGTTACCATGGACTTTATTGAGGTACTCCCTTTTTCTGGAAGATATAATTCTATATTGGTAGTCATTGACAAACTTCCAAAATATGGTCACTTCATACCCTTGCATCAACCCTTTACAACAGTGATAGTGGTAGAGGCTTTTTTAAATACAGTATACAAACTGCATGGTATTCCGTTGTCCATAGTCTCTGATAGTGATTGAATTTTCACAAGCCTTTTATGTAAGGAATTGTTTCAGCATACGCAAGGTACACAATTGCGCATGAGTTCAGCAAGACACCATCAGTCAGATGGGCAAACAGAATAGGTGAACCAACAAATTGAGTGCTACTTGAGTTGCTTTGTCAGTGTGCATCCGAACAAGTGGTCCAAATCGTTAGCATTGTGTGAGTACTAATACAACACGAACTGGCATTCAACCACACGATAAAACCCCATTTGAAATCGTTTATGCGCATCTGCCCCGACACTTTGGAATTGCTTCTGATTGCACTGTTACATCTAAAGATCTCTCGCGTTGGCTAGAACACCGACATGTTATCTTCAGTTCAATCAAGCAACATTTGTTGAGAGCTCAGCAGCGTATGAAAATGCAAGCTGATAAGCACCGCACTTAGCATTCCTTTGATGTTGGTGATCAATTCTTCCTCAAGCTTCAACCTTATATCCAGGCATCAATTGCTCCTCGTGCTAATCATAAGTTATCTTACAAATTGTTTTGTCCCTGCACTATTCTAGAACGGGTCGGTGAAGTGGCCTATCATCTCGATCTTCCAGCTACCAGCAAGGTCCATCCTGTCTTCCACTTTCACTTTTGCGCAAGATGATTCCGCCAGATCGCCAAGTGCTACCTCTATTGCCACCACCTGATGCTCACCTGCAAGTGCCCGAGCAAGTGCTTCAGCGTCGTGTTGTTCGTCGAGGCAACAAGAAAATTCTCCAAGATCTCATCAAATGGTCTGACAGCACTGATGATCTTGCAACCTATGAAGACTATGAAGCAATCAATCAACAGTTTCCGTGACCGATGGCTTGGGGGGCAAGCCGCATCTTACATGGAGGGGATTGTCAGCTGCAAGGATGAACCAACGCGCGAAGAAGCTGGTTATTCAAACATGTGCCCCACTCGCAAGCCTCGACTTCCTTCTCGGCTTGCAGACCTGAATGGGCCCTGGGCCTTGTAAATGTTTAAATACCAATAACCCTCTTCTGTGTGGAGTGACGTGGACATAACGGCTAGTCAGTAGACATGGGTAGGAGATTGATCTCCCCCTCTAGATCCCATTTCTACTGTAGCTCGAGCTCCAAATCATGGCGGAATAGACTGAGACCTTACACAAAACTAGGACTTTTACCCCGTTAGGGCCCTGAACCCGGGTAAACAGTATGTCCCTCCTTACTTTTGTTCACTTGTCACTTATTTCAAGCACCCTAAAGCTAAACCTAACCCCTTAAATTAAACATAGTTAAACTAATATGTAAAATCGCAAATATTTTGGATTGTAATCTTGGTGTGACATGTCAGCGGCTTTGCATTGTAAAAGTACTGGAATGTACACTCACTCTAAAGAAGAAGTCATTTTCATGAGAAAAAAAAGGAAGTTCCAAAATAATACCCCTTGTAGCACCAGTAGTTGAAATGGCCACTTTAAGAAAAGTTGCATGACGTCATGTGATAAACCATTTCATTTACGGAAAGAGACAAGCAGAAGAACTTCCACCAGGGCCAGGAGCCATCACAGAAAGAAAAAGAAAAACTCTACAGACAAAACAAAACTGTTCTCCTACTACGCACAAGCAGTGCTGCCACTCCTGCTGCTCTAAAGAAAACAAGATAGGGCATTAAAAAGACAGGACAAAAGAGAAAGAAAGAAAAGAGAGTCGCCGATATGATTGGGCCAATATTTTTTGCGCAGCCCCAACAGCTACAGCCTCTCCGGATTAACAAACGGGAGCGCAGGAACAGGTAAGCCACCAAGGGCGGTGTACCGAACGCACGACGCCAGCAGCGCGGCTCGGGATAAGTTTTCCTTCGATTGTTTAAGCCCTCACGTTCCCGCCCGTGGCCGTGCGCCCGGGCCACGGGCGCGGCACGCGCCGGCGCGCCGGGGCGCCGAGGCGGGCGGGCAGGCCGCGCGCGGCCGGGCGCTCTGACCTCCGGAACGCGAATACGCGGCCGCGTGAGCTGCCACTTGGGCCTCCCCCTTCGTCATCCTCCGCTAATTTACTCGCTACCTGGCGAGGCCAAGGTTACATCTGGGTGAAACGGAAAGACAGCGAGGTGTTCTGGGCAGCTTTCATGCATGCCCGACCGGGATCGGCCGAAACGACAACGGCTAAAGTCGTCTCCAGTGTTGGCATCAAGTGGTCAGCGAGCTGGGAGCCTGTAGTTCGTCTACCTCGCCGCGTGAAGCCGACATTCCAGATATTTGACAGGCTCGAGTCATGCGCGTGACGGCCACGCACCGCCGTTTCTCACTCGACACTACGGAGTGCAACTCTAGCGCGAAGTCGTTACATTAGGGCAATTGCCTTAATAACAGCTAATATGATGATTTTGACTTGAAATGCCACTCTAATAGAGTCACCATACGCTTGTGGATCGTCAAAGTTTTCCAAGCGGACAGCCTCCTCCCCAAGAAAAGTCTAGGGTTCACCTGCCCTCCTTCGGTACCGTCATCGGTCCACCTCGTTTTCGGTGGCCTTAGGGCCATGCGATGGATCTCGGTCCTTGCAGGTGGGAGGACTCTGTTCTCAGTTGTTTCTTCGCGTTTTGTTAGGATTTGTGTCCTGCTCAGGAAGACGAGACGTCGGCGGCTCCCTGAAGATGGAATAAGGTTCTCCCTGTTGGAAATATGAGCAAATTACTACGAGATTTAATCCGAATAAACAGAAGATAAATCATGACCACAGCAGCATAGATTAAACTAATCATGCGAACTAGCATAGCAGATGAGCATATCACATCTAGGGCACATACTAGAAACATGAATTCTACCACGATCTCGAACAGGAAGGATAGAATCACATACGGTGCAGCAGGTGTAGCACCGCCGGCGTTGATGTTGTCGCCCATGTCGTCGAGGATGAGGTTGCCGAGGTCGGGGAAGAAGTCGTCGTTCGCGAAGTCGTCGCTGCCAGCAGTCGCGCGAGTGCGCTCCCCAAAAACCTGATCGCCCCTCTCCCGTACAGGATCACGAGAGGCGGGGTTCCGGAGGCCTGCTGTCCCTTCTCGCGGTGCACGCCGGAAGGAGGGATGGAGAAGACTTGCTTGGCGGCGCAATGATCTGGAACGGTGGTGACAAACCATACGAAGCGGCGGCGGCTAGGGTAGACGTCTGCCTGGCTATATAGCGCGGGCCGGGTAGGTCGTGGGAGTAAACCCCACGTCCGAGTCGTCACGATCCAAAAGAATCGGAAACGGTTCAGTAATTAACGCGTCCGTTAATTATTAATTAATGACTCATTCATTTTTCCCGAGCAGCAAAAATATAGACAACGTGCATAGCTCTGTCCTCGGCTCGGCTCAATCCCGCAACCCGCGGCGCGTCGTGGCGTGGCGAGGCGAGCGAGGAGGAGGAGTGCGGGTGTAGGTCTCCTCTTCTCATGCTCATACAAGTGGTAGGAGAGCTCACCTTATAAAGAGGTGCAACTCTCTCTCAACTTATCAGGTGGGACTAAACTTTAGCCTCACTCACTCCACTCACATGTGTGCATGAATGGGCCAAGAGAATTTCAGAATTTTAGTTGGGCTTTGGGTCAAAAGCCCACTAGCAAATTCCAACAATCCCCCACAAAGTCTCATTGGCAGATTTCACCATTTGTTTCCAAAACATTGTTTATATATCGGTGCTTAGTGGAGACTGTGAAGTTGAACTTCCACTTAGAGATTTATGCTACGCTAGATCACAACTTGAATAGTGGACTATGCCTTGAACTATAAGTTTTCTGCGAGACTAGTTTCGCACAAATTCTTAACCGATACTGGGCTGCCGCAAGGCTTCCCCGCGGCTGGAGCGTATACGTCATACTCCAGGGCCTTTTCATGAATTTATTAGAGAATACCCAATTCTCACATACTGCGACGTTAACAGTCAAATTCATATAGGTGCGTTCCTCAGAAGATGTTCTGCAGGACAACATCTCTGCTTACCCGAATAAGCCGCTTGGAACACATTAAGATAAGTATCAACCTGCCATGCAGATCAGGAGAGCATTGCATCTTCACAGAGTGGGATAGGTAATATAGGGATACTCTCCTCCCAGCTGACCAACAGCTTGTCTCCCACTTCTACTTCACGGGATCTCCGATCACATAGAGTGGGTTACCACTATGGACAACTCATGCGGTGGGTCTCAAACCCATCTCCAATGATGCACTATCTATCACATTACGTGATAGACCCTTTGTGAAGGGATCTGCCAAGTTTTTCGACGTTTGGATATAATCCAACGTAATAACTCCGGAGTTCCTCAATTTTCTGACAGATTTTAGTCTCCGCTTCACATGCCTTGAGGACTTCATATTGTCCTTAAAATTGTTTATCTTGACGATCACAGTTTGATTATCACAGTTCATCAGGATAGGGGGTATTGGTTTTTCAACCATAGGTAAGTCCATCAAGAGTTCACGAAGCCACTCTGCTTCAACAGTGGCAGTGTCTAATGCTGTGAGTTCTGCTTCCATAGTTGACCTTGTTAAGATGGTCTGCTTGCAAGACTTCCAGGAAACAGTGCCACCACCAAGTGTAAAAACGTAACCACTTGTGGCCTTAATCTCATCAGCATCAGATATCCAGTTCGAGTCACTATAACCCTCCAGTACCCTTGGATACCCGGTGTAGTGAATCCCGTAGCTCGCAGTGCCTTTCAAGTAGCGCATAACTCTCTCAAGCGCACGCCAATGATCATCTCCCGGTTTGGACACAAACCGACTCAGCTTGCTAACAGCAAACGAGATGTCAGGCCTCGTGGCACTCGCCAAATACATAAGCGAGCCAATAATCTGAGAATACCTCAGTTGATCTCTAGCAATCTGTCGATTCTTTCGAAGCAACACACTAGCATCATATGGAGTTGGAGAAGGTGTGCAGTCGCTATACCCAAAACGACTCAAGACCTTTTCCACATAGTGAGACTGAAGCAGTGTGATCCCACCATTCTCATCTCTCAATAGCTTGATGTTTAAGATAACATCAGCTACTCCTAGATCCTTCATCTCAAAACAGCGAGATAAGAAATCCTTAACCTCCTTGATTAAATCAAGTTTGGTTCCAAAGATCAATATGTCGTCGACATACAGACAAAGAATAACTCCTTCGCCCCCACCATGGCGATAGTACACACACTTGTCACCATCATTTACTACAAAACCGGCAGCAGTTAATGTTCTTTCGAACTTCTCATGCCACTCCTTAGGAGCTTGTTTAAGGCCATATAAAGACTTTAATAACTTGCACACCTTTCCCTCTTGACCAGGTATTACAAAACCATCTGGCTGATCCATGTAAATTTCCTCCTTCAACTCTCCATTGAGGAAAGCCGTCTTAACGTCCATTTGATGAACGAGAAGACCATGTGAGGCAGCCAGTGATAGTAGCACCCGAATTGTGGTCAGTCTAGCCACGGGTGAGTAAGTATCAAAGAAGTCTTCACCTTCTTTCTGGGTATAACCCTTAGCCACAAGCCGTGTCTTGTACTTTTCAATCGTACCATCATGTCTAAGCTTCTTCTTGAACACCCACTTACATCCTACAGGTTGGCACCCATAAGGACGGTCAGTGATCTCCCAGGTACCGTTAGCTAAGATGGAATCCATCTCGCTACGTATAGCTTCCTTCCAGTAGTCAGCATCAGGGGATGCATAGGCTTCTGAAATAGTTCTGGGTGTGTCATCCACGAGGTACACAATGAAATCATCACCAAAAGACTTTGCAGTCCTCTGTCTCTTACTCCTCACAGGAGTTCCATTGTCAACCTCAACAGGATTCTCAACGTGTTCCATCGCAATGGTGGGTTCAGGAATTACAGTGAATTCCTCACTAGATGGAGTAGGTATCTCCTGATTTGATGAACTCGACATATCCTTCATAGGAAATTTGTCCTCAAAGGAAGTTGCATCATTTGATTCCATAATCGTACCAACATGCATGTCGGATACCTCAGATTTTATTATCAAAAATCTATAGCCGATGCTATGAAAAGCATAGCCCAGAAGAACACAATCCACGGTTTTTGGTCCAAGCTTGTGCTTCTTGGGAATTGGTATATTGACTTTCGCCAAACAACCCCAAGTACGTAGGTAAGAGAGTTTCAACCTTTTCCTTTCTCATTCCTCAAATGGAGTCATGGTCTTATGCTTTGTGGGAACTCGGTTTAGGACATGACACGCAGTCATTAGCGCCTCCCCCCACCATTCCTTGGATAGACCCGAAGTGTCTAACATGGTGTTAACCATATCAGTTAGAGTTCGGTTCTTTCTTTCGGCTACCCCATTTGACTGAGGTGAGTAGGGAGGCGTCCTCTCATGGATTATACCATGTTCCGCACAAAACAGATCAAATTCATTGGAAAAATACTCTCCACCACGATCGGACCTAAGCCGTTTAATTTTTCGATCAAGTTGGTTCTCTGCCTCAGCTTTATAGTTTTTGAAGAAAGTTAAAGCCTCATCTTTTGATTTCAGAAGATACACATAACAATATCTAGTGGAGTTATCAATCAACGTCATGAAGTATCTCTTTCCACCTTTTGTCAACACGCCATTCATCTCACAAAGATCAGAATGTATAAGCTCTAGTGGCGCCAAGTCTCTTGCCTCTGCAGTCTTATGGGACTTGCGAGGTTGCTTAGCTTGCACACATACTTGGCACTTAGAGCCTTTGACAGCAGAGATTTTTGGAATTAAATTCAGATTATCTAGCCGCGTCATGCAACCAAAGTTAATGTGACAAAGTCGTGAATGCCAAATATCAGACTCATTGTTGTGGCAAACATTATTAATAACCTTAGTGCAAATATCTGACAAAGATAGGCGGAACAAGCCTCCGCACTCATAGCCTTTTCCAACAAATTGTCCGCATTTGGAAATTACAACTTTATTGGACTCAAAAACCAACTTAAAACCATCTCGACATAAACGGGAACCGCTAACGAGATTTTTATTGATGGACGACACATGATGAACGTTCTTCAGACGCACGGTCTTCCTCGAAGTAAACTTCAGATCGACCGTACCAACACCTCGAACGATGGCATGTGACCCGTTCCCCATCAGCACGGGAGAAGTCCCTATGGCCTGGTAAGAAGAAAACATGGAGGCGTCAGCACAAACATGTACATTGGCACCGGTGTCAATTAACCAATCAGGGGATTGAAATACTGAAAGGATGGTAGGAAAAATACCGTACCCTGATTCCTTCATATCAGTATCACCGATGACAACATTAGCGGACTTGCCGCCCTTCTCATGTTCGCGCTCCTCAAAGTGGTTAGGACACTTCGGAGCCCAGTGATTAGGATCACCGCAGACATGGCAAAGTCCCTTCCCCTTCTTATGAGAATTCTTCTTGAAGTTGGTAGAATGTGATGGCTTGTTCTTTGTATCAAACTTGCCTTTGCCCTGAGTTTTGTTCTTGTTGTTTTTGAACTTGTTGGGCTGGAAGTTCTTCTTCTGTACCATGTGGGCACTAGAAGCTCCCTCAGCAACTCGAGCACGTGTGTCTTTTGCTCTCGCCTTCTCTTCAACATCAAGAGTACCAATGAGATCCGCAACGGAAAACTCATGTCTCTTGTGTTTCAGGGAAGTAGCAAAATTGTTCCACGAAGGTGGAAGCTTGGCAATAATGCCTCCGGCAACAAATTTGTCCGGCAATACACACTTGAAGTGCTCAAGTTCTTTTGCGAGCGACTGTATCTCATGAGCCTGCTGTACAACAGAGCGCTCATCAGTCATCTTGAAGTCATAGAATTGCTCCATGACGTACAACTCGCTACCGGCGTCCGAGGCACCAAACTTGGCCTCGAGTGCAGCCCACATGTCCTTGCCGTTGTCAAACGACATATACGAATCCACAATGGAATCATCAAGAACACCCAGAAGAGCGCCTTTAAAGAGAGTATCGATCTTCTCAAAAGCTTCCAGCTGTGCTGGATTAAGATCGCCCTCAGGCTTGCCCTTAATGGCGTCATAGCAGCCCATGGTCTGAAACCAGTAGACTGCTCTCGTGCGCCACCTCTTATATTGCGCCCCCTTAAAGGCAGGCGGCTTCAGATGCGCAGCAAAACCACTCGGAGTAAATTGCCTATGATCAGGTTTTTGGATTGTTGGAAATATGAGCAAATTACTACGAGATTTAATCCGAATAAACAGAAGATAAATCATGACCACAGCAGCATAGATTAAACTAATCATGCGAACTAGCATAGCAGATGAGCATATCACATCTAGGGCACATACTAGAAACATGAATTCTACCACGATCTCGAACAGGAAGGATAGAATCACATACGGTGCAGCAGGTGTAGCACCGCCGGCGTTGACGTTGTCTCCCATGTCGTCGAGGATGAGGTTGCCGAGGTCGGGGAAGAAGTCGTCGTTCGCGAAGTCGTCG
Organism: Aegilops umbellulata; assembly: GCA_032464435.1. Lineage (NCBI taxonomy): Eukaryota > Viridiplantae > Streptophyta > Magnoliopsida > Poales > Poaceae > Aegilops > Aegilops umbellulata. The sequence goes on along the minus strand of CP136055.1, from coordinate 284,970,302 downwards.
CTGCCAGCAGTCGCGCGAGTGCGCTCCCCAAAAACCTGATCGCCCCTCTCCCGTACAGGATCACGAGAGGCGGGGTTCCGGAGGCCTGCTATCCCTTCTCGCTGTGCACGCCGGAAGGAGGGATGGAGAAGACTTGCTTGACGGCGCAATGATCTGGAACAGTGGTGAGAAACCATACGAAGCGGCGGCGGCTAGGGTAGACGTCTACCTGGCTATATAGCGCGGGCCGGGTAGGTCGTGGGAGTAAACCCCACGTCCGAGTCGTCACGATCCAAAAGAATCGGAAACGGTTCAGTAATTAACGCGTCCGTTAATTATTAATTAATGACTCATTAATTTTTCCCGAGCAGCAAAAATATAGACAACGTGCATAGCTCTGTCCTCGGCTCGGCTCAATCCCGCAACCCGCGGCGCGTCGTGACGAGGCATGGCGTGGCGAGGCGAGCGAGGAGGAGGAGCGCGCGTGTAGGTCTCCTCTTCTCATGCTCATACAAGTGGTAGGAGAGCTCACCTTATAAAGAGGTGCAACTCTCTCTCAACTTATGAGGTGGGACTAAACTTTAGCCTCACTCACTCCACTCACATGTGTGCATGAATGGGCCAAGAGAATTTCAGAATTTTAGTTGGGCTTTGGGCCAAACGCCCACTAGCAAATTCCAACACTCCCCGCCTAGCCCCCGTCCCGATGGTGTGTCTAGCAACATCGGTGGGCATGTGGAGGTGTGTCTCCGACGGATCTGCCCTTGATGGATTTGCTCGGATTTGGTCGTAGTTCATCTACGTTCATGTGTTTTCAGGATGGATCCTTCCGATCTATGCTATTCTTCATCGGTGGCGGTTGTTGTTCTGCTGCGGTGGTCCTATGGGGCCTTAGCACGACAACTTTCGGACTCTCTACTACAACAAATTTTGCCGGCTCCGGCGAGGAAGGGGCAATGACGGCAGCGCGCCTTCGGCTCGCTTCAGTATTTGTAGTCGTCGCTAGATGGTCTACGGATCTGGGTGTAATTTTTATTATATCTGGTGTTCATTGTACAGCCATGATTGAAAATGAATAGATCAAAAGTTTTCTCGCGGAAAAAAGTTTACGAAGCACGCTCAGGAAACGACCGTATCCTTCATATTTGAAGGTTGTGAAGGTCCCGGTTGTAGCTCGCTCTAAATCCAACCGCCAGCGGGCGAGAGAAGTTTTGCCTTGTACCTCCATAGGTGTAACCGCCGCCGACGAGTTGGCTGATGCGACTGCTAACTACCCACCCATTAATGGGCGGCCTCTCTTTTCGATTCACAAGGCGGTCGGTCGTATGGCTGCCACGCGGCATGATCCCCGGCTATAAAAGGCCTAACAGCGATACGTCCCCGTCACCAAAGCCCTAATGTCGCCTACCTTCCCCGGCGCCTCCTCCCCTCCCATCTCCTCCACTGTTTGCGACAATGCCGCGACGCAAGAATTCATCCTATTGGCTCAACGTGGCAGCGAAGCAGAACCTCTAGTCTGAGACACCACATGCGAACTCTCCTCTCGGTGTGCTAGTCGTCGAAGCCGTCAGATGCTCCTCCCACGGACATGGCAAATCTAGCGGCCACGGGGGATCTAGTGCTTCACATGGCCCCAGCGGCTCCACTAACGCGGGCAGCGTGAAGAGGACGTCGTTCCATCAGCCTGTTCCCCCTTGTTTCGGTGGATGATGTGGCCAGCCCGAGCCCGAGCCTAATTTCGATGACCCACTCAGGGTAGTCTTGCGGCTTTGCGAGCTCGAAATGGAGGCACGCCGCCATGAGGAGGAGCACATTCTCGAACACTTCGGCCCCGCACAGATCAACGAGAAGGAGGTGGAGCAGTTGTCACTCGTCGCTCCGACTCGCTCTCCTTCCTTGATGACCTGGATTCGACCAAGGAGGAGGAGTCAGAGGAGGCTTCAAATGACCAACCTCACAAATGTACAACTCTTTGGAACGTCTTCGGAAATTTCGAGTGGGGGTGGAAATTCAGAAGAGGATACAAAAAGATGGCACAGTAGCTTGGCGGTTCTGAATGGAATGGCTTGGCAGCTCCGAACAAGCAGAGATTTGGAATCTAAAGTGGAAGAGCTCAGAGGCTCGAAGGATTGAAACATTCATGGAGATAGTGGAGAAATGAAAGAATTTTGTGGGCTTTGAAATTTGGTCATTTGTACGCATTTTAAGCTCTTTTTTTAATATTATCTCAATATATCGTGTCTTGTTGAGCTAACTATTTGTCCATTATGCTCGATTTTTAGTTTATATACTTTTCATTGTGACCACTGCATAGTTTGTGGTTTTAGTTAGTATTTATTAGTATTCCTTGTTTTTTCTGTGTTTATAGGTGTTTTTTGGAGCAACCATGGAGCACAAATGAAAAGGCCAAGGTAGGGATCACTACAGAGGACTTCTAGGCACCAGAATCAGGTCTTTGGGGTGTTGAAATACGACATTTTCTTAAAGTGACCAAATTGAAGATCCAGTGTCATAGGTGTATCCAGCTTGTTCACGCGATTCCAAGAATGCCCAAATCAGAGTTCGTATGAAGAAATGGCAGCTAATATACTAAAGGAGTCCAGAACAAATGATGACGTTAGATACAACCAAGCTTGATTGTACCAACGACCGTCCCAGGCCCAGAAAGCTGCGAAATTGTTGAGATCATTCGCGATTCTTCATGGATTTCGTCCCCGTTTGTTCCCACAACTTCCTTGATCATCAAGGAAAGTATTGGGATTGTATTTGGCTCATCTAGAGCCCTTAGATCAAAGGAGATAAGATACATATACAAAGGAGGCTTTAGGAGAGCTCTTAAATATACAGCTACAACCCTAGCCGTTGGCCGACACACATTGTCATCCAAGATCAATCTCTGTCACCTAAATTGCTTCTTCAAGACCATCTCCATAGAATAAGGGCCAGGACAAAAAGGAGGAAGAGGAGGCTCCGTCATAGCGCCACACCGGCCTTCGGGTCAATGTCGTCTCCAACGGCACCATCTCCACCAACACCGCCATGCCTTTCTCATTCACCGACTCAGTGTCGTCTTGTATCAGGTCCTCTCCTCTATGTTTTCCATTTGCATGTTTTGCGTAGTTGTATTAGTTCTTAGGATATGGATGAATCCTTGCATGATTAGAACTGAATTCCTATTAGAGATCTGGTCATCCTCTTTCTATGTGTTGAGTTAATTTCCTCAAGGTGTTTTGAAGGTCGACCACTCAGCGTTAGCCACTTTTGGACTTGAGGGATTTACTATTGGTGCGATGCCGAGCTCGTGGAAGTTTGTAGTGATAGTACCTATCTCCCTTCTTCCCTGACCATCGCAATAAGGGAACAACAGAGAACCCTAAAGCTTTATGTATAGTCCATGGGGAAACCCTTAATCACCGTTGCGAAAACTGGAGTGGGGAAACATCGATGGTGGTGCGCGTGATACGTGGTTGTTGCATGTCCTCACGTGTATTTATTTCGCTCCGCCCACACATCATCATACGAAGTGGATTATGGCTCTATTGGAAAAGGCAACGCCTATGAGGCGCTTAGGAATGCTTAGGTGCTAGGCATCGGTCAAATGTCTCACCAAGGGCATAAGCGAAACTATAGGAATGACAAGCAAGAAATTGTGCACTTAAGCGATAAATTATGTCATGTTGCACAAACATGCCAAATGGGCATCTTCCAACGGGAGTAGCTAGTAGTTCACTCACTTATATGGTCTAAGTCAATATCGATAAACATATAATATCCCAATTACGCCTTGGCTTCGCCTAGGGTGCTTCAGCTCCACCTAGGTGAAGGACAACAGCCTCACCTACGCCTAGCACTTTTTGCAACCGTGGATTAGAGATGCAGACTAAGTCGTCAAGGTTGAGTCATCGCCAAGGCTGAGATGTCGCCCCAAGAACCATGCGGGTTAGGCATGCCAGCATCACCGCGTCGTTGCTTCATCAAGCCGATGTCCACCATGCCAATCTGCTTCGTCACATCGGCTGGCCTGGGAGCTTTTTCGTTGACTTGCTCGGAGGGCTCCAGCATCACCTTGCCGACCTGCTTCATCACGCCAGCTAGACCGGGGACTTCACCTCGCCACGTTAGTTGAGTCGTGTCACAACTTGGTCGAGCCGACCTCCTCGCTCCACCACATCGTGGCCTCCTCGCAAGCCCGGACTGCGTCATCAACACTGGGAGCATAAACTAGCTAAGTCACCTTCATGCTTAAAAAAATTAATTTTAAATTTTTGTTTGGTTCAATTAGCCCTTATATTTGTGTAGAATAAAAACATTGTTCGTTTTAATGGTTCTTAAACACTTTCTTTACCCAAGTCATGAAGGACATGGGGCTCTTAATTTAATATGTGTCGCTTTTTGGCCTAAGTGTTTTCTCATTTAGTCATTTTAAGGTCCTTTTTCGTCATGAATACTCGGCCAATAGCCTTGCTTTGCTTCTCTTTGCCACTTAAATTGAGTTTGTCTAAATTGGTCTGACATGTACTCTGGGTGTGCCTTTGGGATGAGATCGAAAGAAAATTATGTTAAAACACGACGAAAGCACAAATTATATTTTAAGACTGATTTCGGTTAGCACCAAAAAACTTGACTTAATTCAAGCGCAATGTTTTTACGTGAGTTTTTTGGTTTTCCGAACTTATGACACTTCTAACCTATTGTATGATTTTTGTCCAGGAGGGAAGACATCTTTTTTTTACTCTGAACTGTAGGGAAAACCCCCCACAGCATTCAAAACTTTATTGCCAAAAAAGGATAGAAAGTAGGAAGATTACGAGAAGTAATCCTAAAAGAAAGACTATACAAAAGAAGAAAGGAAGTCTAACATAAAACATGAAACCTCAAGGAGGTAAAAAATAAATCCATCTAATTAATTCCTCTCTGAACCTGGCTTTTATTATGTGTTGCATCAAAGACATGTCGTTAATGTATGCACACCTCCATTTATTGAAAGTTGGCCTTTCATGTCTAAAAAACTTAGCATTTCTTATGATACAAATATTCCAAGACCACGAAGACCACCTCGGTGAAAAAAGGTTTACCATATTCATTTCTGGCTTGAGATACAATATTCCTCATGTCATCCCCTTGCGGCCAAGAAATTTCAAGATAGTACCAAACCCTGACACTGAAGTTACATTCAAAAAATAGATGATTCCTAGTTTCTTTTGTCAACAAAAGACATAGAACACAATTAACTCCATCATCCATGTGCCAGTGCTTCTTTCAACCATGTCCTTAGTATTCATTCTTTCTATCATTAACATCCATGCAAAAACTTTTATTTTCATGGTACAAGCAGACTTCCAGATCCATAGCAACAGAGGACTAAAAGACAGGGATGAGTGCATAAATGAGTAGAACAATTTGGGACTGAAGGCATTGCAAGTCCCCTGCGAGAACCATATATTATTTGCACCAATTGATCTGCAATGATTGATCATCAAATTCGGAACCGTCAAGTATTCGGCATATGCTTGTTCGGATAGAGGTAGATTGAACATATCTGAAAATTCCTCCTGGTTAAAAGCCTCTTTTACTGTTAACCAGGAGTCTTTAGCATAAGAGAGAAGCCTAGGAAACTTTGCCTGCAAGGTGGCCACCGAATTGCCAAGCATCCAATTGTCAGACCAGAACAATGCAGTATCACCAGAGTTTATTTGGACCCAGTTAGAGTTTCTGAAGAGATCCAACAATTTGCAAATATCTTTCCACCAAAAGGAACCACAACTAGCAGTAACCTGGGGAACCCTGTCATGATAGTAGGTGTCCCAAATCAAAGAGACCCAGGGCACATCCATTCTATTGAGAAACTAATGTACATGTTTGAGCAATAAAGCAGTATTTTAGATCCCTAGATTCATGATGCCCAGTCCTCCTTTACTTTTGGTTCTGCAGATAATTACCCATGCAGCAAGTGAAGGGGCAGGCTCATCTCTGCTCTTCCTCCAGAGGCACTGTCTCTGAATTCGCTCAAGCTGCTTCAGGATCCCAGGAGGAACATGCAGACTACTGAGAAAAAGATGGGCATTGACGATAATGCAGAATTAAGAAAGTGTAGCCTTTCTCCTTGGTTTAAGAATGAACTAGCGGTCATTCTTCTTTCCATACAATCAACCAAAGGCATGAAATCAACCATTTTTGGCCTAGCAGTCCCCATAGGCAAACCCAGATAAGTAAAAGGCATCTTCCCAATTTGACAACCAAAGGTCCTCGCCAGCTCAGACATAGTAGCATCATCCACATTGATGGGAACCATTGATGATTTATGATAGTTTACATCAAGACCAGTTGATTCAGGAAAAACCTGGAGCATATCTTTGAGAGCAATTAACTGCTACTTATCAGCTGGTAGAATTATCAAAGTGTCATCGACGTACTGGATAGTTGGATAGTCCTTATCATGACATGGAATTGGCAATTGCAAAATGCCCCTCCTGAACATATCATTCACTACAGACTGCAACAAATCTGCAGCAATGACAAATAACAAAGGAGAGAGGGGATCACCCTGTCTCACACCTTTCTTGCATAAAAATTGTCTCCATGAGACCCCATTTAAGAGAACCGAAGAGGTGCCAGTGGACAACAATTGCTTGACCCAGGTAATCCACTTTCTATTGAACCTTTTAAACTTCAGAATCTGCAAAATTACCTCATGCTAAATTGAATCAAAGGCCTTCTCAAAATCCAACTTGAGAATGACAATTGGCCTTTTTGATTGGTGACATTGGTGCAAGTACTCAAGAGTCCATCCAACACAATCCTGAATAGTACTACTCTTAATGAAACCATATTGATTCTTATGAATGCATTGCATGATTATCCTTTGAAATCTATTAGCAGCAATTTTGGATAAGAACTTCAAACCCATGCCAGTTAAGGAGATAGGTATGCAATCCCCAACCTCCTCACGGGAGAGCCTTTTAGGAATTATGGTAATACAAGACCCATTGATGTTCTCCAAAGATGCAGTTTCATAATAAAAAGCCTGGACCAAATCATAAAAATCTTGGGAAATAATATGCCAACATTTTTTGAAGAACAGACCATTAAAACCATCTGGATCAGGAGCTTTATCAATGGTCATATGTTTAACAATCCCATCCATCTCCTCTTTTCCAAAAGGTTCCGTAAGGAACTCTAACCCAGCAATGGGAGAGAGCAGAGTGCTCAAGTCAAATCCCATTTTAGTTCCCATGGAGACACCCATTCTATTCTTGAAACAACTCATATGATCCCCTCCATTTGTGAATCATCTGACACAACCATCTGACAGTTTGAGACTGACAATAGAATTCCTTCTGTGCCTCTCAGTAGCCATTGCATGGAAATTTTTTGTATTTTCCCCACCAACCTTTATATACCTGATTGTACATCTTTTTTTCCAATATAAAAATTGCAAGTGCAACAGCTTCTCCACATGCAATTTAACAATTTTCCTGAAATTGAATTCAGGTCTAGAGAGAGACCTCAACTCCTCTAGTCCATCCAGCAAAAGTACTACTTGATTAAATTTTGCAATTAAGTTCTTAAGCTTGGAGATATTCAGTTGTCATTCCTTTAGAGCTAATCTCAAGCCCTTAAACTTGTCTGCAATCACAACTGTAATATGACTTTTCTTAGATGATTTTTGCTCAGTTTGCTCAACTCACTCCATTAAACCATCCATCTCCACCCAATAGTTTTCAAATATAAATAGACTAGACCTAGGAACGGAAGTTTTAATAGTGACCACACAAGGCACATCATCAGATGCATTCCTAGCAAGTGGAAGAACCTCAGTCATAGGATAAAAAGAAATCCAATTTGCAGATGTGAAAAAACAATCAGGCTATTCAAGCAAGGGGTTAACTTAAATAGATGTGAAAAATCTGCCCTTCAGTGGAAGTTCTAGAGGCCCCAGGTGCCCAGCAATCTCATTAAAAATGAATATATCATTCAAATATCCACCAGGTAATTTTTTATTTTTAGTTGATCTAATAAAGTAAAAATTACAAATGAGAAGCCAATTTCCCCCCAAAGGAATATTTAGGTTGAATAACCAACTAACAAAATTATCTCTAGCTTCCCCTTGACAAGGCCCATTAACAGAAAGTCCATTGCTCATTATTTTGCTTGGATGTGACTCGGACCACTACAGCATGCTAATGAATTTCCAAAAGACTTCCCAGGAAAACAGATGAATTCCAACCAATTAAGATTCCCCCAGAGGCACCCACTGAAGGTGAAAAGGAAAAACTGTCAAATCTTTTAGGGCAGAAAGACCTGATAGATCTAAAATCAAAGGATGAGCATTTGGTCTCTCGAAAGCAGGCCACAACACATTGACTTTCATCTAATTTATGCCTGCCCTCTACCTGGCATTAGAATTTAGCCCCCTCACATTCCAACACAACACATTCCAGTTCTTACAATGGGTACTCATTAAAAACACTGGAGCAAGTAGAAAATACAGCATGACACATAGTATCATACAGGCATAATTCCAAACACACAGCAAAATTAAGCTTATTACAATATAGAGCAAAAGACAATAAAACCCATAGTACATCAGATTTATGGGCCTGCCAAACCTCTTTGACCAAAGGTGTATTAATCATCAGAAGGCCTGCTGGTGTTGCTCAGTGGATCAGCCATAAGCCTTTCCATGGACAATAGCTTCTCCTCAATGCCCAAATCCTGACCAATCAGCTGAAGTTTCTTGATGGGGGTTGGTGGAGGGACACTGGTAGTATCATATTTGGGAAAATCTTCAGACATAACTGCAGAGAAAGGACTTGCCTTGGGCTTCTTCTTTTTGGGCTGCATGGGCAACTCCTGAAAAGTGGGCTTGAACCCATCTCTCTGAGAAGATCCGTGCATGCACCGCCTTAAAGATGTATCAACAATGGCATAGGGGCCAAAGTTTTTCTGGGCTTTGTAGCCTTTTTGGTGCACTAAGCAAAGAAAGAGAAACAGTCATCAACCTGAGAGCTGGCCAAATGACTTCGGGATTCCTTGGCTACAAGTTGTTACTTTGTAGAAGAAGGAAACAAAGCCCTCGCAATAGGATGCTGCACAATATCATTGACATTACACTCCTTCCATGTCAACCTCGGCACAGCCAAAGGCTGAAAAGCCAACTCCCAATTCCTCTTAGGCGATGAATGAACGATCATTGGTAGAGGTCTTGCAACTTCAGTAACCATTGCATAATCTCAGTTGGTCTGTGAGGAACTGGGAGAACCTCACGTGTCCATAGACCACCTTGTCAGACACTGCATCCATATTGACAGAATTGATCGGAGGTTGATAAACCACAAATGCCCAATCATTTGGGTTGTACTACTGATTCTCAACCTCATGTGACATGACATGGTCGATCTTGTGCTGCACCCCCTCTAGCTCCACCACATCATGCATATTTTGTTGTTCATCATCAGGCACCAGAATAAAGTTCTGGTTCTGAACAAGCTACTCATCCAAGTCCGACTGCACTGGCTGATCAATAAACATTGATTCTTGATCTTTCTCCGATTCTTGCATTACTGGTTGTTCCTCTGCCACATTCCAGTTGTTGTTTCCCCAATTATCCACGACAACATCATTCTGCTCATCTAGAGGCGGCGGAGGAGGGGGCACATCGTTCCAACCCATGGCCAGATAGGGTGGCAGGATGAACGGAGGCAAGTTAGGAAAGGGAACATCAGGCATAGGGTGCGATTGCCATTAATAGGCATCCAGTCCTCATTATGCTGCACTTTCTGAGTGAAATGAGCACCTAAAATGTAAATAGGTGTTGTCCAAGAAACTCTGGCACCTCCCCAAGCAGCATAATTAGTAAAAACCACGTTTATAGGAACCAAGATATCCTTAGGGAAGACGCAAACACCAGTGATCTGACCAGGTAGGGATCCTCACTATTCCAATGGTGAAATTTACCAAATGTGTTTACCACAACCCTGATGTTTTCCATGTTGCGCAAATCTAAAGGGATGCCCAAGAACATGAGCAATCCTTTCCGAAAGCCCTGCGCCCCATGGAAACCCTCTCCTTCATCGTGCTTCATAAACCTAACAAAACGATTGTTGCCAAGATCTTGTGGAGGTAGCTGAAGAAGGGAGAAACGCACTGCTGGATCCAGAACCTCAAATAACCCGACAGCATTAATCCAGGGTTGCACTGAACGAACCTGAAAGCCATGATCCTCGAGCCAATCAGCCACCTCCTCATGAGCTGCTCCAATCTGATCCAGAGGTGGAACCTGCATCACCTCAGCAAGCATAAATTGCTCATGACAACAAGCAACCGGACTGTGTGGTGTCACAAACGTCCGTGGCCATCGCGCTTCCCCTTCATCAATGATATGGTGCCCAGCCGGCACATACTGTAATGTGTCGAGGGGGAAGTTGGCCACGATGGCAGGCGACGCTGGACAAGGGGAAGCGGGCGGTGGAGGTGCCGATGGTGGAGCAGTCAAGGGTGTCTTGGGGCTGGAGTTGATGGAACTTGGCGAGGAGGTTATTGTGAGGGAGCATGAGGATTCCAAGCTTGGTAATGGGTGTGTTAGAGAGATATTCTCGCTACCAACAAACTCAGCCTCGGAAGTCACAACGTAAACGGACTTTAGTTTCCAAACTAGCCCCAATTTCCTTGCAAAATGGGCACAATCCTTCCTACTATGCCTGATCGAACACCCCGGGGAAGAGAGATTTGATGTGCAATTAGAATAAAAGTGTCCCTGCTTGAAACATATCTGGCAAGTGGAAATTTTGTTGACCATATCATCCACCATTTTATCAAAAAGGTCATTGGCCTCTTGAGAGCTAGGTACATCATTATTAGTGGGTTGAGAAGATCCCAGCTCAGATGGGCCGGCCCGCTGCGCGTCCAAACGGTTTGATTGTTCAGGCCCAAGGGCACTTGGGCCGGCCTGTTGGGTCTCAGAGGAGTCCAAATGAATATGATTTGAAGGTTTGAAAATCCGCCAGACGAAGACGGAGCATTAGTCGCTGGGCAACAATAGATTGAATCATCCTAAAAGTGGTCGGCGGCAACGCAGAGGTCCACCGAAGGTTAACCGGGGATGGGGGATGAACAACCTCCTTTCATGTCGGGGGATAGAATAACCAACAATCTCAGTGGTTTCAATACAATTTTGGGTGGCCGGGTAACGATAGCCTCTACATGCAGGATAATTTTGCCATGTTGCAAAAGATAATTTCTTTCTGACAGAAACAACAGATTTGAATGCTGATTTAGCATGATTGGAACCAAAAGACCTAAGGCAGCTCTACGCTTGGAAGGACTAACAATGATCCATTCAGCATCACATTCCTTTCTCCAAATTTTGAACTCACAAACCTAGTTTGGACCACCGCTACTCCAAAGATGAAAAAAGCATTTGAAGTGATCACATGCGTAAGAACGTAAATTGAGTATAATGAGTCCAACCTGCTTGCAAGAGCCATGGAAGGCAAAAACTTCGTCCCGGATAGAAGAAACCCATAAAATCAATTGCAGATCCACCAATTGCATATTGAAGAGAAGCTGCCACAGAATCATCTGTAAGACGAAAAATATGATGAATAAAAGACAGGACCATTGTAAAATGGCCCGTGATCATCCGAAGGGTGCACCGTAAAACCAGTAGATCTGAAAACCTTATCCGTGAAAACTAAACCCTTGGATAAACCCAGGCCAACTGTAGATCCCCCGTGAGAACCCATAAGAGATGGGTATAGGGGTGTAGATCAAAGAACACCAAAGAGATTTAGTGGAGAGAAACTATATTCTGGTGGCTACGGGGAGAGATCGCCGGTGAGGTGGAGCGCCGATGGTGGAGCACCATTGTATTTTGAGGGAAGACATCTTCTTGGTCGAAGTGTACTGCGTTGCAATTCTACTTGGAAAAAAATTGACCCACAGTTCGGCATCTTCCCTGCTGAGCCGCACCTCAGTGATGGTGAAACAAACCGCCAGCTGAGCTAGATCCTGAGAAGATGCGATCCCCAGATTGACCATATTGTCGAACCTGAGGCTCGGGGGGCTACTGCATTGATGATTTAATGATGGAAATTCAAAGTGCAATACGGTTTTCGAGGAGATTGCGATCCTTGGGTCGGGGTGTCTCGAGGGCTATTGCAAACCACATTATTTCCTAAAAGTATGCTACCAATCAAAAATTTAATCCGCAAGCTATGAATTAACCTAAGTCTCGGGGGCTAATGATGTCAGCGGTTTTATTTTATCCTTCAGGTGCATACCGGATTTTAAGCCAGCACACACCTTGAGGGCTACTGGCTATATATATCGACAGAGAATAAATTGCACCGATCGAAAATATTTCACAAAAAAATCGGCTCAGAGAAGCCGGCTTGACGGGAATTTTTTTCTACGGAGGTCGGCCATCTACATCGACAACTCAAGACCGAGGTGGTGCGCATCACTTCGGAAGTAATCCAGCATGGAGTTCGACTACGCAAGGAACCTTTCCGGCATGCAGCTCGGCTAAACTCCTTCAACCTTTTCAAGATCGAGGTGATCTACATCACCTCAGTTGCAGTCTAGCATTGGCTCCAAGAAGACACTGATCGACAAAAGTTCTCGTTGAACCAGTTTTAAGACCGGCGACTGAAGACGACGAGCAGCTCGGATAAGCCGGACTCTTGAAGACCGGTTCAGGGGCTACTAATGGTGTCCGGCTAGGGCGCTCTCACCATGTCGACTCTTGTCTAGGTGGGCTGGGCTGATGACCCCCTTGTCGGTTCCATCTTGGGCCACTTTGGACGGCCCATGGCAATCTACAAGGAAAATCAAGAAGCCTTGGTGTAAAGTACAAGGACTCCTTCTCCGTGGAGGATCCTCTCCACCTACGTAGTCTTCTAGGACTCTTGTAATCCCATGCCTACGTAGCTTATATAAGCTGAGGTTGGGCTAGTCGGTAGAACACAATTTTACACACAACGATCTCGAAGTAGATCACATGTACTTTGCACTTCATCCCAAATCAATACAACACAAGGAGGATGTATGGTTTTTATCTCTTAGGAGAGCCCGAACCTGAGTAAAAGCATGTGTCCTTGTTACCATCGCGTCAAGACTACTAGCTTAGGACCTCCTACCTGAGATCTACCGGATTCGACCCCGACACACGCGGCAGGGTCACGGCCCCCCTTGCCAGGGTCGGTGACCTCCGAAAGCTTCTAGACCTAAGATGTTCGCTGATTTTTTTTCCTGGGATTTTTCTGAGCCCAAACGGCGGAAATCATCAACTAGCACTGAGGAATGAATTAATAGGTTAGTCTAAAGAAATAATAAAGATAACTTAAATATGTGTCAAAAATATGTTAAAGACGTATCGCCAAACACCATGCAAAAACTCTCACATTCGGAGGAATAGGTGGTGCCAAATTGTGTGTCATAGTTTATGGGATCCATCTAGCACCGAACTTCCTTGGCCCCTACTACCAGTCTCTAACTTCACACGGCGGGCCAATTGATAAGTACTCCAGGCTGAAAAAATACCATTTCGATTAAGAGCCATTTTGATTGCAGGATTGTAAAAACGCATGAGTAGAAAAAAACATATGATTGAAATATCATGCTCATTTCAATCCTAAAGGAGTCTGGGTTGTTTGATTGCATCGTAGGAAAATAACGTATTCTTTTAAAGAGGTTTAAGTGAATGCTAAAAATCCTACAAAAAGTAGTAAAAAAATCCTTCGAAAAGAATCCGATAGGATTTATCAAACAATCAACATAGGAAAAATTCCTAATGATTCTAACCCTTTAAAATTCCTATAAAAATCATTTGAATCGAAGGTGTTAAATTAATCCAAGGGGTATAGTCGATCATCCGAGGACCAAGCAATCACATGTGCACAACACCGAAATTTGTTAATGAGGTTCACCAATATGGCTACATCTCAGGGCTTAACTACGGGCGCTCCTCCCCATGACACCATTTGCACCCCGGTCGCCGGGCACCAACACATGCCACCGGCTCCCCGTGTGTCTGTGTTATTATGTTGGCATAGGTTACATCATGTGTCTATCCTTTCATTATATAAGAGGCATAGGATATAAGTGTCTTAATAGGACACAACTCCTACATTGTCTACACACGATTTCAATCCAAGTCTAACTATAACCTATCTTTGTACACAATATTCGACACAACTCTAACAAACTCCACCTTGACGAATATTTTCCGCCACCTTGGATTCATCCATGCGTCGAATCTTCATGTACATTAGACTTGAGATACGCCATGAGCACCGTTGCTACTCCCAGACTTTATATGATTCCACCTACAACTGTAGTCCCTTCTCGTCTTCTTCAAAGTCAATACTCGAGCAAAATTAAGTTCCTCATTACTCTACTTAATGCTTCAAACTTTCAGAGTATTCATTCAACACCATCACACACCGATCATTGTCTATGTGAAAGTGAAAAACTCTTTTATTGGATGCCACATATAAGAGTTACCTGAACTCAACATCCTCGCTCTTTCTTGACCGTCCGCCTAAAACTTGAAGGAATTTCACCGTCGCCCTGTGTCACCCTGAGTCAGATTCGCAGTTATCTCACCCTTTTCTCGGATAGTCTCTTACATGCCCTACAGCTATAGCACTCCGCCTCCTTCTGTACTTGGCATCCGCACTTTGCCATGTGCACTGAACACCACATGATATACGGCTATGTACTCTCTCAGCTTTTGACAATTTCAGACTTTCCGCCCCTTTGTCAGATTCCTCAAGGTCAACTCTCATCCATCTAACGCGTCAAACATGATAGATCTAGTCACCAACTTGAACTTGGTACTCGCCAACACCGCTTCAGCACCATCTCCACACTTAGCCTGACCACATGTCTGACCACCAGTGTCTTGGTCTGCCGCCATGTCCCGTGCTTACTGCATGCCTCGTCGCTTTCACCGTGTCGAGCCTCTGCTGTCCTGGTCGAGTCTCTAGGGCCGCGGGCCCACACCACTCAAACCACTACTACAGAGAACCACCAATCATCATCGACCGATGCCGAGAATCACGTATCCATCAGACCACTGATACCCAATCTGAACCATGTGGCTCTAGCCTTCCCGTTGAAATAGGTTGCGATTCTCCTGATCCTTATGTCGTAGCCCCCCATCAGCACAGAGTGAAGTCTTCTGCCAGATTCCATCTCCACCCTCAACATGACTGCATGTAGCTGCGCCATGCTACCCCCTGCGCCCCATCGACTTCAGTCTCTCTCATGTGTGCACCATCGTGGATCAACCCCACGCAATAGTTTGTTGAAGCCGCACAAGCCCTCGGGCCTGCACCGCGTGTTTCCACGCCCCAGAAGCCGGCCACCATCAACATCACGCTCCTATGTCGTTGTTGCCGATCCCAGCACCATCTTCTGTACCAAACAACTTGCGTTGATCCGTCAGACTGTCCAGTCCGACCTAGCCAAAATTATCCGACTGCAACCATGCTCCACCTTGCATCGTGTCCGCCCTGTACATCTTCGTGCCTTACTTAACATGGTTCACCGATATGAGCTAAGGAGGAATCTAATTTTGCTTGGAGTTCTTCATGACGGTGGTATGGTATTTCGTTGTGATCGGGATAAGAAGACCATGAGAATCATGGAAGATGAGGTGACCGTGATGACTGGAGGGAGGACGGCTTCACATCTTTACAAGTTGCAAGGGAGCACTATCGCAGGTGGAGTCACAAAGACTAGAGTTGCGGGAGTAGCAGCAAGGTCTCACGGAGGCGGTGGGTCTGGGGCAAACTCATCGAGTAGCTCTAGGTAAGCTACGAAGAAGACAACACAAGTCCAGAGTACATGAAAGTTTGACGCATGGACAAAATTCAAGGTGGTGGAGAATATTTGTCAAGGTGGAGTTTGTTGAGTTTGTGTCGAATATTTTATACGAGTTGGGTTACGTTTGGGCTTGATGCTGTAGTATGGGTAGGATACGTGTAGTGTCGGAGGCGGACACGTTGTACCCTTGGCCTTTTATATATGAGGAGGCACCCCATGTTGTAACCCATGATGGCTAGATAGCGATAGGCACACAAGGGGAAACCGGCGGCTTGTGCCGGCACCCGGATGGCCGATGTTGCAGTATATCGGGAGAAGCGCCCATAGTCATTGCCCCGGGAAGTAGGCGAGTTCGCCAAACCTTATTAACAAATCTCGGTGTTGTCATCGTGCCTTGATTGCTTGTTTCTCGGTGGATCGACTCTATGTGCCTCGGATTAATTCTAACAAAAGGAGCCCTATGTGAGGCTATAAAACCATTATCCAATCTAGTTGATAGTTGTAGCTTCATAATTCCATCCGTCTCATGCGGGAAGAAGGTGCTCCGAGATTGTCCCTTCATCATTCCATTGTAGTTGGGTTTATCCGTTTTTGCACCCACTTAAGTCGAGAACATCCCGACTTACCCGAGCTATTGTGAGTTGAGTCTCTTCATATACAGTTATCACTCCATATACAAACTTTCTCTCCGGATGAGTCCTCCACTCAAGCCTTGTTTAGCCGATCCGAACCATGCTCGATGTCCTGCCAAGTTGGTTAACTAGTCCTTGGAAATAGTTGGAGATACAGTATCAATGATGTATCCATTTGGGTAACACCTGGCCCTTAGCAGCCGAGCACAGGCTCTGGCATAGAAACCAAATTCCATGCTAGCCGAGTATTTGATCAATCGACTCGTATAGAAAAATGCTCCATTTGCCATTAAAACCTTTGAAAGTTATTAGGGGTCAATTGTGGGCAGCATGAATGCTACCACAACAGGGCAGTACCTAAGCATATAGTAGGACGACTGGACGACACAAACTGATCATAACCCCTAGATAAAGAGTGACCCAGCACTACAAACTATGATAATCCCACATATCCCCTGCCTAGATTAAGAAACATCATACATATAGTTTGATAGTAGCGCCCTACCGAACTCGATAAGATGCAAAGTATATCTCCATTTCTTCTTGAAAGGAACAGATCTGTTCATTTTGGCAATATGTTCTATAGTGCATGACATTTGTACAGAAATGAAGTTAGTGCATGACACTTGTACAGAACTATGCATACAGCACGCGTAAGGCCTTTTTGAAGATTAAAAAAGATCAGTTTCCCACAGAAATTACTAACAATAGGTCTCAACTGATGAACAAGACTCGGCAACATCGCGCAAATTAATTTCATGGAGACCACAGCTTCTACTCATGCCCTCGCCAAAAAAGGGGGAAAGGAAAAAGCCTACACTCATGCTTGCAAGTGCAAGCATTGTCGTGCAATAAAAAATAATTATGTTTCTTATCTTAGCTATTGCGCTGCTGACAAAAACAAAGCACAAGATTCCCTTGGTGGCTGTCATGAATTTGTTTGTTTATTTTTACTATATAGTACATAAATAGAAGCACAAAGAAACTGCTGACAAAACTAGTGACGATGATAATCAATATGCAGTTCGTTTAGTGGGGAGTTTTGTCCCGTCTGGTTGCTTGTCAAGATAATGCCTTCCATCTGCACAAATGGTCAGATTAGGGACCATACATTATACTAGTACATAGTATATACAATGTGCCAACTGCAGCCTTGCGTCACTGTTCTGGAGTGGAGACAGGTATATCAGTATATGCTATGCTTCTGTATACGATGGACGATTCGTCAAAATGGTCAAAGTAAAGAGGACTCAGATTTCTTACCAACCAGATCACTGGTCGTTCAAAGGGGTAACTGACGTTGACCTCTGACCTTTTTATCATTGCCCTTTTTGTGGTAAACTCTACTAGTTGAGTGAGGCATATAGCCTCCAAAATTCCTTATGTACTCCCTTTACAGAGGAAGTACTTCTCATGCCATTCTAATTTATTCACCTATTTAAACCAATGGTTATCCTGAACAAAAGATTAATTAACAGAGTAATCCTAAAAAAACTTCACAAAGTTGATAGTGTATATCAATGTTGGTCCAAGGGCTTCATATTTGATATTGAGCTATGATGCTTTATGTCGTAAGATAAAAAAACAAAATCCAAAAATAAAAAGATGTTGGTCCAAGGGCTTCTTCTATTCCGCTCTGCATGACTGCGTCCACAATCGCATATAGCCCATCCTACAGGACGTTTGTTTTGCATAATCTTACACCCTTTATCAGGCATTCCTCTCAATCTAAATGCTGTTCCTGGGTTTAGTTTTCTTGGGTTACGAAGCTGCCAAGAAGTTTCGTCGTGGTTTAACCAAGCACTTGGAATTTGAAAATACGACTTGACGATGTATACCGATGTTGGTCCAAGGTCTACTGTGAGAACCTAAATCGACGTCTCAAGGCTGCAGCTGTACCTCATAAAATTGATTATAGAGCAATCAACACCACCTTATGAAAGTTCAGAACAACGCCGCGGCAGATTGTGTAAATTTGCTTCTTTGGTTATCTTATTACTTTCTTCTTCTCGATGTTGTCACAGGGAAACAAGTAATGCCAATCTTCACCATCTAGGGCACATTTCTGTAGTTTCCTCGTCTACACATTTCTATTTTCAAAACTTGGTCAGTAGAATTAGACATGGCGGCGACAGTAGAGAGCCAGTTATGTACATCATCCCTTGTTCCTCCTTGGTAATGTTTAGAGTTTGTTAGATCAGGTAAGAATCAGCTTCACCGTTTGCTAGTACGTCGGCTTACACCGAACTGGTAGTCATCATCGAGGTCATCCATGTCAGAATCCATTTCATCGAGAATCGATTGGTTCAACTTCTTCCTGGACACCCTCCTGTGCTTTTTGAGTTGAAGGCGAGGTTCCGCTTGCTTCACACCCATGGTACCTGTTTTATACCTGAAGCAAGATGGGTATGTTTGCACTGTTAACAGACACAAAGTTCAGCATCCATCAAAAAGAGTAGGTGCTTTGATACGCAGGAACCGATCTAAAGAAAGGATGCCAATCTGTCAAATATGACTCTCTATAGAGTAGATTATTATATATCTAGGCCACCATCTGCATAGGCCAATGAAACACTAACCCAAGAAAAAGTTCTAATAGAAAACCCTTATGAATAGGCATGGTACAATTACTTAACCTTTTCCAAAGCATTAAAGTAAGGCAGGCAGTGGAAATATAGCATGAGCTAGTCTTGATTCCCTAAATGGGTAGATATGTTTAGACAGTGCCCCGAGGCTGGGGATAGTTGTAGAGAAATGGAGAAACTAATCTGTATGGAACCTAAGAAAATTAAATAACCACATGATTCTGCACCAGAAAATTTCCGAATATAGGGATCATTTCTGTATGAATAAAAGCAACTGCTGTCACCACAATCATGGAAAGATCGGCATATGCTAAGCAGATCAGTGCTAAATAGGTAACCTAGGGCCTACTGCTATAAGGTACTCCCTCTGTCCCAAAATATAAGAACGTTTTTGACACTATGCTAGTGTAAAAACCATTCTTATATTTTGGGACGGAGGGAGTAGATTCCATTCACCATAATGCATTTCACCTTGCCAAACAATGAAAAAATTAACCTGTCTTCCAAACATTTGGCTTTATTTTGTTGATAGCTTATAGCTTAGAGAATGTTTGCTAGAAATCTTTTAAAAAACAGAACCACAGTACTAGAAACAGAGAAGAAAAGGCATATGTATCTGGTGTTGGTGTGCGTTAGTGATTCTCATAAAGGAGACGTTTACGGCTTACCTGACATCACCTTCTCTTTTAGTTCCAAATGTTCGTAACTGGAAGGATTCTCTGATTTTGATCTCATCGAGCAACTGCAGATAGTATGGATATCTTTCCCAGTCACCTTTGACAACACAGCCATGTTCACCAAGGTGAACACAGTCATTAAATAAGCACCCGGAGGACTCATTTTCTTCTAGCATCTTTCTTATCTGGATACAAAATCAATAACACAATTATGCAAATGTCATAACAAACTAAACTACAACCATAACAGAGTCAACTTGCTCATGCACAGAAGCTGGAACTAAATAGAGCATCAAGTGAACAAAACCTCAGGGAAAGTTTCTGCAAGACCCCTTTTGGTCACTTTCATCAGGCTAGGCTGGTTAAATCCAGGCGTATCAGCAAGAAAACCTCCATCAACTATCGGAAGTAATGAAACATGACGTGTGGTATGCTTTCCTTTGCCGCTTTTCTTGGACACAGTACCAACGCGTTGTTCACCAAACCATTTACTATTCTGGAAAAGAATGTGCACAAGCAAGGGACTTCAGTGTCCACATCGAAAAAGGTTTCTACACGTGCAAAGTTTACTGGAAAAAGGTTGAGAAACTTCGCAATGATGGGAAAAATGAATAAAAGCATGTCAAGCTATACAATGTCTGAGGTACAAGGACCAAAGACTACTGCATCAACATAAAGAAACAGACAACAATGCATACTTGCTCCATCGTCTCCTATTCTGCAAGGCAAACCAACTTGGGACCACATAAAAAAATACATATTGAATTAGTCCTGAATACCATATCAGAGGCAACAAGTTCAGCAAATCCAATCGGCAATATCTCAATATCAAGCATAGCTAACAAATTGAGTTTCTTTATTAGATAAAGATACAATTACTCCTGATAAATTGATCCAACCTTAGTAACCAGCTGTACGTTTATATCCGTAAATAAATATTCTGCCAAGAAAAAGGGCTACATTTTAGAGGAAAACTAACAAAACAAGAAATTATGAAATTCTCAGAACGGATTATGTACGGCATTGAAAGGTTCAGAAATGGGTGAGAATTTGAAGTAGGAAAATAATATCGCCGTATGTTTGGCTGATGAGATGGATCAATTAAGGAAGACAAGACATGTGGAACAAGATGTGCCATTGGCAACCCGATCAGGCATGAGCTGGGCCATGCGGCTGGGGCAAAATGCAACAAAAAGTAAAAACATGTGTGATTAAGTGAAATTATTGGTTAAACCTTTCGTTGTATGAAACTGATGACGATATGCCTGGGGTTAGATGCAATTTGAAATTATATAACAGTCACCTGTTCAAGAAGTTGATGTATTGGATCTTCCTCTGAAATGTTTTGGTTGCATCTCAAGGCATTAATAAGACTGGACTTCCCAACACCGCTTGGACCAACAACTACAGTTGTCTGTCCTTCCAGCATCTCTTCAAGAGCAGATAATCCAGATCTCTGATCAACACTTAGAAAGAGTGGATCATAGCCCCAGCTCTTCAACCTGTCCCTCCAGTACGAGATGATCTGCAGAAAACCGAGTTATAAATTATAAGCTCAACCACACAAATATAAACTCAGGTAAAACCAAGACAATTTGAAACAAATACACTAAATAATAAACAGTGTGCAAATGCACATTCTAATTGCTCAAACTCACGCTTGGAACCATGTCTTTTATTTTTCTAGTTTCGAACCTTGAGGATTTTTTTTGTTTTTGTTGAACCCGATCCATTCTTTGGATCGAATGGAAAGAAAATTGCTCAAACTTACACCTCAGTGAGGGAAACCAAAAGTGTGAATTTACGATGTTTATCTTTTACAAAACAATGATGCCCATATGGTGGGCATGTATCAAATGCCAGTTCTTTCATACTTTATATATTTAATTAAAAGATTAGCTAACTTGAGTTTGAATGTTTGACCAATGACAGCACGGAGACTAGTGGCCATATATAATTGGTGTTTATCAAAAGGAGTGTGATCCCAAGGATGTACCAATCAAATTCGTTGTGTGCTGTCTGTACCAGGGAACTATGCCACACTCGTGTATTACTGTTTATCTGGCTATTGCTCAGGTGACCTCTTAGGCTGAATTAGGTCTTTGTTGAGAAGCAAATCCCTTTGATATAACTCAAATGGAATGCCTTTGCTTCATCCTATGAGTAAAACCATATGAATGTGTACATCCAAGCCCACAAGAGATTCGACTGTAGTGCTGGATCACCATCGTGCATGGCCCACAAGAAGAACACGAAAAGAAATCTGTTTCTTAGACAAGCCAGAACGGCATGTGCGACGGCCCAAGGTTCGTGGGTTGTTCTGGGAGATATTAACTTAAAACACGGCCAGACAAGCAACTCAAACTTTAAACAGAAGAATGATGGGAAAGTTCTGTCCCACCGAGGATCTTATGCCCGACATCCACCTTAATGGGAGAGCCTACGCATGGTCAATGATCAAGAAAACACCATCCTTCGCAAGCTGGGCAGATTTTAGGCTAGGTCGAATGGCATAACTTGTTCTCAGGTCGTCCTCTACTGCTCTCGATGGCACCAAAGTTTAAGAAAAGTAAACACTTCCACTTTGAGTCCTGGTTCACAACGGATGGTTTGGCTGAGAGGTCATTGACAGCTCTGGGATCCAGTGGCCCTTGATCCCGTCCAGAGACTCAATGCCGAGTTGAGGCTGCGGGAGGACGTGTAAAGTGGGAATTGGGATGCGTTAGCGAGCAGATTTTGCTGGCCAAGACGATGATTCTCCTCCCGGACAAATATGGCAGTTTACCAAAATTGCTGGCATCAAAATAACTAAATAAGCACCACATGGTAGCACTTTTAGCATCTCTACAGTGGAAGAGGAATTGAAATCCTAAACCGGGCTCATTTGGTCCACCTTCGCAAGCAAGCAACCTGATGCAGGGAGCCTTCACAAAGATCCTCTGCAAAGTCATGGCAATAAGACTCGCACCTCCTCCCTCGGATTTGTCCATCAATCAAGGAGCCTTCATCAAGAAATGTTCCATACATGACAATTTCATGCTGGTGTGGCAGACCGCCCATTTCATCAATAACAAAAAATATACCACCTTGTGAAGCTTGACATGGATCGAGCTTTTGACCCGGTTGCATGGCCCTTCTGGTTTGAAGTGTTAAGGCGCAAGGGTTTTGATGATCGGTGGTGTGGCTGGCATGCTATCTACCACTCTTTCCACTGCATCAACACGCCTTCTGCTCAACGGCTCTCCAGGTCCTAAATTCACTAGATGCCTTGGCAAGGAAACCCGCTTTCCCCGCTCTTTTCATCATTTTCATGGATATCTTGCTTTTCACGATGTGAAGGCCTGAGTCCTGGAGTTTATTTTCCCTATAGGCAGAGAGAACATTCAGAGTATGTCCATCTACATAGATGATGTCATCATGTTCATAGTCTCTGAGTGAGGAGCCAGGCAATCAAATCCATGATGCGCATTCTTGCCTATCAAATGCGACGATGGTGATGCTGCTCTGACTAAGGCCATGATTGACTGCGGAGAAGTCTCTCCCAGTGAAATACCTTGGACTACCCCTCTCAACTAGGAAGCGAACAATGGAGACTTAAACGAGCTATGCCAACCCCATTCACCAACTCATGATCCTAAACCCCCCGGCGTAGGTTTATCAAGGTAATTGACAAACTTCGACGTGCTACATTCAAATAAGCTCAGTGACTTTTAAGGTTGATTTTGAGAAGGCATATGACAAGGTTAAGTGGTCTTTTCTTCAACAACCTTCGCATGAAAGGGTTCACACTATAATGGTGCTACTAGATTGGAAAGTTCGTAGAATGAGAGAGAACTCGAAAGGGGGTCTTAGACAGGGGGGTCACGTGACTCCGAACCTTCTCAACATTGTTGCCAGCATGTTGGCCATTCTCATTGCAATGGCAAATGAGGATAGCCAAGTAATGAGGATGGCCATGTGGGTGGCCTTAGGGCATCTCCAAAGCGAACCCTCGAACCACCTGCAAGCGTCCAGACCAAGCTGTCCGGACGCAGTTTGCCATTCAACGCCATCCCGCATCGATTCGCGGACCAATCCAGGCGTCCTACATTCGGACCACCGCCACGTAGGACTCCGGTACCCCCGGCCCACACAAAACCCTGCCCGGACCCCACGTCTCCATCCTTTCCTCTTTCTCTACATCCGCTTCCTCCCTCGCCGACGCCGCCGCTCTACCACCCCGGACGTCCGCCAAGCCCTTCCCGGACCTTCGCGATCTCCACTGCTCCACCCGGTCGCCACGCCGCTTGTCCTCCACCACCAATCCACACCTCTTGTCTGCCCGCCGCTCAGGTACCATCCACCCGTACGGGGGGTCACCACGACCGGCAAGTGTTCGGTGAAATTCCCGTGCTAAATTTATTTGTCCCTTCTTTGAAGCAATGGATCCGGACATGGAGTACATATACGAGCGCTACATTGAGTCGTCCGACGAGGAGGACTATGCGGATGAAACAGTGATGATGCAAACATGGAGCGTGCGAAAGAGCACGTTCTCAATTTCAAGGCATCGATCAAGGGTCATAGAGTGTTGAATCGAAACAGGCCATTTGGCATTGATGGACGACTACTTTGCCCCCGAGGCCCTATTCGTGGACAATTTTTGCCGGCGCTTTTGGTTTCAAAAAAATGTCTTTGATCGCCTCTACAATGGCGTCTAGTCCTACGATGACTACTTCATCTTGAAGAAGGATGTCATAGGACGGATACCATGTTCGTTTTGGGGGTCAGTGTCGGAGATGCCCTTACTCCGTACCTAGTGGATGGAGGTGTATACACACTTCAGTATGCGGGTGACACTATTATTTTCAAGGAACATGGCATGAAGAAAGCAATCATGAAGGTCATTCTTTGTTCGTGCAACTTCCCAACCTCAAAATCAAGTTCCATAAGAGTGAAATATTCTACTTTGGTTAGGCTATGCAGGGTAAAGATCAATACAAACAACTTTTTGGCTGTGAGGCACAATCCTTTATGTTCCAAATTTCCGATACTTGGGATCCCTATTCAGTATCGCAAGCTCCCGAATAAGGAATGAAAGAGGATTGACAATCGGTTAGTGATCAAGTGGAGTATCATTTGTGGACCAAAAGATCTAGGAGACCTTGGGGTGGATGATCTTAAGATAAAAAATAAATGCTTGCTAAGCAAATGGTTGTTCAAGTTGTTAAATGAGGATGGAGTGTGGCAAGAGTTGCTGAAATAAATATCTCCATTCTAAAACTCATCACAAATGACAGTTAAACCCACTAATTCTTCCTTCAGGGAGGGCCTATTGAGAGTCAAAGAGGAGTTCTTCAGTGAAGGTCCGTTCATTGTCGAAGCCGATACTCACACCAGTTTTGGGAAGATTCCTTGCTCGAAGATACTCCTCTAAGTCCGCAATACCCAAATATTTATAATATAGTACATCGGAAACATCCTTCCATGGCAAATGTTTTAACCAGGAATCTGCTGAATATTAATTTTCATCAGATAGTTACCAGTGATAAATGGATAGTCTGGTTACATCTGGTCCAGCGCTTGATGGATATCAAGCTGACTCATGAGCAGGATGTTTTCCGGTGGAAACTCCATGCTTTCGGTCTTCTCGGTTCAGAATCTGTGTATGCTGACATGGTAAACGAGAATCACAGAGGTGTAATGCTAACTAATGACAACTGACCTAAGAGCGATTGGAATGGTAGCAAGAAGTGTTGTTTTTGCGATAAGGGTAGACGATTGAACACTTAATTCTCTCCTGTTCTTTTGCACATTTGTTACGGAGAACTGTTTATGTGGCTTTCAACCTGCCTCCGCCAACCAGTATCTCGAATATGTTTGGGAATAGGTTGGCGGGAGCGGAGTAGCAGCTAAAGGCTTGAACTTAGGGGGGGGGGGGGGTGCGCCTTGTGTTGGACTATTGGGAATTGTCATGATGATATTGTTTCAACAAAAATAGAGTTTCCAACTATTTGCAGGTTATCCACAAGGATGCTCATTGGGTCCATACATGGTGCTTACTTCAGCGTGCGCAGGCGCAGGGGTGTCTCTGGGTAAAGCCACTTGGAGATGGTTGCACGGGCTATGTTCAACCAATATGGATGGCGGTCTAGAAATAGGGTTAGTGATGCACAAGTACTACACTTAGTATCTCTTGCTGTTGTCATAGCCCATTATCAAACTGATTTATCACTTTTTGTGTTGTATTGGGAGCTTCACAATAAATATGGCTATGTGCATCAATCAATGCAGAGGACGGGTCTTTCTCCTTTTAAAAAAAATCATCTCGGGAAGGAACTGCCCTGTCAATTGGTCTCGGGTCTGCCGGCCAAAAAAGTGTCAGTGTTCTCGGTGTTCCTGATCTTAAGGCCACCAGACTGGCGCTTAGGACTCACTGGCTCTGGATGCAGCGCACCACTGAAAACCGGGCTTGGCATGGTTTACAAATTCCCCATAATAATACTGAGCTTCCAATCTTCAAATCTGCTGCCCAGATTCATTTTGGCAATGCAAAGAACAACCTTTTCTTGATAGATCATTGGCTTATGGAGTAGCACCAGCATCCTGTGGAGTTTGGTCCTGAACTGGCACAGCTTTATTTGTTTGCAACCAGCCAACCACACATTTAAGCGTCCCTGGACATTTGGCGGTCCAACTCCAGAAACAAACTTCCTAAGGCCAAGAGGAAGGGATTCGACAGTCTGGTTGTACTCCTCTGCTGGATGACTTGAAAAAAGAGGAACAAGCGAACCTTCAATAATGCAACAAAATCCATCCATGATCTCTTCTGGGATGTACTTGCAGATTAAGGTCTTGGAGTTCGGCTGCCGCAAAGGAGCTTAGCCTAGTTCAGGCCTAAATTGTCCAGATCATAGCCTTTAGCTTTTCCAAGCCGTTATTTCTTTCCTGGGCTTGGTCTTTGTGGTTTGATCGCTATATCTGTTTTATCCTTCCGTTTACTTTTCTCTTCTTCCTTATGTATACACATGCAGTCCTCCTGCATTGCTCTTGAAGAAAAATGAATAAGCGCAAAACCCCTTAGTTCAGATATGTTCTGGTCCTTCCAAATTCTTGTGTTTCAAAGGGTGATAGAGAGATATTGTTGACTGTTGAGCAGAATATGTTGGTCTTGCAACCAACTTAACTATTTTCCTGTCAAGCAAGAGCACCAGATAGAGAGCAGCATCTTAAAAGAAAATTATATTTCCTTTTTTAGGACTGATTTTTCCATGGCTGCCATGCCCATGGATGGAAACCGGGTTGCGTCAGTGTGCATTCCACGACCTTAACACCATGTTTCACACGGTTGCAGCACCTTAAATGCTTTGTTCTTTTCCCCCAGTTTGTTATGCACGGCACAGCAAACTATTGAATGAGCACCTATATGTGTCCTTGTTCTTGTCCACTCCTAACGACTCAAGTGCAATGCACTACCCTACGATCGCTAATTTTTTTGGAAAAAACGTTTGCTAAGTTAGTAACAATTTAGCATCAATTCAAATCAAGGAACTTGTTGAGATATTTATAAACAATAGTCTCTAGTATCTCTGCCCCCTATTAATTTTGCTGACTACAAAAAAAACAGGCCAACATGCTGGAGCTACAGTTGCAA
Source organism: Aegilops umbellulata (assembly GCA_032464435.1). Taxonomy (NCBI): domain Eukaryota; kingdom Viridiplantae; phylum Streptophyta; class Magnoliopsida; order Poales; family Poaceae; genus Aegilops; species Aegilops umbellulata. Next base: position 284,942,965 of record CP136055.1, on the reverse strand, counting down.
TTCATCGCAAAGTTAGATGTAGAAAATGGAACCTCCAACAAATGAATAGAATGCTTTTCTTACTTCCCTAGAAAAAGTGTGAACTCACCTACACATTTGGCACTCAGTCATACGCCTTCCCTATGTATCTAATTGCGTCACTCCTTCAACTCACAAGAAAGTGTGAGTATACACCGAATTGCAATGAAGGTTGTCTCAGTAAAGTGTAAGTTTGTGCCGAATGAGCCATTGATCGAAACAATGAAGTGGCTACTATGCGAAGCTCAACTATGCATCAAACTCCGCCACAATAATCATGACTTGTGCTATGCTGCTTCTCACTATTAGATAATCTAAACTCCAATTACCCCGTTGTATAAAGGAATACTTTATCAACAGAACTTCTACTCTTTATCAATCTAGACTAGATGAAAGCAATTATGCTACGATAGGATTGAAATAAAAATAAGAATATGTCTTCTTGGTAACCTAATGACCCAATTCTGGCTCCGACCGAGTATACCTGGTCGTCCACGAGCTCGACCTTGTTGAAGGCAAGCACGAAGGGTATCCCTGTGGACTCGGCCTCGACGAGGAACCTGGTGAGCGTGGCAGGCTCAGGCTGCGGCTGGTCCAGCGAGAAGAGCACAACGAGACGGTCGACGTTGGCGACCGGCGGATCGACCACCTCGCTCCGGCGCTCAAAGACGTCCTCGATCATCCCGCGGCGGTCGGTCCAGTCGACGGCCCCGACGAGCACCCTGTCCCCGACGAGCACGCGGCGGCGGATCTTCTTGAGCAGCGCGCGGACGACGCAGAGAAGGTCTGTCCCTTGGTGTTGCTCGAGCCCCGGGGCGGTGGAGCTGACGATGACGCGCATGAAATTAGCCTGGGAAGCCGCGACGAGGCCCGTGGCCTGGCTCGGGAGGAGCGCATCGGGGGGCGGCGGGGGCAGGGAGGCGGCCGCCACCGCGGGGAGGAGGCGCGGGTGGCGGGAGGCACGATGAAGGAGGCGGAGGCTGTGGGGAAGCGGGAGCGGGAGGCGGAGGTGGGGCAGCGTGGCCGTGGAGGGGGGTGGGAGGAGCGGCATTTCGGTGGAGCGAAACTGGATAGCGGAGTGCACACTCCAAGCCTATCCTCTATAGTCCGTTTGGACTACTTAATCTTGGCTTCGATAGTCTGGACTATTTGAATTTTTTCAGTTTTGTTTCAAATCAAGATGAAAAGTAGGGGAGTCCGAACTAGTATATGCCTAGTCCACATGTCCTACACTCCATCCTTCCTCCTCCGCCCTGGTTCTCACACTTGGTCCCTCGATGCCACCACCGCACCCACCTCCTACGCCGCTTGGGCCTTATCGGACCTCTGCCAGGCCTCCAAGCTACCATCATCGGATCCCTATACCGCCCTACCGTCGTCGGATCCCTATATGCCAAACACAATGCATGGCAAGTGTTCAGTGAAATGTCGTAGCGATTTCTTACAATTCTGTTGTTTGGTTTCAGAGAAACCCAGTGGATTGAGTAATTCTACAATTTATGAGTGATGCATCATCAGATTTATAATTAAGAAACTTATACACAACTACTAAATGATCTAGTTGAACATTTGTGGGTGTTTTGTTCAAACAATTAGAGCAACTGTCCAAGAAATGAGTTCAAATATGAACTACATAATTTGGAAACTTTATGATTGAATTGTAATAAGTAGATTAAAATTACTATTGCATTGTGATGTACCGCTTAACAAGTAAGTAATCCAGAGTGACAAGTAACAGAAAGGAACAACTTGCAACTAAGTAGGAGGTAGGATTAAGACGATGCAAAAAGTCGTGATGGGGTGGGGGGGTAGAGCATGTTGGTTCAAAAGGTCTCTCGACATCAGCTCATGTTGGGCACTTGGTCTTAGGCCGAAGACCAGCGGAGCAACCGAAATCATATGAAGTTAAACTAGTGGCGGAGCTAGACCATAATGATGGGGAGCCAAAGACAAAACACCATTTTCGTGCAAAATACTCTATTTTTTCAATCTCTGCCCTCCCAAAAATAATTTCTCCACAAAACTACCTAAGATTAGGGTTTGTGGCCCCTGCGGTGTTGGGAACGTAGTAATTTCAAAAAAATTCCTATGCACACACAAGATCATGGTGATGCATAGCAACGAGAGGGGAGAGTGTCGTCCACGTACCCTCGTAGACCGTAAGCGGAAGCGTTATGAGAACACGGTTGGTGTAGTCATACGTCTACATGATCCGACTGATCAAGTACCGAACGCACGGCACCTCCGAGTTCAGCACACGTTCAACTCGGTGACGTCCCACGAACTACGATCCAGCAGAGCTTCGAGGGAGAGTTCTGTCAGCACGACGGCGTGATGACGGTGATGATGATGCTACCGACGCAGGGCTTCGCCTAAGCACCGCAACGATATGACCAAGGTGGATTATGGTGGAGGGGGCACCGCACACGGCTAAAAGATCAACTGATCAACTTGTGTGTCTTGGGGTGCCCCCCTGCCCCCGTATATAAAGGAGAAAGGGGGAGGCCGACCGGCCCTAGCAGGGCACGCCAAGAGGAGGAGTCCTCCTCCTAGTGGGAGTAGGACTCCCCTTTCCTAGTCCCACTAGGAGGGGGGAGGAAGGAGTGGGAGAGGGAAAAGGCAAGGAGCCCCCCCCCCTTCCTTGTCCTATTCGGACACAAGGGGAGGGGGGGCGCGGCCTGCCCTGGCCGGCCCCTCTCTCTCTCTCTCCACTAGGGCCCAACAAGGCCCATTAACCCCCGGGGGGTTCCGGTAACCCCCCCCCCGGCACTTCGGTAAAATCCCGATTTCACCCGGAACTATTCCGATGTCCAAATATAGGCTTATAATATATCGATCTTTATGTCTCGACCATTTCGAGACTCCTCTCTTGTCCGTGATCATATCCAGGACTCTGAACTACCTTCGGTACATCAAAACACATAAACTCATATTACCGATCGTCACCAAACGTTAAGCGTGCGGACCCTACGGGTTCGAGAACTATGTAGACATGACCGAGACACGTTTCCGGTCAATAACCAATAGCGGGACCTGGATGCTCATATTGGCTCCTACATATTCTACGAAGATCTTTATCGGTCAAACCGCATAACAACATACGTTGTTCCCTTTGTCATCGGTATGTTACTTGCCCGAGATTCGATCGTCGGTATCTCAATACATAGTTCAATCTTGTTACCGGCAAGTCTCTTTACTTGTTCCATAATACATCATCCCGCAACTAACTCATTAGTTGCATTGCTTGCAAGGCTTATAGTGATGTGCATTACCGAGAGGGCCCAGAGATACCTCTCCGACAATTGGAGTGACAAATCATAATCTCGATCTATGCCAACTCAACGAGTACCATCGGAGACACCTGTAGAGCACCTTTATAATCACCCAGTTACTTGTGACGTTTGGTAGCACACAAAGTGTTCCTCCGGTATTCGGGAGTTGCATAATCTCATAGTCATAGGAACATGTATAAGTCATGAAGAAAGCAATAGCAATATACTAAACGATCGTATGCTAAGCTAACAGAATGGGTCAAGTCAATCACATCATTCTCTAATGATGTGATCCCGTTAATCAAATGACAACTCATGTCTATGGCTAGGAAACTTAACCATCTTCGATTCAATGAGCTAGTCAAGTAGAGGCATACTAGTGACACTCTGTTTGTCTATATATTCACACATGTACTAAGTTTCCGGTTAATACAATTCTAGCATGAATAATAAACATTTATCATGATATTAGGAAATATAAATAACAACTTTATTATTGCCTCTAGGGCATATTTCCTTCAGTCTCCCACTTGCACTAGAGTCAATAATCTAGTTCACATTGCCATGTGGTTTAACACCAATAGTTCACATCACCATGTGATTAATATCCATAGTTCACATCGCCATGTGGCCAACACTCAAAGGGTTTACTAGAGTAAGTAATCTAGTTCACATCACCATGTGATTAACACCCAAAGAGTATTAAGGTGTGATCATGTTTTGCTTGTCAGAGAAGATTAGTCAACGGGTCTGCCACATTCAGGTTGTCGCTACGGGTGAGACAGTCTCATTTGCCAGATTTCATTAAATGTGGCAATTTGCTAACATGATTCGGACAGACTTTAAGCATCGCTACGGGTGAGACAGTCTCATCATAGTCAACTCCTTGAACTTGTCGAAAACCTTTCGCAACAAGTCGAGCTTTGTAGACAGTAACATTACCGTTAGCGTCAGTCTTCTTCTTGAAGATCCATTTATTCTCTATGGCTTGCCGATCATCGGGCAAGTCAACCAAAGTCCACACTTTGTTCTCATACATGGATCATATCTAAGATTTCATGGCCTCAAGCTATTTTGCGGAATTTGGGCTCATCGTCGCTTCCTCATAGTTCGTAGGTTCGTCATGGTCAAGTACCATGACCTCCAGAACAGGATTACCGTACCACTCTGGTGCGGATCTTACTCTGGTTGACCTACGAGGTTTAGTAATAACTTGATCTAAAGTTACATGATCATCATTAGCTTCCTCACTTATTGGTGTAGGAGTCACAGGAACAGATTTCTGTGATGAACTACTTTCCAATAAGGGAGCAGGTAAAGTTACCTCATCAAGTTCTACTTTCCCCCCAATCTAGAAAGGATCCATTATTAGCAACGAATGTCTTGCCTTCGGATCTATGATAGAAGGTGTACACAACTGTCTCCTTTGGGTATCCTATGAAGACACATTTCTCCGATTTGGGTTCGAGCTTATCAGTTTGAAGCTTTTTCACATAAGCATCGCAGCCCCAAATATTTAAGAAACGACAACTTGGGTTTCTTGCCAAACCACAGTTCATAAGGTGTCGTCTCAACGGATTTAGATGGTGCCCTATTTAACGTGAATGTAGCTGTCTCTAATGCATAACCCCAAAACGATAGTGGTAAATCGGTAAGAGACATCATAGATTGCGCCATATCTAATAAAGTGTGGTTACGATGTTCGTACACACCATTACGCTATGGTGTTCCAGGTGGCGTGAGTTGCGAAACTATTCCGCATTGTTTCAAATGAAAACCAAAGTCGTAACTCATATATTCTCCTCCACGATCAGATCGTAGAAACTTTATTTTCTTGTTACGATGATTTTCCACTTCACTCTGAAATTATATGAACTTTTCAAATGCTATGTTTCATCAAGTAGATATACTCATATCTGCTCAAATCATCTGTGAAGGTCAGAAAATAACGATACCCGCCGCGAGCCTCAACACTCATCAGATCGCATACATCAGTATGTATTATTTCCAATAAGCCAGTTGCTCGCTCCATTGTTCGCAAGCATCAAGTGGAGAGTGTCTTCCTACGCACACGCAAGATCATGGTGATGCATAGCAACGAGAGGGAGAGTGTCGTCCACGTACCCTCGTAGACCATAAGCGGAAGCATTATGAGAATGCGGTTGATGTAGTCGTACGTCTTCATGATCCGACCGATCAAGTACCGAACGCACGGCACCTCCGAGTTCAGCACACGTTCAGCTCGGTGACGTCCCACGAACTACGATCCAGTAGAGCTTCGAGGGATAGTTCCGTCAGCATGACAGCATGATGATGGTGATGATGATGCTACCGACGCAGGGTTTCGCCTAAGCACTGCTGTTTGGTGTCAAAACCGGCGGATCTCGGGTAGGGGGTCCTGAACTGTGCGTCTAGGCGGATGGTAACAGGAGACAAGGGACATGATGTTTTTACCCAGGTTCGGGCCCTCTCGATGGAGGTAAAACCCTACTCCTGCTTGATTAATATTGATGATATGGGTAGTACAAGAGTAGATCTACCACGAGATCAAGGAGGCTAAACCCTAGAAGCTAGCCTATGGTATGATTGTTGTTCTGTTGTTCGTCCTACGGACTAAAACCCTCCGGTTTATATAGACACTGGAGAGGGCTAGGGTTACACAGAGTCAGTTACAATGGTAGGAGATCTACATATCCGTATCGCCAAGCTTGCCTTCCACGCCAAGGAAAGTCCCTTGTGGACACGGGACGAAGTCTTCAATCTTGTATCTTCATAGTCCAGGAGTCCGGCCGAAGGTATAGTCCGGCTATCCGAACACCCCCTAATCCAGGACTCCCTCAGTAGCCCCTGAACCAGGCTTCAATGACGACGAGTCCGACGCACAGATTGTCTTCGGCATTGCAAGGCGGGTTCCTCCTCCAAGTACTTCATAGAAGACTTCGAACACAAGGATAGTGTCCGGCTCTGCAAAATAAGTTTCCACATATTGCCATAGAGAGAATAATATTTACACAAATCTAATCTGCGGACGTATTCCGCGGCGTGACATCACACCATGGCCAAGCCTTTATTCGAATCATTTCATTATCCCACCTTAGCGTGTTATGCGAGGCGGTTTCCTTGGCACGTCTTGTCAAAGCAGAGATCGTGTCCCCTTATTCCGGGATTCTCATCAATACGGGCATGGGTAACCCAACCGTGCCATTGATTACGGAGCTTGGGAGATAAGCGAGTTTTACCAGGCTCGTGGGGGCACGCAGTTTCGTCCACCCATATAAGGGGATAAGGATCTACCTTTTCACCTACGCCTTCTTCCTCCTTTGCTCATCCATTTTCGCTCACTCGAGCTCCAGCGCCCAAGTTCGCACTCCCCACCTCAACCTTCTCCAGCCATGTCCGGAGCGGGAGGCAAGTGGATGGTCTCCTCCGTCACGGAGGGACACATCAAAAAGCTGAGGAAGGTCGGATACTTGTCTGACAACATCGCGCATCGGCTTCCCGAAGAGGGGCAGCTCATACCCACCCCTAGGCCCCATGAGAGGGTGGTGTTCCTCACCCATTTCCTCCGCGGACTAGGTTTCCCTCTCCACCCATTTGTCCGGGGGCTCATGTTCTACTACGGCTTGGATTTCCACGATCTGGCCCCGAACTTCATCCTCAACATCTCGGCGTTCATCGTCGTGTGCGAGGCCTTCCTCTGCATCCAGCCCCACTTCGGCTTATGGCTGAAGACCTTCAATGTGAAGCCGAAGGTAGTGGGCGGCCACCAGGCGGAGTGCGGAGGCGCCATGGTGGGCAAGATGCCCAACGTCCTATGGCTCGAGGGCTCCTTCGTGGAGACCATAAAGGGGTGGCAATCGGGATGGTTCTACATCACCGAGCCGCGCGACCCTGCGTGGGTCGCAGCCCCCGAGTTCCGATCCGGAATCCCCACGCGGCTCACCTCCTGGAAAGAGAAGGGCCTGCCGTGGGGCAAAAAAGGACAGCTGACCGGACTCCAAACATGCGTCCAAACCCTGGTGAACAAGAAGCTCAAACTTGTCAATGTAGTCCAGGTTATGCTCATCCGCTGGATACTCCCGTGCCAACAACGGGCTTTCAGCTTGTGGGAGTTCAATCCGGCCCAGCACCGAACTTTGAGCAAGCTCTTTGACACGACGTACGAAGATGCCTAGAAAGTGCTATTCAAGGGTGCCGAAGCTCCCGCATCCACTACTGAGGATCGCGGATTCAGCGTGTAGCGTCAAGCCAGCGCAGTAAGCTGTTTTTACCTCTTATAGGATATTTATCTTTCATAGTTTGACTCTATGCAGGATCTAAGCTCCCTTACATTTGACAGGATTGACAGGAGACGTCCGGACAGATCGACTGTCTGGCTCCTTTGCCCGAAGACCCAGCAGACGCTCGCTTGGCAAAGCTGCTGGTTCCGGACCCCTATGTGGTGCCGGAGAAGAAGGCCAAGACGAAGGCCACGGGAACCCAGAAGAGTTCTCGGCGCCCGGTGGAATCGGACTCGTCGTCCGATGATTCCGAGGCGGACTCCTCCCACGAAGACGAGGAGGAGGAAAGAGAGGTCTCTCCCCCAGCGGGGGGGGGGGGAGGGGAGAGAAGAAAAGGAAGGCCGCCCCAACGGGGGAGGCCGGAGGGTCCAAGAAAGGAAGGACCCTCCCTCCGGACTACTCCACCAACGCCGAAGACGGCGAAGAGGAGTGGCCGCATAGGGCCAAGCCCCTGGCAAAATCGTAAGTGTTCAGATACCAGAATGACTCATGGCGTTCCTTTATTGCATAGTTTTTCCTGACGCCGAATATATTTATGCAATCCGCCCAAAGACCGGCTCGACGTGTCGTTGAGCGGTTCCCTGGATTCGTCGGATGTGAACAGCCCTTCACTTCCGGCCGCCTCCTCCCCTCATCCTACGGATAATGCCGAGGTGTTGTCCCAGGAGGCTCCAGGCCAGGAGGAGGTGGTCCTGGAGGCGCCGCAAGGCGACCTCCCGGACTCCAGGCGCCAAGGGGACAAAACCCCCGAGGGCTCTAAGTCCGGCCCCAGGCCGGACACCGCACCGGAACCTTCAAAGGTTCCGGAGTCCGGCAGGCGGCCCCCTAAGAAGAAGGGCAAGCCTACGACGCCGGTGACCTCCGCCCAATCGGAGGCACCGGATAACTTGCTGGAGGTGCTTAACGGCGCCTCCATCGACGAGGAGCACCGCACTATTATGAGTGCGGTGATTCAGAAGGTTCAGTCCGCCAAGAGCGGGCTGACCGAAGCCTGTGCCAGCCTGTTGACAGGCTTTGAGGTATGTAAAAAATATGTAAAAATATTACCGCATAGACAGTAACCCCTGATGCTCTGTTTGGCGTTCGGAAAGAAAAGCCGAATAGAGGATCTAATAACATTCGCAGGAGTCTAACATAATTAAGTCAATATGCGTATGCAGGCTTCGCTGCTAGCCTCCGCTGCATTGACTGCGGAGGTGGATGCGCTGAAGCAGAGCCTTGAGCGGTCCGAGCAGGAGCTCGGCCTTGCCAAGAAGGAGCTCGGGGAAAAAGAAGGTAAGTAATACCTTGTGGAGTATAATATAAAAAGATGCAGTTGCAAACAATGACAGGATCACTATTGGTGTCATAGGGGCCACGACTGAGGTGGCGACCCTTAAGCAAGCGCTATCCGTGGCCGAAAAGAAGGCGGCCATGGATTACGGCGCTTGGGAGATAAGCGAGTTTTACCAGGCGGGTGGGGACGCGTAGTTGCGTCCGCCCATATAAGGGGATAAGGATCCACCTTTCTCATCCACACCTTCTTCCTCCTTTGCCTATCCATTTCCGTGCACTCGAGCTCCAGCGCCCAAGTCCGCACTCCCCACCTCAACCTTCTCCAGCCATGTCCGGAGCGGGAGGCAAGTGGATGGTCTCCTCCGTCATAGAGGGACACATAAAAAAACTGAGGAAGGCCGGATACTTGGCTAACGACATCGCGCACCGGCTTCTCGAAGAGGGGCAGCTCGTCCCCACCCCAAGGCCCCATGAGAGGGTGGTGTTCCTCCCCCATTTCCTCCGCGGACTGGGCTTCCCTCTCCACCCATTTGTCCGGCGGCTCATGTTCCACTATGGCCTAGATTTCCACGATCTGGCCCCAAACTTTGTCCGCAATATCTTGGCGTTTATCATCGTGTGTGAGGCCTTCCTCTGCATCCGCCCCCATTTCGGCCTATGGCTCAAGACTTCCAATGTCAAGCCAAAGGTGGTGCGCGGCAACCAGGCAGAGTGCGGAGGCGCCATGGTGGGCAAGATGCCCAACGTCCTATGGCTCGAGGGCTCCTTCGTGGAGACCCTAAAGGGGTGGCAATCGGGGTGGTTCTACATCACCGAGCCGCGCGACCCTGAATGGGTCGTAGCCCCCGAGTTCCGATCCGGACGCCCTACGCAAGTCACGTCCTAGAAAGAGACGGGCCTGTCATGGGGCAACAAAGGAGAGGTGACTGGACTGCAAACATGCATCCAAACCCTGGTGAACAAGAAGCTTAAACTTGTCAACGTAGTCCAGGTTATGCTCATCCACCGGATCCTCCCATGCCAACAACGGTCCTTCAACCTGTGGGAGTTCGACCTGGCGGAACACCAAACTCTCAGTAGGCTCTTCGACACGACGTACGAAGATGCCTGGAAGGTGCTATTCAAGGGCGCCGAGGCTCCCGCATCCGCTACTGAGGATCGCGGATTCAGCACGCAGCGTCACGCTAGTGCGGTAAGCAGTTTGTACCTTTTACAGGGTATTTTAGCTTTTCATAGTTCGACTCTATGCGGGATCTAAGCTCCCTTACCTTTGACAGGATTGGCAGGCGAAGTCCGAACAGATCAACTGTCTGGCTCCTCTGCCCGAGGACCCAGCAGATGCTCTATTGGCAAAGCTGCTGGTTCTGGCACCCTATGTGGTGCCGGAGAAGAAGGCCACGAAGAAGGCCACGGGGACTCGAAAGAGTGCCCGGCATGTGGTGGTGTCGGATTCGTCGTCCGACGACTCCGAGACGCAATCCTCCCGTGAAGACGAGGAGGAGGAAGAAGAGACCTCTCCCCCTCCAGCAGGGGAAGGAAAGAAAAGGAAGGCCGCCCCAAATGGGGAGGCCGGGGGGTCCAAGAAGGGGAAAACCCTTCTTCCGGACTACTCCACCAATGCTGGCGATGGCGAAGAGGAGTGGCCGCACAGGGCCAAGCCCCTGGCGAAATCGTAAGTATCCGGATACCAGAGTAAGTCATAGTATTCCTTCACTGCACGGCTTTTCCTTACGTCGAACATGATTATGCAGTCCCCCCAAAGATCGGCTCGACGTGTCGTCGAGCGGTTCCCTGGACTCATCAGATGTAAACTCTCTTCCGACGGCTACCTCCCTCCACCCTACGGATGACACCGAGGTGGCGTCCCAGGAGGTTCCGAGCCCGGTGGAGGTGGTCCTGGAGGCGCCGCAAGGTGACCTTCCGGACTCCAGGCGCCGCAAGGCGACCTTCCGGACTCCAGGCGCCAAGGGGATAGAACCCCTAAGGGCTCCAAGTCCGGTCCTAGGCCGGACACCGCTCCGGAACCTTCAAAGGTTCCAGAGTCCGGCGGGCGACCTCCTTCCAAGAGGAGCAAGCCCACTGAGCCGGTGGCCCCCGTCCAACCGGAGGCGCCGGACAATCTGCTGGAGGTGCTTAAAGGCGCCTCCATCAACGAGGAGCACCGCACCATTATGAGTGCAGTGATTTAGAAAGTTCAGTCCGCCAAGAGCGGGCTAACCGAAGCCTGTGCAAGCCTTTTGACAGGCTTTGAGGTATGTAAAAAGTATGTAAAAATATTACCGCATAGACAGTAGCCCCTGATGCTCTGTTTGGCATTCGGAAAGAAAAGCCGAATAGAGGATCTAATAAAATTCGCAGGAGTCTAACAAAAGTAAGTCAATATGCGTATGCAGGCTTCACTGCTGGCGTCCTCCGCACTGACTGCGGAGGTAGACACGCTGAAGCAAAACCTCAAGCGGCCCGAGCAAGAGCTCGGCCTTGCCAAGAAGCAGCTCGAGGACAAAGAAGGTAAGAAATACCTATTGAAATATATATGTAAAAGGTGCAATTGCAAGAAAACGACAGGATTAGTGTGGCTATTGTAGGGGCCACAACGGAGGTGGCGACCCTTAAGCAAGCGCTGTCCGAGGCCGAGAAGTGGACGGCCACGGAGCGCACCGAGTGGGAGAAATATGAGGCGCAGGTTGGCGAGGTGCGGCAAGAGCTCCAGGCTCTCATGAAAAAACATGAGAGTTTGGAGCTTGACTCAAAGACGCGAGAGTCCGAGCTCGCGGCGGCCATTGAGAATGCCAAGTCTGCCAAGGCCGAAACCCAGAAGGCCCTTCAGGAGGTTGAGGCGATGAAACAGATAGCGGCGGGTAATGCTTTATTTATGCAAAGCAAGCATGTGAAAGTAAATTACTTGTTACTTACCCGAATCCGGAGCTCTCCAGGAGCGTTCGCAGATTTGCCTCGCAGCGTGTCCGATGCCGCCACATTCTACCAAGCCGAGGAGGGCATCTCGATAGAGAAGGTGTTCTGGTCTCAGTATGCTGAGGCCGGACTCCATGTGCCCTTGAGCGACCAGCTGAAGCAACTGGTCGAGCTCCACAAGGTGGCCGAACAGGCCATGAAGAGCCTCATAGTTCGGCTGTGGCCTGGAGAGGCTCTGCCTGGGAGCTACTTCGGGCTGGTGTGGCGGCTGGTGGAGGCCTGTCCAAGGCTCGAAGTCATCAAGCGCTCCGTCTGCATCGAAGGTGCCCGCAGGGCGCTTGCCCGTGCTAAGGTGCACTGGGGCAAGCTGGATGCGGAGAAGCTTGTGAATGACGGGCCGCCGCCGAGCAAGGAGCATCGACACCCCGAGATGTACTATAAGGGCGTTCTGAAGGGCGCCCGCCTTATGGCGGACGAATGCTCGAAAGATGTAATTTTTGAGTAAAACTTGTTTATTTTGTCCTGTGCGCTGAAAACTTATTGATGTGCGCTAAGCAATGCTTTTTGAATTTAAAATATTACCTTCTGTGCGGCCGTTTATCCAATTTTGAGAGATGGCGAGTTTTTTGCTTCTGCCCCCATGCCACGAGTGCTGGGGTGTTCAGGATAAACTTGAGCACTCCTTTTCCCATTCTTGGGTCCGTCGAGGGAGGCGCTCAACACAACGAACAAGGCAATCGGACTATAATGCTTGAACACTCTCACTTAGCCATAGAATTCTATAATTTTAAATTTCGGCGAAGCCCCTAGTGTTCGGAAGACCGAGTTCGGGGCGCTATCCACACCTAGGCCGGACAAAGCCGACTCCTCGCTCTAAGAGGCATAAGTCTTTAGGGACTCGAAAACCTCTCTAACAGCGACCAACTCTCACCTTATCATGACGGTCAGTTTTAGCTTTCTCTACTGAGGTGCTTTAGCCCAGCTCAACTGGGGCACAATCGCAGTAGTTCTCCTAGCGCTACCTTAGCCGATACAACGGAACGTAAGGTACCAAAACATAGGAGCCGGGCAAACCAAAGATTTGACCCAAGACATGATTCGGAGCCGATGCATATAATGCTATAAGTTTGGGGTGCCGCACTTGTGAAAGTGTTCGGACTTCTCACACCGTATTGTGGGGTACTTAAGCCCCTGGTGTATTGGCCGTACCAAAGTGTACGGGTGCGACATGTTATTAATGAACATATATTCTTAAAAAAGAGTAATACAACAATAGACAAAAGCTATGCATTATTTATTTAAAAAGGCTGCGATCAAAGCAGAACAATACAAATGATGCGATAAGCAAACGGTGGGATTATTTAACATGTCCCTTCTAGGGGCGGGCCGCGGAATGATATGCAAAACAGGTATACTGCCCGTTATAGAGACCACCTTAGAGTTCCATAGTGTGGCTTGGTTTTCTTCTTCCCTGGTTCTTGCATCGTTTGTGCGGAAATTGTACTGCCGGTTAGGCCTTCCAAAGAATGGAGTCCTGCAAATAAGATAAAAGTGAAGAATCGGCAGCCCCTAGTGCGGTTTAAGCCGTGTTTTGGGCGTGCCGTGATGGTGCCCCTCCCCCTGTGCCCATGGTATTTCCAGAGCGTAGTTATGTACGCGCATCACTGGCTTCGCAATTTTGCGAGGGCTGGGGTTGGGGCCGCATTGCTACGCCTGCTCGAAACGTGCCAGGCGGTCTTGATGTAGGTTACTCCGGGCGCTCTTAACGGTGTCCAGACATTTAATGGCCGGACTGGAGAATTGCCTTGAGAGGCTGCTTTGTACTTCCGCTGCGAGAGCCACCGTTTGCTCCTCCGTACGGAGAGAGCGTTCGGTGTTTCCATTGACCGTAATGACTCCTCGAGGGCCTGGCATCTTGAGCTTGAGGTATGCATAATGCGGTACCGCATTGAATTTGGCAAATGCGGTTCGCCCGAGCAGTGCGTGATAACCACTGCGGAACGGGACTATGTCGAAGATTAACTCCTCGCTTCTGAAATTATTCGGAGATCCGAAGACCACTTCAAGTGTGACTGAGCCTGTACAGTTGGCCTCTACACCTAGTATGACGCCTTTAAAGGTCGTTTTAGTGGGTTTAATCCTCGAAGGATCGATGCCCATTTTCCGCACTGTGTCCTGATAAAGCAGGTTCAGGCTGCTGCCGGCGTCCATGAGGACTCTAGTGAGGTGAAATCCGTCAACAATTGGGTCTAGAACCAGTGCGGCGAATCCACCATGACGAATGCTAGTGGGGTGGTCCCTTCGATCAAAAGTGATCGGGCAGGAGGACCATGGGTTGAACTTCGGGGCGACTGGCTCCATCGCGTATACGTCCCTTAACGCACGCTTCCGCTCCCTCTTGGGGATGTGGGTCGCGTATATCATGTTCACCGTCCGCACTTGTGGGGGGAATCCCTTCTGTCCACTACTGTTCGACGGCCGAGGCTCCTCCTCGCCATTGCTATGTAGCCCCTGGTCTCTGTTTTTGGCATTTAATTTGCCGACCTGCTTGAACACCCAACAATCCCTGCTGGTGTGATTGGCTGGCTTTCGAGGGTGCCATGTATCTGGCATGAGCGGTCGAGTATTCGGTCCAAACTGGACGGGCCCGGATTATTTCTCTTGAATGGCTTTTTCCGCTGACCGGGTTTAGAGCCTCTGAATCCGGCATTAACTGTTGTATCCTCAGCATTGTCGCTGTTAATGCGGCGCTTGTGCTTGTTGTGACGCGACCTTGTACTGTTGTCCTTGGTATCCGAATTACCAGGGCTCTTGGTTATGTTATTGCTACGAGCCAGCCAGCCGTCTTCTCCCGCACAAAAGCGGGTCAAGAGTGTCGTGAGGGCTGCCATAGATTTCGGCTTCTCTTGTCCAAGGTGCTGGGCAAGCCACTCGTCGCGGATATTATGCTTGAAGGCCGCTAGGGCCTCTGCGTCCGGACAGTCGACGATTTGATTTTTCTTTGTTAGGAACCGTGTCCAGAATTGCCTGGCCGATTCCTCTGGTTGCTGAATTATGTGGCTTAGGTCGTCGGCGTCTGGTGGTCGCACATAAGTGCCCTGGAAATTGTCGAGGAATGCGGCTTCCAGGTCCTCCCAACAACCAATTGATTCTGCTGGCAAGCTGTTAAGCCAATGCCGAGCTGGTCCTTTAAGCTTGAGTGGGAGGTATTTGATGGCGTGTAAGTCATCACCGCGGGCCATGTGGATATGGAGGAGATAATCCTCGATCCATACCGCAGGATCTGTTGTGCCGCCATATGATTCGATGTTTACGGGTTTGAAACCCTCTGGGATTTGATGATCCATTACTTCATCTATGAAGCATAGTGGGTGTGCGGCACCTCTGTATTGGGCTATATCCTGACGTAGCTCAAACGAGCTTTGTCTACTGTGTTTGGCCCGGCCGGATTCACTGTATCCGGCGTGATGATTACCGTCTCATGCCGTGGGGCGCCCACGCGATCCGTAGATCGACCTTGTTTGCTTTGCCTTATCCTCTAATATATCTCGCAGGTCTGGCGTATTCCCCCGTGCCTTGGTATTTTTAAAGCGGCGCCGGGGTGCGGCTTGAGTGGAGGGACGAGAGGCCTCTCTGTCATGGCCACGTGGTGGCCGGTCGGCCACATCATGCGCTGCTGATGTAGGTGCTTCTTCCTCTAATCGGGGTAGCAACCTGCGCTTTGGGTAGCTCTTGGAGGGGCGTTCGACTTCATACTCTTCGGCCTCTAGGACTTTCGTCCATTTGTCGGCTAGCAAGTCTCGATCAGCTCTAAGCTGTAGCTGTTTTTTCTTGAGGCTGCTCGCCGTGGCTATAAGCCTGCGTTTGAAGCGCTCTTGTTCGACGGGATCTTCAGGTACGACAAATTCGTCGTCGTCGAGGCTTACCTCGTCTTCAAAAGGAGTCATGTAATTATTGTCCTCGACCTCTCTGTCTACCGCTCCTTCATGAGGGCTAGCTTCCCCATACTCCTGTGCTGAGTTTTGCTGGAGGGGGTGCTCTTCGGCACTGTCCGGAGTGTTATTATCTCCCGTGCCGGAATCACCGTTTTTGCTTTGGCGGGATTTAGAGCGGCGCCACTGACGTCGGCGCTTAGGCTGTTTCTTGGAGGAGTCATCCTCCGTTGTTCCATCGCCATCGCCCTCTTTTGGGGTGTCAATCATGTATATGTCATATGACGAGGTGGCTTTCCAGTGCCCTATAGGCGCTGGTTCCTGATGGTCTCCTGCATCGGTTTCCATACCGTCGATGTCTTCGGAGTCGTAGTCGAGCACGTCGGTTAAACCATCGCCAGTTGCTACAAAGTGGGTGGTGGATGGGTTTTGAATTTCCTCATCATCCGCATCCCAACCTTGCTGACTGTAGTCCGACCAGGGCTCTCCTGATAAAGAGAGAGACTTTAGTGAATTCAGAATATCGCCGAAGGGTGAGTGCTGAAAGATGTCCGCGGCAGTGAACTCCATAATCGGCGCCCAATCGGATTCGATCAGCAGGGGCGCGGGGGGCTCGGAGTCCGGAGAGGAGTCCAGCACCTTGGAGTCACGGGCTTCGCAAGGGACAAAGCTGGTGTTCGGCTCGATCGCCGTAGAGATTTCGGCCTTCGAGGCGGCGTCCAGCCACCCGTCCTTGATCGGCGCAATCGGCTCCGAACTAAGGGTCGGGGCCGATGCGGGCGCGGCCTCCAAAGCACTGTTCGGCGGCATAGCTAAATCGTGCCCTTCGTGACAGTGCGGGGCGCTCGGCTGTGGCTCGAATCCGTCGAAGATCAAATCCCCGCGGATGTCAGCCGTGTAGTTGTTCACACTTCCAAATCTGACCTGATGGCCAGGGGCGTAGCTTTCAATCTGCTCCAGATGGCCAAGCGAATTGGCCCAACAGTGCAAAGCCGCCGAATATGAAGATCTATCCGGGGAGAAAAGTCTCACCCTGGACCGCATCGCTGTTGATGATCGGAGGATCCATCGGGCCTAAAAGCGACGACACAGAGGAACTCTCAATGAAAGCACCAATGTCGGTGTCAAAACCGGCGGATCTCGGGTAGGGGTCCCGAACTGTGCGTCTAGGCGGATGGTAACAGGAGACAAGGGGCACGATGTTTTTACCCAGGTTCGGGCCCTCTCGATGGAGGTAAAACCCTACTCCTGCTTGATTAATATTGATGATATGGGTAGTACAAGAGTAGATCTACCACGAGATCAAGGAGGCTAAACCCTAGAAGCTAGCCTATGGTATGATTGTTGTTCTGTTGTTCGTCCTACGGACTAAAACCCTCCGGTTTATATAGACACCGGAGAGGGCTAGGGTTACACAGAGTCGATTACAATGGTAGGAGATCTACATATCCGTATCGCCAAGCTTGCCTTCCACGCCAAGGAAAGTCCCTTCCGGACACGGGATGAAGTCTTCAATCTTGTATCTTCATAGTCCAGGAGTCCGGTCGAAGGTATAGTCCGGCTATCCGAACACCCCCTAATCCAGGACTCCCTCAACCGCTACGATATGACCGAGGTGGATTATGGTGGAGGGGGGCACCGCACACGGCTAAAAGATCAACTGATCAACTCGTGTGTCTTGGGATGCCCCCTGCCCCCGTATATAAAGGAGCAAGGGGGAGGCCGGCCGGCCCTAGCAGGGCACGCCAAGAGGAGGAGTCCTCCTCCTAGTAGGAGTAGGACTCCCCTTTCCTAGTCCCACTAGGAGGGGGAAGGAAGGAGTGGGAAAGGGGAAATGTAAGGGGGGCGCCGCCCCCTTCCTTGTCCTATTCAGATTCAAGGGGAGGGGGTGCGCGGCCTGCCCTGGCCGGCCCCTCTCTCTCTCCACTAGGGCCCAACAAGGCCCATTAACCCCCGGGGGTTTCGGTAACCCCCCGGCACTCCGGTAAAATCCCGATTTCACCCGGAACTATTCCGATGTCCAAATATATGCTTCCAATATATCGATCTTTACGTCTCGACCATTTCGAGACTCCTCGTCATGTTCGTGATCATATCCGGGACTCCGAACTACCTTCGGTACATCAAAACACATAAACTCATATTATCGATCGTCACCGAATGTTAAGCGTGCAGACCCTACAAGTTCGAGAACTATGTAGACATGACTGAGACACGTTTCCGGTCGATAACCAATAGCGGAACCTGGATGCTCATATTGGCTCCTACATATTCTACGAAGATCTTTATCGGTCAAACCGCATAACAACATACATTGTTCCTTTTGTCATCGGTATGTTACTTGCCCGAGATTCGATCGTCGGTATCTCAATACCTAGTTCAATCTCGTTACCAGCAAGTCTCTTTACTCGTTCCGTAATACATCATCCCGCAACTAACTCATTAGTTTCATTGCTTGCAAGGCTTATGGTGATGTGCATTACCGAGAGGGCCCAAAGATACCTCTCGGACAATCGGAGTGACAAATCATAATCTCGATCTATGCCAACTCAACAAGTACCATCGGAGACACCTGTAGAGCACCTTTATAATCACGCAGTTACGTTGTGACGTTTGGTAGCACACAAAGTGTTCCTCCGGTATTCAGGAGTTGCATAATCTCATAGTCATAGGAACATGTATAAGTCATGAAGAAAGCAATAGCAATATACTAAACGATCATATGCTAAGCTAACGGAATGGGTCAAGTCAATCACATCATTCTCTAATGATGTGATCCCGTTAATCAAATGACAACTCATGTCTATGGCTAGGAATTTTAACCATCTTTGATTCAACGAGCTAGTCAAGTAGAGGCATACTAGTGATGCTCTGTTTGTCTATATATTCACACATGTACTAAGTTTCCGTTTAATACAATTCTAGCATGAATAATAAACATTTATCATGATATAAGGAAATATAAATAACAACTTTATTATTGCCTCTAGGGCATATTTCTTTCATGCGGGACATAGCTCCGTCGGTGAGTTGAACCGGTTATCTTGCATCAGATAGTGTTGGCACTCCATCCCAACTTTCCACTCTCAATCTAAGATTTGAGTTTCTCTCTCCGTGAGAGTGACACTCTTGGTAAATCTGATCTATGTTCATTGGAGTGGTTTGGGTGCTTTAAAGTTTAATGTGAAAGCAGGGCTATGTTTGATCTAAGTGTATTATAAAACAATGTAGAAGAACTAAGATGGACAAAGTAAGTTATAACTCCAAGAATACAATGATGCATTCTTTGGCACTGTGCAACGAGTGTTTCCTTCTTGGCTATTTTCCACAATAAGGAAAAAACATTTTGCAATTAAAAGTAAGCTAAGCTAGGCTATTCAAGTCCAAAATCTAGAAATAAAATGCCTAGACTAATCAACACTGAGGGTGTGGAATATTCATGACCAAATAAAAAGTACATAGTAAAAGATCACTCAGCCCAGATCATGCATCTAATACATACCTGGCCAAACGGCTAGCCCCGCATGACACGTGTTGCAGGTAGCATCCCAGGCACGACACGGGGATTAAATGGGCCGGGACGCGGCACGCCCATGCACGCTAGCCTGCCCAGGCACATTTTTTTTCGTGAAATACCTCGGAAATAGGGGGAAAGGCCAAAAACTACAAGAAATTGCAGAATTCAGTGGGGTGTTATGTGAGATAAATCTAGAGTTTTATTAGCGCTTGCCTCATTAAAACCTTCCATCCCAAAGAAGTAAAAAGTACAAGCCATGCTCTAGATTTCTAGAAATACTAAAAGGTTAAAAAAAATACAAAGACTACAACTCAAATAATTGTGATCCTTCATCCTTGCCCCGCAGCCGTGGCCTCCCCGTGTCTCTTGATGTGTGTTGCTCCGTGCCTAGTAAGGATGTTGATTGGGCCGTGCCGGGTAATGCGCAATAAACAACCACATCTTTTGCACCTCACTTCTAGCTCGAAGACTGTATCGTCCGTAACTACTTGTGTGTCGTAGTAGTCCTGGATTCTGGAGCATCTCCCATGAACATTTTGATCTGGGTCATCCATGTTTGTGTGTGGAAAATGAGATGGAGTTTGAGTGTGAGAAACGAGAAGGGTGGGCTTCCCATTTTATAGGAAAAAATGGCACATTAGGCACGTTAGGCATGTTAGAGTATTACGTGAGATAAATCTAAAGTTTTATTAGCGCATGCCTATTAAAACCTTCCATCCCAAGTAAAAGATTACAAATGATGCTCTAGAACTACAAAAAGACTAAAAAATACAAAGACTACACTGCTCAGATCCTTCATCATCCTTGCCACGCACCCGCAGCCGTAGCCGCAGCCTCGTCCGTCTTGACGTGTGCCATCTTATGCCTCACCAGGTGGCCGGTTGCACCATGTTTTCCTGTTGGGATCTACGGTAGGGTGCGTCGACTGCAAATTAAAATTTTCTATGCGTAGATCAACCAAGAACATGGCACGGGAGATAGATCACAGATCGTTACCACTACACGCGTAGTGCCGGGCAGCGGAAGAAGAATTGGGGCAGCGCGTCCGCGTGGTTCGTCTCCTCCTTGTCCGATCTTCCTCGAACAGCCGGTCGTCGGATCCCGCGTACTGGTTCGCCAGAGCGGTGCAAGTGCACCGCCTCTAACAGCATCTGCGCGTGCAGGAGAAACACCGTGCAGCGGACTGCTAGGTCCAATCACACAGTCAGCAGCGAGTGGAGGTGGCTATTCACAACACATGCAAAACCTAGTGACGGCGTCGAAGCGATCTCCAGAATGAGTGTGCCGCACCCCCACTATATATAGGAATCCGTCGCAGGCTCAACATTTGGGTCTCACACGGAAAGCCCAAAGTCTGTTCGGCTTGGATCCGAGTACGAGTAGGATCACATCTGACTCGTGGAGTTGGATTAGGACTCACAGGTTCCTTCTCTTAAGCGCGCGACCCCTTAGGTTCAAGTCGGCTTGGTCGCAGGTCGGATCACCTTCGACTTGCTCGGCTGGTAGCGGCCTCTAGCAAGGCGTGCCGACCACCAAGCAGAAAATGAAGCCGGTTGGCAAACCTGTACAACATGTCACACTTTTCTATTCCCTTTGCCACACGATATATGTTGTCGGGCTCAAGGTGAGTCTGTCATCCTTGTGCTACCCCAACCTCTTTCTCGTTCCAGTGAAGCCAGCCACAAACCGAATTATCTCATAATCCTTGTCGCATGGCCATGCTTATCTTGGTCGGAACACACAAGGGGCCCAGAGTATATCTCTCCTGATTGGAGGGGCAAATCCATCTTGCTAGACCATGTCTCGCAGCATGGGTCTTGACAAGCCCGAAATCTACCTTTGTAACTATGGAGTCATGGAGTAGCGTTTGGTCGCCCAAAGCAAGTCTGTCACCATCTCGAGTACATGCGCCAGCTCAGGTCTTAGGACATAGAACGCATGTTGTACTAGAGACTCACAAATGACATATCCATGCGTCTCATAGGTGGGTCTGTCTAACTCGGACCTTATCTCGACTCGGATCCGACTACGTCGAATCCGACTAGATACTTTCGAGTCAATATTATTTGGCTAGCATCCAATTCTCCATGGCAAATGAGATCGAGCCATCCATCGTGTCATATGCTAGTCTAGTCGGCTGTGCATCCACACAGCCCTTTCGACTAGGGACCTTTAAGCACAGTCATCATACAATGTATAGTCCCACAAACAAGTCACGTACTTACTGATACACATCATTGATAATGTCCAAGGACTATCTTTATTCACAAACACACGGGAAATATCATCATACATGATTGCCTCTAGGGCATATCTCCAACATTTCCAACGCGCAACTTCTTACCGCATCTTTTGCACTTTGCAGAAAGCTCGGCGAGACCATCCTCCTCCCTAACTAATTATCCATCGTAGTTGGCCTAGATTGGAGAGCGTCTCGGATGAACATTTTTATTTGGATCAACCATGTTTGTGTGTGGAAAATGAGATGGAGTTTGAGTGTGAAAAATGAGAAGGGTGGGCATCCTTTTTATAGAAAAAAATGGCATGTTAGGCATATTAGGAAAGTTAGGCACGTGAGGCAACAATAATGCATAAAATAAAATTTGAGGCAAAGTATCATGTGGGATAAATCTTGAGCTTTATTAGTGGTTGCCTCATTAAAACCTTCCATCTCTCGAAAGTAAAAGAGTACAAGGCCACGCTCTAGAACTACAAAAGAGAAATAAAATTACAAAAATATAAGAAAAAAAGAAAAGGAAAAGGACTACACTACAAGCCTACAACTAGTCTTCCGGCTCATCTTCTTCAAGGGTCATATCTCCAAATGCGGCTAGCAGTTTTGTGTTTTCTGCAGTGTGTTGCGCTCTCCTTCTTGATAGCTCCCCATCTTTCACGAGCATCAATATTCTCACCATATCAGGGGTGAGACTAGTTCTTCTCTCCTCAATTATTCTTCCAGCAAGGCTGAAAGCAGACTCCGATGACACGGTAGAGATGGGTACCGATAACACATCACGTGCTAATATGGGAAAGCACCGGATATGTAAGCTTGTGTTCTTGCCACCACTATAGTATGTTGAAGTCCTCCTCATTATCTAGATCGTACATGACTTTGTCACTATTGAGGTACTTCGCTAACTCCCCGCCACCTTGAAGCATAGATGTTGATGTGGAAGAGCTTCCGGCGGTAGAGAAGGACGAAGAACCAAAGATATTGCTCCATGCTCCTTTCATTTTACATGCAGTAGGTGCTGGTGGAGGTCGTTGCATTCGAACTCCCGCATAATTTTGCTCATACTTAGCAAAAACTTCCTAAAGCTTTTCACGAGCCTTACTGAAGTCATCAATATAGTCTAAACATAGGGAAAGAGATGGTACGTTGAGTGCACTACGATACCTTAAAGTTTAGCTCTAGGATCCAAGATAAATGCAAATACATACAAGAGTGGAATTTGTTGCCAATATTTTAAATACTTGGTTTTCATGTCAACAACAACATTAAGTAATAATCCATCACCTTCATATGCTTTCAAATGACTAGTAATGTCTAATATAGTATGCACCATCAAAGGAGATGTTGGTGTTGGGGAACGTAGCATGCAATTTCAAAAAAATTCCTACACTCACGCAAGATCTATCTAGGAGATGCATAGCAATGAGAGGGGAAGAGTGTGTCCACGTACCCTCGTAGACCGAAAGCAAAAGCGTTTGACAACGCGATTGATGTAGTCGAACTTCTTCTCGTTCTGACCGATCAAGCACCGAACGTATGGCACCTCCGAGTTCTGCACATGTTCAGCTCAATGACATCCCCCGAACTCTTGATCCAGCAAAGTGTTGAGGGAGAGTTTCGTCAGCACGACGGCGTGGTGACGGTGATGGTGAAGTAATCTACGCAGGGCTTCGCCTAAGCACTACGTGAATATGACTGGAGGCGTAAACTATGGAGAGGGGCACCGCACACGGCTAGCAACCAATGTTATGTCTTCTAGAGGTGCCCCCCTCATATATATAGGTTGGAGGGGAGGAGAGGCAGCCAAGGGGGCGCCCCAAGTAGGAGGAATCGAACTTGGGTGCCTCCCAATTCGGCCTCCCCCCTTCCATATTCATCCGGAGGGGGAAGGAAGGAGGAGTGAGGAGAGAAGGAAGGGGGAGGCCGAATCCCTTCCCTTCCTTTCCCTCTTCTCCTCTTTCCTTCCCCCTTATTTTGGCCTACATGGGGTGCACCAGCCCCCTAGGGGATGGTCTGTCCCCTTCTTGGCCTATTAGGCCCATGTAGTTGCCCGGGGGATGCCCGGAACCCCTTCCGGTGACCCGATATGTACCCGGTACCCCTAG
Source organism: Aegilops umbellulata (assembly GCA_032464435.1). Classification (NCBI taxonomy): domain Eukaryota; kingdom Viridiplantae; phylum Streptophyta; class Magnoliopsida; order Poales; family Poaceae; genus Aegilops; species Aegilops umbellulata. The sequence continues at coordinate 284,919,420 of CP136055.1, read as the reverse complement.
AACACTTCCTGTGTCCGAATATCATCGTCCTATATATGAATATTTACCTCTCGACCATTTAGAGACTCCCCGTCATGTCCGTGATATCATCCAGGTCTCCGAACAACATTCGGTCACCAAATCACATTACTCATATAATACAAAATCGTCATTGAACGTTAAGCGTGTGGACCCTACGGGTTCGAGAACTATGCAGACGTGACCGAGACACCTCTCCGGTCAATAACCAACAACGGAACCTGGATGTTTATATTAGTTCCCACATATTCTACAAAGATCTTTATCGGTCGTACCGTAATGTCAACATACGTTATTCCATTTGTCACCGGTATGTTACTTGCCCGAGATTATGCAATCGTCGGTATCTTCATACCTAGTTCAATCTCGTTACCGGCAGGTCTCTTTACTCGTTCCGTAATGCATCATCTCGCAACTAACTCATTAGTCACATTGCTTGTAAGTCTTATTATGATGTGCATTACCGAGAGGGCCCAGAGATACCTCTCCGATACTCGAAGTGATAAATCCTAATCTCGATCTATGCCAACCCAACAAACACCTTTCGAGATACCCATAGAGCATCTTTATAATCACCCAATTACGCGATACGCCCATTTTGCATCATATTTTCTTACTGTTATTTATAATGTTTTTATCCATAATAATGCTTTTTGGAGTAATTCTAATGCCTTTTCTCTCATAATATGCAAGGTATAGACAAAGAGGGAGAATTCCGGCAGTTGGAAATCTAGACCTGGAAAAGCTACGTCTGGCCACCTATTCCGCAAAACTCCAAACAAGCTGAAACTTCAAGGAGATTTTTTATGGAACATTTAAGAATTATTGGAGCAAATAACTACCAGAGGGGGCCCACTAGGTGGGCACAATCCATCTGGGCGTGCCCTAGTATATAGGTCATTTTGACCTAGAAAAATAAGGGGAGGACTTTCGGGACGGAGCGCCGCCGTCTCGAGGCGGAACTTGGGCAGGAGCACTTTTGCCCTCCGGCGGAGCGATTCCGCCGGGGGAACTTCCCTCCCGGAGGGGGAAATCATCGTCATCATCATCACCAACAACTCTCCCATCTTGGGGAGGGCAATCTCCATCAACATCTTCAACATGACCATCTCATCTCAAACCCTAGTTCATCTCTTGTGTTCAATCTTGTTACTGGAACTATAGATTGGTGCTTGTGGTTGACTAGTAGTGTTGATTAAATCTTGTAGTTGATTACTATATGGTTTATTTGGTGGAAGATTATATGTTCAGATCAAATATGCTATTTAATACCCCTCTGATCTTGAGCATGATTATCATTTGTGAGTAGTTACTTTTGTTCTTGATGTCACGGGAGAAATCATGTTGCAAGTAATCATGTGAACTTGATATGTCACTACTGCAGGATGGTCCAAACGCGACACTATGATCAGAGACCCTTCGACGAAACTGTGTGCGATTCCATAATCGAAAACGGTGGTGTAGAACAACCGTCAAAAAAGGTGCAAAACGTTTGCGATGACAGATGCATCAAACACGGTTCAGAATTTAGTTGCGTGTGCGATGCAGGGCATACGGTTCAACTCAATTAACTGTTTGGGATGAGGAGGCACAAAAGAAACGGACAGCCAGATGAAGGCGTGTGCGATATACAGCATATGGTTCACTGGGATGAACTGCGTGTGATTAGGCAACACAATGGAAACGGTTCAACTGAACAAGATGTGTGTGATACGCGGCAAACAGGTCCGTAATCAGAAATGTGTGCGAAGACCAACAATAACACAGACGATTGCTACTAATAAGCCGTGTGAATTGCTCTGTCTACAGTAGAATAACACACACACACACACACATATATATATATAACTGAAAGAAACATCCAATTACATAAGTGATTATACAAATCATTCACACACACCTTAATAAACAATTGCATGCATTCTAAAGTAGGATAAATGACCGTCTAGTCATCTACTTCTTGTGACGCTCCCACCACTGCTATGTGGCTCGATCCCTCGTCTGGGTCAGGAAGAAGACAGTTCCTCATGTCAACGATCCACCTGTACATCTCGTAGCTTGTGTACGCGTCCATGGCCACGTACTTGACATGTTGTTCATCCAGTCTCTTATGCCACACACTGTGCCAGGCGTTCTTGTCCTTATTGCTCTCTTCCTTCTTCTTCGCGTAGTAGGGGTCGATGATGGCCGAGGTGAGGTCAACCAGGGAGTTCAGTTTGTTTTTGTCGCTGCCCCAGACCTTGTAGTGTGGTGCTGGATGTTGACAAGATTCAGGCATTTCAAGTCCGAAACCTTGAGCGCTTTTAGATTGTTGGTGGTGTCCACCATAGCGAAACTGTAGTCGGAGATGTTGATAAACCTGGAGAAACGCTCGCAAGGCCTTGTGGCAAGGTGGAAGTGGTAGTGTGACGCCCTCGATTCAATCGTACACTAATCATACACGCAAATGTGTACGATCAAGATCAAGGACTCACGGGAAGATATCACAACACAACTCTAGACACAAATTAAAATAATACAAGCTTTATATTACAAGCCAGGGGCCTCGAGGGCTCGAATACATAAGCTCAAAAACACAAGAGTCAGCGGAAGCAACAATATCTGAGTACACACATAAGTTAGACAAGTTTGCCTTAAGAAGGCTAGCACAAAAGCAACTTCGATCGAATAGGCAAGGCCTCCTGCCTGGGAGCCTCCTAACTACTCCTAGTTGTCGTCGGCCTCCACGTAGTAGTAAGCATCGGCGGTGGCATCTGACTCTGACATCTGGTTGCATCAACCAAAAAGAAGAAGAAAGGGGGAAAAGGGGGAGCAAAGCAACCGTGAGTACTCATCCAAAGTACTCGCAAGCAAGGATCTACACTACATATGCAACATTATCAAATGAAGGCTGTGTATGTGGACTGGGCTGCAGAAATGCCATGATAGAGAGAAGGCCTAGTCCTATCAAAGACTAGCATCTTCTGGAAAATCACCATCTTGCAGCAACATGAGGGAGTAGAGTAGCATAAAGTAAAGTAGTAGAAGAGTTATCAACCTCGGCCAGAGATCCCTTCTCGACACCCTGCGAGAAAGCAATCCCAGAGCCATACTATCCAGTTATCATCACAATCCAATTCTCATCGCCATCCAGTTCTCATCACAAGTATCTAGTTCTAGTTGTATCGATCGGGATACAACTCCAAGTGTCCGTTACCGTAGGACAGGCTATCGGTAGATGTTTTCTTCCCTATAGGGGTGCACCAACTTACCCACCATGCTCGATTAACTCCGGCCGGACACACTTTCCTGGGTCGTGCCTAGCCTCGGCCAAACAATACGCCGCAACCCGACCTAGGCTTAATAGAGAGGCCAACACGCCGGACTAAACCTATGCCCCCAGGGGTCATGGGCCATCTCCCCGGGAATTCCTGCATGTTGCGAACGTGGCCGGTGAGCAGACCTAGCCAGCTCCTTCAACAAGGCAGGCGCTTACGCAGTCCAACCCGGCGCGCGCCGCTCAGTCGTTGACGTCTATTAAGCTTCGGCTGATGCATACGAGCAGAACGCCCATACTATGCCCACGTGATGGTTAGTGCTATTAGGCCAGAGGCCCCTCGGATCAAATATCCAAATCATAGTGGATTAGGAACGCGCGGTAACAAGTAGAGACTCACGAAAGATGTGACGCCGTTGCCCCGTCTCGAGGACTTGCGGCAAGGGCTAGGAATGCCCGGCCACGCCTTGTATTTATCTCGCGGGCACCCTCCAGGTCAACCCGACCTCCACATCACTCGCAATTAAGCTCGCGCGGGTACCCCTCAGGGCCGACCCGTCTTTAGTAACATGGTAAGGTCCAAGTATCCATGTGTCCAAACATCAAGGGGTAAACCCGAGGAATCACCCCCGGTGAATTCCACTCGATGTAATCATCAAGGTGAATGTAAGAGGATCCACACTCGAGGTTCACACTTGAGGGGTTGCACGACAGAGCCGTATCGAAAGTGGTTAAGGAGGAAATCACCCTCGATGACCACGACCGAATAGCTACACTACAGGTTAACAACAGAAGTGCTGAAGAGGTCTCACCCTCGGCACTCGATAGTAACCCAGTAGTGTCAAGCAACTAAGGGGAAAGTGATGTGCGCTGTCGGGGCCTGGTCTTCGATCCCGTTGATCGAGTCTTCGATGATAAAGCATGGGCAATAGGGACAAGGTGGGGGTCACTGATGTATCACTAACCAACCTATACTAAGCAGTTTAGGATAATCAGGTAAGGTACAACAGCAGATACAAAAGCAGGCTATGCATTAGAATAGGAGCAAACAATAACAGTAGCAAAATCTAATGCAAGCATGAGAGAATGGAATGGGCGATATCGGGATGATCAAAGGGGGGCTTGCCTGGTTGCTCTGGCAAGAAGGGGTCGTCATCGACGTAGTCGATTACAGGGGCGGCATTGGTCTCGGGGTCTGTCGGAGAGAAGAGGGCGAAGAAACAGTAAATATAAAGCAAGCATAGTATCACAAAGCATAACATGGCAATAAGCTATGCCTTGTGTGACCTAACGTAAGGCAACATGATATAGGAGAAGGGCAAAATCAACCGGGAATGTTTTCCCGGTTCTGGACCTGTGTCAGACAGATGACCGGAGGGGGAATGTCCCATGTTCAGCATGCTAGCGGCACGGGACAGATGAACGGACCACGTATTCGGATTCGTTGGATTTTTCTGAGCAACTTTCATATAGAAAACATTTTCATCCGAGTTACGGTTTAATTTTTATGAATTTTCAAAGTTTAAACAATATTCTGGAATTAATTAAATTGACAGAAAAGAATTACTACGTTACCATGACATCATTGTGATGTCAGCAGCCAACAGGATGGCTCACCAGGTCAAACTGACAAGTAGGGCCCACCTGTCATTGGCAGTGGGCTAACAGCAAATCATTTTAACTTAAACAGACTAATTAGTGACTGGACCCCACCAGTCAGGGACTCACTAGTTTAGCTACTTACTTTTAATTAGGAAAAGGTTTTAATTAGGTTAATTATGCGGTGGGGCCCGCGTGTCAGTGGCACTGAGTGCCTAGTCAGCATAGTTGACCACGGTCAATGTGGTCAACTAAGTCCAGGGGGCCCACGGGCAGCGACCCAGAGGTGGGCCCCGCCAGTGCCAGGTCAGCGCCGGGGCTGGAGCAACGCCGACGAGGCCATCCGCGGCGGTCGAACGCCGGAGACGGCCGGAATCGCGGTACGGCGCATCATTTGAGCCGTGGTCGGGCGCGTTCGAACGGTGATGCTGGGCCGCATCCAACCATGATGGTGGCGCGGGCCGTAACAGCCGGAATCTTCGCCGGCAGCGAGTGGAGGCGGTGGTGGCATTCGGGACATCGTCGGGGTCGCGCTACAAAGCACCAAAACGCGCGCAACAACTTGCGTTTGAACCATGGAAGTGTTCCGCGTCGACTGGTGGTGGTGCCGGACCAAAAGTTCACTGGAAACGGGACTGGCGACGAGCTACGGCGGCCGCGCGTACAGGACCTCGACGGAAACTACACTAGGAGGCACGGGGAGGCACGTGCTCGGGCTCGTTGGGCTCCTGGGAGCTCCAGGAGGTTGACGGTGGCCTCAGACGGCGGCGACGTTGACCACAGTGACGACCACAAGCTCGCCGGCGGCGAGCAGAGCACGGATGCGGCAACAGCTAACGATGGCGTGCGAAGAGGCTGAAAGGAGGGGAGCAGGAGACGGAGGAGCTCACCTAGTGGCACGCACGGTGGCCCTTGGAAGGTTAGGAGCAGCAGGAGCGTCAGAGAGGAGGGAGATCGCCGGCGACCGAGGCGGAAGGGGGCGGCTCGATCTGTGGCCTGTGGTGCTCCCCGTCTTGCGCTCGTGGATGGGGAGGAGGTAGTCGACGACGGCGGGGCTGCTGGACAGGTCGGCGAGGCGAACGGGTCCCGGTGGCCGCGAGGATGGGCGAGGCACGACGGCGACCGCGTCAGCCTCCTCTCCAGAACGAAGGAGAGGGAGAGGGAGAGGCGGAGAGGGCGAGGGGATTCTGGGCGTGGGTGGAGGTAGGTGGGGAGGAGGTCGAGGCGTCGAGGGGAGAGGTCGACCTTATCTTCCTCATTGATGACGAGGTGGTTCGGCGGCGACGCGCGGGCGCGCTCCCTCGGTCGGTTGAACAGGGGGAGGGGAGAGCGACCGGGGAGGTTGGGCCGGTTGGGCTGGTTGGGGTCTGTCGGTGTTGAAACCGGCGGATCTCGGGTAGGGGGTCCCGAACTGTGCGTCTAGGCGGATGGCAACAGGAGACAGGGGACACGATGTTTTTACCCAGGTTCGGGCCCTCTCGATGGAGGTAAAACCCTACTCCTGCTTGATTGATCTTGATGATATGAATATTACAAGAGTTGATCTACCACGAGATCGAAGAGGCTAAACCCTAGAAGCTAGCCTATGGTATGATTGTTGTTCTTCTTCTTGGTCCTACGGACTAAACTCTCCAGTTTATATAGACACCGAAAGGGGCTAGGGTTACACAGAGTCGATTACAAGGAAGGAGATCTACATATCCGTATTGCCAAGCTTGCCTTCCACGCCAAGGAGAGTCCCATCCGGACACGGGACGAAGTCTTCAATCTTGTATCTTCATAGTCCAATAGTCCGGCCAAAGGATATAGTCCGGCTGTCCGGATACCCCCTAATCTAGGACTCCCTCAGTAGCCCCTGAACCAGGCTTCCATGACGATGAGTCCGGCGCACAGATTGTCTTCGGCATTGCAAGGCGGGCTCCTCCTCCGAATACTTCATAAAAGATTTTGAACACGAGGAACGTGACCGGCTCTGCAAAACAAGTTCCACATACAACCGTAGAGAGGATAATATTTCCATAAATCTAATCTGCTGACGTACCCTGCAGTGTGACATCACACCACAGCCTGGTCTTTATTCGAATCGTTTTTTATAACCAATCTCAGCGTGTTCTGCGAGGCGGTTTTCTCGGCACGTCTTGTCGAAGCAGAGATCGTGTTCCCTTTATTATGGGATTCCCATCAATACGGACGTGGGTAACCCAACCGCGCCATCAATTACGGTGCTTGGGGGATAAGCGAGTTTTACCAGGTCAGTGGGGGCGCATAGTTTCGTCCGCCCTTATAAAGATAAGGGTTCACCTTTTCTACCCACGCCTTCTTCCTCATTGCTCATCCATTCCTGCGCACTCGAGCTCCAGCGCCTAAGTCCGCATCCTTCTCCTCAAACCTCTCCAAACATGTCCGGAGCGGGAGGCAAGTGGATGATCTCCTGCGTCACGGAGGGAGACGTTAAAAAGCTGAGGGGAGCCGGATACCTGTCCGAGGATATCACACACCGGCTCCTAGATGAGGGTTAGCTCATCCCCACCCCTAGGCCCCATGAGAGGGTAGTATTCCTTACCCACTTCCTCCGCGGACTGGGATTTCCCCTCCACCCATTCGTCCGGGGGCTCATGTTCTATTATGGCCTGGATTTTTACGATCTGGCCTCGAACTTCATCCTCAACATCTCGGCGTTTATCATCGTGTGTGAGGCCTTCCTCCGCATCAAGCCCCACTTCGGCCTATGGCTGAAAACCTTCAAGATCAAACCGAAGGTGGTGGGCGGCCAGCAGGTGGAGTGTGGAGGCGCCATGGTGGGCAAAATGCCCAACGTCACATGTCTCAAGGGCTCCTATGTGGAGACCATAAAGGGGTGGCAATCGGGGTGGTTCTACATCACCGAGCCGCGCGACACCAAATGGGCGGCGGCGCCCGAATTCCGATCCGGAATCCCCACGCGGCTCACCTTCAGGAAAGAGAAGGGCCTTCCCTGGGGCAATCCGGTAGAGCTGACCGGACTCCAGACCTGCGTCCAATATATGATAAACAGGAAGCTCAAGCTTGTCAACATAGTCCAGGTCATGCACATCCGCCAGATCCTTCCGTGTCAACAATGGGCGTTCAATTTGTGGGAGTTCGACCCGGCCCAGCACCAGACTCTGAGCGAGCTCTTTGGCACGATGCACGAGGACGTCTGGAAGGTGCTGTTTAAGAGTGCCGAGGTTCCCCCTCCCCTCACCGAAGATCGCGGACTCAGCGCACAGCGCCAAGCTGGCGCGGTAAGCTCTTTTATCACTTATAGGGTATTCATTCTCCATAGTTTAACGATGTGCGAGATCTGAGCTCCCATGCCTTTGACAGGACTGGGTGGAGACATCGGGGTAGATTGACTGCCCGATCCCTCTGCTCAAAGACCCTGCAGATGCTCTCCTGACGGAGATGTTGACTCCGGCTCCTTATGAGGTGCCGGAGAAGAAGATCAAGAAGAAGGCCACGGGAACCCGAAAGAGTTCCCGGCGCCAGGTGGTATCGAACTCATCGTCCGATAACTCCGAGACGCACTCCTCCCATGAAAACAAGGAGGAGGCAGATAAAGGTTCCCCCTCCAGCCGGGGAAGACAAGAAAAGGAAGGCCGCCCCAACTGGGGAGGCCAAAGGGTCCAAGAAGGGAAGGACTCTCCTTCCGGACTGCTCCACCACCGCCGCCGACAGCGAAGACTAGTGGATACCCAGGGCCAAGCCCCTGGCGAATTCGTAAGTATTCGGATACCAGGGTAACTCGTGGCATAGTTTAATTGCACAGCTTCTCCTAACGCCGAATATGGTTATGTAGTCCGTCCCGGGCCTGTATCGACGTATCCTCGTCGAGCGGTTCTTTGGATTCGTCAGATATGAATAGCAATTCACTTCCGACCGCCACCTATCCTCGCCCCACGGACAATGTCAAGGCATTGTCTCAAGGGGCGCTGAGCCGAGGGGAGGTAGCCCTGGAGGCGCCTCGAGGCGACCTTCCGGACTCCAGGCGCAAAGGGAGCAAGACTCCCACGGGCTCCAAGTTCGGCCCCCAGTCGAGCACCACGCCGGAACCTCCAGTGGTTCCAGACTCCGGTAGGCGGCCCCCTTCCAAGAGGGGCAAGCCGCCCGTGCCGGTGACCTCTATCCATCCAGAGGCACCGGACAACCTGCTGGGAGCGCTTCGTGGCGCTTCCATCGATGAAGAGCACCGCACTATTATGAGTGCGGTGATCAAGAAGGTTTAGTCCGCCAAGAGCGGACTGACTGAAGCATGTGCCAGCCTTCTAACAGGCTTTGAGGTATGTATTTGAAATATAGGAAAATATTACCGCATAGACAGTAGCCCCTGATGCTCTGTTTGGTGTTCACAAAGAAAAGCCGAATAGAGGATCAAAATAATATTTGCAGGAGTCTAATACAAGTATGTCTATATGCGTATACAGGATTCGGTGCTGACCTCTGCCGCACTTACTACGGAGGTCGCCGTACTGAAGTAGAACCTCGAGCGGTCTGAGGAAGAGCTCGGCCTTGCCAAGAGGCAGCTCGAGGAGAACAAAGGTAAGTAATACCTTGTATGTATATATATATATATATATATATATATATATATATATATATATATATATATATATATATATATATATAGAAAAAAAGGATGTGGTTGCAAAATGATAGGATCATCATGGATGTGCCAGGGGCCACGACCGAGGTGGCGACCCTGAAGCAAGCACTGTCCGAGGCCGAAAAAAAAGCGGCCAAGGAGTGTACCGAGCGGGGGAAACAAGAGGCACGGGTGGGCGAGGTGCAGCGAGAGCTCCAGGCTCTCGTGAAGAAGCACGAGACTTTGGAGCTTGACTCAAAGACGCGAGAGTCTGAGCTTGCCGCGGCCTCGAGAGCACCATGCATGCCAAGGCCGAAGCCCAAAAGGCCCTCCAGGAAATTGAGGCGATGAAGAAGATAGCGGCGGGTAAGGCATTCATTATGCAAAGCAAGCATGTGAAAGTAAATTACTTGTTACTTACCCGAGTCAGGAGCTCTCCAGGAGCATTCGCAGATTTGCCCCGCAGCGTGTCGGATGTCGCAAAGTACTACCAGGATGAGGAGGGAAGCTCGACGGAGAAGTTGTTCTGGTCACAGTATACTGGGACCGAACACCCAATGCCTGTGGGCGACCAGCTGAAGCAACTGGTCGAGCTACACAAGGCGGCCGAACAGGCCAAGAGGGGCCTTGTAGTCCGGATGTGGCCTGGCGACTCCCTTCCCAACAGCTACTTCGGCCTGGTGAGGCGGCTTGTGTATGCGTGCCCACGGCTAGAAGTCATAAAGTGGTCCGTCTGCATCGAAGGTGCACGCCGGGCTTTCGCCCGTGCTAAGGTGCACTGGGCCAAGATGGACGCCGAGAAGCTGGTGAAGGAGGGGGCCACCACAGGGCAAGGAGCATCGCCACCCTGAAATGTATTATGAGGGTGTCTTGAAGGGTGCCCGTCTTGTGGCGGACGAGTGTGCAAAGGATGTAAATTTTGAATGAACTTGCTCGAGTGATCCTGTATTATGAAAACTTGTTCATATGCGCTATACAACACTTGTTTGAATTTAAAATATTACCTTCTGTGCGGCTATTTATCAAATCTGGAAGATGGCCAGTCGTCGGCTTCTGCCCCCATGGCACGAGTGCTGGGGTGTTCGGGATAAATCTGAGCACTCTTTTTCCCATTGTTGGGTCCTTCGAGGGAGGTGCTCAGCGCAACGAACAAGGCAACCAGACTATAATGCTTTATCACTTTCACTTAGCCATAGAAGTCTACAATTTTAAATTTTGGCGAAGCCCCTAGTGTTCGGAAGGCCGAATTCGGGGCGCTATACACGCCTAAGCCGAACAAAGCCGACTCCTCACCCTAAGCAGCATAAGTCTTTAGGGACTCGAGACCTCTCGAACAGCGACCAGCTCTCGCCTTATCATGACAGTCAGTTTTAGCTTTCTCTACTGAGGTGCTTGCCCAGATGAACCGGGGCACAATCACAGTAGTTCTCCCAGTGCTACCTTAGCCAATATAGCGGAACGTAAGGTACCAAAACATGGGAGCCGGGCAAACCCAACTATTGACCCAAGACATGATTCGGAGCTGATGCATATAATGCTATAAGTTCGGGGTGCCGCACTGTCGAAAGTGTTCGGACTTCTCACGATGTATTATGGGGTACTTAAGCCCCTGGCGCATTGGTCGTACCAGAGTGTACTGGTGCTGGATGTCATAAATGATCATAAATATAAAAAGGAATAGAGAATGCGATAATAGACTAGTGCTATGCATTGTTTACTCAAAATGGTGCGTCGAAGCATAATAATACAAGTAGTGCGATAAGCAAAAAATAGGACTATTTGACATGTCCCCTCCAAGGGCAAGCTGCGGAATGGTATTTAAAGCAGGTATTTCGCTCGTTATCAGAGACCACCTGGCAGTTCCTTGGTGCGACGTAGCTTTCTGCCTCCTTGGTTGTTGTATCGTGTGTCCGGCAATCGTACTGCCGGACAGGGCTTCCAGAGAGTAAAGTCCTGAAAGAGAGAAAATATAACAAGGTGGGAAGCCCCTAGTGCGGTTGAGCCGTGTTTTGGGGCGTGCCGTAGTCGTGCCCCCCACCTATGCCCATGGTATTGTCAATGCGTAATTATGTACGCGTGGCACGGATGTCGCCGTTTGGCTGGGACTGGGGTGGGGGCTGCATTGCTATGCGAGCTCGGAACATGCCAGGCGGTCTTGTTGCAGATTACTCCGGGCGCGCTTGATGGTGGCCGGGTGTTTGGTCGCCGAACTGGTTGATTGCCTTAAGAGGCTGCTTTGCGCTTCTACTGCAAGGGCCGTAGTGTGCTCCTCCATGAGGAGAGAGCGCTTTGTGTTTCCATTGACTGTGATGACCCCTCGAGGTCCTGACATCTTGAGCTTGAGGTATGCATAATGCGGTGCCGCATTGGACCTTGCAAATGCGGTTTGCCCAAGCAGTGCGTGATAGCCACTGCGGAACGGGACTATATCGAAGATTAACTCCTTGCTTCGGAAGTTATCCGGGGATCCGAAGACCACTTCTAGTGTGACTGAGCCTGTGCAATGGGCCTCTACACCTGGTATGACGCCTTTGAAGGTCGTTTTTGTGGGTTTGATCCTTGAGGGGTCTATACCCATTTTGCGCACTGTGTCCTGATAAAGCAGGTTCAGGCTGCTGCCGCCGTCCATAAGGACTCGAGTGAGGTGAAATCCATCTATGATTGGGTCTAGGACCAGTGCGGCGAATCCGCCATGACGGATACTAGTGGGGTGGTCCCTGCGATCGAAGGTGATCGGACAGGAGGACCATGGGTTGAACTTTGGGGCGACTGGCTCCAACGCATATACGTCCCTTAGAGCACGCTTCCGCTCCCTCTTGGGGATGTGGGTTGCGTATATCATGTTCACCGTCCGCACTTGTGGGGGGAACCTCTTCTGTCCTCCGGTGTTCCGCGGCCGGGGCTCCTCCTCGTCATCGCTATGTAGGCCCTTATCCTTGTTTTCGGCATTTAACTTGCCGGCCTGCTTGAGCACCCAACATTCTCTGTTGGTGTGATTGGCTGGCTTGTCGGGGGTGCCATGTATTTTACACGAACGATCGAGTATTTGGTCCAAACCGGACGGGCCCGGAGTGCTTCTTTTGAATGGCTTTTTCCGCTGACCGGGTTTGGAGCCTCTGAATCCGGCATTGACTGCCGTATCCTCGGTATTGTCGCTGTTGATACGACGCTTGTGTTTGTTGCGACGTGACCTGCCATTGCTATCCTTGGTATCCGAAATACCAGGGTTCTTTGATATGTTATTGCTGCGAGCCAGCCAACTGTCCTCTCCCACGCAAAAGCGGGTCATGGGTGTCATGAGGGTTGCCATAGATTTAGGCTTTTCCTGGCCCAGGTGCCGGGCGAGCCACTCGTCGCGGATGTTATGCTTAAAAGCTGCTAGGGCCTCTGCATCCGAACAGTCGATGATTTGATTTTTCTTGGTTAGGAACCGTGTCCAGAATTGCCTAGCTGATTCCTCTGGCTGCTGAATTATGTGTCTCAAGTCATCGGCATCTGGTGGTCGCACATAAGTGCCCTGGAAGTTGTCGAGGAATGCGGCTTCCAGATCTTCCCAACAACCAATGGATTCTGCTGGCAAGCTGTTCATCCAAGGCCGAGTTGGTCCTTTGAGTTTGAGTGGAAGGTATTTGATGGCGTGTAGATCATCACCGCGGGCCATGTGGATATGCAGGAGGTAGTCCTCGATCCATACCGCAGGATCTGTTGTACCATCGCATGATTTGATATTTACGGGTTTGAAACCCTCTGGGATTTGGTGATCCATTACTTCTTCTGTGAAGCATAGGGGGTGTGCGGCGCCTCTGTACTGGGCTATATCACGACGCAACTCATATGAGTCTTGTCCGCTGTGTTCGGCCCGACCGGATTTACTTTTACTGTATCCGGCATGACGATTATCGTCTCGCGTAGTTGCGCGCCCTCGTGATCCGTAGATCGATCTTGCGTGTTTTGCTTTGTCCTCCAATACGTCTCACAGGTCTGGTGTATTTCCTCGTGCCTTTTTATTTGAGTGGCGCCGGGGTGCGGGCTGGGCCTTCAGCAGAAATGCCGCTCTGTCACGGCCACGAGGTGGCCGATCAGCCGCGTCATACGCTGGAGATGTATGTTTTAATGCTTCCTCCTCCAGTCGGGGTAGCAACCTGCACTTTGGGTAACTCTTGTAGGGGGGTTCGAGTTCATATTCCTCAGCCGCAAGGACTTCAGTCCATCTGTCAGCTAGCAAATCTTGATCAGCTCAAAGCTGCTATTGCTTTTTCTTAAGGCTATTTGCCGTGGCTATAAGTTGTCGCTTGAAGCGCTCTTGTTCGACGGGATCCTCAGGCACGACAAATTCGTCATCGTCGAGGCTTGCCTAGTCTTCGGAGGGAGGCATGTAATTATCATCCTCTGCCTCTCCATCTGCCGCTCTCTCAGGAGGTCTGGCTTCTCCATCCTCCTACCCTGAATCTTGCTGGAGGGGATTGTCGTTATCTTCGGCACTGTCCTGAGTGTTATTATCTCCTGTGTGGGTATCACCGCTTTTGCTTTGGCGAGACTTAGAGCGGCGCCGCTGACGTCGGCGCTTGGGTTGCTTCTTGGAGGGGTCATCCCCCGCTGTCCCGTCGCCATTGCCTTCTTTGGGTGTGTCCACCATATATATATATCATATGATGAGGTGGCTGTCCAGTGCCCTGTGGGTAGTGGTTCCTGTTCGTCTCCTGCATTGTCGTCCATACCGTCGATGTCTTCGGATCGAAGTCGAGCATGTCGAACAAATCATCGACAGTGGCTACTAAGTGGGTGGTGGGTGGGCGGCGAATTTCTTCGTCATCTGCATCCCAATCCTATCGGACATAGTTCTGCCAGGTTTCTCCTGACAAGGAGAGGGACCTTAATGAGTTCAGTATGTCGCCGAAGGGCGAGTGATGAAAGATATCCGCGGAGGTGAACTCCATGATCGGCGCCCAGTCGGATTCGATAGGCACGGGCGCAGGCGGTTCGGAGTCCGTGGCCGGAGAAGAATCCGGCAGTTTGGCGTCACGGCTCTCGTGAAGGGTAAGGTCGGTACTCGGCTCGATCGCCGCTAAGAACGCGGCCTCCATGGCGGGGTCTATCCACCCGTCCATAGATGGCGCGATAGGCTCTGGATTGAGGGTCAGAGCGGTTGCCGGTACGGTCTCCTGAACACTGTCCAATGGTAGAGCTAAATCATGCTCATCGCGACCGTGCGGCGCACTTGGTAGGGGCTCGAATCCATCGAAGATCAAGTCTCCGCGGATGTCGGCCGTGTATTTTAAGCTTCCAAACCTGACCTGGTGGCCAAGGGCGTAACTCTCGATCTGCTCCAGATGGCCAAGCGAGTTGGCCCATAGTGCGAAGCCGCCGAATACAAAGATCTGTCCGGGGAGAAAAGTCTCACCCTGGACTGCATCGCTATCGATGATCGAAGGAGCCATCAAGCCTAACGATGACGACACAGAGGAACTCTCAATGAAAGCACCAATGTCGGTGTCAATTCCGGCGGATCTCGGGTAGGGGGTCCCGAACTATGCGTCTAGGCGGATGGTAACAGGAGACAGGGGACACGATGTTTTTACCCAGGTTCGGGCCCTCTCGATGGAGGTAAAACCCTACTCCTACTTGATTGATCTTGATGATATGAATATTACAAGAGTTGATCTACCACGAGATCGAAGAGGCAGGACTCCCTCAGGGTCCAAGGGGCAGGGGGCTGTGGGCCATCCGGCTGGCCGAGGTGGGCCGAGGCCCAAGGGGAGGCCATGGCTCTCCCACCCTTCGTCTTTTCCTTTTTTTTGCAGCTTTTCTTTTTCTTTTTAGCCAATAAAGACTTTGCAAAAAATTATGCCATTGGCCAAAATAATTTCAAAGAAGTATATTGCACTGCCACAAAAAATATTGTGAGACGTTAGAAAAAGATTGCCAATTTTATAAATTAAAAAGGCATTTAATTTATTGCTTAGGTCACCGTTTTAAGTGGCTTAGGCCACTTAAACCTTTTGCAAAAATGTTGGTTCACCACCAATATTAGTTGTGGATTATTTGGCACATGATGAACATTTTAGTTTTCATGTTTGAGCAATTTTGAATTTCACACATAATTTGAAATGGAATTCAACTAGAATTTTAAAAGGAATATTGGTCAAAGTGACTAAGCACTGTTATAGAAAAATGATTAGCTTGCTCTTAGGGATTACTATAGCATCATTACACCGGGGTGTTACAACTCTCCTCCTCTAAAGGAAATTCTCATTCCGAGAATTAAGAGGTAGAAGGGAACAGGTCGGGGTATTCATCCTGGAGGTTATCTTCGCATTCGCTTCATATTTAGTATGGTTCGACCATTGCACCTTGAGGAACTTGGTAACCTGCTGGCGTGTTCGACGTTCAGCTTCTTTAAGAATGCAGATCGGATGCTCCTTGTATGTGAGATCATCTTGAACTTCAGTCAATTCCGGATCCACTTCACGTTCTGGATCCTTGAAGCAACGGCGAAGTTGCGACACATGGAAGACGTCATGGACGTGAGAGAACTGAGGTGGCAACTCCAGTTGATAAGCCACCAGTCCACGACGGGAGAGAATGCGGAAAGGACCAATGTAGCGCGGAGCTAGCTTGCCCCTGACTCCGAACCAATGAGTGCCTCTCAAAGGAGTGACACGCAAATAAGCTTGTTCACCAGGTTGATAAGGTGAACCCCAGTGTTTACGATCATAATTGCTCTTCTGGCGGGACTGGGCCGCCTTGAGATTATCCCGGACAATGCGAACCTGCTCTTCAGCTTGTTCAATAATGTCTGGACCAATGAGCGTCCGTTCCCCAGTTTCTGACCAATTCAGAGGGGTTCCGCACTTGCGTCCATAAAGCACTTCAAAGGGTGCCATTTTCAAGCTGGCTTGATAACTTTTGTTATAAGAGAACTCCACATAAGGGAGAGATTCTTCCCACTTCTTGCCGAAAGAAATAACACAAGCCCGAAGCATGTCTTCAAGAATTTGATTGACTCGCTCGACTTGGCCTTCGGATTGGGGATGATAAGCAGTGCTCCAGGTTATGTGAGTTCCCATTGCCTCTTGGAAACTATCCCAGAACTTAGAAGTGAAAATACTGTCGTGGTCTGAACTGATCTCCTTCGGAATGCCGTGGAGTGACACAATTCGGGAGATATAAAAGTTTGCTAATTGACTAGCAGTGATAGTCTCTTTGACTGGCAAAAAGTGAGCAACCTTCGAGAATTGGTCGATGATGACAAAGATAGCATCGTTACCTTTCTGAGACTTGGGAAGGCCAGTGACGAAGTCCATCTGGATCTTATCCCACTTCCATTCAGGAATCAGAAGCGGTTGTAGAAGTCCAGCCGGTTTCTGATGTTCTGCTTTGACGCGACGACAAACGTCATATTCTTCAATATATCAAGCAATGTCTTGCTTCATATTAGACCACGAGTACTTCTGACGGATGTCTAGATACATCTTGGTACTTCCCGGATGAATAGAGAGAGGGGTGTCATGTGCTTCTTTCATCACCTTCTCTATCATAAGCTCGAACCGGGGTACTACAATGCGGTCTCTAAAGTATAAGGTTCCATCTTCACCAAGTGAGAAATCTCTGGATTTCTCTAAGGCAAAATCCTTTTTCATCAAATCAACGTGAGCATCTTTGGCTTGAGCAGACTTAATTGCTTTCAGCAGAGTTGGTTCCAGGACAAGGTTATTCAGAGAACCCTGTGGAACTAGTTGGAGGTTCAGCTTGCATAGCTCTTCATAAAGGCAGGGTTGAGCTTTGAAAACCATGTGATTGTTGCAATAAGACTTACGGCTCAGGGCATCGGCTATCACATTAGCCTTGCCAGGGGTATAGGATATACCGCAGTTGTAGTCAGCAATAGCTTCCATCCATCGCTGCTGACGGAGGTTCAGATCTGGCTGAGTAAACAGGTACTTCAGACTCTGATGATCGGTGAAGATCTCGCAAGGATTACCGAGAAGGTATTGTCACCATAGCTTCAGTGCAAAGATAACCGCAGCAAGCTCAAGGTCATGAACTAGGTAGTTCTCTTCATGAGGACGTACTTGACGGGAGGCATAAGCAATCACTCTATGCTCTTGCATTAGGACACAACCTAATCCTTGTCGTGAAGCGTCGCAATAGATGACGAAGTCCTTGCGAGAATCAGGGGGAGCAAGCACTGGGGCAGAAGTCAGCTTGTCCTTGAGTGCCTGGAAACTGTCCTGACATTTGTCTGTCCAATCAAACTTAATGCCCTTGTGAAGCAGATTGGTCAGTGGCTTGGCGATCTTGGAGAAGTTCTCGACAAAGCGGCGACAATAGCTGGCTAGTCCGAGAAAGCTTTTGACTTGCTTGACAATATTCGGAGGGGTCCAGTCAAGAATAGCCTGAACGCGCTCTAGGTTGACGGCAATACCATCCTTGGAGATAACATGACCAAGGTAGGTGACTTCGGGAAGCCAGAATTGGCACTTGGAATACTTGGCATAAAGTTGATGCTCTCGAAGCTTCTCCAAAACAAGACGAAGATGTTCAGCATGTTCTTCTTTATTCTTTGAATATACCAGAATATCATCCAGATAGACTACGACGAACTTGTCGAGGTAATCCATGAATATGTAGTTCATCAGACGAGAGAATGTAGCTGGACAATTGGTTAAGCCGAAAGACATAACGGTGTACCCGTAAGAACCATAACGAGTCACGAATGCGGTCTTTGGAATATCATCTTCACGAACACGGATCTGGTGGTAACCCAACCTCAAGTCAAGTTTAGAGAATATCGATGAACCAGCCAGTTGATCATACAGATCATTGATCCGAGGAAGGGGATATTTGTTCTGAATTGCAGCTTGGTTGATAGGACGATAGTCTTGGACCAAACAGTTCGTTCCGTCCTTTTTCTTGACGAAGAGAGAAGGTGCTCCCCAAGCAGAGGAACTTGGACGAATGAAACCCTTGCAAAGAGATTTGTCGATTTCCTCCTTCAGTTCAAGGAGCTCATGAGGTGGCATATTGTAGGGTCGTTTGGCAATAGGAATGGTGCCTGGTTTCAAGTCGATGACGAACTCGACAGCCTGGGCAGGGGGTATTCCTGGAAGTTCTTCTAGAAATACGTCTTGGAAGTCGCGAACGACTGGAATCTTTTCAATTCCCTCCAGAGGTGCTGCATTCAACGCATTCAAAGCATAAAGTCGTGCTTCAGCGTTTTGAACCATACAAGCATTGTAGCTTACTATCTCATCTGAAGGGTGCAGAAGGTGGACGGTTTTAGTGGCGCAAACGATAGAAACCGTATGTGCTTTCAACCAATCCATTCCCAGAATGAGGTCAATATTGTAAGACTTCAGAATAATGGGGGATGCAAAAAGTTCCAACCCTTCGATTTCAACTAAAACATTGTGGCTAACCATGGAGGTTTGGCATTGGCCTGCAGGGTTTTTTACCACTAGTGGAGTGTGCATCTCTTCGTATTTAATGCCATGCATGAATGCAAACTCTTATGATATGAAAGAATGTGATGCTCCTGAATCAAACAAAATAGATGCTGGTATTGAATTAATAAGAAGAGTACCCATCACAGTGGCAGGCTGGCCTTGAGCTTCGTTCAGATCAATATGATTAGCCTGACCACGACCATAAGGTCTGGCATTGTTGTTATGGGGCTGATTGTTACGGCCAGTTGAAGGCAGAGCCAGTTGATTCTGATTCTGAGGGCATTTCCTAGAACGATGACCTGGAAGGCCACACTTGAAGCACATACCATCATTGGGGTTGGGAGCAGAAGCTTGGGGTGGTACAGCCCGAAGGGCTGCCTCTACGGTGGAGGAGGCAGACGGGGTGCAGCATAGGACTGTCTTGGTGCAGGTGCAGTTGGACGATACATGCTGTGGGGAATCCATATCCGACGCTTCTGCACTGATGGGCCCGAAGATGAGCCAGCGTCACGGCTGCGCCTGAGGGATCCCTGATGTTCCTGCAGACCAGTTTTGACATGAATGGCCTTGTTCACCAAGGTGGCGAAGTTGGCAAAGTCATGAACGAGCAGTGCTAGCTTGATATCAGGGTGAAGACCATCACGAAACTTCTCTTGCTTACGAGCATCAGTAGCAATGTCTTCTTTAGCATAACGGGACAAGTCCAAGAATTCCCGCTGATAAGCATCTACAGACTTGTTGCCTTGGGTGAGGTTGCGGAACTCTCGCTTCTTCTTGTCCATGATTCCTTGAGGAATGAAGCGGGCACGAAAAGCGGCTTGGAATTCCGGCCAAGTGATGACCGTTCCAGCAGGTAGGGTACGCGTGTGGCTGTCCCACCGTTGAGCAGCGGGACCCTTTAGAAAGAAAGATGCAAAGGTGACATAGCTGGCAGGGACCACACTAGCAGACTCCATTTCATACGTGATGTCACGGAGCCACTCATCAGCATCAAGGGGTTGAGTTGAGTGCGGTAGATAGTTGGGTTGAGGCGCATGAAGTCCTGCAAAGGTACTGGGGTTGGCTGTTGATTCATGTTCGGACGAGGAAACTGAGCCATCATTCCTTCCATGAACTGGCGATTCATCTCAAATTGTTGCATCATTCCAGCAAAGAATTCAGGCGGTGGTGGATCGTTGGCACCACGGCCACGACCAGCGGGTCTAACCATCCTGCTAACATGTAACAGGGGTTAGTTCAGCATTGAGCATTTGCAAAGACAAGGATCATTCATGATGAAACATGCATAATGAAAGATGTACGATGGATACCACTTAGTATCCAACACGACAGTGTGTGCACTACTCAAAATACTATTCTAAGGAATATCTATGGCTTATCCAACTTCATGGTGAATGTGGTCACGGGATCCTAATGTTAGAGTTAGTAAATTCGTTTAACCCGAATGGAAGAGGGATCAGAGTCCCAGAGTATAGATGAGGAATAAAAGATCCTAATACCACCCAATGGCGACATGGGCTCGTAAGACACCTAGCCAATGTTAGTAAAAGTTTTTCAGTGACTAGACTCAACTTCGGCCAAGGAGGTTGAAAGGGGGCTACCTACATGCAGTCGGCTCTGATACCAACTTGTGACGCCCTCGATTCAATCGTACACTAATCATACATGCAAATGTGTATGATCAAGATCAAGGACTCACGGGAATATATCACAACACAACTCTAGACACAGATTAAAATAATACAAGCCAGGGGCCTCGAGGGCTCGAATACATAAGCTCGAAAACACAAGAGTCAGCGGAAGAAACAATATCTGAGTACAGACATAAGTTAGACAAGTTTGCCTTAAGAAGGCTAGCACAAAAGCAACTTCGATCGAATAGGCAAGGCCTCCTGCCTGGGAGCCTATTAACTACTCCTAGTCATCGTCGGCCTCCACAAAGTAGTAAGCATCGGCGGTGGCATCTGGCTCCTGGGCTCCGACATCTGGTTGCATCAACCGGAAGGAAGAAGAAAGGGGGAAAAGGGGGAGCAAAGCAACCGTGAGTACTCATCCAAAGTACTCGCAAGCAAGGATCTACACTACATATGCAACATTATCAAATGAAGGCTGTATATGTGGACTGGGCTGCAGAAATGCCAGGATAGAGAGAAGGCCTAGTCCTATCGAAGACTAGCATCTTCTGGAAAATCACCATCTTGTAGCAACTTGAGGGAGTAGAGTAGCATAAAGTAAAGTAGTAGAAGAGTTATCAACCTCGGCCAGAGATCCCTTCTCGACACCCTGTGAGAAAGCAATCCCAGAGCCATACTATCCAGTTATCATCACAATCCAATTCTCATCGCCATCCAGTTCTCATCACAAGTATCCAGTTCTAGTTGTATCGATCGGGATACAACTCCAAGTGTCCGTTAACGTAGGACAGGCTATCGATAGATGTTTTCTTCCCTGCAGGGGTGCACCAACTTACCCACCATGCTCGATTAACTCCGGCCGGACACACTTTCCTGGGTCATGCCCGGCCTCGGCCAAACAATACGCCGCAACCCGACCTAGGCTTAATAGAGAGGCCAACACGCCAGACTAAACCTATGCCCCCAGGGGTCATGGGCCATCTCCCCGGGAACTCCTGCACGTTGCGAACGTGGCCGGTGAGCAGACCTAGCTACCTCCTTCAACAAGGCAGGCGCAGTCCAACCTGGCGCGTGTCGCTGACGTCTATTAAGCTTCGGCTAATGCATACGACGCAGAACGCCCATACTATGCCCACGTGATGGTTAGTGCTATCAGGCCAGAGGCCCCTCGGATCAAATATCCAAATCATAGTGGATTAGGAACGCGCGGTAACAAGCAGAGACTCACAAAAGTTGTGACCCCGTTACCCCGTCTCGAGGACTTGCGACAAGGGCTAGGAATGCCCGGCCACGCCTCGTAATTATCTCGCGGGCACCCTCCAGGTCAACCCGACCTCCACATCACTCGCAAATAAGCTCACGCGGGTACCCCTCAGGGCCGACCCGTCTTTAGTAACATGGTAAGGTCCAAGTATCCGTGTGTCCAAACATCAAGGGCAAAACCCGAGGAATAACCCCCGGTGAATTCCACTCGATGTAATCATCAAGGTGAACGTAAGAGGATCCACCCTCGAGGTTCACACTTGAGGGGTTGCACGACAGAGCCGTATCGAAATTGGTTAAGGAGGAAATCACCCTCGATGACCACGACCGAATAGCTACACTACAGGTTAACAATAGAAGTGCTGAAGAGGTCTCACCCTCGGCACTCGATAGTAACCGGGTAGTGTCGAGCAACTAAGGGGAAAGTGATGTGCGGTGTCGGGGCCTGGTCTTCGATCCCGTTGATCGGCTCTTCGATGATAAAGCAGGGGCAACAAGGACAAGGTGGGTGTCACTGATGTATCACTAAGCAACCTATACTAAGAAGTTTAGGATAATCAGGTAAGGTACAACAGCAGATACAAAAGTAGGCTATGCATCAGAATAGGAGCAAACAATAACAGTAGCAAAATCTAATGCCAGCATGAGAGAATGGAATGGGCGATATCGGGATGATCAAAGGGGGGGGGGGGATTGCCTGGTTGCTCTGGCAACAAGGGGTCGTCGTCGACGTAGTCGATCACAGGGGCGGCATCGGTCTCGGGGTCTACCGGAGAGAAGAGGGGGAAGAAACAGTAAATATAAAGCAAGCATAGCATAACATGGCAATAAGCTGTGCCGGATGTGACCTAACGTAAGGCTACACGATATAGGAGAAGGGGAAAATCAACCGGGAATGTTTTCCCGGTTCCGGACCCGTGTCGGACAGATGACCGGAGGGGAATGTCTCATGTTCAGCATGCTAGGGGCATGTGACAGATGAACGGACCGCGTATTCAGATTCGTTGGATTTTTTGAGCAACCTTCACATAGAAAACATTTTCATCTGAGTTACGGTTTAATTTTTATAAATTTTCAAAGTTTAAACAATATTCTGGAATTAATTAAATTGACAGAAAAGAATTACTACGTCAGCATGACATGATTATGATGTCAGCAGTCAACAGGACAGCTCACCAGGTCAAACTGACCAGTAGGGCCCACCTGTCATTGGCAGTGGGCTAACAGCAGATCATTTTAACTTAAACAGACTAATTAGTGACTGGACCCCATGAGTCAGTGACTCACTAGTTTAGCTACTTACTTTTAATAAGGAAAAAGTTTTAATTAGGTTAATTATGCGGTGGGGCCCGCGTGTCAGTGGCATTGAGTGCCCAGACAGCATAGTTGACCATGGTCAACGTGGTCAACTAAGTCCAGGGGGCCCATGAGCAGCGACCCAGAGGCGGGCCCCGCTAGTGCCAGGTCAGCGCCGGCGCCGAAGCAACGCCGGCGAGGCCATCCGCGGGGGCCGAACGCCGGAGACGGCCAGAATCGCGCTACGCCGCATCATTTGAGACGTGGTCGGGCACGTTCGAACGGTGAGGCTGGGCCGCATCCAACTGTGATGGTGGTGCAGGACGTAACGGCCGGAATCTTCGCCGGCGGCGAGTAGAGGCGGCGGTGGCGTTCGGGACATCGTCGGGATCACGCTACGAAGCACCAAAACGTGCGCGACAACTTGCGTTCGAACTATGGAAATGTTCCGCGTCGACTGGTGGTGGTGCCGGACCAAAAGGTCGTCGGAAACGGGACCGACGACGAGCTACGGCGGCCGCGCATACGGGACCTCGACGGAAACTACACTAGGAGGCACGGGGAGGCACGTGCTCGGGCTCGTTGGGCTCCTGGGAGCTCCAGGAGGTTGACGGTGGCCTTAGACGGCGGCGACGTTGACCACAGTGATGGCCACAAGCTCGTCGGCGGCGAGCAGAGCACGTATGCGGCGACATCTAACAATAGCGCATGAAGAGGCTGAAAGGAGGGGTGCAGGAGATGGAGGAGCTCAACTAGCGGCACGCACGGTGGAAGGTTAGGAGCAGCAGGAGCGTCGGAGAGGAGGGAGATTGCCGGCAACCAAGGTGGAAGGGGCCGGCTCGATCCATGGCCTGCGGTGCTCCCCGGCTTACGCCCGTGGACGGGGAGGAGGTAGTCGACGACGGCGGGGCTGCTGGACAGGTCGGTGTTGGAAATATGCCCTAGAGGCAATAATAAATTGATTATTATTATATTTCCTTGTTCATGATAATCGTTTATAATCCATGCTAGAATTGTATTGATAGGAGACTCAGATACATGTGTGGATACATAGACAACACCATGTCCCTAGTAAGCCTCTAGTTGACTAGCTCGTTGATCAATAGATGGTTACGGTTTCCTGACCATGGACATTGGATGTCATTGATAACGGGATCACATCATTAGAAGAATGATGTGATGGACAAGACCCAATCCTAAGCCTAGCACAAGATCGTGTAGTTCGTATGCTAAAGCTTTTCTAATGTCAAGTATCATTTCCTTAGACCATGAGATTGTGCAACTCCCGGATACCGTAGGAATACTTCGGGTGTGCCAAACGTCACAACGTAACTGGGTGGCTATAAAGGTGCACTACGGGTATCTCCGAAAGTGTCTGTTGGGTTGGCACGAATCGAGACTGGGATTTGTCACTCCGTGTGACGGAGAGGTATCTCTGGGCCCACTCGGTAGGACATCATCATAATGTGAACAATGTGATCAAGGAGTTGATCATGGGATGATGTGCTACAGAACGAGTAAAAAGTGACTTGCCGGTAACGAGATTGAACAAGGTATCAAGATACCGACGATCGAATCTCGGGCAAGTACTATACCGCTAGACAAAGGGAATTGTATACGGGATTGATCGAATCCTCGACATCGTGTTTCATCCGATGAGATCATCGTGGAACATGTGGGGACCAACATGGGTATCCAGATCCCGCTGTTGGTTATTGACTGGAGAACGTCTCGGTCATGTCTGCATAGTTCCCGAACCCGTAGGGTCTACACACTTAAGGTTCGATGACGCTAGGGTTATAAAGGAAGTTTGTATGTGGTTACCGAATGTTGTTCGGAGTCCCGGATGAGATCCTGGACGTCACGAGGAGTTCCGAAATGGTCCGGAGGTAAAGATTTATATATGGGAAGTCATCATACGGTCACCGGAAGAGTTCGGGGGTTACCGGCATTGTACCGGGACCACCGAAGGGGTTCCGGGGGTCCACCGGGAGGGTCCACCTGCTCCGGGGGCCCTATGGGCTGTATGTGGAGAGGGACCAACCCCTTAGTGGGCTGGGCGCCTCCCCCCTAGGGCCCATGCGCCTAGGTTTTGGGGGGAACCCTAAAGGGGGCGCCCCCCCTTGCCTTGGGGGGCAAGGCATCCCCCCTGGGCCGCCGCCCCTCCTCAGATGGGATCTGAGGGGGCCGGCCCCCCCTCTCCCTTGCCCCTATATATATGAAGGGGGTGGGAGGGCAGCTGCACCATAGTGTTGGCGCAGCCCTTCCCCTCTCCCAAGTCCTTCTCCTCTCCCGCGGTGCTTGGCGAAGCCTTGCAGGATTGCCACGCTCCTCCACCACCACCACACCGTTGTGCTGCTGCTGGACGGAGTCTTCCTCAACCTCTCCCTCTCTCCTTGCTGGATCAAGGCATGGGAGACGTCACCGGGCTGTACGTGTGTTGAACGCGGAGGTGCCGTCCGTTCGGCACTTGGTCATCGGTGATTTGTATCATGACGAGTACGACTCCATCAACCCCGTTCACTTGAATGCTTCCTCTTAGCGATCTACAAGGGTATGTAGATGCACTCTCTTTCCCCTCGTTGCTGGTTTCTCCATAGATAGATCTTGGTGACACGTAGGAAAATTTTAAATTTCTGCTACGTTCCCCAACAGTCGGCGAGGCGAACGGGTCCCGGTGGCCGCGAGGACGGGCGAGGCATGGCGGCGACCGCGTCGGCCTCCTCTCTAGAACGAAGGAGAGGGAGAGGGAGAGGTGAAGAGGGCGAGGGGATTCTTTGCGTGGGTGGAGGTAGGTGGGGAGGAGGTCGAGGCATCGAGGGGAGGGGTCGACCTTATCTTCCTCGTCGACGGCGAGGTGGATCGACAGCGACGCGCGGGCGCGCTCCCTCCGTCTGTTGAACAGGGGGATGGGAGAGCGACCGGGGAGGTTGGGCTGGCTAGGCTGGTTGGGGTCCAAGGGGGCAGGGGGCTATGGGCCGTCCGGCTAGCCGAGGTGGGCTGAGGCCCAAGGGGAGGCCAGGGCTCTCCCACCCCTTCTTCTTTTCCTTTTTTTGCAGCTTTTCTTTTTCTTTTTAGCCAATAAAGACTTTGCAAAAAATTATGCCATTGGCCAAAATAATTTCAAAGAAGTATATTGCACTGCCACAAAAAATATTGCGAGACTTTAGAAAAAGATTGCCAATTTTATAAATTAAAAAGGCATTTAATTTATTGCTTAGGTCGCCGTTTTAAGTAGCTTAGGCCACTTAAACCTTTTGCAAAAATGTTGGTTCACCACCAACAATAGTTGTGGATTATTTGGCACATGATGAACATTTTAGTTTTCATGTTTGAGAAATTTTGAATTTCACACATAATTTGAAATGGAATTCAACTGGAATTTGAAAAGGAATATTGATCAAAGTGACTAAGCACTATTATAGCAAAATGATTAGCTTGCTCTTAGGGATTACTGTAGCATCATTACACATGGGTGTTACAGGTAGACGAGGACGTCATGTCGCACGCACAACTAGGCGACGACAACCTTCTGATCATGCTCGGCTCGACCGATGGTGTACTCGAGGTCGAAGCCGACGACTCGGTACTTGTCCTCGATAAGGAACTGCTCCATAGTTTGGATGGAGCTCTCCACCGAGATCGGATCATTCGTGTACACCGCCGAGATGGCCTTCCCCCTCACGTGGGTGTCCACTACGTGATGCGTGGTGAACTGCCCGCCATTATCATCGTCGGCCGCTGGGAGTGCCATTGGAGCCACGGGGAGCACCATTGGAACCGCTGGATGTCCTCTCTGTATGTGTCCTCGTGGGTGTGCTTATTGTGTCATATGAGACGAGAGATTAAGGTAAATGGCTGCAGGAATAAAAGGGGGCTGGGCGGCGTGGATTCTCGGCGCGTCCGCATGGTAGTTTTTGCAGCGGGTAACTACATCGTCGTGCCTCGCCCGGCGCAACTGCTTGCACACGAACGTGCGTGATCGTGCGCCAGCCCCAAACACTGGCAGTGTGCATGGAGGGACGAGGGCAGAGCACCCGCAGGGATGTGAGCAGAGCGCGCCGCGGCCGCCTGAACCGCAAGAAACCACACGCATAGAGCAGTTGAACACGCACGAAATGGTCACCTACAAGCCGGCCGACAGTTGCGTCGCTGCGTAGAGAGCGGCCGTGCGGTACCACCTCCGTCTAGTCTATAGTCTCCTTTATATTCTGTGCCATACTTTGCCCTCAAATTTAACTAAGAAAATGTTAATGCATGTTTTTAAAATTACATAATTGGAAACTATGTTCAAATACAAATCCAACTATATAATCTTTGGCGGCATGCATTCGTATTTTATTAGTTAAATCATAGTTATAAACTAGGATGGTGGTATAGTAGGTAATTAAATCGCAAACGTTTTTTTATTAACCGTATGTGTACGTGGCCTTTCGTCCTCCTCTCGCACGTCTTTTCACCCCGCTGCTGCAGACGGCTTATAGGGCAAGCTTGTTCTGCGCGCGGGGTCATTCTTTTGGCCAAACGGTGGCGCCAATGAATCGTTGGTGAGCCTGTTCCCGCGCAACCTCGCAGGTTCTCGTGCAAGCTTCCCGCCCGACTCGGTGAAATCCCCCAAAATCCCAATGCTTACCGGCCTGCTATAAAAACCGTCACGGCCGGCGAGTCCTGCGTCGCATTTTCCCCTCCGTCCCTGTAGCTTATCTCTTCTACTTCTCCCACAATCGCCAATGGCACCGGTCCATCGTTGTTGCTCAGCCACTCTGACGTCATCAAAGGACAGCTCCAGCTGGGAGGCTACACCACGGCGGCGACGCAGTCCCCGAGGTAGTGTAGTGCGCGTGGCGTCCCTGTTGGGTGTGCGCGGAACACCCACCACACGCTCCACTGTCGGTGCCCGTCGGCAGCTGTTGCCGGCCGCCGTTGCTACCAAACCACCGTCGAAAGCCAGGGCCATCGCCCGCTCCGCCGCCGCGGCCCGAAGGCGGGAGGTGGTCGTCATGGCCGCCACCCCATTGCCGACCACTGTGGCCATCACCCGCTCCGCCACCGTGGCCTGAAGGCGGGAGGTGGTGGTCGTGGCCGCCACCCCGTCGTCGGCCGTCGTAGCCACCAGCCCACCGTCGACCGCCGGGGTCATCATCCGCTCCGTCACCGCCGCCCGAAGGCAGGAGGCGGAGGTGGATGCCCGCACGTGCGTCAGCGACCTTGCACGCTACACTGAGTTACTGCGGGAGGAGGAGGAGCGCCTCGTCGAGCATGCAAAGAGCCTTACCGCCGCCGTGGCCGTGGAACACGCCACCTCAGAGGTGAGGAATTAGGAGATCTACGAGGAGAACCACCGCTTCGAGAGGGGTCGTCGGTGAGCACCGCTGAAGCTGCAACAGCGACAGGCACCGCATTGCGGTTGCCCAGCTTGTCGGTAGGCTCCTCCTCCTCCGCCTCTTACTAAGCGAGCTCGGCAGAGGAGAGGCAGCTGGAAGTAGTTGATACGTCTCTGTCGTATCTATAATTTTTTATTGTTCCATGCCAATATTCTACAACTTTTACATACTTTTGGCAACTTTTTATACTATTTTTTGGACTAACATATTGATCCAGTGCCTAGTGCTAGTTCCTGTTTGTTGCATGTTTTTTGTTTCGCAGAAAATCCATATCAAACAGAGTCCAAACGGGATAAAAACTGACGGAGATTTTTGTTGGAATATATGTGATTTTTGGGAAGAAGCATCAATGCGAGAAGATGCCCGAGGGGGCCAGGAGGCAGGGGGCGCTCCCCTGACCCTCATGGCCACCCCGTAAGGCGGTTGGTTCCCTTCTTTCGCCGCAAGAAAGACAATATCCAGATAAAAATTGTGTCCAAATTTCAGCCCAATCAGAGTTACGGATCTCCGGGAATATAAGAAATGGTGAAAGGGCAGAATCAGGAACACGGAAACAGAGAGAGACAGAGAGACAGATCCAATCTCGGTGGGGCTCTCGACCCTCCCATGCTATGGAAGCCAAGGACCATAGGGGAAACCCTTCTCCCATCTATGGAGAAGGTCAAGGAAGAATAAGAAGAAGGGGGGGGGGGCTCTCTCCCCCTCTCTCCCGGTGGCACCGGAACGCCGCCGGGGCCATCATCGTCACCGCAATCTACACCAAGACCTCCGTCATCTTCACCAACATCTTAATCACCTTCCCCCATCTATCTACATCGGTCCACTCTCCCGCAACCCGCTATACCCTCTACTTGAACATGGTGCTTTATGCTTCATATTATTATCCAATGATGTGTTGCCATCCTATGATGTCTGAGTAGATTTTCATTGTCCTATCGGTAATTGGTGAATTGCTATGATTGGTCTAATTTTCTTGTGGTTATGTTGCTGTACTTTGGTGCCCATCATATGAGCGCGCGCATGGATCACACCATAGGGTTAGTTGTATGTTTATAGGACTATGTATTGGAGGGCAAGAGTGATAGAAGCTTCAACCTAGCATAGAAATTGATGCATACGGGATTGAAGGGGGTCCAATATATCTTAATGCTATGGTTGGGTTTTACCTTAATGAACGTTAGTAGTTGCGGATGCTTGCTAATAGTTCCAATCATAAGTGCATAGAATTCCAAGTCAGGGATGACATGCTAGCAGTGGCCTCTCCCACATAAAACTTGCTATCGGTCTAGTAAAGTAGTCAATTGCTTAGGGACAATTTCGCAACTCCTACCACCACTTTTCCACACTCGCTATACTAACTTTATTGCTTCTTTACTTAAAACAGCCCTGATAACCCACAAGTATAGGGGATCGCAACAGCTTACGAGGGTAGAGTATTCAACCCAAATTTATTGATTCGACACAAGGGGAGCCAAAGAATATTCTCAAGTATTAGCAGTTGAGTTGTCAATTCAACCACACCTGGAAACTTAGTATCTGCAGCAAAGTGTTTAGTAGCAAAGTAATATGATAGTGGTGGTAGCGGTAACAAAAGAGTAATGAAAGCAAAGTAATATTTTTGCTGTTTTGTAGTGATTGTAACAGTAGCAACGGAAAAGTAAATAAGCGTAAACCAGTATATGGAAAGCTCGTAGGCATTGGATCAGTGATGGATAATTATGCCGGATGCGGTTCATCATATAACAGTCATAACATAGGGTGACACAGAATTAGCTCCAATTCATCAATGTAATGTAGGCATGTATTCCGAATATAGTCATACGTGCTTATGGAAAAGAACTTGCATGACATCTTTTGTCCTACCCTCCCGTGGCAGCGGGGTCCTATTGGAAACTAAGGGATATTAAGGCCTCCTTTTAATAGAGATCTGGAACAAAGCATTAGCACATAGTGAATATATGAACTCCTCAAACTAAGGGCATCACCGGGAGTGGTCCCGATTATTGTCACTTCGGGGTTGCCGGATCATAACACATAGTAGGTGACTATAGACTTGCAAGATAGGATCAAGAACTCACATATATTCATGAAAACATAATAGGTTCAGATCTGAAATCATGGCACTCGGGCCCTAGTGACAGGCATTAAGCATAGCAAAGTCATAGCAACATCAATCTCAGAACATAATGGATACTAGGGATCAAACCCTAACAAAACTAACTCGATTACATGATAAATCTCATCCAACCCATCACCGTCCAACAAGCCTACGATGGAATTACTCACGCACGGCGGTGAGCATCATGAAATTGGTGATGGAGGATGGTTGATGATGACGATGACGACGAATCCCCCTCTATGGAGCCCCGAACGGACTCCAGATCAGCCCTGCCAAGAGGTTTTAGGGCTTGGCGGCGGCTCCGTATCGTAAAACGCGACGATTTCTTCTCCTCTATTTTTTCTCCCCAAAAGAAAATATATAGAGTTGGAGTTGGCGTCGGAAGGTGTCCAGGGGGCCCACGAGGTAGGGGGCGCACCCTAGGGGGGGCGCCCCCACCCTTGTGGACAGGGTGTGGGCCCCCTGGTCTTCATCTTTGGCGAGGATTTTTTATTATTTATTGTAAGGTATTCCATGGAGTTTCAGGTCATTCGAGAACTTTTGTTTTCTGCACATAAAATAACATCATGGCAATTCTGCTGAAAACAGTGTCAGTCCGTGTTAGTTCCATTCAAATCATACAAGTTAGAGTCCAAAACAAGGGCAAAAGTGTTTGGAAAAGTAGATACGACGCAGACGTATCAACTCCCCCAAGCTTAAACCCTTGCTTGTCCTCAAGCAATTCAGTTGACAAACTGAAAGAGAAAAAGAAAGACTTTTACAAACTCTGTTTGCTCTTGTCGTTGTAAATATGTCAAGCCAGCATTCAAGTTTTCAGCAAAGATTATAACTAACCACATTTGCAATAATTCTCAGGTCTCACAATTACTCATATCAATAGCATAATCAACTAGCGAGCCATAATAATAAATCTCGGATGACAACACTTTCTCAAAACAATGATAATATGATATAACAAGATGGTATCTCGCTAGCCCTTTCTGAGACCGCAAAACATAAATGCAGAGCACCTTTAAAGATCAAGGACTGACTAGACATTGTAATTCATTTTAAAAGAGACCCAATCATAGTCACACCCAACATAGATTAATAGTGATGAATGCAAA
The DNA here is from genome assembly GCA_032464435.1 of Aegilops umbellulata. Classification (NCBI taxonomy): domain Eukaryota; kingdom Viridiplantae; phylum Streptophyta; class Magnoliopsida; order Poales; family Poaceae; genus Aegilops; species Aegilops umbellulata. Next base: position 284,887,699 of record CP136055.1, on the reverse strand, counting down.
TGATAGCTGTGCTCTCCAGCTAGTGCTCTTTAATAAGAGGGTGATGACTCAACATAAAAGTAAATAGATAGGCCCTTCGCAGAGGGAAGCAGGGATTTGTAGAGGTGCCAGAGCTCGGTTTTGAAATAGAGATAAATAATATTTTGAGCGGTATACTTTCATTGTCAACATAACAACTAAGAGATGGCGATATCTTCCATGTCACACACATTATAGGCGGTTCCCAAACAGAATGGTAAAGTTTATACTCCCCCTCCACCAACCAGCATCAATCCATGGCTTGCTCGAAACAACGAGTGCCTCCAACATACATCAAGTCCCAGGGGGAGTTTTGTTTGCAATTAATTTTGATTTAGTTTGCATAAAGCATGGGACTGGGCATCCCGGTGACCAGCCATTTTCTCGTGAGTGAGGAGCGGAGTCCACTCCTCTTGAGAATAACCCGCCTAACATGGAAGATAAGGGCATCCTTGGTTGATACATGAGCTATTCGAGCATACAAAGCAGAATGTTTATTTGAAGGTTTAGAGTTTGGCACATACAAATTTACTTGGAATGGCAGGTAGATACCGCATATAGGAAGGTATGGTGGACTCATCTGGAATAACTTTGGGATTTAAAGGATTGGATGCACAAGCAGTATTCCCGCTTAGTACAGGTGAAGGCTAGCAAAAGACTGGGAAGCGACCAACTAGAGAGCGACACCATCCATGTACATGCATTAAAATTAATAAACATTGGATGCAAGCATGAGTAGGATATAATCCACCATGAACATAAATATCGTGAAGGCTATGTTGATTTGTTTCAACTACATGCGTGAACATGTGCCAAGTCAAGTCACTTAAATCATTCAAAGGAGGATACCACCCCACTATACCACATCATAACCATCTCAATAGCATGTTGGCACACATGGTAAATCATTATAACTCATAGCTAATCAAGCATGGCACAAGCAACTATGATCTCTAATTGTCATTGCAAACATGTTTATTCATAATAAGCTAAATCAAGAACGATGAACTCGTCATATTTACAAAAACAAAAGAGGTCGAGTTCATACCAGCTTTTCTCATCTCAGTCGGTCCATCATATATCATTATAATTGCCTTTCACTTGCACGACCGAACAATGTGAATAATAATAAGAGTGCACGTGCATTGGACTAAGCTGGAATCTGCGAGCATTCAATAAACAGGAGAAGACAAAGCAATAGGGGCTCTTGGTTAAATCAACAATCATGCATATGAGAGCCACTTTAACAATTTAATCATGGTCTTCTCCTACTGACCCCCAAAGAAAAGAAACGAAATAAAAACTATTTACACGGGAAAGCTCCCAACAAGCAAAAGAAGAACGGGATATATTTTTGGGGTTTTCTTTTTAATTACTACTACAGCAGAAAAGTAAACTACTACTATTTTTTTGGTTTTTCTTAAGGTTTATCAAACACACAAGAAGAAAGCAGGAAAAAGAAAATAAACTAGCATAGATATTACAGTGAAAGAGTATGAGCACCGACATCTAGCAATGAGTGTGTGTGAACATAAATGTAATGTCGATGAGAAATACGTACTCCCCCAAGCTTAGGATTTTGGCCTAAGTTGGTTTATTGCCAGGGATAGCCTGGCGGATACCCGTAAGTGTAGCTGGGATCGTACTGCGACGAAGAAGACTCTTACTGCCATTGGCTGACAGCCATCTCTGGATCCCAAGAATAAACAGATTGTCATGGAGGCTCATCTTGTGGTTCCTGTTCCGGGGCTGGTGCAGGATTCCGGTAAGCTTGAACGGCAGCCCAAGTAACGAGATAGGGTCCTACAAAATTAAAAAAAGAAGGAGCAGGCAAGGTAATAGTTTCAGGATGATGTTTATGAAAGAATAATTTATATTTGAGCTCTCCTTCCCTGTCCTTAACAATAAAATCATGCGCTATCATACTCTTATAATCTAAATAAGCACTAGGCAACAATTTTTCTTCTTTCTCATGAAGCCTAATAGCTATGTTAAAATGTGCAGCGAGGCGTGAAGCATAAATGCCTCCAAAGATGGGACCCTTAGTACGATTCATACTTAACCGTCTAGCAATAATTCTGCCCATACTAACAGTGTTATCGCGGTATAAACCATGGAACAAAATAATAATACCAGGAACACAAAGGTTCCCACAGTTCCCATGATCAATCAAGCAACGACTAGCAAATAAGGCAAAATAGCGTAATACAAGAAAGTGTATGCTAGTGATTCTTGCATCAGAAACCTTCCTGGTTTCTCCCACAGAGATAGTGTTAATAAACGCTTCCACCTCTTTACGGGGTGGTTCCTCCAAGATACCCTCAGGGGGTATGTTGCATACTTTGCAAAATTCAGACAATGACATCTTTTTAACAACGTCATATAAATGAAACTCTACTGAAGGAGGTGATTCCTTAGGGAAAAAGTAGAAGTTTTGCACAAAAGTATTTGTGAGTAAGAGATACTAAGGACGTTGGTCGCGGATGAAGTTGGTGAGGCCGGCATTCTCAATCAATGAATAGAAATCCTCATAAATCCCGGCCTATATCAAGAAATTATCGGAAGGCCATTCACACGGCCGAATCTCCGTGGTACGAGGCAAATTATATTTGGGCCTCTGTGCTTCTTCATTTTGTTTCTCCTTCGAGCTTCGGCTTGATGAGCCCCTCAAAAGCCTCTTCATTATTTCTGAAATAATCTGAAATTTTTAGTAACTTCAAATAAAAGTGAACCAACTTCAATAAAACTGATAGCAACTACTCCTACAAGTGCCTAGAGCCTATATCAAGCATTAGAACTACTTGGAACCATATAAATTTGGCATGCAAGCTCAAGAACATGGTCACCTATGCAACACAAATTTGCAAAGAATAAAGCACTAGAACAAAAACTAATTGGACCAATGGAGGATTCACATACCAAGGAACAATCTCCCCAAGCAGTTTTGCGAGAGGTGCTTTGAGCAAGGAGATAAAAAATCACAGCAAAGAGGGTTGGAACTCGTTCTTGAGTTGGTTTTTCGTGTTTGTGTGAGGAACAAGAAGAAGATGGGTGAAGGAATAAGTGGAGGAGGGCCACCGTGGGCCCACGAGGCAGGGGGGCGCGCCCAGGGGGGTAGGGTGCGCCCTCCACCCTCGTGGCCAGGTGGCAGCTCCCACCGCGGTGATTTTTGCACCATAAATCCTCAAATATTCCCGGAAAAAACATTTTAAATTGGCATGTCATTCTGAGGACATTTATTTTCAGGATATTTTTCTATTGCACGGATAAACCAGGAAACAGGCAGAAAATACTATTTTTACTTTATTTCTACTAAATAACAGAAAGTATAGAGAGGGTACAGAAGGTTGTGCTTCTAGTTTCATCCATCTCATGCTCATCAAAAGGAATCCACTAACAAGGTTGATCGAGTCTTGTTAACAAACTCATTCCGATTAACATGAAACCGGAGAAATTTCGAATAACACTAGATTACCTCAATGGGGATATGCAAATACCCAATAATAAGTATATCATATTTATTTTTGACAATAGGAAGAGGAAATTCAAAACCTCCAATAATAATCGATGGAGTTTTTCCAATAGAGTTGATACTATGGACTTGAGGTTGTTTCCTCGGAAAGTATACCGTATGCTCATTACCATTAACATGAAAAGTGACATTGCTTTTGTTGCAATCAATAACAGCCCCTGCAGTATTAAGAAAAGGTCTTCCAAGAATAATAGACATACTATCGTCCTCGGGAATATCAAGAATAACAAAGTCCGTTAAAATAGTAACGTTTGCAACCACAACAGGCACGTCCTCACAAATACCGACAGGTATAGCAGTTGATTTATCAGCCATTTGCAAAGACATTTCAGTAGGTGTCAACTTATTCAAGTCAAGTCTACGATATAAAGAGAGAGGTATAACACTAACACCAGCTCCGAGATCACATAAAGCAGTTTTAACATAATTTCTTTTAATGGATCATGGTATAGTAGGTACTCCTGGATCTCCAAGTTTCTTTGGTATTCCACCCTTAAAGGTATAATTAGCAAGCATGGTGGAAATTTCAGCTTCCGGTATCTTTCTTTTATTTGTAACAATATCTTTCATGTATTTAGCATAAGGATTCATTTTGAGCATATCAGTCAATCGCATACGCAAAAAGATAGGTCTAATCATTTCAGCAAAGCGCTCAAAATCCTCATCATCCTTTTTCTTGGATGGTTTGGGAGGAAAAGACATGGGTTTCTGAACCCAAGGTTCTCTTTCTTTACCATGTTTCCTAGCAACAAAGTCTCTCTTATCATAACGTTGATTCTTTGATTGTGGGTTATCAAGATCAACAGCAGGTTCAACTTCTACATCATTATCATTACTAGGTTGAGCATCCTCATGAATGTCATCATTAACATTTTCATTAGGTTCATGTTCATTACCAGATTGTGTTTGAGCATCAGACATAGAGATATCATTTGGATTATTAGGTGGTTCAGCAATAGGTTCACTAGAAGTTTGCACAGTTCTATCATTTTTCTTTTTCTTCTTTTTAGAAGAACTTGGTGCATCAATATTATTTCTCTGAGAATCTTGCTCATTTCTCTTAGGGTGGCCTTCAGGATACAAAGGTTCCTGAGTCATTCTACCAGTTCTAGTAGCCACTCTAACAGCATAATCATTTTCTTACTATTTATTTCATTGAGCACTTCTTTTTGAGCCTTAAGTACTTGTTCTACTTGAGTGGTAACCATAGAAGCATGTTTGCTAACAAGTTTAAGTTCACCTCTAATATTAGCCATATAATCACCCAAGCGTTTAATCATATAAGAATTTTGTTTTATTTGTCTACCAAAATAAGCATTAAAGTCATCTTGCTGAAACATAAAGTTATCAAACTCATCCAAGCACTGACTAGCAATTTTAGTAGGAGAGACGTCAGCTTTATCATATCTATAGAGAGAATTTACCTTTACTACCTATGTCGGGTTATTGAGGTCTGGAGGTTCTTCAATAAATAGAGAATTAAGATCATATGTTTCTTCAACAGGCGGTGGATTAAGACCATGTATTTCTTCAATAGGAGGTAAATTCTTAACATCTTCAGCTTTAATACCTTTTTATTTCATAGATTTGTTTGCCTCTTGCATATCTTCGGGACTGAGAAATAGAACACCTCTCTTCTTTGGAGTTGGTTTAGGAATAGGCTCGGTAATTGGAGCAGGAGCTGGCTCAGGAGGTGCCCAATTATTTTCATTTGTCAACATATTATTCAATAGAATTTCTGTAGGATCGAAAGTATGTCTAGAGGGGGGGGGGTGATTAGACTACTTGACCAAATAAAAATCTAGCCTTTTCCCAATTTTAGTTCTTGGCAGATTTTAGCTATCTTAGCACAAGTCAAGCAATCTCCACACAATTCAAGCAAGCATGCAAAAGAGTATATGAGCAGCGGAAAGTAAAGCATGCAACTTGCAAGAATGTAAAGGGAAGGGTTTGGAGGATTCAAACGCAATTGGAGACACGGATGTTTTTGTCGTGGTTCTGATAGGTGGTGCTATCATACATCCAAGTTGATGGAGACTTCAACCCACGGAGGGTAACGGTTGCGTGAGTCCACGGAGGGCTCCACCCACGAAGGGTCCACGAAGAAGCAACCTTGTCTATTCCATCACGACCGTCGCCCACGAAGGACTTGCCTCACTAGCTGTAGATCTTCACGAAGTAGGCGATCTTCTTGCCCTTACAAACTCCTTGGTTCAACTCCACAATCTTGTCGGAGGCTCCCAAGTGACACCTAGCCAATCTAGGAGACACCACTCTCCAAGAAGTAACAAATGGTGTGTTGATGATGAACTCCTTGCTCTTATGCTTCAAATGATAGTCTCCCCAACACTCAACTCTCTCTCACAAGATTTGGATTTGGTGGAAAGAAGATTTGAGTGGAAAGCAACTTGGGGAAGGCTAGAGATCAAGATTCATATGGTTGGAATGGAATATCTTGACCTCAACACAAGTGTAGGTGGTTCTCTCTCAGAAAATGTGTATTGGAAGTGTAGGTATGTTCTGATGGCTCTCTCTTCAAATGAAGAGTGGGTGGAGGGGTATATATAGCTTGCACACAAAATCTAACCGTTACACACAATTTGCCAAACTCGGTGGGACCGAATGGTTAAACTCGGTCGGACCGATTCAGCAAACCTAGTGACCGTTAGGATTTTGGTGGGACTGAGATGCAACTCGGTAGGACCGATATGGTTAGGGTTAGGGCATAATGTAATCTCGGTGTGACCGATTACACAAACTCGGTGGGACCGATTTTGGTAATAAGCTAACCAGAGAGTTGGTCAGGTAAACTCGGTGGGACCGACTCGCTCATCTCGGTGAGACCAAAATGTTACAAAAGGGAAACAGAGAGTTTACATTGCAATCTCGGTGGGACTGACCGCTCATCTCGGTAAGACCGAAACGTTACGAAGGGAAACAGAGAGATTACAATCCCATCTCGGTGAGACCGAGATCCCTATCGGTGAGACCGATTTGCCTAGGGTTTGTGGCAGTGGCTATGACATTCGAAACTCGGTGGCGCCGGATAGAAAGAATCGGTGGGGCCGAGTTTGACTTTTGGTTTAGGTCATATGTGGATGTGGGAAGGTAGTTGAGGGTTTTGGAGCATATCACTAAGCACTTTGAGCAAGCAAGCCATTAAGCAACACCTCATCCCCTCTTGATAGTATTGGCTTTTCCTATAGACTCAATGTGATCTTGGATCACTAAAATATAAAATGTAGAGTCTTGAGCTTCAAGCTTGAGCCAAACTTTTTGTCCTTAGAATTTTGAGGGATCCACTTTCCTCATCCATGCCATGCCATTCATTGAGCTTTCCTGAAATATTAATCTTGGAATAATGTTAGCTCAATGAGCTATATATTGTTAGGAATTACCAAAACCACCCAGGGATAGTTGCACTTTCAATCTCCCCCTTTTTGGTAACTGATGACAACATATAGATCAAAGCTTCGACAGATGATAATAAGAGTGAAAGATATTATCGCTTTGAGAAGTATGTGAAAATCAAGAGCTCCCCCTAAATTTGTGCATATCTTAAGATTTGCTTTGGACTGCAAATGCACAATGAGTTAGGATCATGGGTTACTCTTCCATGTCACATACATCTTGGTGGAGCGCTCAAAATGATAAGAATTAAATACATGCACTCATCACCAAGCAAAGCAAATGATCAAATAGGGATAAAATGATAGTATCATGCAACATGCATTAATGTAGCATATGATCAAACACACATGATCATCCAAGTATCACAAACAAGCAAATAAAGTTCAACCACCAAAGCAAGAGAATAAAAAAGCAATGCTCTCTCTCGAAGCCTATGATCTATACATTTTTCTCCCCCTTTGGCAACAAGTTACCAAAAAGTTCATAGAAAATGCATAGCACTAAAACGTCTCTCAAGCTTGGTCTTCAGGTGGTGGTGTCCGGATAACTCCAAGAACGAAGGCTTCAGTCGAAGTAGATGGAGCTGCTAGGGTAGGTGCTGGAGCTGGTGGCACTGAAGCTGTAGCTGGTGCAGATGAAGTGGCTCTAGTGTCTGGTATTGGTACTGCAGTTGACCTCTGAGCTCTAGGCACTCTGGCAAATGCCTCAGTTGTTGTCTTTCCCTTCCTCTCCTGCATGTCATCCTGAAGTTGCTCCACAACAGACTGGATCTCAGTTACCTTCACATCCATGTCATAGAACTTCTGCTCCATGATTCTTTCCAAGCTCTCATGGTTTCGAGTCAGGGTGGCTAGTCCTTTCTCTATACTTAGAGTGGATGCAATCAAGTAGCCAAGCTGATCTTGCTTGCTTTTTAGAAGATACTGAGATGCCTCCTCCTGGGTTGGCATCTTTGCTGCTTTTTCTGTCTTTGCCTTCTCTCTCTTGGCTTGTGCTTGTACTGAGGATGGTTCATCTTCATTCATAACCACTTGGTTGTCCTCGAAATCTGGATAGATGGCCAAGTGTTCCTTGTCCAACAAGTATGTGCCAGTACCCATCTTTGAGTTAATCAACTCCTGGATCTGTGGGGCATACCCACAGCTTCTCTTTTGGTCTGCAATAGTCCTCTTGATAGTTTCAACAATGAGACTCATGACCTTGAACTTCTGTGGCACATCAAATATATGTAGCAAATTTATGGAGTGGCCTCTGATCATCCTGTGATCTCCTAACTTGGGCAAAAGAGTATTCCTTAGTATCCAATTGATAGTAGGCAGTCCTGACAGCAAATGTTTCACTGACCCAAACTGGTGAGTCTCAAGGTCTGCATCTGGAATTTCCTTGTACATGCTGGCCATGGAGTTGTGATCCTTCTTCTTCTTGGCATAGACATCCAAGTCATCTTCTTGCTCTTCTGGGGCATTGATCAACTGAGCCCATTCTGCAACTGTAGACTGGTATCTAGTGCCTTCAGACATCCAGACAATTCTTCCATCTGGGTAGAAATGAGCTGTGGAGTAGAGTTGCATTATAAATTCATCATTCCACTTAGTGAGCTTTTGAGCCACAAACTCATCAACTCCACAAGCCTTGAAACTGTCATACACACCAGGATAGTGTTCCTCATTCTCCTTCATGTAGGTCCAGTCGACCCACCTCATGTCACACACTATAGGTTTCTTGTCAAGCAGCACTGTCTCATAGAAATCTTGCTGTTCCTTTGTGTGGAACCTGTAATCCACAACAGTTCTTCTTCTTGTAGCATATGGGTCTGTCTCTCTCCATTTCCTCAGTCTTGAGTCTCTCCTGATCTTCATGTTCTCAGCCACAGGATGAGCATCATTGTGGTCTGGAATTTTTGGCTTCAGTTTTCTCAGAACATGCCCTTCATCATCTTCTTCTTCAGCAACAGTCTCAGGCACTGGGGCCTTGTTCTTCTCAGCAGCAGATATGTTTCTAGTATTTCTCTTTGGTGCAATCTTGGGCTTGGAGGCAGCTTTGGGTGCTTCTTTGGGCTTTGATGAAGCAGCCCCTGTCCTGATAGCATCACCCATAAGCTTCTGGGCCTTAGGTGCTGGTGCAGCAACCTCTTCTTCTTCTTCTCTTCTTCTTCTTCTTCTTCTTCTTCTTCTTCTTCTTCTTCCTTCTTCTTCTTCTTCTTCTTCTTCTTCTTCTTCTTCTCTTCTTCTTCTTCTTCTTCTTCTCTTCTTCTTCTTCTTCTTCTTCTTCTTCTTCTTCTTCTTCTTCTTCTTCTTCTTCTTCTTCTTCTTCTTCTTCTTCTTCTTCTTCTTCTTCTTCTTCTTCTTCTTCTTCTTCTTCTTCTTCTTCTTCTTCTTCTTCTTCTTCTTCTTCTTCTTCTTCTTCTTCTTCTTCTTCTTCTTCTTCTTCTTCTTCTTCTTCTTCTTCTTCTTCTTCTTCTTCTTCTTCTTCTTCTTCTTCTTCTTCTTCTTCCTTCTTCTTCTTCTTCTTCTTCTTCTTCTTCTTCTTCTTCTTCTTCTTCTTCTTCTTCTTCTTCTTCTTCTTCTTCTTCTTCTTCTTCTTCTTCTTCTTCTTCTTCTTCTTCTTCTTCTTCTTCTTCTTCTTCTTCTTCTTCTTCTTCTTCTTCTTCTTTCTTCTTCTTCTTCTTCTTCTTCTTCTTCTTCTTCTTCTTCTTCTTCTTCTTCTTCTTCTTCTTCTTCTTCTTCTTCTTCTTCTTCTTCTTCTTCTTCTTCTTCTTCTTCTTCTTCTTCTTCTTCTTCTTCTTCTTCTTCTGAATCTTCTTCTTCTGAATCTTCAGAATCTTCAGAATCTTCAGAATCTTCTTCAGAATCTTCTTCTTCTTCTTCAGAATCTTCTTCTTCTTCAGAATCTTCTTCTTCTTCTTCAGAATCTTCTTCTTCTTCTTCAGAATCTTATTCTTCTTCTTCAGAATCTCTCCTTATAGAGGGTTTGCCAAGAACTCTGGCAGTAGTGGTTCTGACTCGCCTTTTCTTTTTATCTTGGCCAACAGCTTCCTCTTCTGACTCAATGGTAAACTTTATGGTTTCTCCAGTGGCAACCTTCCTAGGTTTGGAAGTGGGAACTCTCCTTGCAGGTGCCTTCTTCTGCATACCTGGATTTGTGGCTGTAGCTGAGCCATATAACTTTTTCAGCACTTTCTTCTTTGATGTGGCATCATCCTCAGTGGCCACATAGTCTTCATCCTCAGACTCTGAAGTTTTCTTCTTCCTTGTTCTGGTGGCAGCTTTGGGTAAGTTGCTGGGAGTGCTCCTGCTTCCATCATCTGAGCTGCTAGAGGGACTAGTGCCCTCACTCATGTGAACCTGCTCCTCTGACTTGTTCTGACTGTCACTCTGATCAGACATGATGCAAACACTGACAGCTGACCCTGTGAATAGATTGTAGATGAGGTAGAGTGGATAAGCATCACAAAATACAGTGGTTTTTGCAAAAGAATGAATCAAAAACTTAGTTTTAGTTTTCCTCAGAAAGCATTTCGGTTCAACCGGTTTGTAAACTCGGTGATACCGAAGCAGCTGTTGGAACCAAAACTAGTGAACTCGGTCAGACCGAGTCACAGTTCGGTGCCACCGAGACTGCTAGGGTTTCACAAAGTCCTGAACTCTGTCACACCGATATTCAATTCTCGGTCAGACCGAGAATCTCATGTGCAATGGCCTGAGCCAAATCGGTGGTACCGAGTTCCACAACTCGGATGGTCCGAGATGGTTTCGGCGGAAACCTAACCCTAAATTTTCAATTCAACTCTAATCTATGGAGTGTTTTGACTGGATAAGATCGTTTCAATCGTGGCAAGATTCATGGCAAACACAATGTGCTAGGAACCGGATTGAGGATATCACAGTGATCAAGTTCATACCCTAGTTCAGCGATGAACTTGCTACGGCGGCAACGGTGGGAATGATTTCCGTTGACGACGGCGGAGACCAGCGGCAGGAGGCAACTGGCAACGAGGAGGACGATCTGGAGACCCTGGAGGCAGAGCGGGCTAAGCGCGGGCGAAAAGACTTCGGAGAAATTTCCAAAATTTTTGCCCGTGGATATATATAGCCCGACCCTGTCGGTGTGACCGAGTGGAACAACTCGGTGGCACCGAGATTCATAACTGCAAGCAGTTACTGAAACTCAGTGTGACCGAAAGGTTCAAATCGGTTGCACCGAGATTGAAAACCTAAATCGACTTAGTGATCTCGGTATGACCGAAATGGATGAATCGGTCAGACCGAAACGCACAAAGAAGTTTTGGAAGTTTAAGTCTATGACAAATCGGGGACTCCGAGTGCTCCTCACACAGAGTGGTTCGAATCTGACTTGATCAAATTTTGTGATGTAGCATGAATAGAGTTTGAGACGAGAAAAGCATAGATAGCTAGAGAGGGTTCTTAGGCATTCTTGTCCATCCACTTGGCAAAAGAAAAGAAAACCAATCAATCAATACAACAAGTGGATGTCCTCGAATGAGTAAAATATGCAATCAACATGCTCACACAATAAAATGGCAATTGAAGTATGTGGAAAAGCATGCACAACCAATTCTAGCATCTATCAAACAATTGGCGATGACTAGGTCATCTATATATGAGTATATTGACTTAGGAGTCAAATGAGAACATTTGATCATAGGTCATACTCATCGTTTAAGCACAAGTGGGGTTACCACTTTTACATAAAGCATTGTTGTGTTCACACCATTAGAGTTGCTTTAGATCAATTCTTAGAGTAAAGCTCCCCCTAGATGTGAGATCCCCCCTTAAGAGGGTTGAAATAACCTTGGGTTTTGTCGATGATGACTTCATGTAGATGTTGAAGATGTGAATGCTCAATGTTGATGTAGATCACTTGGAGCTATCCATTGGAGTGAGTTGCACTTTCAATACCTACACGGGTTAGTCCCACAAGGAACAAACAAGAATATCCATAGACATAGAGTGATGCACACACAAGATGATGTCTATGAAAGCTTTTAGGTTACCTTGTCCCTTGTCTTACCAACAAGAGGTTTTGTGACTCCTTAAACTAGTGTAAGATGTGGAAGTTGATTGCACTTGTTCTTGCCAAGATGATAAGAGTGAAGTATGTTGGCGGAGTCACCCTCAAGAACTCTCTAGTTCTTCTTCTTCGGGATCCACACCATCTTGATGGGAATTCTCGGAGTTGTAGTTGTACTTTATGAAGTGGAACTTGAAGTAGTCTTGGGAACCCACTTGACCAAGGCCTTAGGAGCTTCTTCAAATGCATCAATTTCCTCTTGAAGCTTGTCCTTGCCTTTTTTGCTTGTGGTCTTGTGGTGGAAGATCATCTTGAGCTTGTGTCCCTTTGAAAGAAGTAGGATCATACTTCTCTTGTTGAGGAGCAAACTTCGCCTTGGGGTATTGATCTTCTTCCCACTCAACTCCATTGTCATTGAACTTTCGTTCAAAACCAACACCTTGATTCTTCCGGTGCCTTCCTTGCTTGCGTACAATTTCCTTGAATTGCTTACTTCCGGCAAGGCTATTGTAAACACCTTTCTCTACAATTCCCTTCAATAAGCTATTTTCTTGCTCAAGTGTAACTTGGCTAAGAGAATCATTAGTGGAATCAAGAGAACTACTAGAAGCAACAATATTGGATTTAGCATGATTATTGTTACTACTAGAGGAAGAATCTTTCTTATTCTTGTTACTAGACTTGACTTGAGGCATGTAAGTGGATAGAGTAAATGCTTGGCAATGTAAGAAGAAATTTTCTTACAAAGATCATCATTGATTGCTTTTAAGAACTCATGCTCTTGCTCAAGGTTGAGCTTTTCAAAGCGTAATTTCTCATGAGTCCTTAAAAATTCTCGATGATCTCCTAAGATAGTTTCATGAGCTAACTTAAGAGTGTTTAGTTCTTTAGTTAGAGACTCAATCTTCTCCTTATCATTGTCATTTGTTTTATCGTGATTAGCATGATTAATAGACATTTCATCATAGTATTCATCACTAGAGTTGTCAACAAGTAAACCATCATCACCTAACAAGTCATCTTCATCACAATTGAAATCAACATACTCGGGGTGTGATACCTTTGGGCCTTTAGCCATGAAGCATGTTCCAACTCCTTCATTTGGTGAGTCAAATATGTCGTAGGAGTTGGTTGTCACAAGTGCTAGACCGGCAACACCTTCATCTTGAGTATATTCAGAGTCGGATTGATAGCTTCTCTCGGAGTGGTTGTCGGAGTCAGAGCCGGATACCCATTCACCAACATGAGCTTGATGTCTTCGTTTTGTGTAGCTCCTTGATGACTTGTCCTTTCTTTCCTAATCCTTGCTTCTCTGTGAGGGTCTTCGTTCATAACGATCATCTCTACTCCTTCTTTCTCTAGATGGTGATTCTTCTCTTCTACTTCTTCTCTTGGGAGAATCTTCTCTTCTCTTGTAGGGGGCCGTACACTCATTGGAATAGTGTTCGGGCCTTCCACAATTGTAGCAGTTTCGCTCTCGACTAGAAGATCTTTTGTCATTGTAGGACCTTGACTTGGAGCTTCTCTCTTTGCTTCTACTCTTGTAAAACTTGTTGAAGTTCTTCACCATTAAGCTCAATTCTTCATTGAAGGTTTGTTTCTCACTCGATGATGTGGGGGCTTCACATGAGGCTTTGTAAGCACCACTTGATTTGTTGTGAAGTTCCTCTTTATCCTTGAGTGACATCTCATGAGCAACAATTCTTCTGATGACTTCCGTTGGCTTGAGATATTTGTAATTTGGCATCATTTGGATCAATGTGCACACGGTATCATATTTTCCATCCAAGGCTCTTAGGATCTTCTTGATGATGAATCTATCGGTCATCTCTTCACTCCCTAAGCCGGCAATCTCATTTGTGATAAGAGCAAGCCTAGAGTACATTTCAGCGACACCTTCACCATCCTTCATTTTGAACTTGTCAAGTTGAATTTGAAGCACATCCAATTTGGATTCCTTGACGGAGTCGGTACCTTCGTGCATATCAATCAAAGTATCCCAAATTTCCTTTGCATTCTCAAGACGACTGATTTTGTTGAATTCTTCGGGGCACAATCCATTGAAGAGGATATCACAAGCTTGAGCGTTGTATTGCATCATCTTCAACTCTTCCGCGGTAGCTTCACTGTTCAGTTCTTTCCCATCAAAGAATTCACCTTGCAAGCCAATACACACAATAGCCCAAATGTCGGGGTTATGTCCAAGAATATGCATTTTCATCTTATGCTTTCAACTAGCAAAATTAGTACCATCAAAGTAAGGACCTCTACGGTGACAATTTCCCTCGCTAGACGCCATACTCTCCAAGGTTGTGAAACCAAGGCTATGACCGCCAAAAGCTATGGAAACCAATGCAAATGGAGACCAAAGCTCTGATACCACTTGTAGGATCGAAAGTATGTCTAGAGGGGGGGGTGATTAGACTACTTGACCAAATAAAAATCTAGCCTTTTCCCAATTTTAGTTCTTGGCAGATTTAGCTATCTTAGCACAAGTCAAGCAATCTCCACACAATTCAAGCAAGCATGCAAAAGAGTATATGAGCAGCGGAAAGTAAAGCATGCAACTTGCAAGAATGTAAAGGGAAGGGTTTGGAGGATTCAAACGCAATTGGAGACACGGATGTTTTTGTCGTGGTTCCGATAGGTGGTGCTATCATACATCCACGTTGATGGAGACTTCAACCCACGGAGGGTAACGGTTGCGTGAGTCCACGGAGGGCTCCACCCATGAAGGGTCCACGAAGAAGCAACCTTGTCTATTCCATCACGGCCGTCGCCCATGAAGGACTTGCCTCACTAGCGGTAGATCTTCACGAAGTAGGCGATCTTCTTGCCCTCACAAACTCCTTGGTTCAACTCCACAATCTTGTCGGAGCCTCCCAAGTGACACCTAGCCAATCTAGGAGACACCACTCTCCAAGAAGTAACAAATGGTGTGTTGATGATGAACTCCTTGCTCTTATGCTTCAAATAATAGTCTCCCCAACACTCAACTCTCTCTCACAGGATTTGGATTTGGTGGAAAGAAGATTTGAGTGGAAAGCAACTTGGGGAAGGCTAGAGATCAAGATTCATATGGTTGGAATGGAATATCTTGACCTCAACACAAGTGTAGGTGGTTCTCTCTCAGAAAATGTGTATTGGAAGTGTAGGTATGTTCTGATGGCTCTCTCTTCGAATGAAGAGTGGGTGGAGGGGTATATATAGCCTGCACACAAAATCTAACCGTTACACACAATTTGCCAAACTCGGTGGGACCGAATGGTTAAACTCGGTCGGACCGATTCAGCAAACCTAGTGACCGTTAGGATTTTCAGTGGGACTGAGATGCAACTCGGTAGGAACGATATGGTTAGGGTTAGGGCATAATGTAATCTCGGTGTGACCGATTACACAAACTCGGTGGGACCAATTTTGGTAATAAGCTAACCAGAGAGTTGGTCAGGTAAACTCGGTGGGACCGATTCGCTCATCTCGGTGAGACCGAAATGTTACAAAAGGGAAACAGAGAGTTTACATTGCAATCTCGGTGGGACTGATCGCTCATCTCGGTAAGACCGAAACGTTACAAAGGGAAACAGAGAGATTACAATCCCATCTCGGTGAGACCGAGATCCCTATCGGTGAGACCGATTTGCCTAGGGTTTGTGGCAGTGGCTATGACATTTGAAACTCGGTGGCGCCGGATAGAAAGAATCGGTGGGGCCGAGTTTGACTTTTGGTTTAGGTCATATGTGGATGTGGGAAGGTAGTTGAGGGTTTTGGAGCATATCACTAAGCACTTTGAGCAAGCAAGCCATTAAGCAACACCTTATCCCCTCTTGATAGTATTGGCTTTTCCTATAGACTCAATGTGATCTTGGATCACTAAAATATAAAATGTAGAGTCTTGAGCTTCAAGCTTGAGCCAAACTTTTTGTCCTTAGAATTTTGAGGGATCCACTTTCCTCATCCATGCCATGCCATTCATTGAGCTTTTCCTGAAATATTAATCTTGGAATAATGTTAGCTCAATGAGCTATATGTTGTTAGGAATTACCAAAACCACCCAGGGATAGTTGCACTTTCAATTTCAGCTTCATCCGGTGTTCTTTCCCTGAAAAGAGAACCAACACAACTATCCAGGTAATATCTGGAAGCATCGGTTAGTCCATTATAAAAGATATCAAGTATTTCATGTTTCTTAAGAGGATGATCAGGCAAAGCATTAAGTAATTTGAGAAGCCTCCCCCAAGCTTGTGGGAGACTCTCTTCTTTAATTTGCACAAAGTTGTATATTTCCTTTAAAGCGGTTTGCTTCTTATGAGCAGGGAAATATTTAGCAGAGAAGTAGTGAATCATATCCTCGGGACTACGCACACAACCAGGATCAAGAGAATTAAACCATATCTTAGCATCACCCTTTAATGAGAACGAAAATATTTTAAGTATATAAAAGTAGCATGATCTCTCATCATTAGTAAACAGGGTGGCTATATCATTTAACTTAGTAAGATGTGCCACAACAGTTTCAAATTCATAACCATGGAAAGGATCAGATTCAACCAAAGTAATTATATCAGGATCAACAAAAATTTATAGTCCTTATCAGGAATACAGATATGTGAAGTAGCAAAAGCAGGGTCAGGCCTCATTTTATCTTTAAGAGATTCTTTGTTCCATTTAATTAATAGCCTTTTAAGTTCATGACGATCTCTGCAAGCTAGAATAGCGGCAGAAGACTCCATATAAAAAACATAACCCTCAGGAATAATAGGCCTATCTTCATCATCACTTTCAACATTATAATCAGATTCAATAATTTCTTTCTCTCTAGCCCTAGCAATTTGTTCATCAAGAAGTTCACTAAGGGGCACAGTAGTATCAGGCATAGAAGCAGTTTCATAATGAGTATCATGCATAGCAAAAGTGGCGTCATCAATAACATGCGACATATTGGAACGAATAGCAGAAGCAGGTTTAGGCGTCGCAAGCTTACTCATAACAGAAGGTGAATCAAGTGCAAGGCTAGATGGCAGTTCCTTACCTCCCCTCTTAGTTGAGGGATAAATTGTTGTCTTGGCGTCTTTCAAGTTCTTCAAAGTGTCCAGCAGATATAAATCCCAAGTTACTGAAAGAATAGAGCTATGCTCCCCGGCAACGGCGCCAGAAATTGGTCTTGATAACCCACAAGTATAGGGGATCGCAACAGCTTTCGAGGGTAGAGTATTCAACCCAAATTTATTGATTCGACACAAGGGGAGCCAAAGAATATTCTCAAGTATTAGAAGCTGAGTTGTCAATTCAACCACACCTGGAAACTTAGTATCTGCAGCAAAGTGTTCAGTAGCAAAGTAATATGATAGTGGTGGTAGCGGCAACAAAAGAGTAATGAAAGCAAAGTAATATTTTTGGTGTTTTGTAGTGATTGTAACAGTAGCAACGGAAAAGTAAATAAGCGTAAACCAGTATATCGAAAGCTCGTAGACATCGGATCAGTGATGGATAATTATGCCGGATGCGGTTCATCATGTAACAGTCATAACATAGGGTGACACAGAACTAGCTCCAATTCATCAATGTAATGTAGGCATGTATTCCGAATATAGTCATACGTGCTTATGGAAAAGAACTTGCATGACATCTTTTGTCCAACCCTCCCGTGGCAGCGGGGTCCTATTGGAAACTAAGGGATATTGAGGCCTCCTTTTAATAGAGATCCGGAACAAAGCATTAGCACATAGTGAATACATGAACTCCTCAAACTAAGGTCATCACCGGGAGTGGTCCCGATTATTGTCACTTCGGGGTTGCCGGATCATAACACATAGTAGGTGACTATAGACTTGCAAGATAGGATCAAGAACTCACATATATTCATGAAAACATAATAGGTTCAGATCTGAAATCATGGCACTCGGGCCCTAGTGACAAGCATTAAGCATAGCAAAGTCATAGCAACATCAATGTCAGAACATAATGGATACTAGGGATCAAACCCTAACAAAACTAACTCGATTACATGATAAATCTCATCCAACCCATCACCGTCCAGCAAGCCTTCGATGGAATTACTCACGCACGGCGGTGAGCATCATGAAATTGGTGATGGAGGATGGTTGATGATGACGACGGCGACGAATCCCCCTCTCCGGAGCCCCGAACGGACTCCAGATAGCCCTCCCGAGTGGTTTTAGGGCTTGGCGGCGGCTCCGTATCGTAAAACGCTATGATTGCTTCTCCTCTATTTTTTCTCCCTGAAAGCAAATATATAGAGTTGGAGTTGGCGTCGGAAGGTGTCTAGGGGGCCCACGAGGTAGGGGGCGCGCCCTGGGGGGGGGGGGGGGCGCCCCCCTCCCTCGTGGACAGGGTGTGGGCCCCCTGGTCTTCATCTTTGGCGAGGATGCTTTATTATTTATTGTAAGGTATTCCATGGAGTTTCAGGTCATTCCGAGAACTTTTGTTTTCTACACATAAAACAACATCATGGCAATTCTGCTGAAAACAACGTCAGTCCGGGTTAGTTCCATTCAAATCATACAAGTTAGAGTCCAAAACAAGGGCAAAAGTGTTTGGAAAAGTAGATACGATGGAGACGTATCAAGCCCCTAGTTTTTATTTACGTGCTCTTTATATTCTTGGAAACCTATCCTGTTATACCTACAAAGTACTTCTAGTTTTATACTTGTTCTAGGTAAAGCGAACGTCAAGCGTGCGTAGAGTTGTATCGGTGGTCGATTAAACTTGAGGGAATATTTGTTCTACCTTTAGCTCCTCGTTGGGTTCGACACTCTTACTTATCTAAAGAGGCTACAATTGATACCCTATACTTGTGGGTTATCAAGACCTATTTCCGGCGCCATTGCCGGGGAGCAATAGCATGGGGTGAATATTCGCGTGTGTACTTGTTTGTTTTATCACTAAGTAATTTTTATTTGCTATTCTAAGTTGTTCTCTATCTTTAGTAATGGATATGGAACATGAAATACAAAAAAAATAGGTTTACTTGCTATTCATGGAGATGGGGAACCTCCTAAAACCCTCGATGCTCATTATGTGAAAGATATTATGTACTACTTTGATAATCCTGAGAAAAACCCATTCAATTATGTAACGGGAGACATGTTGGATCAACGTGAATACTTTAGGGATTATTGCTTGACTCAAAAAGGGAAACTATTATGGGATCAATTTATATGTTGTATTGGTATGCTAGGCAACTATGCTTGAGATATGATTATACTTGTTGCTCTAGGATGAAGGCTCCACACCTTCCCTTTTCATGCAAATTTAATGATGATGAAACCTTGGCTTCTTATGCTAATGGTATATATGATTACTATGATGTGAAACAAATAGAAGAATTCGTTGCTTTTATGGGTGCTTATGAAATTGAATCTTTGTTTAAAGAGTGTGAAAATCTTGATGATGTTGTTTACAGACCTGAAAATTTTGCTATACTTAAATATTGCTACAAGAATTATGAATTCAATTCTGATATTGATGATTTTATTGAGAGAGTCTCCGCTGTCCAAGAAGAGACTAATATTTTGCAGGAGTCTATGGAAGAAGAAATTGATGAAACTGTGGGCTCATTGGATGAAAAAGATGATGAGAAGAGCGAAGAACAAAAGGAGAAAGAGTGGATTAGCTACCCATGCCACCCTTCTAATGAGAGTAACTCTTCAACTCATACATTGTTTAATTTCCCTTCGTGCGTACCAAAGGATGATTGCTATGATGATTGTTATGATCCGGTTGATTCTTTTAAAATATCCCTTTTTGATGATGCTTGCTATGCTTGTGGCCAAGATGCCAATATGAATTATGCTTATGGAGATAAACTTGCCATAGTTCCTTATGTTAAACATGAAATTGTTGCTATTGCACCCAGGCATGTTAGTCCTATTCGGAGAAGTTTGCCCTTATTAAGGATTATATTGATGGGTTGCATTTTACTACTACACATGATGATTTTGATTGATATAATATGCATGTTCTTGCTGCCCCTAGTTGCAATTAGTATGAGAGAGGAACTACATCTCTGCCTCTCCATGTTTCCAATAAGATAAAATTGCAAGAAACTGTTTATACTATGCATTGCCCTTTACTATGTGTGCATGAATTGTTCTTTTATGACATGCCGATGCATAGGAAGAGAGTTAGAGTTCGTTGTTGCATGATATATGTTACTTTGTGCTCACTACTAAATCACAAATCATTGTTAATTAAAATTGGCTTTGATATACCTTGGGATCCGGGTGGATCCATTACTTGAGCACTATATGCCTAGTTTAATGGCTTTAAAGAAAGCGCTGCCAGGGAGACAACCCGGAAGTTTTAGATAGTCATTTATTTCTGTTGTGTTCTTTTATAAAGTTTAAAAATAAAAATAATATGCCAAGATTTTCCTTTAGGATGTTTACATTGCTTGTTGGTTTGTGCGGTGCAAAACAGAAACTTTGGCTGTAGTGTTCGATTTTACATTTTTTACTGGAACGTCAAACGGTTCTGAAACTTTTTGCACTCTCTTTCTATACAAATTTATTATTTTTCCTAATATTTTAAGAATTTTTGGAGTACCATAAGTATGGTGAATGTTCAGATTACTACAGATTGTCCTGTTTCAGACAGATTCTGTTTTTGATGCATAGTTTGCTTGTTTTGATGAAACTATCGATTTCTATCAGTGGATTAAGCCATAGAAAAGTTAAATTACAGTAGCTACAATGCAAAAACAAAATGTGAATTGGTTTGCAACAGTACTGGGAGTAGTGATTTGCTTTATTATACTAACGGATTTTACCGAGTTTTCTATTGAGTTTTGTGTGGATGAAATGTTCGAAGATCGAGGATGTCTCGATGTGAGGAGAAGGAGGAGAGGCAAGAGCTCAAGCTTGGGATGCCCAAGGCACCCCAAGTAAATATTTAAGGAGACTCAAGCGTCTAAGCTTGGGGATGCCCCGGAAGGCATCCCATCTTTCTTCAACAAGTATCGGTATGTTTTCGGATTCGTTTCGTTCATGCGATATGTGCAAATATTGGAGCGTCTTTTGCATTTAGTTTTCACTTTTCTTTTATGCACCATGTTGGTATGAGATAGTCCATGGTTGATTTATAGAATGCTCTTTGCACTTCACTTATATCTTTTGAGTATGGCTTTATAGAATGCTTCATGTGCTTCACTTATATCATTTGAAGTTTGGATTGCCTGTTTCTCTTCACATAGAAAACCACCATTTGTAGAATGCTCTTTTGCTTCACTTATATTTGTTAGAGCGTGGGAATATCTTTTGTATAAAGAATTAAACTCTCTTGCTTCACTTATATCTATTTAGAGAGATGACAGGAATTGGTCATTCACATGGTTAGTCATAAAATCCTACATAAAACTTGTAGATCACTGAATATGATATGTTTGATTCATTGCAATGGTTTTGTGATATAAAGATGGTGATATTAGAGTAATGCTAGTGGGTAGTTGTGTTGAGAAATACTTGTGTTGGGGTTTGCAAGTCCCGTAGCATGCATGTATGGTAACCGTTGTGTAACAAATTTGAAGCATGAGGTGTTTCTTTGATTGTCTTCCTTATGAGTGGCGGTCGGGGACGAGCGATGGTATTTTCCTACCAATCTATCATCTTAGGAGCATGCGCATAGTGCTTATTTTTGATGACTTGTAGATTTTTGCAATAAGTATGTGAGTTATTTATGACTAATGCTGAGTCCATGGATTATACGCACTCTCACCTTCCATCATTGCTAGCCTCTTCGGTACCGTGCACTGCCCTTTCTCACCTAGAGAGTTGGTGCAAACTTCGTCGGTGCATCCAAACCCCGTGATACGATACGCTCTATCACACATAAGCCTCCTTATATCTTCCTAAAAATACCACCATACCTACCTATCATGGCATTTCCATAGCCATTCCGAGATATATTGCCATGCCACTTCCATCATCATCATATACATGACTTGAGCATTTATTGTTGATACGTCACCAACGTATCCATAATTTTTGATTGCTCCATGCTATATTATCTACTGTTTTGGACAATATTGGGCTTTATTATCCACTTTTATATTATTTTTGGGACTAACCTATTAACCGGAGGCCCAGCCCAGAATTGCTGTTTTTTTTGCCTATTTCAGTGTTTCGAAGAAAAGGAATATCAAACGGAGTCCAATTGACAGGAAACTCCACGGAACCTATTTTTGGACCATAAGAAGCCCACGGAGTACCAGAGTTGCACCAAGGGAGTCCCGGGCTGCCCACGAGGGTGGGGGGCGCGCCCACCCCCCAGGGCGTGCCCCCTGCCTCGTGGACAACCCGGAGGTCCACCGACGTACTTCTTCCGCCTATATATATCCACATACCCTAAAAACTTCGGGGAACAGAATAGATCGGGAGTTTCGCCGCCGCAAGCCTCTGGAGCCACCAAAAGTCAATTGGGACCCTGTTCCGGCACCCTGCCGGAGGGGGGAACCCTCACCGGTGGCCATATTCATCATCCCGGCGCTCTCCATGACGAGGAGGGAGTAGTTCACCCTCGGGGCTGAGGGTATGTACCAATAGCTATGTGTTTGATCTATCTCTCTCTCGTGTTCTTGAGGTGATTCGATCTTGATGTATCGCGAGGTTTGCTATTATAGTTGGATCTTATGTTGCTTCTCCCCCTCTACTCTCTTGTAATGGATTGAGTTTTCCCTTTGAAGTAATCTTATCGTATAGAGTCTTTAATGACTTGAGAACACTTGATGTATGTTTTTTCATACGTATCTGTGGTGACAATGGGATATCACGTGATTCACTTGATGTATGTTTTGGTGATCAACTTGCGGGTTCCGCCCATGAACCTATGCATAGGGGTTGGCACACATTTTTGTCTTGATTCTCCGGTAGAAACTTTGGGGCACTCTTTGAAGTACTTTGTGTTGGATTGAATAGATGAATCTGAGATTGTGTGATGCATATCGTATAAGCATACCCACGGATACTTGAGGTGACATTGGAGTATCTAGGTGACATTAGGGTTTTGGTTGATTTGTGTCTTAAGGTGTTATTCTAGTACGAACTCTAGGGCTGTTTGTGACACTTATATGAATAGCCCAATGGATTGATTGGAAAGAATAACTTTGAGGTGGTTTCGTACCCTACCATAGTCGCTTCGTTTGTTCTCCGCTATTAGTGACTTTGGAGTGACTCTTTGTTGCATGTTGAGGGATAGTTATATGATCCAACTATGTTATTATTGTTGAGAGAGCTTGCACTAGTGAAAGTATGAACCCTAGGCCTTGTTTCCTAGCATTGCAATACCATTTGTGCTCACTTTTATCATTAGTTACCTTTCTCTTTTTATATTTTCAGATTACAAAAACCTATATCTACCATCCATATTGCACTTGTATCGCCATCTCTTCGCCGAACTATTGCACCTATACAATCTACCATTGTATTGGGTGTGTTGGGGACACAAGAGACTCTTTCTTATTTGGTTGCAGGGTTGTTTGAGAGAGACCATCTTCATCCTACGCCTCCCACGGATTGATAAACCTTAGGTCATCCACTTGAGGGAAACTTGCTACTGTCCTACAAACCTCTGCACTTGGAGGCCCAACAACGTCTACAAGAAGAAGGTTGTGTAGTAGACATCAAGCTCTTTTCTCGGGCCGTTGCTGGGGAGGTTAGTGATTGAAGGTATATCTTTAGATCTTGCAATCGAATCTTTTTGTTTCTTGTTTTAGCACTAGTTTAGTTTATAAAAGAAAATTACAAAAAATGGGATTGAGTTTACCTCATACGCTTCATATTTTTAATATCTTTCGTGAGTATGATGGGAAGGAAAATTGTGCCAAAGTGTTAGAAGACGAAAGCAATAAATTTTTTGGCACTAAATCTTTGAATGATGAGCATGATTGCAATGTTGTTAGTATGAACTCCTTGAATATCCATAGTACTAATGATGATTGCACTGGTTATGATGAAAATATCTCCTATACACATGTCAATTTTTGTGGAGTGCATTAGGTTTGCAAGTACACACCAAATAGGGAATATAGATATTGCAAGAGGCATAAGTATTTAGAAATTAAATGGTTGCAAGAAAGGCTAAATGTGAGTGCTGAAAATTGAAAATATCTTTACCGTACTTGTGAACTTTGCAATGAACATGGTCATTTAAATATCAATTGCAAATTGTTTCATGATCGAATCGTGTCCAAAAATTGTGATGAATTGATTTCCCTTTCACATCATAATGAACTTAGTTTGCTTTTGGGTTATGAAGAAATGAAACGTCAAACTAAGCATATTCCAGAATATAACTTTAAGAAATTCCTCGATATTGATCTAGAAGAAATTTATATGTATTGTGCGGTGAATTGCATTGAAAATCCTTATATTGCCGACTACATAAAGAAAAGAAAGCAAATAGTGGATGAAGAGAATACTAACGAAAGGGAAGAGACTTCCCTATATCCTCCTATTGTTTCTTATGATGAATCAGGTAACGAGGAGGAGCCTTCTATTCAACCAATCTCATTAATAAGGAGCTCCAAAAAGAGGATTGAACCAGCACATGAGGTGAAGAAGAAGAAAAGAAAAAGGAAGAGAGGTAAAAAGATATCTCTCCCAAATAATGTTGCTCCTATTATTGTTGTGCCTCATGAAAATGAAGATGATGCACTTGATGATGATCTCGTTATGCCTATTGCTTGTTGTGATGATTATGATTGGGAAGACAATGATACTTCTTATGATCCTGTAAATCTTTTTTGCACTTGATTGGAAGAATATTATAATAATGTTTGCTATACTATTGGTGCTATCCATACTATTAATGATGAGAGTGATTATGCTTATGATATGAAAAGGCCCAAGCTTGGGGAAGCTATGTTTAATGAGGATGAAATATTTGAGAATATATTTGATGCAATTAATGTTTGTCCCAAGCTTGGGGATGCTATGTTTAATGAAGATGATATTTTTAGCCTCCCGAGTTTTGATATGCAAAGTTGTTATGATGATAGCATGCCTTCTACCTATGATGATTATATTGATGAAAGTGGGTTTGGAAGAGTTTCAACTTTAGGAAGTAATGATCCCACTATTTTGGAGGATGTTGAATCATATAATATTTATGAAAGTGGATTTAGAGAGGTCATGACTTTATTTAGTAATGGTTCCACTATCTTGGAAGAGGTTTCAATCGATTATGATGAGAACAAAGTTGCTACTTATGATGATTATTGTGATGAAACTTATGCTATAAAAGTAGTGATGATTATATTTATAAAACTTGTCATGATTATGATTCCCCTTTTTCTGAACATTACTCTTTTAATGTGGAACAATTTATAATATTCAACTCTCTTATGATACTCCCACTATTCCGTATGAGAAGAAATTTGCTTATGTGGAGACTAGTAAATTTTCTATGCTTGTAGATCATAAAAAGAATGCTTTAGGTGCTGGTTATATTGTTGAACTCATTCATGATGCTACTGAAAATTATTATGAGGGAGGAATATATGCTTGTAGGAATTGCAATAATATCAAGTTTCCTCTCTATGTGCTTAAAGTTTTAAAGTTATGCTTGTTTTGCCTTCCTACGCTAGTTGATTATTGTTCCCATAAGTTTTTTGCTCACAAAATCCCTATGCATAGGAAGTGGGTTAGACTAAAATGTGCTAGTAATATTATTAATGATGCTCTCTTTATGTTTCAATTCTTATCTTTTATGTGAGCATCATTGAAATCATCATGCCTAGCTAGGGGCGTTAAACGATAGCGCTTGTTGGGAGGCAACCCAATGTTATTTTAGTTTCTTGCTGTTTTGGTTCTTTCTAGTAATAAATAATCCATCTAGATTATGTTTAGATGTGGTTTTATGTTTTAATTAGTGTTTGTGCCAAGTAGAACCTTTGGGAAGACTTGGGTGAAGTCTTTATGATCTTGCTGTAAAGAACACGAACTTTAGCGCTCACGAGATTAGCTTCAACTTTTTATTGGAGAGTGATATTTAGTTGATTATTTTTGTAGATGATTACTAGACAAATTACTCAGGTTCACCAATTTATTTTACAATTTTTGGAGTTCCATAAGTATACGTTTGATACAGATTACTACATACTGTTCTGTTTTTGACAGATTCTGTTTTCATTGTGTTGCTTGCTTATTTTGATGAATCTATGGCTAGTAAAATAGTTTATAAACCATAGAGAAGTCAGAATATAGTAGGTTTAACACCAATATAAATGAAGAATGAGTTCATTACAGTACCTTGAAGTGGTGGGTTGTTTTCTTTCGCTAACGGAGCTCACGAGTTTTCTGTTAAGTTTTGTGTTGTGAAGTTTTCAAGTTTTGGGTAAAGATTCGATGGACTATGGAATAAGGAGTGGCAAGAGTGTGACGCCCCCGATTCAATCGTACACTAATCATGCACGCAAATGTGTACGATCAAGATCAGGGACTCACGGGAAGATATCACAACACAACTCTACAAATAAAATAAGTCATACAAGCAGCATAATACAAGCCAGGGGCCTCGAAGGCTCGAATACAAGTGCTCGATCAAAGACGAGTCAGCGGAAGCAACAATATCTGAGTACAGACATAAGTTAAACAAGTTTGCCTTAAGAAGGCTAGCACAAACAGGGATACAGATCGAACGAGGCGCAGGTCTCCTGCCTGGGATCCTCCTAACTACTCCTGGTCGTCGTCAGCGGGCTGCACGTAGTAGTAGGCGCCTCCGGAGTAGTAGTCGTCGTCGTCCACGGTGGCGTATGGATCCTGGGCTCCAGCATCTGGTTGCGGCAACCGGGTAGAAGGGAAAGGGAGAAAAGGGGGAGAAAAGCAACCGTGAGTACTCATCCAAAGTACTCGCAAGCAAGGAGCTACACTACATAAGCATGGGTATATGTGTAAAAGGCCATATCAGTGGACTGAACTGCAGAATGCCAGAATAAGAGGGGGATAGCTAGTCTTATCGAAGACTACGCTTCTGGTCGCCTCCATCTTGCAGCATGTAGAAGAGAGTAGACTGAAGTCCTCCAAGTAGCATCGCATAGCATAATCCTACCCGGCGATCCCCTCCTCGATGCCCTGTTAGAGAGTGATCACCGGGTTGTATCTGGCACTTGGAAGGGTGTGTTTTATTAAGTAACCGGTTCTAGTTGTCATAAGGTCAAGGTACAACTCCGGGTCATCCTTTTACCGAGGGACACGGCTATTCGAATAGATTAACTTCCCTGCAGGGGTGCACCACATAACCCAACACGCTTGATCCCATTTGGCCGGGCACACTTTCCTGGGTCATGCCCGGCCGCGGAAGATCAACACGTCGCAGCCCCACCTAGGCACAACAGAGCGGTCAGCACGCCGGTCTAAACCTAAGCGCACGGGGGTCTGGGCCCATCTCCCTGAGCACACCTGCACGTTGCGAACGCGGCCGGAAGCAGACCTAGCCTAGTGGCGTTTCAGTCCAATCCGGCGCGCGCCACTCAGTCGCTGACGTCAAGAAGTGCTTCGGCTGATACCATGATGCCGAGTGCCCATATCTTTCCCGCGTAGTTGGTTAGTGCGTATAGGCCAGTAGCCAGACTCAGATCAAATACCCAGATCTCGTTAAGCGTGTTAAGTATCCGTGAACGCCAACAGGGCCAGGCTCACCTCTCACCCAGGTAGGCCCGAACTGCCCTGCCGCTCCGCCACAAAGATCCACACAGAGGGCCGTCGGGACAAAGGTCCTTTCAGCCCCCAATCCGTGAATCACTGCGGGTACTCCTCGAGCCAACCCGACTTTGGTCACCACATGTATCATGTTTAATATAAAGTATATACCCGTGATCAACTCCCGAGTGATCACGGCCCGATAGTATAGCACAGCAGACGGACAAGAATGTAGGGCCACTGATGGAAACTAGCATCCTATACTAAGCATGTAGGATTGCAGGTAAAGGTAACAACAGTAGTAGCAAGGACAGGCTATGCAGCAGTATAGGATTAACTGAAAGCAGTAACATGCTACACTAATCTAATGCAAGCAGTATAGATCAGAGTAGGTGATATCTGGTGATCAAGGGGGGGGGCTTGCATGGTTGCTCTGGCAAGAGAGAGGGATCATCAACTCCGTAGTCGAACGGGGCAGCAGCAGTGTCGGTCTCGGTGTCTATCGAGAGAAGAGGGGGGGGGGAGAAACAATAAATATCTAAGCAAGCAGATGCATAGTGATGCATGACATGACAAGTAGCGGCGTTAGAGGTGCCCTAACACGGTATGGGATGATACCGGTGAAGGGGGGAAGCATCCGGGAAAGTTTTACCGGGGTTTCGCGTTTTCGAGCAGAGGAGCTGGAGGGGGAAAAGATGCGATTTTGATATGTTAGGAATGTGTAGTGGACGAACGGGCTGCGTATCCGGGTTCGTCTCGTCGTTCTGAGCAACTTTCATGTAGAAAGTATTTTCATTTGAGGTACGGTTTATTTTCTATTAATTTTTAAAAGATTTAAATCATTCTCAGGATTTATTTAATTATTTTGAAGCAACATTATCCAGAACAGCGTTCGCTGACATCAGCATGATGTCATCAGTCAACAGAGGTTGACTGGGTCAACTGACGTGTGGGTCCCGTTCGTCATTGATTGTTTAGTCTAATTAGGGTTTAATTAAACTAACTAGTTAATTAGATTAATTAAGCAGGATTAATTAACTTAATTAATTAATCAATTAATTAATCATCTTAATTATTATATATTTATATATTTTTTTATTCTCTTTTTTTTAAAATTCATTTTGGGTGTGGGGCCCCTTAGTCAGTGGCTCATCCGAGCCACTAGGGGCTAACGGGCGCGGGCCAAACGGGGCGGGTGGAACCGCCCGAACGAGGCGACGCCCAGGGCGGGCGCGCGGCTTGCGCCGGTGGCCGTGGCAGGAGCGCGGGGGCTCGCCGGGATCCACCGGCAGGAGGAGCCTGTCGAGGAGGCGCGCTAGGGAGGATGCGGTGGGGGCACACGCGGTAGCTGGTGCGGCCCGACGAGCGGAGCTCGCCGACGCGGGGACAGGACCATGGTGGCCAGAGCGGGCGGGGCACGGTGACGCGTCGTGAGCAGAGAGAGGGAGGAGGCCGGTGGGGTTCCTCACCCGCGTTGCAGGGGAGACCTGATGCAGGGCGAACGCGACAGCGGGGAGCGGTGGAGTCGAGGAGGCATTCCGGCAGGGTCCGACGACGGCGCGTGGCGATGCGGCGCCGGCGTCGAGCACGTCGGGCGGCGGGGAGGAGATGAGGAGGCGGGCGGCGAAGCGGCGTTCCAGGCGGCGTGGGGCGGCGTGGCGGCGGACGAGGGCGAGGTGGAGGCGACGGGTGGCGGCGTCGGGCGAGGGGGTCCGTCGAGGAGAAGGCGAGGGGGTGGTGGTGCTCGGCGCCGCGGGGTGGCGAGGACGAGGCGACGGGGTCCGAGCGCCGTGGGGAGGTTCGCCCCCCCGATCCCGATCTGGATCAGGGAAGGGAAGAGGGACGTGAGGGCGTGGGGAGGGGGAGAGAGGAGTGGGGGAGTGGGGGGGGGTTACGGGCTAGGGTTCGGCCTCCAGGGGGTTATGGAGGAGTGGAGGGAGGCGACCCTGGCCAGGTGGGCCGGTTGGGCGGCCGGTTGGCTAGCTAGGCCGGTTGGCCCAGCGCGGGGGGGGGTGCTTCTTTTCTTTTCTTTCTTTTTTTTACTTATTTTGTTTTAGTTTTTTTTAAACGTTATGAAATACAAAAGCTAAAACTAAATTAATATTATTATCTATATCTCTGCCATAAATGATTTGGCACTTTAAATAAGTATGTGGTATTAGTTTATTACTTAAAGGGCATTTAAATATTTGTTGTAACGATGTGTTAATTAACTTAGTCCATCTAACTATTTTATAAAAAGATGATTTCTCCACCACAATTACCTATGATTTATATGTCGCATTTCGAACATTTTTGCTTTAATATTTGAAAACTTTTGTGGTTTGCCTTTAACTTAAAGTTGAATTGGAATCGTTTTGAACTAACGCGAGACTAACAACAGTAACCGTGGTGACATGGCATCATTAACGTGGGATTACTGTAGCGTAATTATCCGGGCGTCACAAAGAGCCTAAGCTTGGGGATGCCCAAGGCACCCCAAGGTAATATTCAAGGATAACCAAGTGTCTAAGCTTGGGGATGCCCCGGATGGCATCCCCTCTTTCGTCTTTGTTCATCGGTAACTTTACTTGGAGCTATATTTTTATTCACCACATGATATGTGTTATGGTTGGAGCGTCATTTTATTTTCTTTAGCTTTGCTTGCTGATTAGAATAAAATATCAAGATCTGAAATTCTTAAAATGGGAGAGTCTTCACATAGTTGCATAATTATTTAACTACTCATTCATCTTCACTTATATCTTTCGGAGTAGTTTGTTGTTTGCTCTAGTGCTTCACTTATATCCTTTTAGAGCACGGTGGTGGATTTTTTTTATAGAAACTATTGGTCTCTCATGCTTCACTTAGATTATTTTGAGAGTCTTAAATAACATGGTAATTCGCTTAAATAATCCTAATATGCTAGGTATTCAAGATTAGTAAAAACTTTCTTATGAGTGTGTTGAATGCTAAGAAACGTTTGATGCTTGATAATTGTTTTGAGATATGAAGATGGTGATGTAGAGTCATGCTAGTTGAGTAGTTGTGAATTTGAGAAATACTTGTGTTAAAGTTTGTGATTCCCGTAGCATGCACATAAGGTGAACCGTTATGTGATGAAGTCGGAGCATGATCTATTTATTGATTGTCTTCCTTATGAGTGGCGGTCGGGGACGAGCGATGGTCTTTTCCTACCAGTCTACCCCCCTAGGAGCATGCGCGTAATACTTTGCTTTGACAACTTGTAGATTTTTGCAATAAGTATACGAGTTCTTCATGACTAATGTTGAGTCCATGGATTATACACACTTTTCTTCCTTCCACCATTGTTAGCCTCTCTAATACCGCGCACTTTTCGCCGGTATCATACACCCACCATATACCTTCCTCAAAACAGCCACCATACCTACCTATCATGGCATTTCCATAGCCATTCCGAGATATATTGCCATGCAACTTTCCACCATTCCGTTTATTATGACACGCTCCATCATTGTCATATTGCTAGCATGATCATGTAAATGACATCGTATTTGTGGCAAAGCCACCGTTCATAATTATTTTATACATGTCACTCTTGATTCATTGCATATCCCGGTACACCGCCGGAGGCATTCATATAGAGTCACATTTTGTTCTAAGTATCGAGTTGTAAGAAAATAAAAATGTGATGATCATCATTTTTAGAGCATTGTCCCAAGTGAGGAAAAGGATGATGGAGACTATGATTCCCCCACAAGTCGGGATGAGACTCCAGACGAAAAATAAAATAGAATAAAAAAAGAGGCCAAAAGAAGAGAAAAGGCCCAAATAAAAAATTGAGAGAAAAAGAGAGAAGGGACAATGTTACTATCTTTTTTACCACACTTGTGCTTCAAAGTAGCACCATGATCTTCATGATAGAGAGTCTCTCATTTTTTCACTTTCATATACTAGTGGGAATTTTTCATTATAGAACTTGGCTTGTATATTCCAATGATGGGCTTCCTCAAAATGCCCTAGGTCTTCGTGAGCAAGCGAGTTGGATGCACACTCACTTAGTTTCTTTTGTTGAGCTTTCATATACTTATAGTTCTAGTGCATCCGTTGCATGGCAATACCTACTCACTCACATTGATATCTATTGATGGGCATCTCCATAGCCCGTTGATACGCCGAGTTGATGTGAGACTATCTTCTCCCTTTTTGTCTTCTCCACAACCACCATTCTATTCCACATATAGTGCTATATCCATGGCTCACGCTCATGTATTGCGTGAAGATTGAAAAAGTTTTGAGAATGTCAAAAGTATGAAACAATTGCTTGTCTTGTCATTGGGGTTGTGCATGATTTAAATACTTTGTGTGGTGAAGATAAAGCATAGCCAGACTATATGATTTTGTAGGGATAACTTTCTTTGGCCATGTTATTTTGAGAAGACATAATTGCTTTGTTAGTATGCTTGAAGTATTATTACTTTTATGTCAATATGAACTTTTATCTTGAATCTTTCAGATCTGAATATTCATACCACAATTAAGAATTACATTGAAATTATGCCAAGTAGTGCTTCGCATCAAAATTCTATTTTTATCATTTACCTACTCGAGGACGAGCATGAATTAAGCTTGGGGATGCTTGATACGTCTCCAACGTATCTATAATTTTGGATTGCTCCATGCTATATTATCTACTGTTTTGGACAATATTGGGCTTTATTATCCATTTTAATATTATTTTTGGGACTAACTGAGGGAGTCCTGGATTAGGGGGTGTCCGGATAGCCGGACTATAACCTTTGGCCGGACTCTTGGACCATGAAGATACAAGATTGAAGACTTCGTCCCATGTCCGGATGGGACTTTCCTTGGCGTGGAAGGCAAGCTTGGCGACACGGATATGTAGATCTCCTTCCGTTGTAACCGACTCTGTGTAACCCTAGCCCTCTCCGCTGTCTATATAAACCAGAGAGTTTTAGTCCGTAGGACGAACAACAATCATACCATAGGCTAGCTTCTAGGGTTTAGCCTCTCTGGTCTCGTGGTAGATCTACTCTTGTACTACCCATATCATCAATATTAATCAAGCAGGAGTAGGGTTTTGCCTCCATCGAGAGGGCCCGAACCTGGGTAAAAACATCGTGTCCCTTGTCTCCTGTTACCATCCGCCTAGACGCACAGTTCGGGACCCCCTACCCGAGATCCGCCGGTTTTGACACCGACATTGGTGCTTTCATTGAGAGTTCCTCTATGTCATCATCTTTAGGCCCGATGGCTCCCCCGATCATCAACAACGATGTGGTTCAGGGTGAGACTTTTCTCCTTGGACAGATCTTCGTATTCGGCGGCTTTGCAATGCGGGCCAATTCGCTTGGCCATCTGGAGCAGATCGAAAGCTACGCCCTGGCCATCAGGTCAGATTTGGAAGCTTGAACTACACGGCTGACGTCCGCGGAGACTTGATCTTCAATGGATTCGAGCCGCAGCCGGGCGCGCCGCACTGTCACGATGGGCATGACCTGACTCTGCCACCGAACAGTGCCATGGAGGCCGCACCCGTGTCCGCTCCAACCCTTAGCTCGGAGCCGACTGCGCCAATCGAGGACGGGTGGCTGGACCCTGCCTCGGGGGCTGCAATCTCTACGGCGATCAAGCCGAACACCAGCCTTGTCCTTTGCGAAGCTCGTGACTCCAAGGTGCCGGACTCCTCTTCGGACTCCGAACCCTCCGCGCCCCTGCCAATCGAACCCGATTGGGCGCCGATCATGGAATTCACCTTCGCGGACATCTTTCAGCACTCGCCCTTCGGCGATATTCTGAATTCACTAAGGTCTCTCTCTTTGTCAGGAGAGTCCTGGCCGGATTATGGCCAACAGGATTGGGATGCGGACGACGAAGAAATTCTATGCCCACCCACCACACACTTCGTAGCCACTATCGATGATTTAACTGACATGCTAGACTTCGACGGTATGGACGACGATGTAGGAGACGAACATGAACTAGCGCCTATCGGGCACTGGAAAGCCACCTCGTCATATGACATATATATGGTGGATACACCCAAAGAAGCCAATGGCGACGGAACAATGGGGGATGACCCCTCCAAGAAGCAACCCAAGCGCCGGCGTCAGTGGCGCCGCTCTAAGTCCCGCCAAAGAAAAAACGGTGATACCGGCACGGGAGACAATAACACCCCGGACAGTGCCGAAGACAACTCCCCCCAGCAAGAGTGAGCGCAGGAAGATGGAGAAGCCAGCCCTCCTGAGAGGGCGGCAGACAGAGAGGAAGAGGAGGATAATTACATGCCTTCCTCTGAAGACGAGGCAAGCCTCGGCGACGACGAATTTGTTGTGCCTGAGGATCCCGTCGAACAAGAGCGCTTTAAGCGCATGCTTATGGCCACGACGAGTAGCCTTAAGAAAAAACAGCAACAACTTAGAGCTGATCAAGATTTGCTAGCCGATAGATGGACTGAAATCCTTGCGGCCGAGGAATACGAACTCGAACGCCCCTCCAAGAGCTACCCAAAGCGCAGGTTGCTACCCCGATTGGAGGAGGAAGAACTTAAACCTACATCACCAGCGCATGAGGCGGCCGATCGGCCACCTCGCTGTTGGGAAACGTAGTAATTTCAAAATTTTCCTACGCACACGCAAGATCATGGTGATGCATAGCAACGAGAGGGGAGAGTGTTGTCTACGTACCCTCGTAGACCGAAAGCGGAAGCGTTATATCAACGCGGTTGATGTAGTCGTACGTCTTCACGATCCGACCGATCCAAGCACCATTACTCCGGCACCTCCGAGTTCTTGGCACACGTTCAACTCGATGACGATCCCCGGGCTCCGATCCAGCAAAGCTTCGGGGAGGAGTTCCGTCAGCACGACGGCGTGGTAACGATCTTGATGTACTACCGACGCAGGGCTTCGCCTAAGCACCGTGACAATATGACCGAGGTGGAATATGGTGGAGGGGGGCACCGCACACGGCTAAGGAACGATCACGTTGATCAATTGTATGTCCAAGGGGTGCCCCTTGCCTCAGTATATAAAGGATGGAGGAGGAGGAGGCCGGCCAAGCCAATTGGTGCGGCCAAGATGTGGAGTCCTACTAGGACTCCAAGTACTAGTAGGAGTCCACCAAGAGGGGAGGAAGGGAGAAGGAAGTGGAGGAGAAGGAAAGGTGGCCGGCCCCCTTTTCCCTAGTCCAATTCGGACCAGAGGGAAGGGGGGGCGCAGCAGCCCCTTGGCCCTTTCTTCTCTTCCCACTAAAACCCATCAAGGCCCATTGCTTCTTTCTCGTATTCCCGTAACTCCCCGGTACCTCCGAAAATACCTGAACCACTCAGAACCCTTCCGATGTCCGAATATAGTCGTCCAATATATCGATCTTTACGTCTCAACCATTTCGAGACTCCTCGTCATGTCCCCGATCTCATCCGGGACTCCGAACTCCTTCGGTACATCAAAACTCATAAACTCATAATATAACTGTCATCGAAACCTTAAGCGTGCGGACCCTATGGTTCGAGAACAATGTAGACATGACCGAGACACGTCTCCGGTCAATAACCAATAGCGGGACCTGGATGCCCATATTGGCTCCTACATATTCTACGAAGATCTTTATCGGTCAGACCGCATAACAACATACGTTGTTCCCTTTGTCATCGGTATGTTACTTACCCGAGATTCGATCGTTGGTATCCAATACCTAGTTCAATCTCGTTACCGGCAAGTCTCTTTACTCGTTCCATAATACATCATCTTGCAACTAACTCATTAGTTGCAATGCTTGCATGGCTTAAGTGATGTGCATTACCGAGAGGGCCCAGAGATACCTCTCCGACAATCGGAGTGACAAATCCTAATCTCGAAATACGCCAACCCAACATCTACCTTTGGTGACACCTGTAGTACTCCTTTATAATCACCCAGTTACGTTGTGACGTTTGGTAGCACCCAAAGTGTTTCTCCGGCAAACGGGAGTTGCATAATCTCATAGTCATAGGAACATGTATAAGTCATGGATAAAAGCAATAGCAACATACTAAACGATCGGGTGCTAAGCTAATGGAATGGGTCATGTCAATCAGATCATTCAAGTAATGATGTGGCCTCATTAATCAAATAACAACTCCTTGTTCATGGTTAGGAAACATAACCATCTTTGATTAATGAGCTAGTCAAGTAGAGGCATACTAGTGACACTCTGTTTGTCTATGTATTCACACATGTATTATGTTTCCTGTTAATACAATTCTAGCATGAATAATAAACATTTATCATGGATTAAGGAAATAAATAATAACTTTATTATTGCCTCTAGGGCATATTTCCTTCACTCGCGACCGCGACAGAGAGGCCTCTCGGCCCTCCGCTCAAGCCGCACCCCGGCGTCGCTCAAAAAACACCAAGGCACGGGGAAATGCGCCAGACCTGCGCGATATGTTGGAGGACAAGGCAAGGCAAACAAGATCGATCTACGGATCGTGTGGGCGCCCCACGACACGAGACGATAACCATCATGCCGGATACAGTAAGTCCGGCCGGGCCAAACACAGTAGACAAAGCTCATTTGAGCTACGTCGTGATATAGCCCAGTACAGAGGGGCCGCACACCCACTATGCTTCACAGATGAAGTAATGGATCATCAAATCCCAGAGGGTTTCAAACCCGTAAACATCGAATCATACGATGGCACAACAGACCCCGCGGTATGGATCGAGGACTATCTCCTTCATATCCACATGGCTCGCGGTGATGATCTACACACCATCAAATACCTCCCACTGAAGCTTAAAGGACCAGCTCGACATTGGCTTAATAGCTTGCCAACAGAATCAATTGGTTGTTGGGAGGACCTGGAAGCCGCATTCCTCGACAATTTCCAGGGCACCTATGTGCGACCACCAGACGTCGATGACCTGAGCCACATAATTCAGGAGCCAGAAGAATCGGCCAGACAATTCTGGACACGGTTCCTAACCAAGTAAAACCAAATCGTTGACTGTCCGGGCGCAGAGGCCCTAGCAGCCTTCAAGCATAACATCCGTGACGAGTGGCTAGCCCGGCACCTAGGACAGGAAAATACGAAATCTATGGCAGCTCTCGCGACACTCATGACCCACTTTTGCACGGGAGAAGACAGCTGGCTGGCTCGTAGCAATAACATGACCAAGAGCCCTGGTAATTCGGATACCAAGGATAGCAATGGCAGGTCGCGTCGCAACAAGCACAAGCGCCACATTAGCAGCGACAATGCTAAAGATATGGTAGTTAATGCCGGATTCATAGACTCTAAACCCGGTCAGTGGAAAAATCCATTCAAAAGAAATACACCGGGCCCGTCCAGTTTGGACCGAATACTCGATCGCTCGTGCCAGATACATGGCACCCCCGAGAAGCCAGCCAATCACACCAACATGGATTGTTGGGTGTTCAAGCAGGCCGGTAAGTTAAATACCGAAAATAGAGACAAGGGGCTGCACAACGACGAGGACGAAGAGCCCCGGCAGCCGAACAATAGTGGACAGAAGGTCTTCCCCCCACAAGTGCGGACGGTGAACATGATATACGCAACCCACATCCCCAAGAGGGAGCGGAAGCGTGCGTTAAGGGACGTATACGCGTTGGAGCCAATCGCCCCAAAGTTCAACCCATGGTCCTCCTGCCCGATCACCTTTGATCGACGGTACCACCCCACTAGCATCTGTCATGGCAGATTCGCCGCATTGGTTCTTGACCCAATCATTGACGGATTTCACCTCACTAGAGTCCTTATGGGCGGCGGCAGCAGCTTGAACCTGCTTTATCAGGATACAGTGTGGAAACTGGGCATAGATCCCTCAAGGATTAAACCCACAAAAACAACCTTTAAAGGCGTCATACCAGGTGTAGAGGCCAACTGTACAGGCTCAGTTACACTTGAGGTGGTCTTCGGATCCCCGGATAATTTCTGAAGCGAGGAACTAATCTTCGACATAGTCCCGTTCCGCAGTGGCTATCACACACTGCTCGAACGAACTGCATTAGCAAAGTTCAATACGGTGCCGCACTACGCATACCTCAGGCTCAAGATGCCAGGCCCTTGAGGAGTCATTACGGTCAATGGAAACACCGAACACTCTCTCCGAACGGAGGAGCATACGGCGGCACTGGCAGCGGAAGTACAGAGCAGCCTCTCAAGGCAATTCTCCAGTCCGGCTTTCAAACGTCCGGACACCGTCAAGCGCGCACGGAGTTACCTACAACAAGACCGCCTGGCATGTTTCGAGCAAGCGTAGCAATACGGCCCCAACCCCAGCCCTCGCGAAACTGCGAAATCAGTGCCACGCGTACATAACTACGCTCTAAAAATTCCATGGGCATAGGAGGAGGGGCACATCCACGACATGCCCTAAATACTTCTCAACCGCACTAGGGGCTTCCGATTTCGTCATTTTTTCTTACTTTCAGGACTCCATCATACGGAAGGCCTGTCCGGCAGTACAATCGCCGAACACACGATGCAACAACCAAGGAGGCAGGAAGCTACGTCGAAATTCCCAGGTGGTCTCTATAACGAGCAAAATACCCGTCTTACATATCGTCACGCAGCTCGCCCCTGGAGGGGGACATGTCAAATAGTCCCATCTCTTGCTTATCGCACTATTTGTATCGTTCTGCTTTTACAACAGCATTTTAAAATAAACAATGCTTAGCTTCAGCTCATTACTGCATTCTCTATTCATTTCTTTTTAAATATATATGTTCAGTTATGACATTTAGCACCCGTACACTTTGGTACGGTCAATACGCCAGGGGCTCAAGCACCCCATAATACGGCGTGAGAAGTCCGAACACTTTCACAAGTGCGGCCCTCCGAACTTATAGCATTATATGCATCAGCTCTGAATCATGTCTTTGTTCAATAGTTGGGTTTGCCCGGATCCCATGTTTTGGTACCTTACGTTCCGCTATATCGGCTAAGGTAGCGCTGGGAGAACTACTGCGATTGTGCCCCAGTTGAGGTGGGCCTAAGCACCTCAGTAGAGAAAGCTAAAACTGACTGTCATGATAGGGCGAGAGCTGGTCGCTGTTCGGTAGGTTTCGAGTCCCTAAAGACTTATGCCGCTTAGAGCAAGGAGTCGGCTTTGTCCGGCCTAGGCGTATATAGCGCCCCGAACTCTGTCTTCCGAACACTAGGGGCTTCGCCGAAATTTAAAATTATAGAATTCTTTGGCTAAGTGAGAGTGATAACGCATTATAGTCCGATTGCCTTGTTCGTTGTGCTGAGCACCTCCCTCGAAGGATCGAAGAATGGGAAAAAGACTGCTCAGGTTTATCCCGAACACCCCAACACTCGTGGCATGGGGGCAGAAGCCGACGACTCGCCATCTCTCAAATTTAATAAACGGCTGCATAGAAGGCAATATTTTAAATTAAACAAGTGTTGCATAGCGCACATGAACAAGTTTTTAGTGCACAGGATAAAACGAACAAGTTTCACTCAAATATTACATCTTTTGAGCATTCATCCGCCATAAGGCGGGCGCCCTTCAGGACGCCCTCGTAATACATCTCGGGGTGGCGATGCTCCTTGCCCTGCGGTGGCCCGTCCTTCACAAGCTTCACGGCATCCAATTTGCGCCAGTGCACCTTAGCACGGGCAAGGGCCCTACGGGCACCCTCGATGCAGACGGAGCGCTTGACGACGTCAAGCCTCGGACAGGCATCCACCAGCCGCCTCCCTAGCCCGAAGTACCTCCCAGGCAGGGCCTCTCCAGGCCACAACCGAACTATAAAGCCCTTCAGGGCCTGTTCGGCCACCTTGTGGAGCTCGACCAGTTGCTTCAACTGGTCGCTCAAAGGCACCGGGTGTCCGGCCTCAGCGTACTGAGACCAGAACACCTTCTCCATCGAGCTGCCCTCCTCGGCTCGGTAGAAGGCGGTGGCATCGGACACGCTGCGGGGCAAATCTGCGAATGCTCCTGGAGAGCTCCGGATTCGGGTAAGTAACAAGTAATTCACTTTCACGTGCTTGCTTTGCATAAAGAAAGCCTTACCCGCCGCTATCTTCTTCATCGCCTCAACTTCCTGGAGGGCTTTCTGGGCTTCGGCCTTGGCAGACTTGGCGCTTTCAAGGGCCGCCGCGAGCTCGGACTCTCGCGTCTTTGAGTCAAGCTCCAAACTCTCGTGTTTTTTCACGAGAGCCTGGAGCTCTTGCTGCACCTCGCCAACCCGCGCTTCATGCTTCTCCCGCTCGGTGCGCTCCGTGGCCGCCTTCTTTTCGGCCTCGGATAGCGCTTGCTTAAGGGTCGCCACCTCAGTCGTGGCCCCTATGACACCAATAGCGATCCTGGCATTGTTTGCAACTGCATCTTTTTATATTATACTCCACAAGGTATTACTTACCTTCTTTTTCCTCGAGCTCCTTCTCGGCAAGGCCGAGCTCCTGCTCGGACCACTCAAGGCTCTGCTTCAGCGCATCCACCTCCGCAGTCAGTGCAGCGGAGGCTAGCAGCGAAGCCTGCATACGCATATTGACTTAATTATGTTAGACTCCTGCGAATGTTATAAGATCCTCTATTCGGCTTTTCTTTCCGAACGCCAAACAGAGCATCAGGGGCTACTGTCTATGCGGTAATATTTTTACCTATTTTTTACATACCTCAAAGCCTGTCAACAGGCTGGCACATGTTTCGGTCAGCCCGCTCTTGGCGGACTAAACCTTCTGAATCACTGCACTCATAATAGTGCGGTGCTCCTCGTCGATGGAGGTGCCGTTAAGCACCTCCAGCAAGTTATCCGGTGCCTCCGGTTGGGTGGAGGTCACTGGCGTCGTAGGCTTGCCCTTCTTCTTAGGGGGCCGCCTGCCGGACTCCGGAAACTTTGAAGGTTCCGTTGCGGCGCCTCCAGGACCACCTCCTCCTGGCCTGGAGCCTCCTGGGACAACACCTCGGCATTATCCGTAGGATGAGGGGAGGAGGCGGCCGGAAGTGAAGGGCTGTTCACATCCGACGAATCCAGGGAACCGCTCGACGACACGTCGAGCCGGTCTTTGGGCGGACTGCATAAATATATTCGGCGTTAGGAAAAACTATGCAATAAAGGAACGCCATGAGTCATTCTGGTATCCAAACACTTACGATTTTGCCAGGGGCTTGGCCCTGTGCGGCCACTCCTCTTCGCCATCGTCGGTGTTGGTGGAATAGTCCGGAGGGAGGGTCCTTCCTTTCTTGGAGCCTCCGGCCTCCCCCGTTGGGGCGGCCTTCCTTTTTCTCCCCCCCCCGCTGGGGGAGAGACCTCTCTTTCCTCCTCCTCGTCTTCGTGGGAGGAGTCCACCTCGGAATCATCGGACGTCGAGTCCGATTCCACCGGGCGCCGAGAACTCTTCTGGGTTCCCGTGGCCTTCGTCTTGGCCTTTTTCTCCGGCACCACATAGGGGTCCAGCACCAGCAGCTTTGCCAAGCGAGCATCTGCTGGGTCTTCGGGCAATGAAGCTGGACAGTCGATCTGTCCGGACGTCTCCTGCCAATCCTTTCAAAGGTAAGGGAGCTTAGATCCCGCATAGAGTCAAACTATGAAAGATAAATATCCTATAAGAGGTAAACACAACTTACCGCGCTGGCTTGACGCTGCGCGCTGAATTCGCGATCCTCAGTAGCGGATGCGGGAGCTTCGTCACCCTTGAATAGCACCTTCTAGGCATCTTCGTACGCCGTGTCAAAGAGCCTGCTCAAAGTTCGGTGCTGGGCCGGATTGAACTCCCACAAGCTGAAAGCCCGTTGTTGGCACGGGAGTATCCGGCAGATGAGCATAACCTGGACTACATTGACAAGTTTGAGCTCCTTGTTCACCAGGGTTTGGATGCATGTTTGGAGTCCGGTCAGCTGTCCTTTTTTGCCCCACGGCAGGCCCTTCTCTTTCCAGGAGGTGAGCCGCGTGGGGATTCCGGATGGGAACTCGGGGGCTGTGACCCACGCAGGGTCGCGCGGCTTGGTGATGTAGAACCATCCCAATTGCCACCCCTTTTATGGTCTCCATGAAGGAGCCCTCGAGCCATAGGACGTTGGGCATCTTGCCCACCATGGCGCCTCCGCACTCCGCCTGGCGGCCGCCCACTACCTTCGGCTTCACAATGAAGGTCTTCAGCCATAAGCCGAAGTGGGTCTGGATGCAGAGGAAGGCCTCGCACACAACGATGAACGCCGAGATGTTGAGGATGAAGTTCGAGGCCAGATCGTGGAGATCCAGGCCGTAGTAGAACATGAGCCCCCGGGCAAATGGGTGGAGAGGGAAACCTAGTCCGCGGAGGAAATGGGTGAGGAACACCACCCTCTCATGGGGCCTAGGGGTGGGTATGAGCTGCCCCTCTTCGGGAAGCCGGTGCGCGATGTTGTCAGACAAGTATCCGGCCTTCCTCAGCTTTTTGATGTGTCCCTCCGTGACGGAGGAGACCATCCACTTGCCTCCCGCTCCGGACATGGCTGGAGAAGGTTGAGGTGGGGAGTGCGAACTTGGGCGCTGGAGCTCGAGTGTGCGAAAATGGATGAGCAAAGGAGGAAGAAGGCGTAGGTGAAAAGGTGGATCCTTATCCCCTTATATGGGCGGACGAAACTGCATGCCCCCACCAGCCTGGTAAAACTCGCTTATCTCCCAAGCGCCGTAATCAATGGCGCGGTTGGGTTACCCATGCCCGTATTGATGACAATCCCGGAATAAGGGGACACGATCTCTGCTTTGACAAGACGTGCCAAGGAAACTGCCTCGCTAAACGCGCTGAGGTGGGACAGTAAAATGATTCGAATAAAGACTTGGCCGTGGTGTGTTGTCACATTACAAAGTACGTCAGCAGATTAGATTTTTGTAAATATTATTCTCCCTATGGCAATATGTGGAACTTATTTTGCAGAGCCGGACACTATCCTTGTGTTCAAAATCTTCTACGAAGTATTCGGAGGAGGAACCTGCCTTGCAATGCCGAAGACAATTTGCGCGCTGGACTCGTCGTCATTGAAGCCTAGTTCAGGGGCTATTGAGGGAGTCCTGGATTAGGGGGTGTCCGGATAGACGGACTATAACCTTTGGCCGGACTCTTGGACCATGAAGATACAAGATTGAAGACTTCGTCCCGTGTCCGGATGGGACTTTCCTTGGCATGGAAGGCAAGCTTGGTGATACGGATATGTAGATCTC
This sequence comes from Aegilops umbellulata, assembly GCA_032464435.1. Classification (NCBI taxonomy): domain Eukaryota; kingdom Viridiplantae; phylum Streptophyta; class Magnoliopsida; order Poales; family Poaceae; genus Aegilops; species Aegilops umbellulata. The sequence continues at coordinate 284,844,910 of CP136055.1, read as the reverse complement.
CTTCCGTTGTAACCGACTCTGTGTAACCCTAGCCCTCTCCGGTGTCTATATAAACCGGAGAGTTTTAGTCCGTAGGACGAACAACAATCATACCATAGGCTAGCTTCTAGGGTTTAGCCTCTCTGATCTCGTGGTAGATCTACTCTTGTAGTACCCATATCATCAATATTAATCAATCAGGAGTAGGGTTTTACCTCCATCGAGAGGGCCCGAACCTGGGTAAAAACATCATGTCCCTTGTCTCCTGTTACCATCTGCCTAGACGCACAGTTTGGGACCCCCTACCCGAGATCCGCCGGTTTTGACACCGACACTAACCTATTAACCGGAGGCCTAGCCCACAATTGATGTTTTTTTGCCTATTTTAGTGTTTCGAAGAAAAGGAATATCAAACGGAGTCCATTTGACCTAAAACTCCACGGAACCTATTTTTGGACCAGAAGAAGCCCACGGAGTACCGGAGTTGCACCAGGGGAGTCCCGGGCTGCCCACGAGGGTGGGGGCGCGCCCCCGTGCCTCGTGGACAGCCCGGAGGTCCACCGACGTACTTCTTCCGCCTATATATATATATATCCACATACCCTAAAAACTTCGGGGAACAGAATAGATCGGGAGTTCCGCCACCGCAAGCCTCTGTAGCCACCAAAATTCAATCGACACCCTGTTCCGTTACCCTGCCGGAGGGGGAACCCTCACCGGTGGCCATCTTCATCATCCCGGCACTCTCCATGACGAGGAGGGAGTAGTTCGCCCTCGGGGCTGAGGGTATGTACCAGTAGCTATGTGTTTGATCTCTCTCTCTCTCTCTCTCTCTCTCTTGTGTTCTTGAGGTGATTCGATCTTGATGTATCGCGAGCTTTGCTATTATAGTTGGATCTTATGTTGTTTCTCCCCCTCTACTCTCTTGTAATGGATTGAGTTTTCCCTTTGAAGTAATCTTATCGGATAGAGTCTTTAATGACTTGAGAACACTTGATGTATGTTTTTTCGTACGTATCTGTGGTGACAATGGGATATCACATGATTCACTTGATGTATGTTTTGATGATCAACTTGCGGGTTCCGCTCGTGAACCTATGCATAGGGGTTGGCACACGTTTTTGTCTTGATTCTCTGGTAGAAACTTTGGGGCACTCTTTGAAGTACTTTGTGTTGGATTGAATAGATGAATCTGAGATTGTGTGATGCATATCGTATAATCATACCCACGGATACTTGAGGTGACATTGGAGTATCTAGGTGACATTAGGGTTTTGGTTGATTTGTGTCTTAAGGTGTTATTCTAGTACGAACTCTAGGGCTGTTTGTGACACTTATAGGAATAACCCAATGGATTGATTGGAAAGAATAACTTTGAGGTGGTTTCGTACCCTACCATAATCTCTTCATTTGTTCTCCGCTATTAGTGACTTTGGAGTGACTCTTTGTTGCATGTCGAGGGATAGTTATATGATCCAACTATGTTATTATTGTTGAGAGAGCTTGCACTAGTGAAAGTATGAACCCTAGGCCTTGTTTCCTAGCATTGCAATACCATTTGTGCTCACTTTTATCATTAGTTTCCTTGCTGTTTTTATATTTTCAGATAACAAAAACCTATATCTACCATCCATATTGCACTTGTATCACCATCTCTTCGCCGAACTAGTGGCCAAATAATCCCCCCAAAAAAGAGAGAGGCCAAAGAAGCCGAAAAAAGTGATTTTTTTTAAAAAATGAGAGAAAAGAGAGAAGGGACAATGTTACTATCCTTTTACCACACTTGTGCTTCAGAGTAGCACCATGTTCTTCATATAGAGAGTCTCTTGAGTTATCACTTTCATATACTAGTGGGAATTTTTATTATAGAACTTGGCTTGTATATTCCAACGATGGGCTTCCTCAAATGCCCTAGGTCTTCATGAGCAAGCAAGTTGGATGCATACCCACTTAGTTTCAGTTTGAGCTTTCATACACTTAAAGCTCTAGTGCATCCGTTGCATGGCTATCCCTAATCCTCACATTGACATCAATTGATGGGCATCTCCATAGCCCGTTGATTAGCCACGTCGATGTGAGACTTTCTCCCCTTTTCTCTTCTCCACACAACCTCCATCAACATATTCTATTCCACCAATAGCGCTATATCCATGGCTCACGCTCATGTATTGCGTGAAAGTTGAAAAGGTTTGAGAACATCAAAAGTATGAAACAATTGCTTGGCTTGTCATCAGGGTTGTGCATGGCTTGAATATTTTGTGTGGTGAAGATGGAGCATAGCTAGACCATATGATTTTGTAGGGGTAACTTTCTTTGGCCATGTTATTTTGAAAAGACATGATTGCTTTATTAGTATGCTTGAAGTATTATTGTCTTAATGTCAAATGATAGACTATTGCTTTGAATCACTTGTGTCTTAATATTCATGCCATGATTAGATTACATGATCAAGATTATGCTAGGTAGCATTCCACATCAAAAATTATCTTTTTTATCATTTACCTACTTGAGGACGAGCAGTAATTAAGCTTGGGGATGCTGACACGTCTCCGTCGTATCTATAATTTTTGATTGTTCCATGCTAATATTCTACAACTTTCACATACTTTTGGAAACTTTTTATACTATATTTGGGACTAACATATTGATCCACTGCCCAATGCCAGTTCATGTTTGTTGCATGTTTTTTTGTTTTGCAGAAAATCCATATCAAATGGAGTCCAAACGGGATAAAAACTGACGAAGATTTTTTTGGAATATATGTGATTTTTGGGAAGAAGAATCAACGCGAGACGATGCCCGAGGGGGCCATGAGGCAGGGGGCGCGCCCCTAACCCTCGTGGCCACCCCGTAAGGTGGTTGGTGCCCTTATTTCGCCGCAAGAAAGCCAATATCCGGATACAAATCGTGTCCAAATTTCAGCCAAATCGGAGTTACGGATCTCCGGGAATATAAGAAATGGTGAAAGGGCAGAATCAGGAACACAGAAACAGAGAGAGACAGAGAGACAAATCCAATCTCGGAGGGGCTCTCGCCCTTCCCATGCCATGGAAGCCAAGGACCAGAGGGGAAACCCTTCTCCCATCTAGGGAGAAGGTCAAGGAAGAAGAAGAAGAAGGGGGGCTCTCTCCCCCTCTCTCTCGTTGGCGCCGGAACGCCGTCGGGGCCATCATCGTCACCACAATCTACACCAACACCTCCGTCATCTTCACCAACGTATTCATCGCCTTCCCCCATCTATCTACAGCGGTCCACTCTCCCGCAGCACGTTGTACCCTCTAATTGAACATGGTGCTTTATGCTTCATATTATTATCCAATGATGTGTTGCCATCCTAGGATGTTTGAGTAGATTTTCGTTGTCCTATCGGTAATTGGTGAATTGCTATGATTGGTTTAATTTGCTTGTGGTTATGTTGCTGTCCTTTGGTGCCCATCATATGAGTGCGCGCGTGGATCACACCATAGGGTTAGTTGTATGTTGATAGGACTATGTATTGGAGGGCGAGAGTGACAGAAGCTTCAACCTAGCATAGAAAATGATGCATACGGGATTGAAGGGGGACCAATATATCTTAATGTTATGGTTGGGTTTTACCTTAATGAACGTTAGTAGTTGCAGATGCTTGCTAATAGTTCCAATCATAAGTGCATAGAATTCCTAGTCAGGGATGACATGCTAGCAGTGGCCTCTCCCACATAAAACTTGCAATCGATCTACCACCACTTCTCCACAATCGCTATACTAACTTTATTGCTTCTTTACTTAAAACAGCCCCTAGTTTTTATTTACGTGCTCTTTATATGCTTGCAAACCTATCCCGTTGTACCTACAAAGTACTTCTAGTTTTATACTTGTTCTAGGTAAGGCGAACGTCAAGCGTGCGTAGAGTTGTATCGGTGGTCGATAAAACTTGAGGGAATATTTGTTCTACCTTTAGCTCCTCGTTGGGTTCGACACTCTTACTTATCGAAAGAGGCTACAATTGATCCCCTATACTTGTGGGTTATCAGTAGTACAAAGCCCCTCCGCAGTAGTAGTAGTATTTAGGGGCTATTTTTTCAGTTCATCTGACTATAGATGTGGTGGAACTGTACAACTTACTTAAATTAGCTAGTATGTATAGTTGAACTAGCTATTTCAGTACGTGGTTGGCAACAATTGAGGAAAAGTTTGGTCGGTTCAGCTGTTGAGTTGAACTATTTGTATAAATTAAGAACGACTAGTTAATTACTGAATCTTAGTTGCAAAAAATAGATACTACTAGTGATTTTAGCTTCATATTTTGACAAATCGCTGTGTTACAAGGATTGACAAATCTTACCAAATTGTTTGTACGTGGTTGCACATGGGTCATCCAAAATAACCGTTTGCGTCGAAGGGATGCACAAATCCTGTGCTGCTCTCACTTTGCATGCGGGTGTTATATCTAAAACGTTTGCAATCAAGAGCTGCAGAAATCCTGCTCGGCACATTTTCTCTTGGCTTCCCGAGGAAGTTGTCGGTTTGCATACGGGTGTTCTAACTAAAACGTTTGCACTGAGTGTTCTATATTTAAAAAGAAAATTAAACTGTGGCTTGGGCGCCATTAATGGAGTGGATGCGAGCAAGGCGGGTGGCTATGGAAGTCAAAGGGCTCGCTTCCCAGTGAGCCTGCACAGCGTATAGCTCGCACACTTCCCGGTGAGCCTGCGCACTTGAGGACAGCTTGCACGCCTCTCGGTTAGCTTACGCACCGGATGGCGCTCGCACACCTCCCGTTTCGTCAAGGTCAAGCAACTGTCCACACTTCACCTCCTACAGCCATTAAAACCAAGACACATGGCGTCACATGAATGGTTAACAGAATTTTGGATTTACTAGAATTTAAAAAACAGGCATGTTAATGTTTTGCCGGCAATCAATGGTGCCCTGGTGCTTGAAATTCAGTCACAGTTCTTGCATGGGACCTAAGCATGCACCCAAGGACACAGATTTGATTTTTCAACCAATTTATATGCACTGGAGCATGTGCATGTAGTTCAAATTTGAATTATGCACATAAATGCATTGAAAACTCAGTTAATGCATAAAATTTCCAAACGAACCCCGAAAAATCACAAAAATTCACACAACACTCCTGTTGTTCTATGTTGACACGAGAAAAAAATTGAAAGCAATAAGAGGCAATGGATATCGTTTCGTCCCCAAAGGTGGGACGTTCCCTACCGAAAACCATCATGCTTGTTGTGAGAAGCTCCGGTTTGTGAGAAGCATATACCCTAACCTGCCCTAAATGGGAAAAAATTTGTACCACGACATGTTGATGCCGCTCCATGATAGCATGCCAAGTTTCATGGATTTCAGACGAGTTTTGGATTTACTAGAATTTAAAAACCAGGCATCTCAATGTTTTGCCGGCAATCAACAGTGCCCTGGTGTTTGAAATTCATTCCCATTTCTTGCATGGGACCTAAGCATGCACCCAAGGACACATATTTCATTTTTCAGCAAATTTATATGCATTGGAGCATGCACATGTAGTTCAAATTGGAATTAGGCACATAAATGCATTGAAAACTCAGTTAATGCATAAAATGTCCAAACGGACCTCAAAAATCACAAAAATTCACACAACACTTCTGTTGTTCTATGTTGACACAAGAAAAAAAAATAAAAGCAATAAGAGGCAATGGATATCATTTCGTCCCAAAAGGTGGGACGTTCCCTACCGAAAACCATCATGCTTGTTGTGAGAAGCTCCGGTTTGTGAGAAGCATATACCCAAACCTGCCCCAAATGGGACAAAACTTGTACAACGGCATGTTCATGCCGCTCCATGATAGCATGCCAAGTTTCATGAATTTCAGACGAGTTTTGTATTTACTAGAATTTAAAATCAGGCATCTCAATGTTTTTCTAGCAATCGACGGTGCCCTGGTGTTTGAAATTCATTCCCATTTCTTGCATGGGACCTAAGCATGCACCCAAGCACAAATATATGATTTTTCAACCAATTTATATGCACTGGAGCATGTGCATGTAGTTCAAATTTGAATTATGCACATAAATGCATTGAAAACTAAGTTAATGCATAAAATGTCCAAACGGACCCCGAAAAATCACAAAAATTCACACTACACTCCTGTTGTTCTATGTTGACACGAGAAAAAAAATTGAAAGCAATAAGAGGCAATGGATATCGTTTCGTCCCCAAAGGTGGGACGTTCCCTACCGAAAACCATCATGCTTGTTGTGAGAAGCTCCGGTTTGTGAGAAGCATATTCCCAAACCTGCCCCAAATGGGACGAAACTTGTACCATGGCATGTTGATGCCACTCCATGATAGCATGCCAAGTTTCATGAATTTCAGACGAGTTTTCTATTTACTAGAATTTAAAAACCAGGCATCTCAATGTTTTGCCGGCAATCAACGGTGCCCTGGTGTTTGAAATTCATTCCCATTTCTTGCATGGGACATAAGCATGCACCCAAGGACACATATTCGATTTTTCAACCAATTTATATGCACTGGAGCATGTGCATGTTTTTCAAATTTGAATTATGCACATAAATGCATTGAAAACTCAGTTAATGCATAAAATGTCCAAACGAACCCCGGAAAATCACAAAAATTCAAACAACACTCTTGTTGTACTATGTTGACACGAGAAAAAAATTTGAAAGAAATAAGAGGCAATGTATATCATTTCGTCCCCAAAGGTGGGACGTTCCCTACCGAAAACCATCATGTTTGTTGTGAGAAGCTCCGGTTTGTGAGAAGCATATACCCAAACCTGCCCCAAATGGGACAAAACTTGTACCACGGCATGTTGATGCCGCTCCATGATAGCATGCCAGTTTCATGAATTTCAGACGAGTTTTGGATTTACTAGAATTTAAAAATCAGGCATCTGAATGTTTTGCCGGCAATCAACGGTGCCTTGATGATTGAAATTCATTCCAATTTCTTGCATGGGACCTAAGCATGCACCCAAGGACACATATTTTATTTTTCAACCAATTTATATGCACTTGAGCATGTGCATGTAGTTCAAATTTGAATTATGCACATAAATGCATTAAAAACTTAGTTAATGCATAAAAATGTCCAAACGAACCCCGAAAAATCACAAAAATTCACACAACACTCATGTTGTTCTATGTTGACACGAGAATTTTTTTGAAAGCACTAAGAGGCAATGGATATCATTTCGTCCCCAAAGGTGGGATGTTCCCTACCGAAAACCATCATGCTTGTTGTGAGAAGCTCCAGTTTGTGAGAAGCATATACCCAAACCTGCCCCAAATGGGACAAATTTTTACCACGGCATGTTGATGCCACTCCATGATAGCATGCCAAGGTTTATGAATCTCAAATGAGTTTTGGATTTACTAGAATTTAAAAACCAGGCATCTCAATGTTTTGTTGGCAATCAACGGTGCCCTGGTGTTTGAAATTCATTCCCATTTCTTGCATGGGACCTAAGAATGCACCCAAGGACACATATTTGATTTTTCAACTAATTTATATGCATTGGAGCATGTGCATGTAGTTTAATTTTGAATTGTTCACCTGAAATGGCTAGTAAACCAATTTAATGTATAAAATGTTCAAACGAACCCTGAATAATTCCTATTCTTTTACGACACACATATAGTTGCATGTTCACTCCAAATAAAAGGTCTATCAATTCAAACACCATCCATTGCCACAGTTTATTATCAACAACCGTGTGAGATGCAGCGCAAAATATCCTGGAGCACCGTCGGGGTATAGTACGCCTATGGCTTACGCGAGAAGGTGCGTCGGCTATAGTCAATAGCCGGCGTCTGAAGCAAACTAGCTCGCTCCCCAAATATCATTTCACTATTCAATCGTCACCGATGAAAGATGGGCACGTGGACCCGGGTCATGAGGGAAACTTCGGTGGCCCACTCCGGCGAGAGCGCGGCCGCAGCCGCCATGCACGTGCTAACAAGGTGCATGAGCGCGGCCGCAATCTATGAACGGGTGGCAAAGGCAGCCCAAACGGCCGTTGTTGCTTCTCAGGTGGCGGCGGCAACATCTGCCTTGGGGATAGCAACTGGCGAGAGCGGCACAACAGTTGTCTGTTCCGCAGCAGCGGCCTTAGCCCTGATGGAGGCTGCCCACGACCATGTCGAGGCCGCCCATGCCCAGCTCCTGGCGGTCACTGCACAAATCGAACAAAGCTTCTCCGACAACGGTCGGCAACCCACGACCGAAGAGCTGGCAGTCGCCGAGAGCGTTCGAGCAGCCGCCCGTTCCTCCGCCGCATACCTTGCGACGACGGAGCCCGTCCAAGCCCAGATCGCATCCGCCCACGCCCAACTTGTGGCGGTGATACGTCCATTCCGCATCAGGATTTTATATCGATATTTATTGCATTATGGGCTGTTATTACACATTATGTCACAATACTTATGCCTATTCTCTCTTATTTTACAAGGTTTACATAAGGATGGAGAATGCCGGCAGCTGGAATTCTGGGCTGGAAAAGGAGCAAATATTAGAGACCTATTCTGCACAACTCCAAAAGTCCTAAAACTCCATGGAGGTTATTTTCAGAATATATAAAAAATATTGAGCGGAAGAAGTACGTCAGAGGGGGCCCCACCTGGCCACGAGGGTGGGGGGCGCGTCCTACCCCTAGGGCGCGCCCCCTGCCTCGTGGGCCCCCTGTTGGCTCTCCAGTGGCCATCTTATGATATATGAAGCCCTTCGTCCGAAGAAAAATCATAAGCAACCTTTTGGGACGAAACTCCACCGCCACGAGGCGGAAAATTGGCAGAACCAATCTAGGGCTCCGGCAGAGCTGTTCTGCCGGGGACACTTCCCTCCGGGAGGGGGAAATCATCGCCATTGTCATCACCAACGCTCCTCTCATCGGGAGAGGGCAATCTCCATCAACATCTTCACCAGCACCATCTCCTCTCGAAACCCTAGTTCATCTCTTGTATCCAATTCTTGTCTCCAAGTCCGGGATTGGTACTAGTAGGTTGCTAGTAGTGTTGATTACTCCTTGTAGTTGATGCTAGTTGGTTTATTTGGTGGAAGATCATATGTTCAGATCCTTTATGCATATTAATACCCCTCTGATTATGAACATGAATATGCTTTATGAGTAGTTACGTTTCTTCCTGAGGACATGGAAGAAGTCTTGCTATTAGTAGTCATGTGAATTTGGTATTCGTTTGATATTTTGATGAGATGTATGTTGTCTAGCCTCTAGTGGTGTTATGTGAACGTCGACTACATAACACTTCACCATTATTTGGGCCTAGAGGAAGGCATTGGGAAGTAATAAGTAGATGATGGGTTGCTAGAGTGACAGAAGCTTAAACCCTAGTTTATGCGTTGCTTCATAAGGGGCTGATTTGGATCCATATGTTTCATGCTATGGTTAGGTTTACCTTGTTGTAGTTGCGGATGCTTGCAATAGAGGTTAATCATAAGTGGGATGCTTGTTCAAGTAAGAACAGCACCCAAGCACCGGTCCACCCACATATCAAATTAGCAAAGTACCGAACGCGAATCATATGAACGTGATGAAAACTAGCTTGACGATATTCCCATGTGTCCTCGGGAGCGCTTTTCTCTATATAAGAGTTTCTCCAGGGTTGTCCTTTGCTACAAAAAGGATTGGGCCACCTTGCCGCACTTTATTTACTTTTGTTACTTGTTGTTCGTTACAATTTATCTTATCACAAAACTATATGTTACCACTTATTTCAGTACTTGCAGAGAATACCTTGCTGAAAACCGCTTATCATTTCCTTTTGCTCCTCGTTGGGTTCGACACTCTTACTTATCGAAAGGACTACGATAGATCCCCTATACTTGTGGGTCATCAAGAATCTTTTCTGGCGCCGTTGCCAGGGAGTGAAGCGCCTTTGGTAGGTGGAATTTGGTAAGGAAAATTTTATATAGTGTGCTGAAATTTACTGTCACTTGTTACTATGGAAAGTAATCCTCTGAGGGGCTTGTTCGGGGTATCTTCACCCCGACCAGTAGAGCAAAGAGTTGCTCCTCAACCTACTGAACCTACTGAAAATGAAAATGTTCCCTTTGAAGTTCCTTCGGGTATGTTAGAAAAACTGCTGGCTAATCCTTTTGCAGGAGATGGAACAAAGCATCCTGATGAGCACCTAATTTATGTGGATGAAGTTTGTGTATTATTTAAGCTTGCATGTATACAGATGATGTTGTTAAAAAGAAGGTCTTCCCTTTATCTTTGGAGGGAGATGCATTGACATGCTATAGGCTATGTGTAAGTGCATCTAGTGCCCCTTAGTGATTTTGGTGTATTGAAGACTTATAGGTTAAGGATCTAATGTGTTTATGAGTGTACACAGGTCTATAGGTCCATGAGGAGTTTGATATTTACAGTGAAAGTCGACCCCTAAAAATGAAGTTCTTCGACCGAAGACTTTGGTATTCTGAAGACTTTCTGAAGACTTTGAAAGTGAAGAAATTGGTGTGACCTTGAAGACTTGGTTTTCATTCGAGGAACATGAAGCGTGAAGACTTTTTTTTCGTAGTTTCATTTTCTCTTTCTTGAGTCAAAGGAAACACCGTACTGTTAAAGGGGGTCGAGGAAATACTAAGAAAATTTTTCCATGTGATGCTCAACTCAAATCCTACACCTACCAATCACTTCGAGTGAAGTCATTGGAAATCTCATACAGTTCAGTCAATTTCTTCAGTGACAGAGACGCAGTTCTTCTGGTCGCTGAGGATTTGTTCTGACTAAGGAGTTAGGAATTCACCAGTGCAGATTGCCTACATAGTGAGGAACATGATAGCCCTGAGGAATTTGTACCTCAAATTTCCGACCGTTGCTGTGCTACGTGCCAGCAGTCCCAAAACATCTTATCCACCTAACGGTCATATCATTGAAGGGCATTTATGTCTTATCATGTCAGGCTGCTCCCTAGGCTATAAATAGCCGCCCCCTACAACCACTAGCTGGTTGGCTGCTCCGAGAGAAACTGACACTTGTCAATTGAGAGCATCCCATCCTCCGAGGACTTTGAGTGAAAATCATCAAGTGAGGAAAATCCGAAACCCAAACCCAAACACCTACAAACCCAAAGTGATTGAGCATCACTGAAGAGATTGATCCTGCATGGATCCGACGCTTGTTACCTTTGAAGACTGTGCTCCTTCCAGACAGTTAGGCGTCATGGTCTAGAGCATCCAAGAGGAATTGTGGATCGCCGAGTGACCGAGTTTGTCAAGGTTCGTAAGTCATCTGAAGACTTACCACGAGTGATTGGACGAGGATTGTGTGTCCTTAGTTCAAGGAGAATACGGTGAGGACTTGGTGTCCCGGGCTGCGTGCTCAGGACTGGGTGTCCGGGACTGTGTGTCCTCGAGTTTAAATACTCAGCCGCTCCAACCAGATGTACAACTGAGACAGCAGTTGGAACTGGTCTACCAAATCATTGTCTTCACCATGCCAACTGGTTCTATTTCCTCAACTCTTTCATTTCCTCATTACTGTGTTGTGTGCTTGTCATATCTGTGTTTGAAGACTTTGACTGAAGACTTTCTCAATTTCCTCAGTTCAATTTCTTCAGTGTGTTTGTCTTCATGTAGTGTTATCCTGTGACTACGCTTTCTGTACTATGTGTTTGTCTTCATTTCATCATGATGACTATGCTTGTATTATGTTATGTTTACTTCTGAGTACTTATTCTGCTGCAAGTAGTTCTTCGCTAAGGAATTTCCTCACTAGCAAATTCCTCAGTAAAGAATTCATAAAAATCGCCTATTCACCCCCCTCTAGTCGATATAACGCACTTTCACTATGTGATGATACGGGGTCATGGAACTATAAATGATTGAAATTGGAATTTCATCAGAAATTTTATCCTATGCATCTCGTTCATCGTGATCGCAATTATATATATAATTTTTAGCCTCGTGAAGGAGAAAGCATCGCTCAAGCTTGGGGGAGGCTTAAATCAATGTTATATTCATGCCCCAATCATGAGCTCCCAAGAGAAATAATTCTTCAAAGTTTTTATGCTCGGCTTTCTGATTACAATCGCACCATGGTCGATACTTCTTGTGTTGACTCTTTTACGATGAAGACTATTGAATTCAAATGGAATTTATTGGATAGAATTAAACGCAACTCTGAAGATTGGGATCTCGACGAAGGTAAGGAGTCATGTATGACACCTAAGTTTGATTGTGTTAAATCTTTTATGGATACCGATGTTTTCCGTAAATTTAGCACTAAATATGGACTTGACTCTGAGATAATAGCTTCCTTCTGTGAATCTTTTGCTACTTATGTTGATCTCCCCAAGGAGAAGTGGGTTAAATATCATCCTCCCATAGAGGTAAAAGTAGTTGCACCTATTAAAGTCGAATAAAAGACTGTCACTTATAATGATCCTATTGTTCCTACTTCCTATGTTGAGAAACCACCTTTCCCTGTTAGAATAAATGATCATGCTAAAGCTTCAACTGTGGTTCGTAAGAGCAATATTAGAACTTATACACCTCCTGAGCAAGTTAAAGTTGAACCTAATATTGCTATTGTTAAAGATCTCTTGGCTGATAATATTGATGGGCATGTTATTTATTTCTGCGGTGAAACTGCTAGAATTGCCAAACCTTGTGCTAAAGATAAATATAGACATGTGGTAGGCATGCCTGTTATTTCTGTTAAAATAGGAGATCATTGTTATCATGGCTTATGCGATATGGGTGCTAGTGCTAGTGCTATACCTCATGACTTATACCAAGAAATTAAGAATGAGATTGCACCTGCTGAGTTAGAAGATATTGATGTTACAATTAAACTCGCCAATAGAGATACTATATCATCAATGGGAATTGTTAGAGATGTTGAAGTCTTGTTGGGAAAACTAAATATCCTGCTGATTTTCTTGTTCTTTGTTCCCCACTAGATAGCTTTGTCCCATTATATTTGGTAGACCCTTCTTGAACACTGTTAATGCTAGGATAGACCGCGAAAAGAATGTTGTTACTATTGGTTTGGGTGATATGTTGTAACATCCCAAAATTCTAAATTTTGGAATGTTATAATAAATAGATAGATTTGATTGATTGTTTGATCGATTGACTGAAAGTGAGTGAAATTTGAAACTTTTGAAAGTTAAATGAGAGGCAATAAAAGGACTTTCCCAAACTTCCAATTTTGCTTTTATGATCTCCGTGAATTCAAATTCTTTTCAAATACAAAACCCTCGAGAGAAGATGACATGACTTCTTCCATTTAAATAAATGAAAAGGGTTTTGAAAAGATTTGAATTTCATTTGGAAATATTTTTAATTCAGAAACTTCAAGCAACTCAATGATTTTCATGAGAGAAGATAAAATGACTTCTTTAAATTATATGAAATATGAGTTGGGAGTTTCAAAGAATTAAATTCAAACTTTTTTGAATTTATTTTCAATTTGGAGTTATTTGATTTTTATTCAAATTATTTTTCTCCAAAAATAAAATATATGGAAATTAGGGTAACATGATTCCCTACAACAGAAAATTGGAGATAAATAAATTTGAATTAATTTTGGTATTTTTAAAATGATTTTTATTGGATTTAGTAGGGCAGTAGCACTCTTTGAATTATTTAAATTTGTGTGAATTTTATTTGACTTTAGAAAAATGTTCATGCTGTAGGAAATCTTTTTCTGAAAATTTTGATATATTATATGCTCATATAATATTTCTTCTTATTATTATTATTTCTGTTCTTTTGGAAAAAAATGTTTTAAAAGAAAAACTGTTCAGCCCCGCCGTCCGCGCCAGGCCAGCCGGCCCCGCAAGCAGCCCAGCCAGCCGCGCCTCCCCGCAGCCCACTTCCCCGTGCGCGCGCCCGCAGCAGGCCGCATCCCAGCACACCTCGCGGTCGTCTCCCTCCCCGAGCCGGAGTTCGACTCCCACACGTCGCCGGACGCCGCCGTAGCTGCCGCGAACTCCTCCGCCGCCTCGCCTTGCCCCTCCCGCAAGCCTCTCCGGCCCCCTTCTATAAATAAAGGTGCCCCGGGCCCTGTTTCTCTCCTCTCCCACCGCAACTGCCGCCCTCGCCGGAGCTCCCGCCTCCGACAAGATCTGCCGCCGCCGATCCGCCGTACCGCTGCCCTACGCCGCCCGCGACGCCTCCCGCCGTCTGCAGCGCCGCCCGCGCCGCGCAGCCCCGTCGTCGGACTCGCCGGAGCCGCCGCCCGTTGTTCGCCGTCCCGCCGGCAGTTTTCTCCGCCTAAACCGCCGAGCCGGCCGAACCGGTAAAACCGCCGAACCCTAGGTTGGTTTTTTTAGTTTTTCTTTTAAAAACCCGGTTTAGTTTTTTTAGTTAGGGCTATTCAAAGAACATTCTATGTTTAGAACTAGTTAGCGAACGTTCATTATTTAGTTTTTTTTCTGTTAGTTTTAGTCAAGGACCTATCTGTGATGATTTTACTTACATATTAGTCCCTAATCTTCAAACCCTCACTACTTTTTACTCGTTTCTCCAAATCCAACGAAACCAACGCTCACGTTTTCGTTATGATCTCCTCTATCGAGTAAAACAACTTAAACATGTTTTTGAAAGTTTAAAATTTGAATTATACTAGATTTGAATTCAAACTTCGTTTGACCGTAACTTGAGTTTGGTAGCTCCGATTTAGTTGATTCTTTTTGCAAAGCGAAGCTGTTGACCTAAACTTTCTAATAAGGCCAAATTCACACAATTTTGGTACTGTTAGAAATTGTTTTATGTTGCAAGATTTATTTGCTTGGTTTTAATGTTTTCCGAATTGTTTCTTCGTTCTTTCCAATCTTTTGAGTGATTGCTTATGTGTGGTTACTATTGCTTGCTTACGATAGATTGACCGGAGTGTGACGAGTAGAACTATCAAGAGTTATGAGTGCGAATCATCTTCATCAACATTGCAGGCAAGTTCACACTTTGATCATATCCCTTTCATACCCAGTTTTTATGCATTCGTTTCACCCTCAAACATTGCATTGAGTAGGATTGATAACATGTGGGTATTGGGAAGTAGTTGGTGAGGTAGGAACCTATTGCCCTGCATTCAAACCTTGGGAGTTACTGTTACGTTATGCTTATATTGCCATGCAATGATCGTAGACGTGGATTGGGTTTTGAGAGTATTCATGACAGATGTGAGATTGTTAATTAATGGTTTATTTAAGGTGGCAACTTAAACACACATCTGGGTGGATTGAGGTACCTGGGTATTCCAGGATTGCCTGTCTAGGCACCTGGGTAGACCATGATTGCCTGTTTTTTTATGGACCGCCACCCAGGCTCAAAGAGATCATGAGATTTTTCATACTAGAAACTTCCGTGTGCAGCCACAAGCTATTATGGGCTCTAGCATAGTTGATTAAGTCGTGCGAACTCTTACAATGGTAGACTAGCAGATGTAGGGGATGTAGGTGGTACGGTCTACTCGATCGTAAGGTGCTAGCGCTTCTGAAAGACTATGTCTCGGTCATCCGTTTCTCAAACACCATGTAGTGCGAGAATCCCAATGGAGGAGATTGAGTCTTGTGGGGAAAAGTGCCCAAAACTCTGCAGAGTGTACAAACTAATCATGGTTAGTCGTGTCCCCGGTTATGGACATCTTGAGTATATAGTTCGTTGATTATCCTGTTGATCTCATCACGTTACTTTAATTAATTTTGTTGGGTTTTAATGATGATTCTTAATTGGGATTGAGAATGCTGTCAACCATTCTCAATGTTTAACAACCACCATGATAGTTAAATAAAATTTATTCCTTTGCAGTAGGGAAAAATTGGCTTTTCACAAAAATATTATAACCATAGAGCTTTTCCACCAGCCATATATGCATGTAGTGATAGCCATATTTCAGCATTGCTCTACAGTGTGAATTTGCCAGTACATTCAATGTACTGACCCTTTGTGGCTGCAACATCTCATGTTGCAGGATTTTCTTACAATGAGTAAGTGATACGTTAGGGTTACGATTTCTACACTCAACTTTGCCGTTGGTGTTGATGGGAATCCACAACCTTATCGTTACTTCCGCTATTTTGGATTGAGGTAGTAGTATTTACGTTATTTTATACATGTGATTTTCCTCTGTTATAAATCGTCGAGTACTGTGTGTGTCAGCATACTGATCCAAGGATGACACTTAAAGCATAGAGACTTGATCCATTCGGGTCGGGTTGCTACAAGATGGTATCAGAGCACATGTTGACTGTAGGACGTGACCCTAGAAACTAGCAAGCCCATAGAAAGGATTTTCTCTAAAACTTTCTTTTTCAAAAGGATCTTTTACCTCTCTTTTCTTCTGAGCTTATTAAAAAATTCCCTTTTAGTGAGACCATATCCCTTTCCTCTTTTGACCACTCGAAGATTCGACTGATGAGACCACTCCAAGAAGTACAAGATATCGGACAACCACAACCACTACGGAATGAAGGAGATTTTACCGTGCATCTGAATAATGGAAACTACAATAGTTGAAGACTTCGAAGACTAAGAGAATTTCAAGGCTCTAAAGAATTCCCAGATTTTTATGATCTAGGAAGGCTACCCTTATGGAACTTGACAGACTATGGAAGTTGTCAATACCTGAGATCAAGGTGCATCGGAGAAAGACCGAAGCATGGAGAGTTAAAAAAATTCAAAGTTCTGTCAAGGAAAATCCTAAGGCAGGAGATATCAACTATGGAGAGATAGCTCATGGAAGTGACAAGAGCAGAAACACGACTATCCATGATGTTATCGCCCGCTTATGCTATTGTCACCGTGTTGATTTAAGCATGCATTTCTTCGAAAGGATTGGATGACAAGAAGGCTGGTGAAGCACCTATCATCAAAGACGAAGTTTTAACCTTAGATGGTGTATCACCAGGATCTGGAGTGTTACATCAAGAAGTTAAGATGGACCCTAAAGATGAGAGTAGCCAAGCTGGAGGAGCAAAATTTGAGATACATGAGATTCGTCAGGAACTGAAGGACAGTATGACCATGGTTCATGCCAAGGATGTTGAAACCTAGAAGTTTGAAATGCAACTCCAGAGATATTAAAGGACGTCACGATAGACTTTGCGACAACAGAGATGATCTGGCAAAAGAACTTGAGAAGGACAAGCATGATCGGAAGAAGCCATTGGAGGCATGAACAAGACTTGAAGAGTTTGATGATTTTGAAGAATTATTAACTTTTAGAAGACCAAACCCCTGTATATACTACGTTAGATGCGACGATTGTGAGCTATCATTTGTTTCATGTTTTTCGACAGCCACAATAAAATCTGTCTTTTCAAAACTTTTGTTTGTTTTGTGTGCATCCCTCTCTATCTCTCTTATCCCACCCCAAAACCCTTGGACCCAATAGAGAATGAATGGAGATGAGCTTATATTTTCTGGACCAATGAGTCAATTGGAGACGGACCAATAGATTCAGAACATGGAAGATCATATGGAGAATAACCCTATAGCTGGAAAGGACATGGCCCAACATGCTCTTCTGTGCTTTGTAAGAGTTGCTGCTACTTGGTGGAGGATGTACCAAACCATCAACGGATGGCAAAGAGTAACCACTTGGGAAGAATTTAAGTTGACTTTGCTAATGTCTCGGTTTGTGTCCCAGAAATTGAAACCTTATGGAAAGGATATGAAGAAACCTTATGCATACAAGCTTTGTGGAGAAATAGGACACAACCATAAAGAAAACAAGGACGAATACCCTCATAAGCGGAGGACTACCAAAGGAGTTAGCCGAGGATCTCAGGGAACTTCAGTTGGAGATTGTTCCCAAAGGTTTTGTTGCAGCAATGGAAGTTCAGTCTACATTGTTGGGAAAGATCCGTGAAGCTCAGAAGGATGACAAAGAGATTGCTGAGGTAAAAGAGAGGATGAGCAAAGGAAATGCCAAAGGTTTTCGTAAGGATGAGCACGACACCTTATGGTTCGAGGACCGTGTATATGTGCCTAATAATGCAAAGATCAGGAAGTTAATACTTCAGGAGGCTCATGACCCACCATACTCGATTCGCCCTGGAAACACCAAGATGTATTTGGATTTGAAGGAGCATTTCTGGTGGACTGGTATGAAGAAGGATATTGTGGAGTATGTAGTCGTAAGTGATGTACGCCAGAGAGAGTAAAGGCAGAGCATTAGAAGCCAGCCTGATTACTACAGCCTATGCCGATACCCGAATGGAAGTGGGATAAGCTTGGCATGGATTTCATTACCGGATTGCCCAGGACCCGATCGGGATATAAATTCTATCTGGGTAGTAGTTGATTGTTTGACCAAAGTGGCTCACTTTATCCAAGTGAAAACCACCTATACAAGTGCGAAGTTGGCCAAGATATAT
The DNA here is from genome assembly GCA_032464435.1 of Aegilops umbellulata. Classification (NCBI taxonomy): domain Eukaryota; kingdom Viridiplantae; phylum Streptophyta; class Magnoliopsida; order Poales; family Poaceae; genus Aegilops; species Aegilops umbellulata. Next base: position 284,826,580 of record CP136055.1, on the reverse strand, counting down.
TTGACCAGGATCGTATGTCTGCATGGAGTTCCGAGGACCAACGTATTAGATAGAGGAACACAGTTTACCTCAAAGTTTTGGAATCAGCTACACCAGACTTTGTTTATAGGCTAGAGTTCAGTACAGCCTTTCATCCGCAGACAGATGGATAGACCGAGAGAGTCAATCATATTCTGGAGGACATGTTGAGAGCGTGTGCGCTAAATTATGGATCTAGTAGGGATGATAATCTATCTTACGCGGAGTTCTCATACAACAACATTTACCAAGCCAGTTTAAAGATGGCCCCTTTGAAGCTTTGTATGGGAGAAGGAGCCAGACACTGTTGATGTGAGATGAAGTTGGAGACCGTCAGTTGTTTGGACCAAATGTGATCAAGGAGTAGAAGAGAATGTTAAGTTGATTCGAGATAGACTGAAGGTAGCTCAGTCCAGACAGAAGAGTTATGCAGACTCAAAAACGCAAGGAGGTAGTTTATGAAATTGGAGATAAAGCATGTCTTCGTGTGACCCCTCTGCGGGGAGTTAAACGATTTTTAGTTAAGGGAAAGTTAGCCCCGAGAATTGTAAGACCATACCGAGTTTTGGAGCGTATGGGAGAAGTGGCCAACAAGTTGGAGTCACCCGAAGGACTGTCAGGAGTTCATGATGTGTTTTACGTTTCCCAGTTGAAAAAGTGCCATGCAGAGATGGCCAATATTCCCCTGAAAGGACGCTTGACCCTGGAAAGGATAATGATGTTCCACAAAGTGGAGTATGGACTTCATAAGTATAAGTTTTTATCTGGTATGTGGGATATCCCACGAGGATGAAGAGATGAATTACTATTGGATATAAAGGAGGTATGATGTTGGAAATATGGATCAAGGGAAATTCCATGATGAGTCTGAGTAATCATGTCTGATTTTGGTGCTAATAGGAGGAAGGAAGAGAATACAAGTGGATGTATTTAAGAATACTAGGAAGTTGGAAGTTGGAATAATGATCAGTTGCCCGATGATAAGTTCAAGGACTACAAGTGATGAGTTGGGACATAACCCACAGGCCCCAGGACCTGCCAAGAAGCAAGCACACTCTCGCTGAAGGAAAAACCCTGGAAGAAGTTACGATTTTATCGACAGGCGATTTTATAGGAGTTTACGCAAAACCTGAGAGTTGTGAAGGAACGATAGATGTTTGTTTGGCTTGCAGAATCAATGGATTTATCCGAACCCAGTTCATCGACAAGAGAAATTCTGCAATGCTTGTGAGAATGACTGAGTGTTAGTATGCGAGATTCGCTAAACTGTATACATGGTAATGATTTGGGTGCAGGATGGATTGATCACCATGCCGACTTACTCTTATTGTTCGCCTTGCTATATGGGATGGCAAATCTGAGTGACTTACCTATAGTAGAGAGACGACGATATCAAAACCTTATTTGAACCTTAGAATGGTATAAGCATTTTCCCTTGTACAAGGCAGCTTTTGCCAACCGTAGGTTATATGGTGAGGATCAACCAGACCCATTTCCTGCAGGAGAAACCATAAATGGTTGAGCACCATGAGATGTCGATAGTTGTTTAGTATTGGCGCCAGACCCGTCAGCTAAGAAGGCCCAGTCATGGAAGAACCTTACCAAGATGAAAGGACAGAAGAATTGTGGTAAAGGTTATGCCACTACCGGAAGGGCCCAGAGAAGAAATTTTCCCGAGAATTTGAGAAGACCGACCTGTCAACAAAAGGATGGAGTATATAGTTTTGATGGAACCGTAACCATGTTTATAAGGGTGGTAGCACCCCAGACCTCCGGAGATGATCGATGGATTTTGAGAAGACCCCAAACCTAATCTATTTCTTTCTAGCCTCTCCGAATCTCGAGGACGAGATTCATTTTAAGGGTGGTAGGTTTGTAACATCCCAAATTCTAAATTTTGGAATGTTATAATAAATAGATAGATTTGATTGATTGTTTGATTGATTGACTGAAATGAGTGAAATTTGAAACTTTTGAAAGTTAAATGAGAGGGAATAAAAGGACTTTCCCAAGCTTTCAAATTTTCTTTTATGATCTCCGTGAATTCAAATTCTTTTCAAATACAAAACCCTCGAGAGAAGATGACATGACTTCTTCCATTTAAACTAATGAAAAGGGTTTTGAAAAGATTTGAACTTCATTTGGAAATATTTTTAATTCAGAAACTTTAAGCAACTCAATGATTTTCATGAGAGAAGATAAAATGACTTCTTCAAATTATATGAAATATGAGTTGGGAGTTTCAAAGAATTAAATTCAAAGTTCTTTTGAATTCATTTTCAATTTGGAGTTATTTGAGTTTTATTCAAATTATTTTTCTCCAAAAATAAAATATATGGAAATTAGGGTAACATGATTCCCTACAACAGAAAATTGGAGAGAAATAAATTTGAATTAATTTTGGTATTTTTAAAATGATTTTTATTGGATTTTAGTAGGGCAGTAGCACTCTTTGAATTATTTAAATTTGTGTGAATTTTATTTGACTTTAGAAAAATGTTCATGCTGTAGGAAATCTTTTTCTGAAAATTTTGATATATTATATGCTCATATAATATTTCTTCTTCTTCTTCTTCTTCTTATTATTATTATTATTATTATTATTATTATTATTATTATTATTATTATTATTATTATTATTATTATTATTATTATTATTATTTCTGTTCTTCTGAAAAAAATGTTTAAAAAAAACTGTTCAGCCCCGCCGTCTGCGCCAGGCCGGCCGGCCCAGCAAGCGGTCCAGCCAGCCGCGCCTCCCCGCAGCCCACTTCCCCGCGCGCGCGCCGGCAGCAGGCCGCAACCCAGCCCACCTCACGGTCGTCTCCCTCCCCGAGCCGGAGTTCGACTCCCGCACGTCGCCGGACGCCGCCGTAGCTGCGGCGAACTCCTCCGCCGCCTCTCCTTGCCCCTCCCGCAAGCCTCTCCGGCCCCCTTCTATAAATAACGGAGCCCCAGGCCCCGTTTCTCTCCTCTCCCGCCGCAACCGCCGCCCTCGCTGGAGCTCCCGCCTGCGACAAGATCTGCCACCGCCGCAGCTCCGCCGCACCGCTGCCCTACGCCACCCGCGACGCCTCCCGCCGCTGCCGCCTTGCCCCGCCGTCTGCAGCGCCGCCCGCGCCGCGCAGCCCCGTCGCCGGACTCGCCGGAGCCGCCGCCCGCCGCCCGCTGTTTGCCGTCTCGCCGGCGGTTTTCTCCGCCTAAACCGCGGAGCCGGCCGAACCGGTAAAACCGCCGAACCGTAGGTTGTTTTTTTAGTTTTTCTTTTAAAAACCTGGTTTAGTTTTTTTAGTTAGGGCTATTCAAAGAACGTTCTCTGTTTAGAACTAGTTAGCGAACGTTCATTATTTAGTTTTTTCTTTTTCTGTTAGTTTTAGTCAAGGATCTATCTGTGATGATTTTACTTACAAATTAGTCCGTAATCTTCAAACCCTCACTACTTTTTACTCGTTTGTCCAAATCCAACGAAACCAACGCTCACGTCTTCGTTATGATCTCCTCTATCCAGTAAAACAACTTAAACATGTTTTTGAAAGTTTAAAATTTGAATTAGACTAGATTTGAATTCAAACTTCGTTTGACCGTAACCTGAGTTTCGTAGCTCCGATTTAGTTGATTCTTTTTGCAAAGCGAAGCTCTTGACCTAAACTTTCTAATAAGGCCAAATTCACACAATTTTGGTACTGTTAGAAATTGTTTTATGTTGCAAGAGTTATTTGCTTGGTTTTGATGTTTTCCGAATTGTTTCTTCATTCTTTCCGATCTTTTGAGTGATTGCTTATGTGTGGTTACTATTGCTTGCTTACGATAGATTGACCGGAGTGTGACGAGTAGAACTATCAAGAGTTATGAGTGCGAATCATCTTCATCAACATTGCAGGCAAGTTCACACTTTGATCATATCCCTTTCATACCCAGTTTTTATGCATTAGTTTCACCCTCAGACATTGCATTGAGTAGGATTGATAACATGTGGGTATTGGGAAGTAGTTGATGAGGTAGGAACCTATTGCCCTGCATTCAAACCTTGGGAGTTACTATTATGTTATGCTTATATTGCCATGCTATGCTCGTAGACGTGGATTGGGTTTTGAGAGTATTCATGACAAATGTGAGATTCTTAATTAATGGTTTACTTAAGGTGGCAACTTAAACACACATCTGGGTGGATTGAGGTACCTGGGTATTCTAGGATTGCCTGTCTAGGCACCTGGGTAGACCAGGATTGCCTGTTTTTTTATGGACCGCCACCTAGGCTCAAAGAGATCATGAGATTTTTCATACTAGAAACTTTTGTGTGCAGCCACAAGCTATTATGGGCTCTAGCATAGTTGATTAAGTCGTGCGAACTCTTATAGTGGTAGACTAGCAGATGTAGGGGATGTAGGTGGTACGGTCTACCCGATCGTAAGGTGCTAGCGCTTCTGAAAGACTATGTCTCGGTCATCCGTTTCTCAAACACCATGTAGTGCAAGAATCCCAACGGAGGAGATCGAGTCTTGTGGGGAAAAGTGCGCAAACCTCTGCAGAGTGTACAAACTAATCATGGTTAGCCGTGTCCCCGGTTATGGACATCTTGAGTATCTAGTTCGTGGATTATCCTGTTGATCTCATCACTTTACTTTAATTAATTTTGTTGGGTTTTAATGATGATGCTTAATTGGGATTGAGAATGCTGTCAACCATTCTCAATGTTTAACAACCACCATGATAGTTAAATAAAATTTATTCCTTTGCAGTAGGGAAAAATTGGCTTTTCGCAAAAACATTATAACCATAGAGCTTTTCCACCAGCCATATATGCATGTAGTGATAGCCATATTTCAGCATTGCTCTACAGTGTGAATTTGCCAGTACATTCAATGTACTGACCCTTTGTGGCTGCAACGTCTCATGTTGCAGGATTTTCTTACGACGAGTAAGTGATACGTTAGGGTTATGATTTCTACACTCAACTTTGCCGTTGGTGTTGATGGGAATCCACAACCTTGTCGTTACTTCCGCTATTTTGGATTGAGGTAATAGTATTTACGTTATTTTATACATGTGATTTACCTCTGTTATAAATCCTTGAGTACTGTGTGTGTCAGCATGCCGATCCAGGGATGACACTTAAAGCACAGAGACTTGATCCATTCGGGTCGGGTCGCTACATATTTCTCATGAGTTTAATTTCTCTAAATTTAGTAGACAACACCGTGAAGAGGAATTACCTAGTAAGGATGAAATTATTGGTCTTGCTTCTATTGCCGTACCTCCTAGTGATCCTTTAGAACAATATTTTCTATACCATGAAAATGATATGTTTATGACTGAAAGAAGGGAAATAGATGATGTATTCTTTAAACAGGAACCTATCCTGAAACACAATTTGCCTGTTGAAATCCTAGGGGATCCTCCTCCACCCAAGGGTGATCCCATGTTTGAGCTTAAACCATTGCCTGATACTCTTAAATATGCTTATCTTGATGAGAAGAAGATATATCCTGTTATTATTAGTGCTAACCTTTTAGAGCATGAAGAAGAGAGATTATTGAAAACTCTGAAGAACCACCGTGCTGCTATTGGGTATACTCTTGATGACCTTAAGGGCATTAGCCCCACTCTATGTCAACATTAAATAAATTTGGAGGAAGGTGCCAAACCAGTTCGTGATCATCAACGACAGCTGAATCCTAAAATGAAGGAAGTGGTAAGAAAGGAAATACTAAAGCTCCTTGAGGCAGGTATAATTTATCGCGTTGCTGATAGTCAGTGGGTAAGTCATGTCCATTGTGTTCCTAAAAAAGGAGGTATTACCTTCGTTCCTAATAAAGATGAATTGATTCCGCAAAGAATTATTACAGGTTATAGGATGGTAATTGATTTCCGCAAATTAGATAAAGCTACTAAGAAAGATCATTACCCCTTACCTTTTATCGATCAAATGCTAGAAAGATTATCTAAACATACTCATTTTTGCTTTCTAGATGGTTATTCTGGTTTCTCTCAAATACATGTGTCAGCCAATGATCAATCAAAGACCACTTTTACATGCCCTTTTGGTACTTTTGCTTATAGACGTATGCCTTTTGGTTTATGTAATGCACCTGCTACCTTTCAAACATGCATGATGGCTATATTCTCTGACTTTTGTGAATAGATTTGTGAGGTTTTCATGGACGATTTTTCTGTCTATGGATCCTCTTTCGATGATTGCTTGAGCAATATTGATCGAGTTTTGCAGAGATGTGAAGAAACTAATCTTGTCTTGAATGGGGAAAAGTGCCACTTTATGGTTAATGAAGGTATTGTCTTGGGGCATAAAGTTTCTGAAAGAGGTATTGAAGTTGATAAAGCCAAGGTTGATGCTATTGAGAAGATGCCATGTCCCAAGGACATCAAAGGTATAAGAAGTTTCCTGGGTCACGCTGGTTTTTATAGAAGGTTCATTAAGGACTTCCCAAAAATTTCTCGGCCTCTGACTAATTTATTGCAAAAGGATATACCATTTGTATTTGATGATGATTGTGTAGAAGCATTTGAAATACTTAAGAAGGCATTGATCTCTGCACCTATTGTTCAGCCACCTGATTGGAATTTACCCTTTGAAATTATGTGTGATGCTAGTGATTATACTGTAGGTGTTGTTCTAGGGCAAAGAGTTGATAAGAAACTAAATGTTATTCATTATGCTAGTAAAAATCTAGACAATGCTCAAAGAAATTATGCTACTACTGAAAAAGAATTCTTAGCAGTTGTATTTTCTTGTGATAAGTTCATACCTTATATTGTTGATTCTAAAGTAACTATTCACACTGATCATGCCGCTATTAAATATCTTATGGAAAAGAAAGATGCTAAACCTAGACTTATTAGATGAGTTCTCTTGCTACAAGAATTTGATTTGCATATTGTTGATAGAAAGGGAGCTGTGAACCCCGTTGTAGACAACTTGTCTAGGTTAGAAAATGTTCTTGATGACCCACTACCTATTGATGATAGCTTTCCTGATGAGAAATTAAATGTCATAAATGCTTCTCGTTCAACTCCATGGTATGCTGATTATGCTAATTATATTGTTGCTAAATTTATACCACCTAGTTTCACATACCAGCAAAAGAAAAAGTTCTTCTATGATTTGAGACATTACTTTTAGGATGACCCATATCTTTATAAAGAAGGAGTAGATGGTGTTATTAGATGTTGTGTACCGGAGCATGAACAGGAACAGATCCTACGCAAGTGTCACTCTGAAGCTTATGGAGGACAACACGCTAGAAATAGAACTGCACATAAGGTATTGCAATCTGGTTTTTATTGGCCTACTCTCTTAAAGGATGCCCGTAAGTTTGTCTTATCTTGTGATGAATGTCAAAGAATTGGTAATATTAGTAGACGTCAAGAAATGCCTATGAAATATTCACTCGTTATTGAACGATTTGATGTTTGGGGCTTTGATTATATGGGACCTTTTCCTGCCTCTAATGGATATACACATATTTTAGTTGCTGTTGATTACGTTACTAAGTGGGTAGAAGCTATTCCAACTAGTAGTGTTGATCATAACACCTCTATTAAGATGCTTAAGGAAGTCATTTTTCCGAGGTTTGGAGTCCCTATATATTTAATGACTGATGGTGGTTCACATTTTATTCATGGTGCTTTCCGTAAAATGCATGGTAAGCATGATGTTAACCATAGAACTGCATCTCCTTATCACCCTCAGTCTAGTGGTCAAGTAGAATTGAGTAACAGATAGCTCAAATTAATTTTGCAAAAGACTGTAAATAGGTCTAGAAAGAATTGGTCCAAGAAACTTGATGATGCATTATGGGCCTATAGAACTGCATATAATAATGCTATGGGTATGTGTCCGTATAAAATGGTTTATGGAAAATCATGTCACTTACCTCTCGAACTAGAACATAAGGCTTATTGGGATATTAAAGAGCTCAACTATGATTTCAAACTTGCCGGTGAGAAGAGGTTATTTGACATTAGCTCACTTGATGAATGGAGAACCCAAGCTTATGAAAATGCCAAGTTGTTTAAAGAAAAAGTTAAAAGATGGGATGAAAAAAGGATACAAAAGCGTGAGTTTAATGTAGGTGATTATGTATTGTTGTACAACTCTCGTTTAAGATTTTTTGCAGGAAAACTTCTCTCTAAATGGGAAGGCCCCTACGTTATCGAGGAGGTCTATCGTTTCGGTGCCATAAAAATCAGCAACTTTGAAGGCACAAATCCGAAGGTGGTGAACGGTCAAAGAATCAAACATTATATCTCAGGTAATCCTATAAATGTTGAAACCAATGTTATTGAAACCGTAACCCCGGAGGAATACATAAGGGACACTTTCCGGAACGTTTCAGACTCCAAAAAGGAATAGGTATGTGGTACGGTAAGTAAACCGACTCCAAAACAGTTTTTATGGCAATATTTCTCCGTTTTGGAATATTTAGAAAAATAGAAAAATAAGAAGCACCTACCTCATGGGCACCTCGTGTGCTCTCCGGACTCCGTTTTCTTGCACGATACGTATTTTGGTCGGTAAAAAATTATTATATATTCTCCCGAAGGTTTTGACTCCTATATCATGCAATTATCCTCTGTTCTTGTTTCGAGCTGTTTTTCTGACAAATCTAGATTATCATGACGTCTCCAAGAGCCCCCAAAGACAAGTTCTTTGAGAAGGTCATCAACCCTTACCTCACGGAGGTGCTGCGACACCCTCAAACCATTGAGATGCGTGATGGGTTGCTGCACATCCGCGATGCTGAGGGACCGAAGGGGACTGGAAGCATGGAGACGAGACTCGAAGCAATGGAGCAACAAGTCTTCAAGTGCCAAGGGATGGTGGAACGTGGACTCAACTCCAACCACATGATGATCGCGGACTTCACCAACAACCACAAGCTGGACACCGACAACATCGGGGAGGCCATCTTCAAGCTTCATGAGAAGATCGAGCACCTTCAAGCCCAAATCTATGACCTGCAAAACAAAAACTGTGAGTATGAATATAGATTCAAAAGGATAAGTTTGGCTGCAGATTTGAGGATCCTGGAGACTCGATCATCCTTCTATGATGGTGAGCCTATGCCTTGGAAGATGGACGACAAGCCCGCATCATCAACAACGCCACCACCTTCCTCATCAACAAATGATATATAATCACATGGGTATGGGCACTCCCCTTGGCAACTGCCAAGCTTGGGGGAGGTGCCCCGGTATCGTATCACAACCACACTCCTATCTTTACCGTTTTTCTTAGTTCGATCCTATTAGTAGTATCTTGATCTTGTAGAATAAAGTTTATGGCACGATCTAGTTTTGAGTTTTGCTTTATGATCTCTCTATGTAATCGAGTCCGTGAGCTATATATAATAAAGATTAGCCTTGAGTCAAGGGCTTGATTATTCTGCTATGATCTTGAGTGAAGAAAAGAGAAAAGAATAAAAAGAAACAAAGAGTTCATATTGACCTTATTGAGAGTAATGACTTCACATAGAAAGAGTATGATGATTAAAAGTTGTTGGGAGTTGGCAACCATAGCTTTGGTCATCGTTGCAATTAATAGGAAGTAATAAAGAAAGAGAGGTCTCACATATAAATATACTATTGTGGACATCTTCCATGATTGGGAGCACTCATTAAAATATGACATGCTAAAGAGTTGATGTTGGACAAGGAAGACAACGTAATGGGTTATGTTTTCTTATATTTGAGATAAAGTATATTGTCATGGATCATCCAACATGTTGAGCTTGCCTTTCCCCCTCACGCTAGCCAAGTTCTCAGCACCAAGTAGAGATACTACTTGTGCTGCCAAAACCCTTAAACCAGTTTTGCCGTGAGAGTCCACCATATCTACCTATGGATTGAGTAAGATCCTTCAAGTAAGTTGTCATCGGTGCAAGCAATAAAAGTTGCTTGCTAAATATGTATGATTGATTGGTGTGGAGGAAATAAGCTTTATACGATCTTGTGATGTGAAAGAAATAAAAGCGATGGACTGCATGATAAAGGTTCATATCACAAGGGGCAATATAAAGTGACGTTCTTTCGCATTAAGATTTCGTGCATCCAACCCCAAAAGCGCATGGCAACCTCTGCTTCCCTCTGCGAAGGGCCTATCTGTTACTATTATCTTCTACCTTATGCAAGAGTCATGGTGATCTTCACCTTTCCTTTTTACATTTTATCCTTTGGCAAGCATAGTGTGTTGGAAAGATCCTGATAGATATATCTAATTTGATGTAGGGGAGCATGAGTTATTATTGTTGACATTACCCTTGAGGTAAAAGGTTGGGAGGCGAAACTATAAGCCCCTATCTTTCTCTGTGTCCGATTAAAACTCCGTAACCATAAGTATTGCTTGAGTGTTAGCAATTATGAAAGACTAAATGATAGTTGAGTATGTGGACTTGCTTGAGAGCTCTGACATAGACTATTTCTGATGTTATGATAAATTGCAATTGCTTCAATGACTGAGATTATAGTTTGTTAGTTCTCAATAAAGTTTCTGATTCATACTTTTGCCTTGTGAATAGATCATCACTTGAGCATAATAAATCATATGACAATATCCATATATGTTGCTGTTATAAGAATAATCATGATGCCCTCATGTCCGTGTTTTATTTTATCGACACCTCTACCTCTAAACATGTGGACATATTTATCGTTATCGGCTCCCGCTTGAGGACAAGCGAGGTCTAAGCTTGGGGGAGTTGATACGTCCATTTTGCATCATGCTTTTATATCGATATTTATTTCATTATGGGCTGTTATTACACATTATGTCACAATACTTATGCCTATTCTCTCTTATTTTACAAGGTTTACATAAGGAGGGAGAATGCCGGCAGCTAGCATTCTGAGCTGGAAAAGGAGCAAATATTAGAGACCTATTCTGCACAACTCCAAAAGTCCTGAAACTCCACAGAAGTTATTTTCAGAATATATAAAAAATATTGAGCGGAAGAAGTACGTTAGAGGGGGGCCCACCTGGCCACGAGGGTAGGGGGCGCGCCCTACCCCCTAGGGCGCGCCCCCTGCCTCATGGGCCCCCTGTTGGCCCTTCGGTGGCCATCTTCTGCTATATGAAGCCCTTCGTCCGAAGAAAAATCATAAGCAACCTTTCGGGACGAAACGCCGCCACCATGAGGCGGAACATTGGCGGAACCAATCTAGGGCTCCGGCAGAGCTGTTCTGTCGGGGACACTTCCCTCCGGGAGGGGGAAATCATCGCCATCATCATCACCAACGCTCCTCTCATCGGGAGAGGGCAATCTCCATCAACATCTTCACCAGCACCATCTCCTCTCAAAACCCTAGTTCATCTCTCGTATCCAATTCTTGTCTCCAAGTCCGGGATTGGTACTAGTAGGTTGCTAGTAGTGTTGATTACTCCTTGTAGTTGATGCTAGTTGGTTTATTTGGTGGAAGATCATATGTTCAGATCCTTTATGCATATTAGTACCCCTCTGATTATGAACATGAATATGCTTTGTGAGTAGTTACATTTGTTCCTGAGGACATGGGAGAAGTCTTGCTATTAGTAGTCATGTGAATTTAGTATTCATTCGAAATTTGATGAGATGTGTGTTGTCTAGCCTCTAGTGGTGTTATTGAAAGCACAAGTGATCCTCAGGTGGTTTTGGTAATTAATGTCAACATATCTCTTGTTGGACTAATGGTTCTATCTAGCATGTTTCAGATAAGTTCAACAATTGAGTGGCATGGACTAAAGGTTGTGGGACTCCTTCAGATGATAAGGACAAAGGATTGGCAAAAACTTCAAGATCAAGACTCTTCATTTTACACTTTTAGTGATCCAAGATCACATTGAGTCTATAGGAAAAGCCAATACTATTAAGAAGGGATGAGGTGTTGCTTAATGAGCCTTTTGCTCTATGTGCTTAATGATATGCTCCAAAATCCTCAACTACTTTCCCACTTCCACATATGACCTAAACCCTAAGCCAAACTCGGTCCTACCGATTCTTTCTATCCGGCGCCACCGAGTTTCATATGTCATAAGCCACTGCCAAACCCTAGCAAATCGGTTTCACCGATAGGGATCTCGGTCTCACCGAGATGGGATTGCAATCTCACTGTGTATGTCCATTGTCAAAATCGGTCTCACCGAGTTTAGGCAATCGGTACTACCGAGATTACAATGCAAACTCTCTGGACAACTCATTACCTAAATCGGTCCAACCGGTTTTAGTAATCGGTCCCACCGAGTTTGCTTGACCAACTCTCTGGTTAGCTAATTACCAAATCGGTCTCACCGAGTTTGTGTAATCGGTCTCACCGAGATTACATTATGCCCAAACCCTAACCACATCGGTCCTACCGAGATGCATGTCAGTCCCACCGAAAATCTCTAACGGTCACTAGGTTTACCATTTCGGTCCGACCGAGTTTGTTGATTCGGTCTCACCGAGATTGGTAGATTGTGTGTAACGGTTGGATTTTAAGTGGAGGCTATATATACCCCTCCACCTCCTCTTCATTCGTGGAGAGAGCCATCAGAACACATCTACACTTCCAACTCATATGTTCTGAGAGAGAACCACCTACCCTTGTGTTGAGGCCAAGATATTCCATTCCTACCATATGAATCTTGATCTCTAGCCTTCCCCAAGTTGCTTTCCACTCAAATCTTCTTTCTACCAAATACAAATCCTATGAGAGAGAGTTGAGCGTTGGGGAGACTATCATTTGAAGCACAAGAGCAAGGAGTTCATCATCAACACACCATTTGTTACTTCTTGGAGAGTGGTGTCTCCTAGATTGGCTAGGTGTCACTTGGGAGCCTCCGACAAGATTGTGGAGTTGAACCAAGGAGTTTGTAAGGGCAAGGAGATCGCCTACTTCGTGAAGATCTACCGCTAGTGAGGCAAGTCCTTCGTGGGCGATGGCCATGGTGGGATAGACAAGGTTGCTTCTTCGTGGACCCTTCGTGGGTGGAGCCCTCCGTGGACTCGCGCAACCGTTACCCTTCGTGGGTTGAAGTCTCCATCAACGTGGATGTAGGATAGCACCACCTATCCGAACCACGGGAAAAACATCCGTGTCTCCAATTGCGTTTGAATTCTCCAAACCCTTCCCCTTACATTCTTGCAAGTTGCATGCTTTACTTTCCACTGCTCATATACTCTTTGCATGCTTGCTTGATATGTATTGTGTATGTTGAAATTGTGCCTAAACTCCAGTTAAACCGAAAAAGTTTAAAAACTGCAACTTTAGCACTAAGTGTCTAATCACCCCCCTCTAGACACACCTACTTCTAGATCCTACAAGTGGTATCAGAGCCTTGGTCTCCATTGCCTTGGTTTAATCACCATTGGAGGAAGATGGATGTGTCTACTTTAGGGAGTCTTAGACATAGAGTGCCCATTCTTGATGGAGAGTATTTTCATGAGTGGAAAAATGAGATGCTTGTGATTTTCAATCAATATCATTTGAACAAGTATATTGCTAGTCCTTGTGCACCTCATGTTCATCCTATGCATCCCACTCTAGATGAAGATATTGACATGATTCGCAATCTTAGAACTGTAGAGCTCATCATTAGAGGATTGCCCAAAAATTTGATTGCTTGTTTACCTAATCTTAATTGTGCCTATACTATATGGAAATTTCTTGAGGAACGATTCCCCAACTATTCCTTGAAAAATTTGGATGAAATTCTCCATAAATCTATTGCCTTGAGTAAAATGAACTCTAGTGATCCTAGATTTGGTAATTGTCTATTTGAGCTTACCAATCTCATGCGTGCTAAAGGAAATATTGGAATCATTGGTGATATCATAACTGAATCCATAAGAATTCATAAAAGTGACCACCTTGATGATCATTTATCTAATGAATTACCCTCTCTAGGATATGATCAATCACAAGATGATGTTGAACATGGATACTATGATGAAGATGATGATAGTGACTCCGATCTTGATGATGCAATGAGACACTTTGGTCTTATGGCTAATCTTCGAGGATATGTGTCAGGAGGAAAGGAATGGGTTCTCGACAGTGGATGTACTGATCATATGACCGGAGATGAAGAGATGTTCCGTGAGCTTGCTGAAAATGACGGCCCTCGAAAATATGTCACCTTTGGTGATAACTCAAAGGGTAAAGTGGTTGGCCTTGGTAAGGTGGCCATCTCACATGATAGATCCATTCAAAATGTCATGCTTGTTGAATCTCTTGGATACAACTTACTTTCAGTACCTAGACTTGCTGATTTCGGTTTGAATGTCCTATTTACTGAGATAGATTGCCAAGTGTTTCGTTGAGACAATCATAAAATGGTCTTTACCAGTATACGTAGAGGTGACCTTAACATTGTCGATTTCTCTAAAAAGGCACAACCTAAAACTTGCTTCATTGCTAAATCCTCAAAAGGTTGGTTGTGGCATAGACGACTAGGTCACGTTGGCATGAGAAACCTTGACAAGCTTATTAAAGGAAATCATATCCTTGGAGTTAACGATGTCATATTTGATAAGGATGGACTTTGTAGTGCTTGTCAAGCAGGTAAACAGGTTGGAGGAAGGCATCCCGTGAAGAACGTCATGACCACAAGGAGGCCACTCGAGCTACTTCATATGGATCTCTTTGGTCCCAATGCCTACAAGAGTCTCGGTGGAAATTCTTTTGGTCTAGTTATAGTTGATGATTTTTCAAGATTTACGTGGGTGTTCTTTCTTGATGACAAATCGCAGGTCCAAAAGATCTTCAAAAACTTCGCTAGGAAGGCCCAAAATCAGTTTGACGTGAAGATCAAGAAGGTTCGGAGTGACAACGGAACCGAGTTCAAGAACGCAAATGTGGATACCTTTCTTGATGAAGAAGGGATTTCACATGAGTTCTCGGCTACGTACACACCTCAACAAAATGGAGTTGTTGAGAGGAAGAACCGGACGCTCATCGAAATGGCGAGAACGATGCTTGATGAGTACAAGACGCCGAAGCACTTCTGGGCAGAAGCGGTTGAGACAGCTTGTCATGCAACAAATCGCTTGTATCTTCACAAGCTACTCGGCAAGACGGCATACGAGCTCCTCACCGGTAACAAACCCCAAGTTGGATACTTTCGAGTATTTGGCTCAAAGTGTTACATTCTAGATAAGCATCGTCGTTCAAAGTTTGCTCCTAAGTCTCATGAAGGTTTCCTACTTGGTTATGGCTCAAACTCTCACACTTACCGTGTCTACAACAATTTCACCCGAAAGGTTGAAGAAACGGTAGATGTGAAGTTTGATGAATCTAATGGCTCGCAAGTAGAGCAATTGCCAATTGATGTAGGAGACAAAGACCCTTCGGAAGCAATTCAAGACTTATCGATTGGAAAAATTCTTCCAACGGAGGTGAAGGAGAATACCTCGTCCGTCCAAGTGGAAGCTTCTACTTCACGACAAGGTGAACCAAGAGTTGACATGGAAGCATCCACAAGTGGGACACACCAAGATGAAGAAAACGAGGAAATATGTCAAGACGAACATCAACAACCTCCTTCTCCACCACGACAAGAGAACAACAATGTCAACAATGAAGAAGGTCATGAAGAAGAACAAGATGAAGAAGAAGTTCAACGAAGACCCAAGCAAAAGCTTTCACGAGTTCGAGCAGGAATTGCCAAAGATCATCCCGTTGAGCAAATCTACAATGATATCCAAACCGGGAGAATCACTCGCTCTAAAACTCTTTTAGCTAACTTTTGTGAAAACTATTCATTCATCTCTAGCATTGAACCTATGAAGGTTGAAGAAGCATTGGAAGATCCGGATTGGATAAACGCTATGCATGAAGAGCTACACAACTTTGAGAGAAACCAAGTTTGGACATTGGTTGAGAAGCCCGACAACAACCACAACATCATTGGTACCAAATGGGTGTTCCGCAACAAGCAAGATGAAGATGGACAAGTGGTTCGCAACAAAGCACGTCTCGTCGCCCAAGGGTACACACAATTCGAAGGTATGGACTATGGTGAGACATATGCTACCGTTGCTAGACTCGAGTCCATTCGCATCTTACTTGCCTATGCTAATCACCATAATATCACCTTGTACCAAATGGTCATTAAAAGTGCTTTTCTAAATGGTGAAATAGAGGAGGAAGTTTATGTCAAACAACCTCCCGGCTTTGTCAATCCTAAGAAACCTAATCATGTTTACAAACTTCACGAAGCCCTTTATGGTCTTAAACAAGCTCCCAGAGCATGGTATAAATGCTTGACCAAGTTCCTTATTGCAAGTGGTTTTGAAATTGGAAAAATTGATTCCACACTTTTTACTAAAAGAGTTAATGGAGAACTATTTGTATGCCAAATTTATGTTGATGATATCATATTTGGTTCAACTAACCCTCTTTTTAGTGAAAAGTTTGGAAAGCTTATGTCAGAGAAGTTTGAGATGTCTATGATGAGTGAACTCAAATTCTTTCTCGGTTTGCAAATCAAGCAAACTAAGGAAGGTACATTTGTCTCTCAAACAAAGTACACCAAAGTCTTATTCAAGAAGTTCAATATGCAAGAATGCAAAGGTATGCCTACACCCATGCCTACTAGTGGACATAATGATTTGACCAAAGATGGTGAACCGGTTGATCAAAAGGTTTATCGCTCTATGATTGGTTCATTGTTATACCTATGTGCTTCACGTCCCGATATTATGCTAAGTGTGTGCATGTTTGCACGATATCAAGCTGCTCCTAAAGAATGTCATCTTAAGGCTGTGAAAAGGATAGTGAGATACTTAATCCATACACCAAATTTTGGCATTTGGTATCCTAAGAGGTCCTCTTTTGATCTTGTTGGATATTTCGACTCGGATTATGCCGGAGACAAGGTTGATAAAAAGTCCACTTCGGGTACTTGTCAATTTCTTGGTAGATCTCTTGTGTCTTGGTCCTCCAAGAAACAAAACTCGGTATCCTTATCTACCGCCGAAGCGGAATACATTGCCGCTGGTTCATGTTGTGCTCAATTACTTTGGATGACCCAAACTCTTAAAGATTATGGGGTCTATGTGAAACATGTTCCATTGCTTTGTGACAATGAAAGTGCTATCAAAATTGGTCATAATCCTGTGCAACATTCTCGAACCAAGCACATTGAAGTTCGTCATCATTTCATTCGAGATCATGTTGCTAAGGGTGACATTAATCTTAAGCATGTTCGCACCGATAAGCAATTAGCGGATATATTCACTAAACCACTTGATGAGAAAGTGTTTTGCAGGTTGAGAGGAGAATTGAACATCATTGATGCTTTGACTTGGAGTAGAAACTCCATTGGATACATGCAAGACATGAGCTTATGGCTAATCCATGATATATCTCTTATGATGACTATCTTATGTGTCGGGGGGAATCGGCTTCCTCGAACACCTATGGGGACCGAGCCCCTTTCTTGGTTCGGCGGGGGGCGGAGGTCGCGCGAAGAGCGGATCGAGGCGATGCACACAAGGGATTTACCCAGCTTCGGGCCGCAAGGATGCGTAAAACCCTACTGCTGCTTTGTGGTTTGTATTGTGTTCTTGCTCGGGAGCGTGTGGTGCTACAGTACACACGAGCTGCTGGCGAGACTGAGCGTGAGTGGCCTCTCTCCTCTCCTTTTTTCCTCCCCCTGTTGCGCATGGGGCCTCCTTTTATATGTGCAAGGGGTTACCCATAGGTGGCAACGTAGGCGGGGGTAAAACTGGAAAACGCTGTGTTGGGTACAGCTGTTTGCACAGTGCTATCATACCTAAACCTGACGGCAGGGGACAAGGGCATTAAATGCCCGTTTGGGTCGCCCAAACAGTGCAGAAAAGGGACCGTCAGTGGCGCCACCGTTTGCCACGACGGCTACCCTGTCAGCGTTGCTTCGCCACCGCATGCCCCTGGTTGCGCAGCCTCTCGCCACGTACGCCTGGAATGGCCCTAGAGCGACGCGTGGGTGGATGAGCTGGAACGCAGGCGCGGGGTGGTGACTTGCCGCGGTTGATGCCTTGTCGCACCCGGGAGCATGTTGCTCACCGGTCCTTGCCGGGACGCGTGGCGCGTCGCAGCAAGTCTCTTGTCGTGCCCTGGTCGGCCTTCCCGGCAAGCTCCTCTTGCCGGGGCCTTGTGCTTCGAGCGGCCGTCCCGGCAAGCTCCTCTTACCGGGGCCTTGCTCTCTTCGGGTGGCCTTCCCGGCAAACTCCTCCTGCCAGGGCCTTGGCTCAAATACTTTGTTCTTGGATGGCCCAAAAAGGGACCATGGAGAGTTTTGGCGATCGTCTGGCAAGCCTTGCTGTGGGGTGCTATGACTGCCCGTGCACAAGTTCGGGGTACTAAGGTACCCCTACTTTAGTACACCGACAGACTGGGATTTGTCACTCCGTGTGACGGAGAGGTATCTCTGGGCCCACTCGGTAGGACATCATCATAATGTGCACAATGTGATCAAGGAGTTGATTACGGGATGATGTGTTACGGAACGAGTAAAGAGACTTGCCGGTAACGAGATTGAACAAGGTATCGGGATACCGACGATCGAATCTCGGGCAAGTACAATACCGCTAGACAAAGGGAATTGTATACGGGATTGATCGAATCCTCGACATCGTGGTTCATCCGATGAGATCATCGTGGAACATGTGGGAACCAACATGGGTATCCAGATCCCTCTGTTGGTTATTGACTGGAGAACGTCTCGGTCATGTCTGCATGGTTCCCGAACCCGTTGGGTCTACAGACTTAAGGTTCGATGACGCTAGGGTTATAGAGGAAGTTCGTATGTGGTTACCGAATGTTGTTCGAAGTCCCGGATGAGATCCCGGACGTCACGAGGAGTTCTGGAATGGTCCCGAGGTAAAGATTTATATATCGGAAGTATGGTTTTGGCCACCGGAAGTGTTCTGTGCATCACCGGTAGTGTACCGGGACCACCGGAGGTGTCCGGGGGTCCACCAAGTGGGTCCACCGGCCCCGGAGAGCTGCATGGGCCAAGTGTGGAAGGGGACTAGCCCCAGGTGGGCTGGTGCGCCCCTCCACCAAGGCCCAAGGCGCCTCCTAGAGGGGAAGGGGGCAAACCCTAGGGCAGATGGACCCTAAGGCCCACCCCTGGTGTGCCTCCCCCTCTCCCCCCCCTTGGCCGCAACCCTAGATGGGTTTTGGGGCTGCTGCCACCTCTAGGGAGGGAACCCCAGATGGGGGCGCAGCCCCTCCCCTTCCCTTATATATACTTGAGGTATTTGGGGCTGCCAGAGAGACGAGAACATCTCCTTCTTGGCGCAGCCCTACCTCTCTTTCTCCTCATATCTCGCGGTGCTTGGCAAAGCCCTGCTGGATTGCCACGCTCCTCCACCACCACCACGCCGTTGTGCTGCTGCTGGACGGAGTCTTCCTCAACCTCTCCCTCTCTCCTTGCTGGATCAAGGCATGGGAGACGTCACCGGGCTGTACGTGTGTTGAACGCGGAGGTGCCGTCCGTTCGACACTTGGTCATCGGTGATTTGGATCACGGGGAGTACGATTCCATCAACCCCGTTCACTTGAACGCTTCCGCTTAGCGATCTACAAGGGTATGTAGATGCACTCTCCTTCCCCTCGTTGCTGGTTTCTCCATAGATAGATCTTGGTGATACGTAGGAAAATTTTGAATTTCTGCTACGTTCCCCAACAGTGGCATCATGAGCTAGGTCTATTGCGTAGATTCTTTGCACGAGTAGAACACAATGTAGTTGTGGGCGTTGATTTTGTTCAGTATGCTTACCGTTACCAGTCCAATCTTGATTCGGTGGCATTGTGGGATGAAGCGGCCCAGACCGACCTTACACGTACACTTACGTGAGACAGGTTCCACCGACTGACATGGACTAGTTGCATAAGGTGGCTAGCGGGTGCCAGTCTCTCCCACTTTAGTCGGATCGTATTTGATGAAAAGGGTCCTTATGAAGGGTAAATAGAAATTGACATATCACGTTGTGGTTTTGCGTAGGTAAGAAACGTTCTTGCTAGAAACCCATAGCAGCCACGTAAAACATGTAAACAACAATTAGAGGACGTCTAACTTGTTTTTGCAGGGTATGCCATGTGATGTGATATGGCCAAAAGGATGTGATGAATAATATATGTGATGTATGAGATTGATCATGTTCTTGTAATAGGAATCACGACTTGCATGTCGATGAGTATGACAACCGGCAGGAGCCATAGGAGTTGTCTTAATTTATTTATGA
Organism: Aegilops umbellulata; assembly: GCA_032464435.1. Lineage (NCBI taxonomy): Eukaryota > Viridiplantae > Streptophyta > Magnoliopsida > Poales > Poaceae > Aegilops > Aegilops umbellulata. The sequence goes on along the minus strand of CP136055.1, from coordinate 284,806,355 downwards.
CCTGCGTGTCAACATAAACGTCCTGTAATTACTTTACTTTATTGCTAACCGTTAGCCGTAGTAGTAGAAGTAATAGTTGGCGAGACAACTTCATGAAGACACGATGATGGAGATCATGGTGTCATGCCGGTGACGATGACGATCATGGAGCCCCGAAGATGGAGATCAAAAGGAGCAAAGTGATGATGGCCATATCATGTCACTATTTGATTGCATGTGATGTTTATCATGTTTTTGCATCTTATTTGCTTAGAACGACGGTAGTAAATAAGATAATCCCTCACTAAAGTTTCAAGAAAGTGTTCTCCCTAACTGTGCACTATTGCGAAAGTTCGTCGTTTCGAAGCACCACGTGATGATCGGGTGTGATAGATTCTAACGTTCACATACAACGGGTGTAAGACATATTTACACACGTGAAACACTTAGGTTGACTTGACGAGCCTAGCATCTACAGACATGGCCTCGGAACACAAGAGACCGAAAGGTCGAGCATGAGTCGTATGGTAGATACGATCAACATGAAGATGTTCACCGATGATGACTAGTCCGTCTCACGTGATGATCGGACACGGCCTAGTTGACTCGGATCATGTAATCACTTAGATGACTAGAGGGATGTCTATCTGAGTGGGAGTTCATAAGATGAATTTAATTATCCTGAACATAGTCAAAAGATCTTTGCAAATTATGTCGTAAGCTCGCGCTTTAGTTCCACTGTTTAGATATGTTCCTAGAGAAAATATAGTTGAAAGTTGACAGTAGCAATTATGCGGACAGTAGAAGGCTTATGTCCTTAATGCATCGCTCGGTGTGCAGGACCTCGAACGTGGTCTGTGGATGTTGCGAACATCTGACATACACGTTTTGATGACTACATGATAGTTCGGTAATGTTAAATGGTTTAGAATTGAGGCACCAAAGACATTTTTGAAATGTCGCGGAACATATGAGATGTTTCGAGGGCTGAAATTGGGATTTCAGGCTCGTGCCCACGTCAAGAGGTATAAGACCTCCGACGATTTTCTTAGCCTGCAAACTAAGGGAGAAAAGCTCAATCGTTGAGCTTGTGCTCAGATTGTCTGAGTACAACAATCGCTTGAATCGAGTGGGAGTTGATCTTCCAGATAAGATAGTGATGTTTTTCCAAAGTCATTGCCACCAAGCTGCTAGAGCTTCATGATGAACTATAACATATCAGGGATAGATATGATGATCCTTGAAATATTCGCGATGTTTGACACAGCGAAAGTAGAAATCAAGAAGGAGCATCAATTGTTGATGGTTAGTGAAACCACTAGTTTCAAGAAGGGCAAGGGCAAGAAGGGATACTTCATGAAACGGCAAATCAGCTGCTGCTCTAGTGGAGAAACCCAAGGTTGAACCCAAACCCGAGACTGAGTGCTTCTGTAATAAGGGGAACAGCCACTGGAGCAGAATTACCCTAGATACTTGGTAGATGAGAAGGCTGTCGATAGAAGTATATTGGATATACATTATGTGAATGTGTACTTTACTAGTACTCCTAGTAGCATCAGGGTATTAGATACCGGTTCGGTTGCTAAGTGTTAGTAACTCGAAATAAAAGCTACGAAATAAACGGAGACTAGCTAAAGGTGAGCTGACGAGATGTGTTGGAAGTGTTTCCAAGGTTGATATGATCAAGCATCGCACGCTCCCTCTACCATCGAGATTGGTGTTAAACCTAAATAATTGTTATTTGGTGTTTGCGTTGAGCATAGACATGATTGGATTATGTCTATCGCAATACGGTTATTCATTTAAGGAGAATAATGGTTACTCTATTTATTTGAATAATACCTTCAATGGTCTTGCACCTAAAATGAATGGTTTATTGAATCTCGATCATAGTGATACACATGTTCATGCCAAAAGATATAAGATAGTAATGATAGTACCACCCATTTGTGGCACTGCCGTGTAAGTCATATTGGTATAAAACGCATGAAGAAGCTCCATGTTGATGGATCTTTGGACTCACTCATTTTTCAAAAGGATTGAGACATGTGAACCATGTCTATTGGTATATACGCATGAAGAAACTCCATGCAGATGGACCGTTTGGACTCACTTGATTTTGAATCGCTTGAGACATGCAAATCATATCACATGGGCAAGATGACTGAAAGCTTCGGTTTCAGTAAAATGGAACAAGAAAACAACTTGTTGGAAGTAACACATTTTGATGTGTGCAGTCCAATGAGTGCTGAGGCACACAGTGAATATCGTTATGCTCTTACTTCACAGATGATTTGAGTAGATACTGAGCATATTTGCTTGATGAAACACAAGTCTGAATTATTGAATGGTTCAAGTAATTTCAGAATGAAATTGAAGATCGTCGTGACAAGAGGATAAAATATCTATGATATGATCATAGAGATGAATATCTGAGTTGTGAGTTTGGTTCACAATTGAGACATTGTGGAAATTGTTTCACGACCAGTACCGCCTGGAACACCATAGTGTGATGGTGTGTCCGAACATCATAACTGCACCCTATTGGATATGATGCATACCATGATGTCTCTTATCAAATTACCACTATCGTTCATGGGTTAGGCATTAGAGACAACCGCACTCACTTTAAATAGGGCACCACGTAATTCCGATGAGATGACACCATATGAAATATGGTTTAGAGAAACCTAAGCTGTCAGTTCTCAAAAGTTCGGGGCTGCGACGCTTATGTGAAAAAGTTTCAGGCTGATAAGCTCGAACCCAAAGCGGATAAATGCATCTTCATAGGACACTCAAAACAGTTGGGTATACCTCCTGTCTCAGATCCGAAAGCAATAGGGATTGTTTCTCAAATCGGGTCCTTTCTCGAGGAAAAGTTTCTCTCGAAAGAATTGGGTGGGAGGATGGTGGAGACTTGATGAGGTTATTGAACCGTCACTTCAACTAGTGTGTAGCAGGGCACAGAGTTGTTCCTATGGCACATACACCAATTGAAGTGGAAGCTTATGATAGTGATCATGAGACTTCGGATCAAGTCACTCCCAAACCTCGTAGGACGACAAAGAAGCGTACTACTTCAGAGTGGTACGTAATCCTGTCTTGGAAGTCATGTTGCTAGACAACAATGAACCTACGAGCTATGGAGAAGCGATGGTGGGCCCGGATTCCGATGAATGGCTCGAGGCCATAAAATCCGAGAGAGGATCCATGTATGAGAACAAAGTGTAGACTTTGGCAGAACGGCTCGATGGTCGTGAGGCTGTTGAGTACAGATGGATTTTAAAAGGAAGACGGACAATTATGGTAAATGTCACCATTAAGAAAGCTTGACTTGTCGTTAAGATGTTTCCCGACAAGTTCAAGGAGTTGACTACGATGTGACTTTCTCACTTGTAGCGATGCTAAGAGTCTGTTGGAATTAGCAGCTACTGCATTATTTATGAAATCTTGCAGATAGGATGTCAAAATATTGTTTCCTTGTTCTTGAGGAAAGGTTGTATGTGATACAACCAGAAGATTTTGTCGATCCTGAAAGATGCTAACAAGTATGCAAAGCCCCAACAATCCTTCTAAGGACTGGAGTAAGCATCTCGGAGTTGGAATGTACACTTTGATGAGATGATCAAAGATTTTGGGTTTATACAAAGTTTATGAGAAACTTGTATTTCCAAAGAAGTGAGTGGGAGCACTATAGTATTTCTGATAAGTATATGTTGTTGACATATTGTTGATCAGAAATGATGTAGAATTTCTGGAAAGCATATAGGGTTATTTGAAAAGTGTTTTTCAATGGAAAACCTGGATTAAGCTACTTAAACATTGAGCATCAAGATCTATAAGGATAGATCAAAACGCTTAATGGTACTTTTCAAATGAGCACATACCTTAACATGATGTTGAAGGTGTTCAAGATGGACCAGTCAAAGAAGGAGTTCTTGCCTGAATTGTAAGTATGAAGTTAAGACATAAAGCTCGACCACGGCAGAAGAAAGAGGAAGGATGAAGGTCGTCCCCTATGCTTTTGTCATAGGCTCTATACAGTATGCCATGCTGAGTACCGCACCTGATGTGTGCCTTGCTACATGTCTGGCAAGAGGGTACAAAGGTGATCTAGGAGTAGGTCACCAGATAGCGGTCAAAATTATCCTTAGAGTAATAAGGATATGTTTCTCGGTTATGGAGGTGATAAAGAGTTCGACGTAAAGAGTTACATCGATGCAAGCTTAACACCTATCCGGATAGCTCTGAGTAGAGTAAACCGGATTCGTATAGTAGAACAGTTGTTTGAAATATAGCGTAGTAGCGACATCTACAAGATGACATAGAGATTTGCAAAGTACATACGGATCTGAATTTTGCAAACCCGTTGACTAAAACCTCTCTCACAGACATAACATGATCAAACCAAGAACTCATTGAGTGTTAATCACATAGTGATGTGAACTAGATTATTGACTCTAGTAAACTCTTTGGATGTTGGTCACATGGCGATGTGACCTATGAATGTTAATCACATGGCGATGTGAACCAGATTATTAACTCTAGTGCAAGTGGGAGACTATTGGAAATATGCCCTAGAGGCAATAATAAATAGGTTATTATTATATTTCCTTGTTCATGATAATCTTTTATTGTCCATTCTAGAATTGTATTGATAGGAAACTCAGATACATGTGTGGATACATAGACAACACCATGTCCCTAGTAAGCCTCTAGTTGACTAGCTCGTTGATCAATATATGGTTATGGTTTCCTGACCATGGACATTGGATGTCATTGATAGCGGGATCACATCATTGGAAGAATGATGTGATGGACAAGACCCAATCCTAAGCATAGCACAAGATCGTGTAGTTCGTATGCTAAAGCTTTTCTAATGTCAAGTATCATTTCCTTAGACCATGAAATTGTGCAGCTCCCGGATACCGTAGGAATACTTTGGGTGTGCCAAACGTCACAACGTAACTGGGTGGCTATAAAGGTCCACTACGGGTATCTCCGAAAGTGTGTATTGGGTTGGCACGAATCGAGACTGGGATTTGTCACTCTGTGTGACGGAGAGGTATCTCTGGGCCCACTCGGTAGGACATCATCATAATGTGCACAATGTGATCAAGGAGTTGATTACGGGATGATGTGTTACGGAACGAGTAAAGAGACTTGCCGGTAACGAGATTGAACAAGGTATCGGGATACCGACGATCGAATCTCGGGCAAGTACAATACCGCTAGACAAAGGGAATTGTATATGGGATTGATCGAATCCTCGACATCGTGGTTCATCCGATGAGATCATCGTGGAACATGTGGGAACCAACATGGGTATCCAGATCCCGCTGTTGGTTATTGACTGGAGAACGTCTCGGTCATGTCTGCATGGTTCCCGAACCCGTAGGGTCTACACACTTAAGGTTCGATGACGCTAGGGTTATAGAGGAAGTTCGTATGTGGTTACCGAATGTTGTTTGGAGTCCCGGATGAGATCCCGAACATCACGAGGAGTTCCGGAATGGTCCGGAGGTAAAGATTTATATATCAGAAGTATGGTTTTGGCCACCGGAAGTGTTCTGGCATCACCGATAGTGTACCGGGACCACCGGAGGTGTCCGGAGGTCCACCAAGTGGGGCCACCGGCCCCGGAGGGCTGCATGGGCCAAGTGTGGAAGGGGACTAGCCCCAGGTGGGCTGGTGCGCCCCTCCACCAAGGCCCAAGGCGCCTCCTAGAGGGGATGGGGGCAAACCCTAGGGCAGATGGGCCCTAAGGCCCACCCCTGGTGCGCCTCCCCCTCTCCCCCTTGGCCGCAACCCTAGATGGGTTTTGGGACTGCCGCCACCCCTAGGGAGGGAACCCTAGATGGGGGCGCAGCCCCTCCCCTTCCCCTATATATACTTGAGGTATTTGGGGCTGCCAGAGAGATGAGAACATCTCCTTCTTGACGCAGCCCTACCTCTCTTTCTCCTCATATCTCGCGGTGCTTGGCGAAGCCCTGCTGGATTGCCACGCTCCTCCACCACCACCACGCCGTTGTGCTGCTGCTGGACGGAGTCTTCCTCAACCTCTCCCTCTCTCCTTGCTGGATCAAGCCATGGGAGACATCACCGGGCTGTACGTGTGTTGAACGCGGAGGTGTCGTCCGTTCGGCACTTGGTCATCGGTGATTTGGATCATGGCGAGTACGACTCCATCAACCCCGTTCACTTGGACGCTTCCGCTTAGCGATCTACAAGGGTATGTAGATGCACTCTCCTTCCCCTCGTTGCTGGTTTCTCCATAGATAGATCTTGGTGATACGTAGGAAAATTTTGAATTTCTGCTACGTTCCCCAACAGTTCATTGCTAGGAGGTTGTTGGCCAAGTGAAGGAGTAGGCACAACTGCCCTCGAGGCCGCACCACCAGAAAGTGGTGCAAGCATCATGGTTAGTATGGCTAGTCTCATTTGGACCAAGTCCTCAAGAGAAGCATCATGCTCCTCCTTTTGCTTAGCAAGCGCCCGTTCCAGATCCTCAGAAGTGAAGGACTTGACTTCCATGGAAGTCGCGCCCATACTCTTCGGATCCGCAACAAGGGGAGTCCCATCGGGGTTCATCTGGCTCTAGGGAGGTTAAGCCACAAGAATAGAGCACGAGGCTCTGATACCAATTGAAAGGATCGATATGGACCTAGAGGGGGGTGAATAGGTACAATTATAAAATTTAATTATTACTAAACAATTTTAGGCAATACTGCAGAATATGAAAGTGAGCCTAACAATTGCAAGAATGATGTTAAGAGCTAAGCAAGATAAACAAGTAACCCAAATATGTGAGTAAGCAAGCACAATATGATATAAGTAAGTGCAAAGAGACAAGTAACCACAAGTAGAGAGTTAGGGTTAGGAATAACCGCAACTCCGGGAGACGAGGATGTATGCTGATGTTCACTTCCTTTGAGGGAAGCTACGTCACCATTAGAGAGGTGGATGTTACCACGAAGGCACACCAACGCCACGAAGACTCGCCCTATTCTCCCTTTGAGACAACATCACAAAGGCATTTCTCAACCACTAGTGGTAAACCTTGGGGTGGTTTCTAAACCCTCACAAACTTTTCCAGGGGTAATCACAATGGTTGATTCCTCTCTGAAAGACTCCTACCGCCTAGGAGTCTCCAACCTCCAAGAGTAACAAGAACGATGGGGAAAAGCTCAAGACTTGCTCAAATCACGAATTTCTTTGGTGCAAAGAAGGGGAAGGAGTGGATCTATCACTTGGTCGGACAACTTCTCTCAAATGCTCTCAAATCCCTTAGGGATCTAAGATTTGGTGTGGAAGAGTGTGAGAGAGAGAGAGAGAGTGAAATGTGTTCTAGGGTTTGTTCAAAGTGAATGGTTAATCCTCTCCTGTGGGGGAAGAGGGCTATATTTAGTGTGTGAGAAAATATGGCCGTTGTAGTGTTAGTGATCGGGTAGGCCGGACATCCGGGACAGGGCCCGGACATCCGGCCTATTGCAGTATGTGGACTGAGGCAGAAAGCAGAGAACAGAACAGAGGGCCCGGGCATCCGGGGCGGAGCCCGGACATCCGGCGGTACTGGAAGGACCAGACATCCGGCAGGCCCACGCAACCAAAGATGCACTCTGGATAGCTGGTCCGGACATCCGGCATGGAGGCCTAGATATCTGGGGTGTATGAAGAGCCCGGACATCCGGCATGGAGGCCCAGATATCCGGGGTGTATCAAGAGCCCGGACATCCGGCATGGAGGGCTGGACATCCGAAAGGAAACACCACCATATATGGTGTTCTGGATGGCAGGGCCCGGATATCCGGCATGCGGGCCGGATATCCGGAAGTTGGCCCGGACATCCGGCTGGCAGCCCGGACATCCGGAAGAAAGTACCTTCATATGTTGTTCTCTGGATAGCAAGATCTGTATATCTGGCGTGCGGGCCAGACATCCGGCAGGAGGCCTGGACATCCGGCATGGCCATAGGCAGAATGAACTTGAGAGTATAGTGATAGATCATAATGAATTTTGGGAAGGATATTTGTGGCAAGAGGAAACCTTTTACTAACCCTATCGATCCCCTCTTAATAGTGCAAGATCCTATACTCAAGAAAACAAATATTTAATCATTTTGATACTTCATCCTTGAGTAAAATCACATCGTATGCTCACGATCCACACTTTGGATGAACCGGGGACTAACACCTGAGATTCACTTGACAAACATAGTTAGTCCCCTACATGTATATTGTCATCAACATCAAAACATGATGCGAGGGCATGATTGTACTTTTAGTGTCTGCTTGTGATAAATTTAGACCTTATATTGTTGATTCCAAAGTAAATGTTCACACATACCATGCTGCAATTAAATATCTTATGGAAAAGAAAGATGCTCAACCTAGATTTATTCGATGGGTTCTCTTGTTACAAGAATTTGACTTACATATCATTGATAGAAAAGGAGCTGAGAACCCAGTAGCTGATAATTTATCTAGGCTTGAAAATGTGCCTGATGACCCACTACCTATTGATGATAGTTTTCCTGATGAGAAGTTAGCTGCAAAAAATGTTGCTCATAATACTCCTTGGTATGCTGATTATGCTAATTACATTGTTACTAAATATTTACCACCTAGCTTTACATACCAACAATAGAAAAAAAAATCTTCTATGATTTAAGACATTACTTTTGGGATGACCCACATCTTTACAAAGAAGGAGTATATGGTATTATTAGACGTTGTGTACCTGAGCATGAACAAGGACAAATCCTATGGAAATGTCACTCTGAAGCTTATGGAGGGCATCATGCTGGAGATAGAACTGCTCACAAGGTATAGCAATCTGGATTTTATTGGCCTACTCTCTTCAAGGATGCCCGTAAGTTCGTCTTATCTTGTGATGAATGTCAAAAAATAGGTAATATCGGTAAGCGTCAAGAAATGCCTATGAATTATTCACTTGCTGTTGAACCATTTGATGTTGGGGGATTTGATTACATGGGACCTTTGCCTTCCTCTAATGGGTATACACATATTTTGGTTGCTGTTGATTATGTTACTAAATGGGTAGAAGCTATTCCAACCAGTAGTGCTGATCACAACACCTCTATTAAAATGCTTAAGGAAGTTATTTTCCCAAGGTTTGGAGTCCCTAGATATTTAATGACTGATGGTGGTTCACACTTTATTCATGGTGCTTTCCGTAAAATGCTTGCCAAGTATGATGTTAACCATAGAATTGCATCACCTTATCATCCTCAGTCTAGTGGTCAAGTTGAACTTAGCAATAGAGAAACAAAATTAATTTTGCAAAAGACCGTCAATAGGTCCAGGAAGAATTCGTCTACGAAATTAGATGATGCACTTTGGTCTTATAGAACAGCATATAAAAATCCTATGGGTATGTCTTCTTATAAAATGGTTTATGGAAAAGCTTGTCATTTACCTCTTGATTTAGAACCCAAGCTGGTGAAAAGAGGTTATTCGATATTAGCTCATTAGATGAATGGAGAACCCAAGCTTATGAAAATGCAAAATTATTCAAAGAAAAAGTTAAAAGATGGCATGACAAAAGAATCCAAAAGCGCGAGTTTAAAGTTGGAGAATATGTTCTTTTGTACAACTCTCGTTTTAGATTCTTTGCAGGAAAACTCCTCTCAAAATGGGAAGGCCCCTATGTTATCGAGGAGGTTTATCGGTCCGGAGCCATCAAAATAAATAATTTCGAAGGTATTAACCCAAAGGTTGTCAATGGGCAACGAATAAAGCATTATATCTTAGGTACGCCCATTAATATTGAAAGTAATGTTATCCAAACTTTGACACCGGAAGAACACATAAAAGAGTCCTTCCGGAACACTCCAGAATCGTGAAAATAAGGAGGTACGTGATACGGTAAGTAAACGAACTCCTAAAAATCTGTAAAAAAAATTATTAGTTTTGTAATATTTAAGAAATTTGGAAATAGAGAAACTTCCAGGAAGTGTACCCTGGTGGGCACAAGACACCAAGGGGCGCCAGGCGCCCAGGTGGGTTGTGCCCACCTGGGCCACCTTCCGGACTCCGTTTTTCTTCCGTATGCTTGTCCTCCAAGATAAAAAAAATCTATATATACTCCCCGAACCTGTTAACCACCATATCGCAAAGAAATACTGGTACGCGTCGGTCCTAAACAAACGGTTTTTAACCCCTTTCCGTGACGGCATATGGAACCATCGCCAAGTGAGTGTGGGCGATAGGGGGTCCTTCCCACACGACCCAGAAACCATCGGGGATATGTCCTCCTGGCACACACGTTCAGCAAAATGAGGTAGTGTGCGACCGGCGAGCGCTTAAATACGGAAATACGTACAGTAGATCTAAAAAATACAATTATACGGAGAAATTGTTTCAGGTCGCAAGTACATCCCACACAGTCAGTCCCCGCTAAACGTTTCCGTTCATATGTACATCCCACAGAGTAACTCCAAGGAAAACTTTTCCGTTCATAGGTACATCACACACAATTTTTCCTGTTAAGTTGTTTGCGTTATTAAATGTATCACACATGGTCTGTAAAAGAAACTGTGTGGCAAAGGCTGTCCATCACACACAATTTTTATGTGGTAAACGTTTGTGCAAGGTGGCCTAACCCAAACCATTTTCAAGACAAAGTCGTGTGTGATTTTTCATTGATCCAACACGGTTTATTCCTAGAAACTGTGTGTGTTGCCTGAGGTCATCGCCCACGGTATTTTTTCAACAACCGTTTGCAATAGCAAAACCCAATTAGCAGGCTAATTCGCCATTAGTAGGCTAATTATCTGATTATTCATAATCCGTTTATTAATCTAATTGACATTTCATATTAAGCACACAATATATTTCATTTCCATATTAAGGAAGCAGAATTTCATAATTGAAATACATCAGAGTGCAACATGATATAGCTTCAGCACTCAGCTACCCCATTACACAACTGTACCAGCAGCAAGTTCCACATGCAACATGTAGAACCTTTCTAAATTAGCATCATAGACGGTATATAGACATATGCATCTCATCTGGAAAACTGCTGAAGCGGAAGGCGAATATTGAGCCTTCATTCATGTTGAAGGTCTTTGCAACTTTAGGCCAGTGCTTGTGGATGATTGACTGTCCGTCCTTCGTCCTCTTCAGGAACACTTCAATATTGAACCGTGGGTGTTGTATGAGAACCTTCCTCGCCTCCTGACCATAGAGATGGTTTGAGAGGTAATCATCAGTGAACTGCTTAGGAAAGGCCTGAAAACAAGGATGTGCATAAATATCTTCTCTATATGGGAAATGGGGCAAAGGAATTAAGAAAAGACAAGGTATAATAGTTAGTACCGTCTTGTAGTGAACTGATGTCTTCTTCATTGTGCAGACAAAGATCTTGTTGTTTTTTGTCGCTAATTTCTTTATCCTAACAATCTTTCTGAGTTTCTTGATTTGATTGATATTCATGGACAACTCATTCCCCATATGCAAAAATGGTTGAACAGTGGGTCAAAACCTCTGACAGCAGGACCTACATGTGCAAGACCAAATTGTCAAAAACCAAAATATTAGAATGGTTCCTGCAATTGCACAATAATGTGCTATTAGACAACGGACCATGCACGTGCTAACCTCGATTGTAAACCTCAGTGCTTCCCATTGTTTCCCTGCAACACATATAAGGTAGTTAGTCATCAGGTTAAGTAAGGATTCGCATGCTATCAGTAAAATATGTTGATGAAAAATAAGCACATTGTAGATTCATCAGATTAATTCAAGCCACACGGAAAACCCATTTAGCCAAACCAAGCATGATTAAGAACTAGGAAATGTAGCACTTGTATATGTTTCTCATGTATTAAGTGCAGCCAAATTTGATTTATTCCTCACATGCACAACAATACAAAATTCTACCCACGACAATTGGACATCGCATTGCAGAATTGAACCAAGTAGTTAACTAAACACCACAACAAATGAACCAAACATTAACTGGGGACCACATTGCACAATATAACATACTCCTAATAGATGATCAGACAGTTAACCAAACAGTTAACTACAGCCAATTGTAGCAATTGTATTTGTTTCTCATGTATTTACTACAGCCAAATTCAATTTATTCCTCACATGGTATACAATAACAGAATGCACCCCCAATTTTGTAAATATAAATTCGATTTATTTCTCACATGGAAGACAATACAAAATTGCAACATGAAGAATTGAACATCACATTTGCAGAATTGAACCAAACAGTTAACTGAAGACGGCAACTAGTTAACAAAACAGTTAATAAGTGAGCACCACACTGCACGACATATAGAACATATACACTAGAGCAACAGATTGCATGGTAAAATTAGATAGCACAATTCACTAGAATTTGTGAAGGAAAGGCAGGAGCAGCACACACAACGGGTAAACCGAGCATGCTTAACCGGCGTAGCTAGCAAATGGCAAGGTGCTCCTCCAATATCTAGGGTTCGGCACGAATGGCGGCGCTTATTTGGTGGATGGGTCGGTGATTTGGGTGGAAGGTGTCGCTCTCGCGCCGGCGGTCGGGGCATGTGGGATGTGGAAGGAGGAGGAAGATGGGGGTCAGGTGTGGATTACCTGCCTGGATAGACGAGGCTGAGCAGCGTGAAGGAGGGTCGCCGACGAGGAGGCGGCGCTGCAAGCAAGGAGTGAAGGTTTCAACTTGGAAAGGAAGGCGGAAAGAGGGGAAATGTGGCTTTTGGTAAGGTGGTGAGGGCGGGGAGGTAGATATTTCCGCGGAAGCCGAAAATTTGGAATCGCTTCAGTGAAAAAACTGGCGCGCAAAGTGTCATCAGACACGGTCCCTTATTCAGAAATGTGTACAATATGTGGACATGACAAACGATTCAGATAGCTTAACCCGTGTGTGATGAGTTTGAACGTTAAAAGTTTTGGTTCGAATTTCCATGGTTACAGTGGTCGTCCACGTCATTGCATAATTTGGGTACACAAAGGAGACTACAGCACACCCACACTTCTTAATCGAGCAAGTTCAGCAATTAAACAGAGCTAGCTGACCTAAACGTTACTCTAACAAATTAAAGATCGGCGCTCTTAATTAAACAAAACAAAGAGTACGCACCTTGTTAGTTGATACGTCTTCGACGTATCTACTTTTCCAAACACTTTTGCCCTTGTTTTGGACTCTAACTTGCATGATTTGAACAGAACTAACCCGGACTGACGTTGTTCTCAGCAGAATTGCCATGGTGTTATTTTTGTGCAGAAATAAAAGTTCTCGAAATAACCTGAAAAATCCACGGAGACACGTTTTGGAAATAATAAAAAAATACTGGCAAAAGAATCAGCATCAGGGGGCCCACACTCTATCCACGAGGGTGCAGGGCGAGCCCACCCCCCCCCCCCCCGGGGCGCGCCCCCCTACCCCATGGGCACCCTGAGACTCCACCGACCTCAACTCCAACTCCATATATTCACGTTCGGGGAGAAAAAAAACCAGGAAGAAGGATGATACGTCCATTTTGCATCATGCTTTTATATCGATATTTATTGCATTATGGGCAGTTATTACACATTATGTCACAATACTTATGCCTTTTCTCTCTTATTTTACAAGGTTTACATGAAGAGGGAGAATGCCGGCAGCTGGAATTCTGGGCTGGAAAAGGATCAAATATTAGAGACCTATTCTACACAACTCCAAAAGTCATGAAACTCCACAGAAGTGAGTTTTAGAATATATAAAAAATATTGGGCGAAGAAAGCACTAGAGGGGGGCCACCCACCGTCCACGAGGGTGGGAGGCGCGCCCTACCCCCTGGTTGTGCCCTCTGCCTCATGGGCCCCCTGGCAGGCCTCCGGTGCCCATCTTTTGCTATATTAAGTCTTTCACCCTGGAAAAAGTAAGAAGGAAGCTTTTAGGACAAAGCGCCGCCGCCACGAGGCAGAACCTGGCGAAACCAATCTAGGGCTCCGACGGAGCTGTTCCGCCGGGGGAACATCCCTCTGGGAGGGGGAAATCGTCACCATCGATCCTCTCATCAGGAGGGGTTCAATCTCCAACAACATCTTCACCAGGACCATCTCCTCTAAAACCCTAGTCCATATCTTGTCTCCAATCTTTGTCCCAAAACCTCAGATTGGTACCTGTGGGTTGCTAGTAGTGTTGATTACTCCTTATAGTTGATGCTAGTTGGTTTATTCGGTGGAAGATCATATGTTCAGATCCTTTATGCATATTAATACCCCTTTGATTATGAACATGAATATGATTTGTGAGTAGTTATGTTTGTTCTTGAGGACATGGGAGAAGTCTTGCTATAAGTAGTCATGTGAATTTGGTATTCGTTCGATATTTTGATGAGATGTATGTTGTCTTTCCTCTAGTGGTGTCATGTGAACGTCGAATACATGACACTTCACCATTGTTTGGGCCTAGAGGAAGGCATTGCAAAGTAATAAGTAGATGATGGGTTGCTAGAGTGATAGAAGCTTAAACCCTAGTTTATGCGATGCTTCATAAGGGGCCGATTTGGATCCATATGTTTCATGCTATGGTTAGGTTTACCTTAGTACTTCTTTTGTAGTTGCGGATGCTTGCAATAGGGGTTAATCATAAGTGGGATGCTTGTCCAAGGAAGGGCAGTACCAAAGCACTGGTCCACCCACATATCAAATTATCAAAGTAACAAGCGCGAATCATATGAGCGTGATGAAAACTAGCTTGACGATAATTCCCATGTGTCCTCGGGAGCGCTTTCCTTTATATAAGAGTTTGCCAGGCTTGTACTTTGCTACAAAAAGGATTGGGCCACCTTGCTGCACCTTATTTACTTTTATTACTTGTTACCCATTACAAATTACCTTATCACAAAACTATCTGTTACCGATAATTTCAGTGCTTGCAGAGAATACCTTACTGAAAACCTCTTGTTATTTCCTTCTGCTCCTCATTGGGTTCGACACTCTTACTTGTCGAAAGGACTACAATAGGTCCCCTATACTTGTGGGTCATCAAGACTCTTTTCTGGCGTCGTTGCTGGGGAGTGAAGCGCCTTTGGTAGGTGGAATTTGGTAAGGAAAAATTTATATAGTGTGCTGAAATTTACTGTCACTTGTTACTGTGGAACATAATCCTTTGAGGGGCTTGTTCGGGGTATCTTCACCCCGACTAGTAGAGGAAAGAGTTTCTCCTCAACCTACTGAACCTACTGAAACATTTTATTTTGAAATTCCTGCTAGTATGATAGAGAAACTGCTAGCTAATCCTTTTACAGGAGATGGAACATTACATCCCGATATGCACCTAATCTATGTGGATGAAGTTTGTGCATTATTTAAGCTTGCAGGTGTGCCCGAGGATGTTAGCAAGAAGAAGGTCTTCCCTTTATATTTGAAGGGAAAGGCATTGGCATGGTTTAGGCTTTGTGATGATATTGGATCATGGAACTACAACCGATTGAAATTGGAATTTCATCAGAAGTTTTATCCTATGCATCTTGTTCATCGTGATCATAATTACATATATAATTTTTGGCCTCACAAAGGAGAAAGCATCGCTCAAGCTTGGGGGAGGCTTAAGTCAATGTTATATTCATGCCCCAATCATGAGCTCTCAAGAGAAATCATTATTCAAAATTTTTATGGTCGGCTTTCTCTCAGTAATCGCTCCATGCTTGATACTTCTTGTACTAGTTCTTTTATGATGAAGACTATTGAATTCAAATGGGATTTATTGGAAAGAATTAAACGCAACTCTGAAGATTGGGAACTCGACGAAGGTAAGGAGTCCGGCATAACACCTAAATTTTATTGTGTTAAAACTTTTATGGATACAGATGTTTTCCGTGAATTTAGCACTAAATATGGACTTGACTCTGAGATAGTAGCTTATTTCTATGAATTATTTTCTACTCATGTTGATCTTCCTAAGGATAAGTAGTTTAAATATCATCCTCCCATTAAAGTAAAAGTAGTTGAACCTATTAAAGTTGAAGAAATTACTATCACTTATAATGTTGATCCTATTGTTCCTACCACTTATATTGAGAAACCACCTTTCCCTGCTAGAATAAAGGATCATGCTAAAGCTTCAACTGTGGTCAACAAAAGTAATATTAGAACACCCAAACTCTCTGAGCATACCTAGTATTGCTATGTTTAAGGATCTCTTGGTCGATAATATTGATGGGCATGTTATTTACCTCTGTGATGAAGCTCCTAGAATTGCTAGACCCGATACTAAAAATAAACATAGACCTGTTGTAGGCATGTCTGTTATTTCTGTTAAAATGGGAGATCATTGCTATCATGGTTTATGTGATATGGGAGCTAGTGCGAGTGCAATACCTCATTCTTTATACGAAGAAATTATGCATGATATTGCACCTGCTGAGTTAGAAGGTATTGATGTTACAATTAAGCTTGCCCATAGAGATACAATTTCACCAGTTGAGATTGTAAGAGATGTTGAAGTCTTCTATGGGAAAGTTAAATATCCCACTGATTTTCTTGTTCTTGGCTCCCCACAAGATGATTTTTGTCCCATTATATTTGGTAGACCCTTCTTGAATACTGTTAATGCTAAGATAGGTTGCAAAAAGGATGTTGTTACTATTGGATTAGGGGATGATTGTAATTTTGGTAAATTTCGTAGACAACCCCATGATAAAGAATTTCCTAGTGAAGATGAAATCATTGGTCTTGCTTCTATTGCCGTTCCTCCTAATGGTCCTTTAGAACAATATTTGCTAGACCATGAAAATGATATGTTTGTGAATGAAAGAAGGGAAATAGATGAAGTATTCTTTAAACAGGGACCTATTTTGAAACACAACTTGCCTGTTGAAATTCTAGGGGATCCTCCTCCACCCAAGAGTGATCCCGTGTTTGAGCTTAAACCATTACCTGATACTCTTAAATATGCTTATCTTGATGAAAATAATATATATCCTGTTATTATTAGTGCTAAACTTTTAGAACAGGAAGAAGAGAAATTATTGAAAACTCTGAAGAAGCACCGTGCTACTATTGGATATACTCTTGATGATCTTAAGGGCATTAGTCCCACTCTATGCCAACACAAGATAAAATTGGAGAAAGACGCTAAACCCGTTGTTGATCACCAATGAAGGTTAAATCCTAAGATGAAAGAAGTTGTAAGGAAGGAAATACTAAAGCTTCTGGAGGCAGGTATAATTTATCCCGTTGCTGATAGTCAGTGGGTAAGTCATGTCCATTGTGTCCCTAAGAAGGGAGGTATTACTGTTGTTCCTAATGATAAAGATGAATTGACCCCACAAAGAATTGTTACAGGTTATAGAATGGTAATTGATTTTCTGAAACTAAATAAAGCTACTAAAAAGGATCATTGCCCTTTAGCTTTTATTGATCAAATGCTAGAAATATTATCCAAACATACACATTTTTGCTTTCTAGATGGTTATTCTGGTTTCTCTCAAATACTTGTGTCAAAAGAGGATCAGGAAAAGACCACTTTTACTTGCCCTTTTGGTACCTTTGCTTATAGACGTATGCCTTTTGGTTTATGCAATGCACCTTTCAAAGATGTATGACTACTATATTCTCTGACTTTTGTGAAAAGATTGTTGAGGTTTTCATGGATGATTTCTCCGTTTATGGAACTTCCTTTAATGATTGCTTAAGCAACCTTAACCGAGTTTTGCAGAGATGTGAAGAAACTAATCTTGTCTTGAATTGGGAGAAGTGCCACTTTATGGTTAATGAAGGTATTGTCTTGGGGCATAAATTTTTTGAAAGAGGTATTGAAGTTGATAAAGCTAAAGTTGATGCTATTGAAAAGATGCCGTGTCCTAAGGACATTAAAGGTATAAGAAGTTAACTTGGTCATGCCGTTTTTTACAGGAGGTTCATTAAAGACTTCTCAAAAATTTCTAGGCCTCTGACTAATCTCTTACAAAAATATGTTCCTTTTGTCTTTGATGATGATTGTGTAGAAGCATTTGAAATACTTAAGAAAGCCTTGATTTATGCACCTATAGTTCAGCCACCTAATTGGAATTTACCCTTTGAAATTATGTGTGATGCTAGTGATTATGCTGTAGGTGTTATTCTAGGACAAAGAGTTGATAAAATTAAATGTTATCCAATATGCTAGTAAAACTCTAGACAGTGCCCAGAGAAATTATGCTACTACTGAAAAAGAGTTTTTAGAAGTTGTATTTGCTTGTGATAAGTTCAGACCAGATATTGTTGATTCTAAATAACTATTCACACTGATCATGCTACTATTAAATATCTTATGGAAAAGAAAGATGCTAAACCTAGACTTATTAGATGGGTTCTCCTACTACAAGAATTTGATTTGCGTATTATTGATAGAAAGGGAGCTGAGAACCCCGTTGCAGACAACTTGTCTAGGTTAGAGAATGTTCTTGATGACCCACTACCTATTGAATATAGCTTTCCTGATGAACAATTAGTTGTCATAAATACTTGTCGTACTGCTCCATGGTATGCTGATTACGCTAATTACATTGTTGCTAAATTTATAGCACCTAGTTTCACATACCAGCAAAAGAAAAAGTTTTTCTATGATTTAAGACATTACTTCTGGGATGACCCACGCCTTTATAAAGAAGGAGTAGATGGTGTTATTAGACGTTGTGTACCTGAGCATGAACAGGAACAGATCCTACGCAAGTGTCACTTCGAGGCTTACGGAGGACACCATGCTGGAGATAGAACTGCGCATAAGGTATTGCAATCCGGTTTTTATTGGCCTGCATTTTTTAAAGATGCCTGTGAGTTTGTATTGTCTTGTGATGAATGTCAAAGAATTGGTAATATTTGTAGACGTCAAGAAATGCCTATGAACTATTCACTTGTTATTGAACCATTTGATGTTTGGGGCTTTGATTATATGGGACGGTTTCCTTCCTCTAATGGGTGTACACATATTTTAGTTGCTGTTGATTACGTTACTAAGTGGGTAGAAGCTATTCCAACTAGTAGTGATGATCATAACACCTCTATTAAGATGCTTAAATAAGTTCTTTTTTCGAGGTTTGGAGTCCCTAGATATTTAATGCCTGATGGTGGTTCGCATTTTATTCATGGTGCTTTTCGCGAAATGCTTGCTAAGTATGATGTTAATCATAGAATTGCATCTCCATACCGCCCACAGTCTAGTGGTCAAGTAGAATTGATTAATAGTGAGATTAAATTAATTTTGCAAAAGACTATTAATCGATCTAGAAAGAATGGTTCCAAAAAACATGATGATGCATTATGGGCTTATAGAACTGCATATAAAAATCCTATGGGTATGTCTCCGTATAAGATGGTTTATGGAAAAACATGTCACTTACCTCTCAAACTTGAACATAAGGCATATTGGGCCATTAAAGAGCTCAATTATGATTTCAAACTTGCCGGTGAGAAGAGATTATTTGACATTAGCTCACTTGATGAATGGAGAACCCAGGCCTATGAGAATGCCATACTGTTTAAAGAAAATGTTAAAAGATGGCATGACAAAAGGATACAAAAGCGTGAGTTTAATGTAGGTGATTATGTTCTGTTATACAACTCTCGTTTTAGATTTTTTGCAGGAAAACTCCTCTCTAAATGCGAAGGTCCTTACATTATCGAGGAGGTCTATCATTCCGGTGCCATAAAAATCAACAACTTCAAAGGCACAAATCCAAAGGTGGTGAACGGTCAAAGAATCAAACATTATATCTCACGTAATCCCATAAATGTTGTAACCAATGTTATTGAAACCATAACCCCGGAGGAATACATAAGGGCACTTTCCAGAATGTTTCTGACTCCGAAAAGGAATAGGTATGTGGTACGGTAAGTAAACCGACTCCAAAACAGTTCTAATGGCAATTTTTCTCCATTTTGGAATATTTAAGAAAATAGGAAAATATGAAGAAGTATGAAAGGGACACGAGGCATCCACGAGGGTGGAGGGCGCGCCCCTGCCTCGTGGGCACCTCGTGTGACCTCCGGACTCTGTTTTCTTGCACGATACTTCTTTTGGTCGGTAAAAATTCATTATATAATCTCCCGAAGGTTTTGACCACCGTACCATGCAAATATCCTCTGCTTTTGTTTCGAGCTGTTTTTCTGACAGATCTAGATCACCATGACGTCTTCAAGCGCCCCCAAGGACAAATTATTCGAGAAGATCATCAACCCCTACCTCGCGGAGGTGTTGCAACACCCTCAAACCATTGAGATGCGTGAGGGGGTGCTGCACATCCACGATGTCGAGGGACCAAGGAGGACCGGAAGCGTGGAGACAAGACTCGAAGCAATGGAGCAGCAAGTTTTCAAGTGCCAAGGGATGGTGGAACGTGGACTCGACGCCAACCACATGATGATCGTGGAGTTCACCAACAACCACAAGCTGGATGCCAAGAACATTGGGGAGGCCATGTTCAAGCTTCATGAGAAAATCGAGCACCTCCAAGCCAAGATCTATGACCTGCAAAACCAAAACTGTGAGTATGAATATAGATTCAAGTGGATGAGTTTGGCTGCAGATTTGAGGACCCCGGAGACTCGATCATCTTTCTGTGATGGTGAGCCTATGCCTTGGAAGAAGGACGACAAGCCTACATCATCAACAACTACATCATCACCACCTCCGAGGAAAGAGAATTGAGTATCGGGTATGGGCACTCCCCTTGGCAACTGCCAAGCTTGGGGAGTTGCCCCGGTGTCGTATCACCGTCATACCTCTATCTTTACCGTTTTCTTAGTTCGATCCTTTTAGTAATATCTTGATCTAGTAGAATAAAGTTTTAGTATGATCTAGTTTTGAGTTTTGCTTTATGATCCTTCTATGTAACCGAGTCCGTGAGCTATATGTAATAAAGATTAGTTTTGAGTCAAGGGCTTGATTATCTTGCTATGATCTTAAGAGAATAAAAGAAAGAATAAAAAAGAATTAAAGAGATCATATTGATCTTATGGACAGTAATGACTTCACATATAAAAGATTATGATGAATAAAAGTTGTTGAGAGTTGACAAACATAGTTTTGGTCATCGTTGCAATTAATAGGAAGTAATAAAGAAAGAGAGGTTTTCACATATAAATATACTATCTTGGACATCTTTTATGATTGTGAGCACTCATTAAAATATGACATGCTAAAAAGTTGATGTTGGACAAGGAAGACAACGTAATGGGTTATGTTTTCTTATATCCGAAATAAAGTATATTGCCATGGATCATCCAACATGTTGAGCTTGCCTTTCCCCCTCATGCTAGCCAAATTCTTTGCACCAATAGAGATACTACTTGTGCTTCCAAATATCCTTGAACCCGGTTTTGCCTTGAGAGTCCACCATATCAACCTATGGATTGAGTAAGATCCTTCAAGTAAGTTTTCATTGTTGCATGCAATAGAAATTGCTCTCTAAATATGCATGATCTATTAGTGTGGAGAAAATAAGCTTTATACAATCTTGTGATATGGAAGCAATAAAAGCGACGGACTGCATAATAAAGGTCCCTATCACAAGTGGCAATAGAAAGTGACGTTCTTTCGCATTAAGATTTTGTGCATCCAACCATAAAAGCACATGACAACCTCTGTTTCCCTCTGCGAAAGGCCTGTCTTTTATTTTTTTTGTCTTATGCCTTATGTAAGAGTCATGGTGATCTTCACCTTTCCTTTTTTACATTTTATCCTTTGGCAAGCACATTGTGTTGGAAAGATCCTGATATATATATCTCCAATTGGATGTAAGTTGTCATAAACTATTATTGTTGACATTACCCTTGAGGTAAAAGGTTGGGAGGCAACACTATAAGCCGCTATCTTTCTCTGTGTCCTATTAAAACTCCATACCCATAAGTATTGCGTGAGTGTTAGCAATTGTGAAAGACTAAATGATAGTTGAGTATGTGGACTTGTTGAAAAGCTCTTGTATTGACTCTTTCCGATGTTATGATAAATTGCAATTGCTTCAGTGACCGAGATCATAGTTTGTTAGTATTCAATGAAGTTTTTGATTCATACTTGACATTGTGAATAGATTGTTACTTTAGCATAAGAAATCATATGACAATATATATATGTTGCTGTTATAAGAATGATCATGATACCCTCATGTCCGTATTTTATTTTATCGAAACCTCTATCTCTAAACATGTGGACATATTTTTCGTTATCGGCTTCCGCTTAAGGACAAGCGAGGTCTAAGCTTGGGGGAGTTGATACGTCCATTTTGCATCATGCTTTTATATCAATATTTATTACATTATGGGTTGTTATTACACATTATGTCACAATACTTATGCCTTTTCTCTCTTAATTTACAAGGTTTACATGAAGAGGGAGAATGCCGGCAGCTGGCATTCTAGGCTGGAAAAGGAGCATATGCACAACTCCAAAAGTCCTGAAACTCCACGGAAGTCAGTGTCAAAATATACAAAAAATATTGGGCGAACAAAGCACCAGAGGGGGGCCACCCACCGTCCACGAGGGTGGGGGGCGCGCCCTACCCCCTGGGCGTGCACCCCTGCATCGTGGGCCCCTTGGCAGGCCTCTAGTGCCCATCTTCTACTATATGAAGTCTTTTGCCCTGGAAAAATAAGAAGGAAGCTTTCATGACGAAGCGCCGCCGCCATGAGACAGAACCTGGCGAAACCAATCTAGGGCTTTGGCGGAGCTGTTCTGCTAGGGTAACATCCCTCCGGGAGGGGGAAATCATCACCATCGTCATCACCATCGATCCTCTCATCGGGAGGGGGTCAATCTCCATCAACATCTTCGCCAGCACCATCTCATCTAAAACCCTAGTTCATCTCTTGTATCCATTCTTTGTCCCAAAACCTCAGATTGGTACATGTGGGTTGCTAGTAGTGTTGATTACTCCTTGTAGTTGATGCTAGTTGGTTTATTCGGTGGAAGATCATATGTTCAGATCCTTTATGCATATTATTACCTCTCTGATTATGAACATGAATATGATTTGTGAGTAGTTACGTTTGTTCTTTAGGACATGGGAGAAGTCTTGCTATAAGTAGTCAGTGAATTTGGTATTCGTTTGATATTTTGATGAGATGTATGTTGTCTTTCCTCTAGTGGTGTTATGTGAACATCGACTACATGACACTTCACCATTGTTTGGGCCTAGAGGAAGGCATTGGGAAGTAATAAGTAGATGATGGGTTGCTAGAGTGACAGAAGCTTAAACCCTAGTTTATGCGTTGCTTCGTAAGGGGCCGATTTGGATCCATATGTTTCATGCTATGGTTAGGTTTACCTTAATACTTCTTTTGTAGTGGCGGATTCTTGCAATAGGGGTTAATCATAAGTGGGATGCTTGTCCAAGGAAGGGCAATACCCAAGCACCGGTCCACCCACATATCAAATTATCAAAGTAACGAACGCGAATCATATGAGCGTGATGAAAACTAGCTTGACAATAATTCCCATGTGTCCTCGGGAGCGCTTTTCTTTATATAAGAGTTTTACCAGGCTTGTCCTTTGGTACAAAAAGGATTGGGCCACCTTGCTGCACCTTATTTACTTTTATTACTTGTTTCCCGTTACAAATTACCTTATCACAAAACTATCTGTTACCGATAATATCAGTGCTTGTAGAGAATACCTTACTGAAAACCGCTAGTCATTTCCTTCCGCTCCTCATTGGGTTCGACCCTCTTACTTATCCAAACGACTACGATAGACCCCCTATACTTGTGGGTCGTCATAGGATTCATCGCGTTTTACGATACAGAGCTGCCGCCAAGCCCTAATCTCTCTCGGGAGGGCTGATCCGGAGTCCGTTCGGGGATTCGGAGAGGGGAATCCTGTCGGTGTTCTGGGAACGGGGGTCCCCAGACTTGCCTGCCTGCGGCCTGCGGCGTGGCTCAAAGGGGGGCCCAGCACGACCCATCTTCATCAACATAGACCCAAGACCCTCGCGAGGGGGCAAGCCTCGCGGGGCGGACGACACGAAGCTTCCTCAGGCGCGGCCTCATCAGGCTGGCTCATGAGGAGGCGGAGAGATCAAGGCGGGACACCTCACGAGGTGCCCATGACGCAAGCCATGACGACCAGGGGCGCCAGGCGGGCCCCAGCCCGCGCAGTGTCCTCCCTTTCCTCTTTGGTGCAAAGGGAGCAAGCGCAGGCGAGAGGATCAAGCAAAGGCACCCATTTCGGTGCAACGAGACCAAGACCAACTCCGCGACAAGGAAGAAGTCATTGTGGAGCCCAAGCCAGCGTCATCACCAGAGCCTTATGCAGGCGAGGACCAACTTTAGTCACGATAAGTGTACCAGATGTTCCCCTTCAAAATGGCCAATTGTTGGCGCCCTTCCCGCTCAATATTTGGGGAGAGGCCCAGGGCCTTTGCCTATAAATAGGACTAGCCACCCCCGGGGTGGAGGCATCTAGAGAGGCACAGACGAATCGATTGGCAATCAGACTGAGAGAGAGAGAGAGAAGGGCGACTGAACCCCTCTAGCAGTTGATCACCACAGCCAAGAACACGCCCTCGCGAGGCTGTTCTTCCTTGTATTGTTCATCATCAGCCCGAGAGGCAATCCACCACACCACCACACTGGAGTAGGGTATTACACCACATCGGTGGCTCGACCCAGTATAAACTCTGTGTCTCTTGTGCTGTGTTTTCCATAGCTTAGATCCTTGCGAGGCGGAGGGGTACAGGTAGGTAGGAAGCGTAATCTCCGCGCGCACCCCAGAGTTCGAACCTCAAGGGTATGCCAAAACCCGAAATCCGACATTTGGCGCGCCAGGTAGGGGTGCGCCAGAATTCGCCTTCCACCGCTCCTTTCTCCTCCGACCATCGCGTCCATGTCTAACGCCCGACGGGCTCGCACCGGGCGCCGGGCCGCCCTCGTCGCCCAGACGGCTCCCGGCCTGGCGGGGAACGGGCAGCAAGTGTCGTCACGGCATCCGTCCGTGCGGCAAAACGGCTGCACCGCTACACCAACACCCCCGGTCATCGCGACCCTCCTGGGCGGCTCGCGGGTGCCGCCTACAAGTCACCACGTCAAGTCGTTCGTCCGCCAGGTCAGTGCCGCTTCCGCGCAGCAGGGGGCGCTCCCGGACCGGGCGGCGCCCAAGGCCGGCCTGACCTTCAGCTCGGAGGACCACCCCTCCAACTCAGCCTGCTCGGGCGCGCTCCCCATGCTATGCACCCCCACCATCTGCCAGGTGGCCGTCACCAGAACTCTCATCGACGGCGGTGCGGGCGTCAGCATGCTCTCGGTCGAGGCCTTCAACCTCCTCCACATACCCCTGGAACGACTGCAACCCACCCGGCCCTTCTCGGGCATCGGGGGCGGATCATCCAGCTCCTTGGGAAAGATCCGGCTCCCAGTAACCTTTGGCACCTACGACAACTTCCGCACGGAGATGGTCGACTTCGACATCGCCCCCATCGGACTCCCCTACAACGCCATCCTCGGCTACCCAGCGCTGGCCCAGTTCATGGCCGCGACACACCCGGCGTACAACCTCATGAAGATGCCTGGGAGCAGCGGTATTCTCACTGTGCACGGGGACACCGGAGACGCGCTGCGAGTGCTCAAGCTCGCCTTCAAGACGACGGCGTCAGCACAGCCCGCCGACTCGGAGGCTCCCGAGCCCAAGGGGGCTGCACCCGCCAAGAAGAAGCAGTTTTTCACCCATGACAAGGCCGAAACCAAGCAGATACCCGTCGACGAGGACGGGTCCACCAGCGCCACTTTTACCATAGGCGCCAACCTCGAGCCCGAGCAGGAGGAAGCCCTTGACAGGTTCCTGCACGCAAACAAGAAGGTATTCATTTGGGAGCCGGACCAATTGGCGGGGATCCCTAGGAGTGTAATCGAGCATCACCTCAACGTGTGCCCCAACGTGTGCCCCGTGAAGCAGAAGGCGAGGCGGCAGTCCACTGAGAAGCAGGCCTTCATCGTCCAAGAGACCCAGAAACTAGAAGCTGCGGGGGTCATTCGCGAGGTCCGATACCCGGATTGGTTGGCCAACCCTGTCGTTGTGCCAAAGAAGGGAGGCAAGGAACGCATGTGTGTCGACTTCACCAACCTCAACAAGGCATGTCCACAAGATCCGTTCCCACTCCCCCGCATCGATCAGATCGTCGATTCCACCGCGGAATGCGACCTGCTATGCTTCCTGGATGCCTTCTTTGGGTATCACCAGATCAAGATGCGGTAGAAGACGTCAAAAAGATAGCCTTCCTAACCCCGTGTGGGGTGTACTGCTACACATGCATGCCATTCGGGTTGCGAAACGCGGGGGCGACCTTTCAGCGGCTGATGCACATCACGTTGGGCCGGCAGCTCGGGAAGAATGTCGAGGCTTACGTCGATGACATTATGGTGAAGTCTCGGGAGGCCAAGACCCTAATACATGACTTGGAGGAAACCTTCGTGAGCCTCGACGCGGTGAACCTGCAGCTCAACCCAGAGAAGTGTGTGTTCGGGGTCCCCTCAGGCAAGCTCTTGGGTTTCCTTGTCCCACCGAGGCATTGAGGCCAACCCGGAGAAGGTCAAGGCGGTCGAGGACATGAGCTCGCCAAAGACCCTCAGAGAAATGCAGAAGCTCACTGGGCACGTGACGGTGCTAGGGCACTTCATCTCCAGGCTGGGGGAGAGAGCGCTGCCTTTCTTCCAGCTAATGAAGAAAAGGGGGCCCTTTCAATGGACTGAAGAGGCCGACAAGGCATTCCAAGATCTCAAGAGATACCTGACCAGCCCTCCGGTCATGGTGGCCCCGCGCCCTCAAGAGCCCCTAGTGCTCTACCTTGCCGCCACTCCTTACTCCGCCAGTGCAGCCCTAGTGGCGTTTAGGGAGGAGCGTCGAATCAAAACCGCAGCTGCAGCCCGGGACAAGACAGAACAGGAACAAAGAAGGCCCACAGAAACCACCACGGAAGTTGAGGAGAATCAGCCGCCGCAGAGAAGCGCACTGGAGGTGGAAGGGGCTACTCACCCGGATATTCGGCCTCCTGAGGCCTCATCGCCTCCGGAGGCGCAATCATCTCCGGAGGGCACCACAAGCATTGACACACCCAGCCTCATTGAGCACCCCGTGTACTTCGTCAGCACGATATTGCGGGACGCGAGAGCACGGTACCCCATGCCTCAAAAGCTCCTCCTCACACTACTGGTGGCCTCACGCAAGTTGCGGCACTACTTTCAGGATCACCCCATCAAGGTCGTCTCGTCATACCCCCTGGAGAGGGTGCTCAGGAGCCCTAACTCGTCCGGAAGGGTCGCAGAGTGGAACATAGAACTGCAAACGTTCCAGCTCGAATTCAGCACGACCAGGGTCATCAAGGGAGCAGCATTAGCAGATTTTGTGGTAGAATGGATGGAGGCACCAGGCCTCAAGACGGACGAGGATCGGTCCCTCTTCCCGGGGAGCGAGGCGCCGGAAGGCTGGGTCATGTACTTCGATGGGGCATTCTCCAGGCATGGTGCTGGGGCTGGGGTGGTGCTTATATCGCCCACTCAGGACAAGCTCTACTACGCAGTACAGCTCTGTTTCTAGCAAGGCAAAAAGGTCTCCAACAACATAGCGGAGTATGAAGGTCTAATAGCGGGCTTGAAGGCCGCAGTTGCCCTGGGAATGAAACGCCTCACCATCAAGGGCGATTTGCAACTCCTCGTCAATTTCTCCAATAAGGTGTACGAGCCGAAGGATGAGCACATGGAGGCCTACCTTGCAGAGGTCCACAAGATGGAGAAGCAGTTCTGGGGGCTGGAGTTGAAGCATGTGCCCCGTGGCACCAACCAGGAGGCCGAGAACATCGCCAGACGGGTGTCCAGGCGGTTGCCTCAAGAGCCTGGCGTCTTCGAGGAACGGCTCTTCAAGCCCTCAGCCCTGCCTTTGTTATCAAACACGGCTCAGCCTCGAGAAGAGCTCCCCCAGCCGCCTACCTCAGGAGCCCCGGTCTGTGGCCCGGCCTCAGGAGCGCGCCTGCTCCTGACGATGGAACCTCAGGAGGGATGCTGGATCACGGAGCTCCGGAGTTACTTAACGTAGGGGATCCTGCCGGAGAAGGAGGAGGAAGCAGAGCGTGTGGCACGGCAGGCCACGACATACTGCATCAAGGATGGAGAGCTCTACCGAAAGCGACCAAACGACGTATCCCTGCGCTGCATCTCCAGGGAGCAAGGGAAGGAACTGCTGGAAGACATACACGAGGGAGACTGTGGACATCATTCATCATCATGGACCCTCGTCGGCAAGGCATTTCGCAGTGGGTTTTATTGGCCCACCGCACTCAATGACGCCGTCGAACTGGTGAAAGCTTGTGAGGCCTGCCAGTTCCACGCCAAGCAGATCCATCAGCCAGCGGGAGCCTGCAGACTATACCCCTTTCGTGGCCATTTGCGGTCTGGGGGCTGGACATCTTGGGCCCGTTTCCTCGGGCGCCAGGGGGCTACCGCTACCTCTACGTCGTCGTGGACAAGTTCACCAAGTGGTCTGAAGTAGAGGCCGTCCGCACCATCCCCGCGGGTTCTGCGGTCAAGTTCATCAGGGGCATCGTGAGCCGGTTCGGGGTGCCAAACCGCATCATCACAGACAACGGTTCGCAGTTCACCAGTAACCTCTTTAAAACATAATGTGCTAACCTTGAGACGCAGATATGCTATGCTTCGGTGGCACACCCCCGAAGCAACGGCCAGGCGGAGCGAGCCAACGCGGAGGTCCTAAGGGGCCTCAAAACTAGGACGTTCAAGAAGAAGCTGGAAGCCTGCGGAAGAGGTTGGTATGACGAGCTTCCGTCTGTGTTGTGGTCCATCCGCACAACTGCAACCAAGCCGACGGGAGAGACCCCGTTCTTCCTGGTCTATGGAGCCGAGGCGGTCCTCCCTCACGAGGTCAGACGTCGCTCCGCGCGGGTCCTGGCATTCGACGAAGCGCAACAGGACGCCATGCGGGGGATGGACCTTGTGCTGGGGGAGGAACGCCGCCGAGAAGCCGCATTGCAGGCAGCGAGGTACCAACAAGCGCTGCGACGATATCACTGCCGCCACATCCGCCCCAGAACTCTCAAGGTAGGAGACCTCGTACTCAGGCGGGTCCTCTCCAGGGAGGGACTGCACAAGCTCTCTCCCATGTTGGAGGGCCCGTTCAAGGTTGTTCATGTTTCCAGGCCTGGCTCCGTGCGCTTGGAGACTCAGGATGGGGTGCCAATCCAGAACGCGTGGAACATCCAGCACCTCCGGAGGTTCTACCCCTGAAAAGGCCTAGAGCCTATGAAGAAGGCGAACGCCTGTGAAGATTATCCTTTTTGGGAAAAGGCCCAGAGCCTGTGAAGAAGGCGAACGCCTGTGAAGATTATCCTTCTTGGAAAAGGCCCGGAGCCTATGAAGAAGGCGAACGCCTGTGAACATTATCCTTTTTGGAAAAGGCCCGGAGCCTGTGAAGAAGGCGACCGCCTGTGAAGCTATCGCGTTTTGGAAAAGGCCCGGAGCCTGTGAAGAGGGCAAACGCCCGTGAAGCTCGTTCCCCTCAAGAAAGGCCCAGAGCCTGTGAAGAAGGCCAACGCCTGTGAAGCTCGCCGCCCGTGACACTCTCACGTAATAATGAGTGGGGCTGTACATGCCCCGGAGTCTCAGGAGCGCCGGCCTAAGGCCCTGGGGCTCCCTCCCACGCCCAGTGGCAGCACTTAGCTCCGCGCTGGTGAGAAGACGTCAAAGACTAGATTAGGTGCCGGACGCGGCTTTTTCATTTGCTTTCCGCAGTTGGCTTGTTTTCGTTCGAAGTTTTATTGGAGTTGTTGCCGCCTTTGACTTATGGTTCTTCGACTTTTTCACTCTCCTGCCTCAATTTCTCTTATGCAAGGCCTCGCGAGGGGAAGGGGCAGCCGAGCGCCCTCGCGAGTATTTCTTTCCTAGCCGTTCAAGGTTTCGCGACCTGGGTCCATTGCAGGAGCACCCCTACAGTCCGTGCCCCACGGGCACCGCGACACGAACACATGGCCTGGGTCGGTCACCCCCTCACGGCTGGGGTTGGAAACTATCTACACATTGGCACGATAGGGAAAGCAAAGCAATAATTAACAGCGATAACCCAAACACGCCCCCACGGTGCCCCACGCTACTGTCTTTTCATGCAGGACAAAGGAAAAGAAAGAACAAATCGAGCGCGGCTCGCCTCACACCGGCCTGCTGAGAAGACTCGAACCGCCTCCAGGACTCAGGCAGACTCCCTCTCGCGCTTCACCGAAGCGCGACGGCAGGCAGGCGCACCACCACCTCCCAGGCAGTTATGGCGGCGTGGAGGCTGACTACGGCCACCGCTGGAGGAGTCGCCGCCTGAGGAAGAACCGGTGAAGCTTGGGGATCCTTGAGCACCGCCGACCACGTGAGCGCTGCCCTCTCCATCGTCGCCGGGGATGGATTCCTGGCCGCGGTCGTCGTCCTCAGGGCAGCACCCTGCGCGGCGACCATCTTCCCCAAACACCCTCACGAAGAGGGTGGCATCGCCGTCAAACTTGAAGTGCAGGGTGCACCGACGGCTCAGCCCCGCGTGCGGGCAAACGTCTGCCAACCGCGGGCCAGGACCAGGCTCCCAGCTGCGGAGACCTCCAGTGAAGCCCATGAAGCCCGGCTGCAGCAGCCATCTGCTTGAAGCCAGAGGCCGCCCGGGGCACCGGCCGGGAGCTCGCCGAGGAGGAAGCGAGGAAGATGAAGTCGGGTGCTAGTCGGCTCCGCCGACCACACAACGAACTCCGGCAGCACCTCTGCCGTGCGGAAACGCGGCCTAGGGGGCCGCGCGATCGAGGCGTGCCCCCCGGTCGCCGCTGCCCGCCCGTCACCGAGCTGGAAATCGCCCCCACGGCCGTGGAGGGCTGTCGTCGTGGCTGCGGGATATTTGCGAGGAAGCCCCCGGCCGCGCTTGGGCAGAGGAGAGGCAGGCTCAACCTGGCGAGCCTTCCCTTTCTCCGCGGCTGAGAACCTCTTCGATGGTGCCATGAAGAAGAAGGAGAAGCAAGGGGGATGGACCGGAAGGGCGCGTGCCGTCCCGTACTTATAGCCGGCGAAGGCCAACCGTCGGCCTCCACGATCTCAGGTAATCATGACCCGTTTCACATCCAGGGACTTGTCTAATCCGCGCAGATGCCGAGGCATCGTGGGGGAGCGGAGACGCCCACGTCCAATCAACCGCCACGCGGCACCCAAGGCCGCAGGCTGTTAGGGACCGCATCACTTCGCCCTTGCCCTTTCGCCTCCCTGCACGGCCAAGCCCGGGCGCGCCTTGGGCCCGGGGGCTACTGTCGGCGTTCTGGGAACGGGGGTCCCCAGACTTGCCTGCCTGCGGCCTGTGGCGTGGCTCAAAGGGGGGCCCAGCACGGCCCATCTTCATCAACACAGACCCAAGACCCTCGCGAGGGGGCAAGCCTCGCGGGGCGGACGACACGAAGCTTCCTCAGGCGCGGCCTCATCAGGCTGGCTCGTGAGGAGGCAGAGAGATCAAGGCGGGGTACCTCACGAGGTGCCCATGACGCAAGCCATGACGACCAGGGGCGCCAGGCGGGCGCCAGCCCGCGCAGTGTCCTCCCTTTCCTCTTTGGTGCAAAGGGAGCAAGCGCAGGTGAGAGGATCAAGCAAAGGCACCCATTTCGGTGCAACGAGACCAAGACCAACTCCGCGACAAGGAAGAAGTCATTGTGGAGCCCAAGCCAGCGTCATCACCAGAGCCTTTGGCAGGCGAGGACCAACTTTAGTCAGGGTAAGTGTACCAGATGTTCCCCTTCAAAATGGCCAATTGTTGGCGCCCTTCCCGCTCAATATTTGGGGAGAGGCCCAGGGCCTTTGCCTATAAATAGGACTAGCCAACCCCGGGGTGGAGGCATCTAGAGAGGCACAGATGAATCGATTGGCATTCAGACTGAGAGAGAGAGAGAGAGAGAAGGGCGACTGAACCCCTCTAGCAGTTGATCGCCACAGCCAAGAACAGGCCCTCGCGAGGCTGTTCTTCCTTGTATTGTTCATCATCAGCCCGAGAGGCAATCCACCACACCACCACACTGGAGTAGGGTATTACACCACATCGGTGGCCCAAACCAGTATAAACTCTGTGTCTCTTGTGCTGTGTTTTCCATAGCTTAGATCCTTGCGAGGCGGAGGGGTACAGGTAGGTAGGAAGCGTAATCTCCGCGCGCACCCTAGAGTTCGAATCTCAAGGGTCTGTCGGAACCCGAAATCCGACAAATCCGTCGCCATCGTCATCATCAACCTTCCTCAATCACCAAGTTCATGATGCTCACTGCCGTGCGTGAGTAATTCCATCGTAGGCTTGCTGGACGGTGATGGGTGGTAAGAGATTTACCATGTAATCGAGTTAGTTTTGTTAGGGGTTGATCCCTAGCATCCATTATGTTCTGAGATTGATGTTGCTATGACTTTGTGTAACGCCTCGGATCTGATGCGCCAGGTGTCTGCCTGTTATTCGCCGTCATTGCCATGTCATGTGCTTGCGTGTTTGCACTTTGCCATGTCATCATATGCATTTCATATCATGTCATCATGTGCATTGCATTGCATACGTGTTCGTTTTATGCATCCGAGCATTTTCCCCGTTGTCCGTTTTGCAATCCGGCACTCCTATTTCACCCAGCGCCCCCTTTTGCCTCTTTTCGTGTGCGGGTGTTAAACTTTCTCGGAATGGACCGAGGTTTGCCAGGCGGCCTTGGTATAGCACTGGTAGACCGCCTGTCAAATTTCGTGTCATTTGGAGTCCATTTGATACTCCAACGGTTAACCGGGTAGCCGCAAAAGCCTCTTTTGTGTGCAACCCAACACCCCTCTAAAGCAGCCCAGTAACCCTTCTAAGTCACCTCCATCTTCTCGGTCGTTCCATCACGATCGTGTGGGCAAAAACCGCTCCTCAATTGGACTCTCCTAGCTCCCTCTACCTATATATATGTCCTCTCTCCCGAAATTTTCGCGGATGAAACCCTAGCCCCGCTCCTCTCGCGCCGCCGGACAAAAATCCCCGCCGACGGACATGTCCGCCGGCCACGTCCCTCCGTCCAATGGGGGCGTGCCACATCACAGCGCCGCCGCCCACAGCCAACCACGGCGCGCCACCCGTCTCCCCGCCGCCGTCTCCACCGCACGGGCCCACCAGGCCCATCCGGATCCCGCACGGGCCCAAGCCGCCGCCGCCGAAGCCCGGGTCCAGCCCCGCCGCCGTCCGCCACCGGCGTCGGCTCCGCTCCCCGCGCCGCCGTCTCTACCCCACCGCCGTTTGCCGGAGCACGGCTGCCACCTCGCCGCCTGTCGGATCTCGCCGCCCGCTCGTCGCCCCACAGCGCCCCGCCTCCTGCTCCTCCCAGTGCCACCCCGACCCCGCAGCCGCCTCGTGCACCACCGCCGCATGCTCCGCGCCGCCTTGCTCCGCCGCCGCCGCCAACCACCACCGCGCCGCCCCGCACCGGTGCTCCGTGCCCTGCCACTGTACGAGCTTGTCGTCGCGTCGTCCTCTTCGCCGGATCCGACCGGGCGCTCGCCGGATCCGCGGCCCTGCGCCGCCCCCGACCTCCGCCGCTCGCCGGAGCAACGTCCTCGCCGGAGTTGACCTCAGATCTGCACCGCTCCATCCCTGTACGCCAGAGACCCCGATCCAAACGCCACTGCTTCAGGTCTGCACCGAGCCATCCCATACCACTCCGTCCATTTTCCCCGAGAGGTGAAAATTTCACCAAGTCCCTTAAGTATTTGCATTCTGGTCCCATGTTCATCGCATCATATCTCCCAGCATACTGCTCCGTTTTGCATGCATGATATATCGAAATGTTCATCTGGAGATGCTATACATTTTGTTCCATTGTTCCATGTTCATTTGAGGTCACCTTGATGCCCTAAGAATCGTTTCAAAACTGCTATGTGATGTTATCTGCTGTCTGTTAACAGAACTTGCACTTTTGTCATTTTTGCCATGATTGATATGTGCATCCTATGATATTGAGCTCTACATGTGTTGTGAGCTATGACATGCCATCTTTGCTTTGGAGCAACTCATTCTTCATGATATGCCTTGTGTTAATTATTACGAGCTTGCAAAGTAGCCCCTGTAATGTTGCTGATTTCAGAGACTTAGAATTTCACCAAGTCTGTCTGCTGTTATTTTCATGCCATGTATTCTTGTTGCTACAGTGAGATCCATGCCTCTTTTGAGTATATTCAGTAAGGATGTTTTGGACATATGGATATTCTCTATAAATCCATGCCTCGTTTTGCATTTATGGAGTGCTCTAGCATGTCTTAATCTTGCTCTACTTTTGCTATAAAATGTTCCTTGCAGATTGTTAACATGTTTAGCAATTTAGCCTAGCTTTTTGTTGTTGATCCTTGTACGCTATGTTGTTGTTCTTGCCATGTCTAGATTCTATGCCATGTCTAGTTGCTGGTTGTATGCTTGGTTTGTGATGCAATGTCTCGTAGTGAGTGCATCGAGCTCACCAACATGCCTACTTGTTATCTGCTTTTGCCATGCTCCAGTTTTTCACTAAGTCTGAATCTGTTTATGTTTTTGCTATGTTCACATGCTTGCAATTGTATTCTCTGATCCCTTTTGGCTTATGGTCAGTAAGGGACTTTTGTTATATGCTTTGATTAGATTCATGCCATGCTCTAGTTTGACATGATAGCTTGCTGCAACATGTTGTTTGATAGCTCTGAATATGGAAAGCTGATGTTATTTCTGCCATGCCCTGTGAATTCTGCTAAGTCTGTGAACCTGTTATTATTTGCAATCTTGCCATGCCCTTTTGAGCATGTTCTAGTAGTTTCTGGAGATAGCTCAGTGTTCATGTTTTGTAATGCTTTACCAGCACATCATGTCCAAGCCTTTTGTCTTCATGTTGAGATCCTGTAGCATGTTGTGTGGATGCTTGCAATATGCCTAGTTGTTGTTTAGGACAGCATGTCCTTTAAACTTGTATAGAGTGTATGTGTTGATCCGTTGCTCCGTTTTGAGTGTGCTCTATATGAAACTTGCTTAGTTTTGCATGTAGCTTCATATTATCATGTTGCATCCTTGTCTTGAGTGTGTTCGCTTGATGTTTGTATGCATTTTGCATCGATGCCATGCTTATCTTGTTTTGCTCATATCTACTAGGCCGTAGCTCCGAATTAAATGAACTTTATATGTAACTTGACTAGATTTTCATGTAGATCATCTTGGTGCATCTTAACTTTCTGTTTAACAACTTGAACATAAGGTTTATTCAGATCTGGACCAATTTCGAAATTTGCATATGAGGACTTACCGGAATTGTTCTATGTTGTTTACGGCCTCATTTAAACTTGCTTTGATGTGTTGTTCTTGTATGCATCATCTCTTGCCATGAGTAGCTTCATGTAGCCTTCTCATGCATCATACTTGGTTGTGCATCATGCCTTGTTCATGTGTGGTGTGTTTACCATGTTGTGTGCTTCTTCTCGATAGTTCCCGTTTCGTTGCGATCGTGAGGATTCGTTCGTCTACGTGTGGTTCGTCTTCGTGGCTTCATCTTCTTCATGGACTCGTTCTTCTTCCTTACGGGATTTCAGGCAAGATGACTGTCACCTTGGATCTCATTACTATCATTGCTATGCTAGTTGCTTCGTTCTATCGCTATGCTGCGTTACCTACCATTTGCTGCTCAAGCCTCCCAAATTGACATGAACCTCTGACCTTGTTACCCTTCCTAGCAAACCGTTCTTTGGCTATGTTACCACTTTGCTCAGCCCCTCTTTTAGCGTTGCTAGTTGCAGGTGAAGATGAAGATTGCTCCATGTTGGATTATGTTTATGTTTATGTTGGGATATCACAATATCTCTTATATTATTAATGCATCTATATACTTGGTAAAGGGTGGAAGGCTCGGCCTTATGCCTGGTGTTTTGTTCCACTCTTGCCGCCCTAGTTTCCGTCATATCGGTATTATGTTCCCGGATTTTGCGTCCTAACGCGGTTGGGTGATTTATGGGACCCCCTTGACAGTTTGTTTTGAATAAGACTCCTCCAGCAAGGCCCAACATTGGTTTTACCATTTGCCTACCACCTATCCCTTTCCCTTGGGTCGGCCAGCCCGAGGGTCATCTTATTTTAGCCCCCCGGGCCAATGCTTGTCTAAGTGTTGGACCGAAACGAGTAGACTGCGGGGCCACCTTGGGGAAACTTGAGGTCTGGTTTTACTCGTAGGATGTCTCATCCGGTGTTGCCCTGAGAAGGAGATATGTGCAGCTCCTATCAGGATGTCGGCGCATCGGGCGGCTTTTCTGGTCTTGTTTTATTACTGTCGAAATGTCTTGTAGCCGGGATTCCGAGACTGATCGGGCCTTCCCGGGGAGAAGGAATGTCCTTCGTTGATCGCGAGAGCTTATCATGGGCTAAGTTGGGACACCCCTGCAGGGTTTGAACTTTCGAAAGCCGTGCCCGCGGTTATGTGGCAGATGGGAATTTGTTAATGTCCGGTTGTAGTAAACTTAAAGTAAACTCTTCTAAAATACACCAA
Organism: Aegilops umbellulata; assembly: GCA_032464435.1. Lineage (NCBI taxonomy): Eukaryota > Viridiplantae > Streptophyta > Magnoliopsida > Poales > Poaceae > Aegilops > Aegilops umbellulata. The sequence goes on along the minus strand of CP136055.1, from coordinate 284,769,886 downwards.
CCGTGTGCGTAACCGTGAGTGTCTCTTTTCGGGGTTGATCGAGAGGAGAACACAGTTTCTAGGTTATGTCGGACGTAAGTAGGAGTTCAGGATCACTTCTTGATCATTACTAGTTGACGACCGCTTGCTTTGCTTCTCTCCTCGCCCTTATTTGCGTAAGTTAGCCACCATACTTTGCTTAGTCGCTGCTGCAACCTCACCACTTTACCCCTTTCCTTACCCAGAAGCTTTGCTAGTCTTGATACCCATGGTAATGGGATTGCTGAGTCCTCGTGGCTCACATATTACTACAACACCAGTTGCAGTTACAGGTTATGTGATGATCATGACGTGAGAGCGATGTTTATTTGCGTTGGAGTTCTTCTTCTGCTTCTTCTTCGATTGAGGGATAGGTTCCTGGTCGGCAGCCTGGGCTAGCAGGGTGGATATTGTTTGAGTTTCTGTTTATGTTTCATCCGTAGTCGGATGTTGATCTTGTATATGATGTATTGTTGTATTCATGTGACATTGTATGTCTTGGTTGTATCCCCACTATTATTTAATGCTGATGTAATGATATCCACCTTGCAAAAGCGTCTTCAAGATGCGCTTCTATCCTTGGTGGGACCTTCGAGTTCCTTTAGGATAGGGTCGCATCTTGGGCGTGACACTTTGCTACGTTTAATGCTTGTCACTAGGGCCCGAGTGCCATGATTTCATATCTGAACCTATTTTGTTTTCATGAATATATGTGAGTTCTTGATCCTATTCTCAATAGTCACCTACTATGTGTTATGATCCGGCAACCCCGAAGTGACAATAATCGGGACCACTCCTGGTGATGACCGTGTTTGAGGAGTTCATGTATTCACTAAGTGTTAATGCTTTGGTCCGGTACTCTACTAAAAGGAGGCCTTAATATCCCTTAGTTTCCAATAGGACCCCGCTGCCACGGGAGGGTAGGATAAAAGATGTCATGCAAGTTCTTTTCCATAAGCACGTATGACTATATTCGGAATACATGCATACATTACATTGATGAACTGGAGCTAGTTCTGTGTCACCCTATGTTGTAACTGTTGCATGAGGAATCGCATCCGACATAATTGTCCTTCATTGATCCATTTCCTGTTCATATTTGCTTAGTTACTTTTCACATATTGATATTTGCTTAGTTACTTTTCTGTTGCCATTGTTACGATTGCTACAAAAACTGCTACTGTTACTTTTGCCACTGTTACCGTTACTTCCATACTACTTTGCTACTAAATACTTTGCTGCAGATAATAAGTCTTCCAGGTGTGGTTGAATTGACAACTTAGCTGCTAATATTTGAGAATATTCTTTGGCTCCCCTTGTGTCGAATCAATAAATTTGGGTTGAATACTCTACCCTCGAAAATTGTTGCGATCCCCTATACTTGTGGGTTATCAAGACTATTTTCTGGCGCCGTTGCCAGGGACCATAGCTCTATTCTTCGAGTCACTTGGGATTTATATCTGTTGATCACTATGAGGAAGTTGAAAGATGGAAGAACTAAGATTTTTCCCTCAACTACGAGGGGAGGTAAGGAACTGCCATCTAGCTCCGCACTTGATTCACCTTCTGTTATGAGTAAAAATGCGACACCTACACCTGCTATTGATTCTAATATGTCGCATGTTATTGATGATGCCACTTCTACTATGCATGATGCTTATGATGGAACTACTTCTATGCTTGATAATACCGTGCCATTAGGTGAATTTCTTGATGAATAACTTGCTAGGTTAGAGAGAATGAAATTTTTTAAACCGATAATATTGATGAAAGTGATGATGAAGATTCTCCCCCTAGATATGAATTGCCTAATGTGCCTGAGGGTTATGTTATGGATGAAGAAACTACTAGAGACCTTTTTGCTTGCAAAGATAGATATGATCTTAAGAAACTGTTGGCTAAGCTGAAAGAAAAGTCTTTGAATGCTAGAATGAAATATGACCCTCTTTTGCTACTTCACCTATCTGTATTTCTGATACGGATTATGATTTCTCTATCGATCTTGAGTTAATTACTTTGGTTGAATCTGATCCCTTTTATGGCTATGAATCTAAAACTTTTGTGTCACATCTTACTAAATTAAATGATATAGCCACCCTATTCACTCATGAGGAAAAAATTTGTTACTACTATATCCTTAAGCTATTTCTGTTCTCGTTAAAGGGTGATGCTAAAACATGGTTTAATTCTCTTGCTCCTGGTTGTGTGCGTAGTCCCCAGGATATGATTTATTACTTCTCTGCTAAATATTTCCCCGCTCATAAGAAACAAGCTGCCTTAAGGGAAATATATAATTTCGTCCAAATTGAAGAAGAGAGTCTCCCACAAGCTTGGGGGAGGCTTCTCCAATTACTTAATGCTTTGCCTGATCATCCTCTCAAGAAAAATGAAATACTTGATATCTTTTATAATGGACTAACCGATGCTTCCAGAGACCACCTGGATAGTTGTGTTGGTTGTGTTTTCAGGGAAAGAACTATTGAGCAAGCTGAATTGCTATTGAATAATATATGGAGTAATGATAATGATTGGACACTTCCTAAACCAACTCCTAAGACAACTTCGAAGAAAAGGGATATTCTATTTCTCTGCCCTGAAGATATGCAAGAGGCAAGGAAATCTATGAAAGAAAAGGGTATTAAAGCTGAAGATGTTAAGAATTTATCACCTATTGAAGAAATATATGGTCTTGATAACCTGACGCAGGTATTAAAGGTAAATTCTCTCTATAGATTTGATGAGGGTGATATTCCTCGTAATAAGTCTGCTAGCCAATGCTTAGATGAGTTTGATAATTTTATTGTTAAACAAGAAAAGTTCAATGCTTATGTTGGTAGACAATTGAAATGTAATGCTTATATGATTGAACACTTGAGTGATTATATGTCTAGAGTTAAAGGTGAAATTAAACTTATTAGTAAACATGCTTCTATGGTTACCACTCAGGTAGAACAAGTGCTTAAAGCACAAGATGATTTGCTCAATGAATTAAATAATAAGAAAAATGATAGTGCTGTTAGAGTTATGACTAGAGGGGGTAGAATGACCCAGGAACCTTTGTATCTTGAGGGTCACCCTAAGCGAGTGGAGCAAGATTCTCAGAGAACTAATGTTGATACACCTAGTCCTTCTAGGAAGAAGAAAAAGAAAAATGATAGGACTTTGCATGCTTCTAGTGAACCTGTTGTTGACACACCTAAGAATCCCAATGATATTTCTATTTATGATGCTGATACACAATCTGGTAATGAACATGAACCTAGTGTACACTTTCCTGCACCCACTCACTTCACCTTCCTCCAGAAAAAAATCCTCCCATAGTTCAACCCGTGTTCTAGCTCACCTTGCTGCCATTTTCGATCTCCTTGCTCAAAGCTCCATTCACAAAACTGTTTTGGGGGATTGTTCTTTGGTATGTGACTCCTCCAATGGTCCAATTACTTTTTGTTCTAGTGCTTTATTTATTGCAAATTTTTGCTGCTAAGGTGACCCTGTTATTGATCTTGAATGTGAAATTTATATGGTCCAAAGTAGTTTTAATGCATGATATAGCCTCTAGGCACTTGTGGGAGTAGTTGCTATCAATCTTGTTGAGTTTGGTTCACTTTTATTTTGAGTCACTAAAAATTTCAGAAATTTTTCAGAGAAGGAAAAATGTTTAGGAAAATGTACCAAGGTGGTTCCTCAAGGAAGCAAGTACCTAGGCTCGCGATACGTGAGCCGGACGATGAACCACCGAGGGAAGCTCAAGTGCGGCCTTGTGAATGGCCGTCAGAGGAGTTTATGGACCAAGCAGGCATCAAAGATGAATTTGACGCGTATGTGCGTAACGCTGATCTTGATGGCCTCGTGTCAGATAAGTGCCCACAATACTACTACCTAACTGATTCCTTTGTGAGAAGGTTTAAATTTACATCCTCGCGCAATTCTCATACTGTTTTATTTGATCTTTATGATAAATCATATACCATGGACCTAGAAGATTTTAATACTGCTTGTAAACTCCCGCAGTGGGGCAATGTTAGCGAACCTCGCAAATCTGAATATAAAGACTTTCTTGCTAGTATCACTGTGGGGGAATCTATAGAAATCACACAAGCTACCATAGGGAGAATTCATTTTCCTTCCATACATTATGTTGCTCTATTTATAGGTAGATGCATTAACGGTAAAGACGAGGCTTGTCACATGTGTGTTCCAGATCTTTGTGTCCTCAAGAGTGTGGTATTAGGTGATAAGCAATATAACTTGTTGCACGAAGGTTGCATCTTAACGGTACAAGTGGAGATTTGTTTGGTGGAATTTATGCAACTTGTGTAGCTACTTATCTTGATGTACCCATACATGAAAATGATATGGAGTTACCTCCTGCTTAGCTAGATTATAATGCTATGGTTCGCCATCAGTTTGTTGAGAGGAATGAACAGTTCCTTCAGTACCGACTAATCTTTGACAGACGTCGCACTGTCCATGTTGCGCTCCCTGCTCCCACTTTATTTGACTTTCAGGCAAAAAGGAGATATGTTATAACCAGGGAGGAGGCGAACGAGTATGAAAGGATGACGGAGGCAGCTCGCCTCCAAGCTTGCAGCTCGTCAGGCAGTAGCTGTTGCATCTCAGTACGACCCCAGCTACGACTTTGGATATCCGCCAGGCCAGCCGTGGGCATAGACCAACTTAGGCCAAAAGCCTAAGCTTGGGGGAGTATGTATTTCTCACCGACATTACATTCATGTTCACACACTCATGACAGTTGTCGGTGCTCATACTTTTTCACTGTACTATCCATGCTAGTTTATTTTCTTTTCTAAGCCTTCTTCTTGTGTGTTTGTATAACCTTAAGAAAAACCAAAAAAATTAGTTGTATCTTTTAGCTACTTTACTTTCCATGCCTGTAGTAGTAGTAATTAAAAGAAAACCCAAAAAGATTTCTCGTTCTTCTTTTGTTTGTTGGGAGCTTTCCCGTGTAAATAGTTTTATTTCTTTTATTTACTTTGGGGGTCAAGAGGAGAAGACCATGATGAAAATGTTGAGTGGCTCTCATATGCATTATTGTTCATTTAACCAAGAGCCCATATTACCTTGTCTTCTCCTTTGTATTAAATGCTTAAAGATTCCAGCTTAGTCCAATGCACGTGCACTATTATTATTATCCACACCGTTCGGTCGTGCGAGTGAAAGGCAATAATGACGATATATGATGGACTGATTGAGTTGAGAGAAGCTGGTATGAACTTGACCTATCTTGTTTTTGTAAATATGATTAGTTCATCGTTCCTGATTCAGCCTATTATGAGTGAACATGTTTGCAATCACAATTAGAGATTATAGTTGCTCATGCCATGCTTAGTTTGCTAGGAGTTTATAATGGTTTACCTTGCGTGCCAACATGCTATTAAGATAGTTGTGATGTGGTATGATAGGGTGGTATCCTCCTTTGAACGATTCGAGTGGCTTGACTTGGCACATGTACACGCATGTAGTTGAAACAAAATCAACATAGCCTCCACGATATTTATGTTCATGGTGATTTATATCCTACTCATGCTTGTACTCATTGTTGATTAATCTTAAATCATGTTCATGAATGTTGTCGCTCTCTAGTTGGTTGCTTCCCAGTCTATTTCTAGCCTTCACTTGTACTAAGCGGGAATACTTCTTGTGCATCCACTTCCATAAACCCCAAAGTTATTCCATATGAGTCCACCATACCTTCCTATATGTTGTAATTACCTGTCGTTCCAAGTAAATTTGTATGTGCCAAACTCTAAACCTTCAAATGAAATTCTGTTTTGTATGCTCGAATAGCTCATGTATCAACTAGGGATGTCTATATCTTCCATGCTAGGTGGGTTATTCTCACGAGGAGTGGACTCTGCTCCTCATTCACGAGAAAATGGCTGGTAACCGGGATGCCCAGTCCCATGCTTAAATCAAAATAATTGCAAACAAAACTCCCCCAGGATTGTTGTTAGTTGGAGGCACCCGTTGTTTCGAACAAGCCATGGATTGATGTTTATTGGTGGTGGGGGAGTATAAAATTTACCATTCTGTTTGGGAACCGCCTATAATGTGTGTAGCATGGAAGATATCGAGATCTCTTGGTTGTTATGTTGACAATGAAAGTATGCCACTCAAAATATTATTTATCTCTGTTTCAAAACTCGAGCTCTGGCACCTCTGCAAATATCTGCTTCCCTCTGCGAAGGGCTTATCTATTTACTTTTATGTTGATTCATCATCCTCTTATTAAAAAGCACCAGTTGGAGAGCACCGCTATCATTTGCATGCATTACTATTAATTTACATTCAGTATGACTGTGACTGGATATCTTTTACCATGAATTACAATGTCTAGTCAGTACTTGATCTTCAGAGGTGCTTTGCATTTATGTTTTGCGGTCTCAGAAAGGGCTAGCAAGATACCATCTTGTTATATCATATTATGATTGTTTTGAGAAAGTGTTGTCATCTGAGATTTATTATTATTTCTCGCTAGTTGATTATGCCATTGATATGAGTGAACATGAGACCTAAATGTTATTGTGAATATGGTTAGTTCATAATCTTTGCTGAAAGCTTGAATGCTGGCTTTACATATTTGCAACAAGAAGATAAAACAGAGTTTGTAAATGTTTTTCTTTATCACTTTCAGTTTGTCAACTGAATTGCTTGAGGCCAAGCAAAGGTTTAAGCTTGGGGAAGTTGATACGTCTCCAACATATCTACTTTTCCAAACACTTTTGCCCTTGTTTTGGACTCTAACTTGCATGATTTGGATGGAACTAACCCGGACTGATGTTGTTTTCAGCAGAATTGCCATGGTGTTATTTTTGTGCAGAAATAAAAATTCTCGGAATGACCTGAAAATCCACGGAGACACGTTTTGGAAATAATAAAAAATACTGGCGAAAGAATCAGCATCAGGGGGGCCACACCTTGTCCACGAGGGTGCAGGGCGCGCCCCTGCCTCGTGGGCCCCCTGAGACTCCACCGACCTCAACTCCAACTCCATATATTCACGTTCGGGGAGAAAAAAACCAGGGAGAAGGATTCATCGTGTTTTACGATACGAAGCCGCCACCAAGCCCTAATCTCTCTCGGGAGGGCTGATCTGGAGTCCGTTCGGTGCTCCGGAGAGGGGAATCCGTCACCATCGTCATCATCAACCTTCCTCCATCGCCAATTTCATGATGCTCACCACTGTGCGTGAGTAATTCCATTGTAGGCTTGTGATGTCTACTACACAACCTTCTTCTTGTAGACGTTGTTGGGCCTCCAAGAGCAGAGGTTTGTAGGATAGTAGCAAATTTCCCTCAAGTGGATGACCTAAGGTTTATCAATCCATGGGAGGCGTAGGATGAAGATGGTCTCTCTCAAACAACCCTGCAACCGAATAACAAAGAATCTCTTGTGTCCCCAACACACCCAATACAATGGTAAATTGTATAGGTGCACTAGTTCGGCGAAGAGATGGTAATACAAGTGCAATATGGATGGTAGATATAGGTTTTTGTAATCTGAAAATATAAAAACAGCAAGGTAACTAATGATAAAACTGAGCGTAAATGGTATTGCAATGCTTCTAAACAAGGCCTAGGGTTCATACTTTCACTAGTGCAAGTTCTCTCAACAATGATAACATAAATAGATCATATAACAATCCCTCAACATGCAACAAAGAGTCACTCCAAAGTCACTAATGGCAGAGAACAAACGAAGAGATTATTGTAGGGTACGAAACCACCTCAAAGTTATCCTTTCTGATTGATCTATTCAAGAGTCCGTAGTAAAATAACACGAAGCTATTCTTTCCGTTCGATCTATCCTAGAGTTCGTACTAGAATAACACCTTAAGACACAAATCAACCAAAACCCTAATGTCACCTAGATACTCCATTGTCACCTCAAGTATCCGTGGGTATGATTATACGATATGCATCACAAAATCTCATATTCATCTATTCAAACTAACACAAAGTACTTCAAAGAGTGCCCCAAAGTTTCTATCGGAGAGTCAAGACGAAAACGTGTGCCAACCCCTATGCATAAGTTCACAAGGTCACAGAACTCGCAAGTTGATCACCAAAACATACATCAAGTGGATCACGTGAATATCCCTTTGTCACCATAGATAAGCACATGCAAGACATACATCAATTATTCTCAAATCCTTAAAGACTCAATCCGATAAGATAACTTCAAAGGGAAAACTCAATCCATTACAAGAGAGTAGAGGGGGAGAAACATCATAAGATCCAACTATAATAGCAAAGCTCGCCACATCAAGATCGTGCAAAATCAAGAACACGAGAGAGAGAGAGAGAGAGAGAGAGAGAGAGAGATCAAACACATAGCTACTGGTGCATACCCTCAGCCCCGAGGGTGAACTACTCCCTCCTCGTCATGCAGAGAGACGGGATGATGAAGATGGCCACCGGTGATGGATCCCCCCTTCCGCAAGGTGCCGGAACATGGTCCCAATTGGTTTTTGGTAGCTATAGAGGCTTGCGACGGCGGAACTCCCGATCTAGGTTATTTTCTGGAGGTTTTTGTATTTATAGGAATTTTTGGCGTAGGTCTCACGTCAGGGGGGTCTCCGAGTCGTCCACGAGATAGGGGGACGCGCCCAGGGGGTAGGGCGCGCCCCCCTCCATCGTGGATGGCTCAGGACTCTTCAGTCCCAACTCTTTTACTCCGTGGGCTTCTTTTGGTCCATAAAAAATCATCAAAAATTGGCACGTCAATTGGACTCCGTTTGGTATTCCTTTTCTGCGATACTCAAAAACAAGGAAAAACAGAAACTGGCACTTGGCTCTAGGTTAATAGGTTAGTCCCAGAAATCATATAAAATAGCATATAAATGCATATAAAACATCCTAGATGGATAATATAATAGCATGGAATAATCAAAAATTATAGATATGTTGGAGACGTATCAGCTTGCTAGACGATGATGGGTTAGACGAGATTTACCATGTAATCGAGTTAGTTTTGTTAGGGTTTGATCCCTAGTATCCATTATGTTCTGAGATTGATGTTGCTATGTTTTGCTATCCTTAATGCTTGTCACTAGGGCCTGAGTGCCATGATTTCAGATCTGAACCTATTATGTTTTGATGAATATATGTGAGTTCTTGATCCTATCTTGCAAGTCAATAGTCACCTACTATGTGTTATGATCCGGCAACCCTGAAGTGACAATAATCGGGACCACTCCCGGTGATGACCGTGGTTTGAGGAGTTCATGTATTCACTAAGTGTTAATGCTTTGGTCCGGTACTCTATTAAAAGGAGGCTTTAATATCCCTTAGTTTCCAATAGGACCCCGCTGCCACGGGAGGGTAGGACAAAATATGCCATGCAAGTTTTTTTCCATAAGCACGTATGACTATATTCGGAATACATGCCTACATTACTTTGATAAACTGGAGCTAGTTCTGTGTCACCCTATGTTATAACTGTTGCATGAGGAATCGCATCCTACATAATTATCCATCATTGATCCATTGACTACGAGCTTTTCACATATTGACATTTGCTTAGTTACTTTTCCGTTGCCACTGTTATGATTGCTACAAAAACTCCTACTGTTACTTTTGCCACCGTTACCGTTACTTCCATACTACTTTGCTACTAAATACTTTGCTGCAGATATTAAGTCTTCCAGGTGTGGTTGAATTGACAACTCAGCTGCTAATACTTGAGAATATTCTTTGGCTCCTCTTGTGTCGAATCAATAAATTTGGGTTGAATAATCTACCCTCGAAAATTGTTTTGATCCCCTATACTTGTGGGTTATCATGAGCACATGCATGGCGGCTGTGGCCGCGCTCTCGCCGGAGTGGGCCACCGAAGTTGCCCTCACGACGTGGGTCCACGTGCCCATCTTTCACCGGTGACGATTGAATAGTGAAATGATATTTGGGGAGCGAGCTAGTGTGCTTGAGACGCCGGCTGTGGACTGTAGTCGACGCACCTTCTCGCGTAAGCCATAGGCGTACTATACACCGGCGGTGCTCCAGGATATTTTGTGTTGCATCTCACACGGTTGCTGATAATAAACTGTGTGTGATCTACTTGATTTTTCATCTTGATTTGAATTACATAATGGGGTCACAGCGGCAATGGACGGTGTTTGAATTGCTAGACCTTTTATCTGGAGTGAACATGCAACTATATGTGTGTCGTAAAAGAATTGGAATTATTCAGGGTTCGTTTGAACATTTTATACATTAAATTGGTTTTCTAGCCATTTCAGGTGAACAATTCAAATTTAAACTACATGCACATGCTCCAGTGCATATAAATTGGTTGAAAAATCAATTCTCTGTCCTTGGGTGCATGCTTAGGTCCCATGTAAGAAATGGGAATTAATTTCAAACACCAGGGCACTATTGATTCCCGGCAAAGCATTGAGATGACTAGTTTTTAAATTCTAGTAAATCCAAAACTCGTCTAAAATTCACGAAACTTGGCATACTATCATGGAGCGGCATCAACATGACGTGGTAAATTTTTTGTCCCATTTGGCACAGGTTCGGGCATATGCTTCTCACAAACCAGAGCTTCTCACAACAAGCATGATGGTTTTCGGTAGGGAACGTCCCACCTTTGGGGACGAAACAATATCCATTGCCTCTTATTGCTTTCATTTTTTTTCTCGTGTCAACATAGAACAACAGGAGTGTTGTGTGATTTTTTGTGTTTTTTCAGGGTTCGTTTGGACATTTTTATGCATTAACTGAGTTTTCAATGCATTTATGTGCATAATTCGAATTTGAACTACATGCACATGCTCCAGTGCATATAAATTGGTTGAAAAATCAAATCTGTGTCCTTGGGTGCATGCTTAGGTCCCATGCAAGAAATGGGAATGAATTTCAAACACCAGGGCACCCTTGATTGCCGACAAAACATTGAGATGCCTCGTTTCTAAATTCTAGTAAATCCAAAACTCCTCTGAAATTCATGAAACTTGGCATGCTATCATGGAGCGGCATCAACATGCCGTGGTACAAATTTTGTTCCATTTGGGGCAGGTTTTGGTATATGCTTCTCACAAACCGGAGCCTCTCACAAGAAGCATGATGGTTTTCGGTAGGGAACGTCCCACCTTTGGGGACGAAACGATATCCATTGCCTCTTATTGCTTTCAATTTTTTCTTGTGTCAACATAGAACAACAAGAGTGTTGTGTGAATTTTTGTGATTTTTGGGGTTCGTTTGGACATTTTTATGAATTAACAGAGTTTTCAATGCATTTATGTGCATAATTCAAATTTGAACTACATGCACATGCTCCAGTGCATATAAATTGGTTGAAAAATCAAATATGTGTCCTTGGGTGCATGCTTAGGTCCCATGCAAAAAATGGGAATGAATTTCAAACACCAGGGCACCGTTGATTGCCGGCAAAACATTGAGATGCCTGGTTTTTAAATTCTAGTAAATCCAATATTTTGGTAACCATTCACGTGACACCACGTGTCTTTGTTTTAATGGTTGTAGGAGGTGCCGTGCGGACAGCTGCTTGACCTTGACTGAATGGGAGGCGTGCGAGCGTCGTCCGATGCGCAGGCTGACCGAGAGGGGTGCAAGCTGTCCTCGAGTGCGCAGGCTCACCGGGAAGCATGCGAGCTGTACGCTGTGCAGGCTCACTGGGAAGCGAGCCCTTCGACTTCCATGGCCGACCTCCTTGCTCGCATCCTCTCCATTAATGGCGCCCAAGCTGCAGTTTAATTCGCTTTCTAAATATAAAACACCCATCGCAAATGTTTTAGTTAGAACACCCGTATACAAACCGATAGCTTCCCCAGGAAGCAAAGAGAAAATGTGTCGAGTAGGATTTCTGCAGCTGTTGATCGCAAACGTTTTAGATAGAACACCCGTAGGCAAAGTGAGAGCAGCGCAGGATTTCTGCATCCCTTCAGCGCAAATGGTTGCTTTGGATGACCCGTGTGCAACCACGTACAAACAAATTGGGAAGAATTGTCAATCCTTATAACACTGCGATTTGTCAAAATATGAAGCTAAAAATCACTAGCAGTATCTAATTTTTGCAACTAAAATTCAGTAATTAAGCATAGATTTCATTCATAGATTAAGGAGTCGTTCTTAATTTATACAAACAGTTCAACTTGACAGCTGAACCGACCAAACTTTTCCCCAATTGTTGCCAACCATGTACTGAAATAGCTAGTTCAACTATATATACTAGCTAATTTTAAGTACGTTGTGCAGTTCAACCACATCTACAGTCAGATGAACTGAACAAAATAGCCCCTAAATACTACTACTACTACTGCGGAGAGGCTTTGTACTACTTTCGGCTGCCTCTCCTCTACCGAGCACGCTCAGTAAGAGGCAGAGGAGGAGGAGCCTACCGACGAGCTGGGCAACCGCAATGCGGTGCCTGCCGTTGTTGCAGCTTCATCGACGCTCACCTCAAATGCCCTCTGCCACTCCAAACAACCCCTCTCGAAGCGGTGGTTCTCCTTGTAGATCTCCTAATTCCTCGCCTCTGAGGCGGCGTGTGCCGCGGCCACGGCGGCGGTAAGGCTCTTTGCGTGCTCGACGAGGCGCTCCTCCTCCTCCCGCAGGAACTCGGTGTAGCGTGCAAGGTCACTGACGCACGTGCGGGCATCCACCTCCGCCACCCGCCTTCGGGCGGCGTGGTGGAGCGGGTGATGACCACGACGGTCGACTGTGGGCTGGCAGCCACGGTAGCCTACGACAGGGTGGTGGCCACAACCACCACCTCCCGCCTTCAGGCCGCGGTGACGGAGTGGGTGATGGCCACAGTGGCCGAAAGTGGGGTGGCGGCCACGACGGCCATCTCCCGCTTTCGGGCCGCGGCAGCAAAGCGGGTGATGGACCTAGCTTTCGAGGGTGGTGTGGCGGCAATGGCGGCCGGCAACAGCTGCCAATGGACACCGGCGATAGAGCGTGTGGTGGGTGTTCCGCGCACACCCAACAGGGACGCCACACGCACTACACTATGTCGGGGACTGCGCCTCCACCGCGTTGTAGCCTCCCAGCTGGAGCTGTCCTCTGATGACGGCGGAGTGGCTGAGCGACGACGACGGACCAGTGCCATTGGCGATTGTGGGAGAAGCAGACGAGATAAGCTACAGGGATGGAGGGGAATGCGACGCAGGACTCGCCGGCCGTGAGGGTTTTTATAGCAGGCTGGTAAGCATTGGGATTTTGGGGGATTTCACCGAGTCGGGCGGGAAGATTGCGCGGGAACCTGCGAGGTTGCATGGGAACGGGCTCACTGATGATTCATTGGCGCCACCGTTTGGCCAAAAGAACTCCCTCGCGCACTGCGCAAGCTTGCGCTGTAAGCCGTCTGCGGCAACGGGGTGATAAGACGTGCGAGAGGACGACGAAAGGCCACATACACATACGGTTAATAAAAAAATGTTTGCAATTTAATTACCTTCTATACCACTGTCCTGGTTTATAAGTATGATTTAACTAATAAAATACGAATGCATGTCGCCAAAGATTATATAGTTGGATTTGTATTTGAACATAGTTTACAATTACATAATTTTTAAAACATGCATTAACACTTTGTTGGTTAAATTTGAGGGTAAAGTATGGCACAGAATATAAAGGAGACTATAGACTAGACGGAGGTGGTACCACACTGCCGCTCTCTACGCAGCGACGCAACTGTCGGCCGGCTTGTAGGCGACCATTTCCTGCGTGTTCAACTGCTCTATGCGTGTGGTTGCTTGCGATTCACGCGGCCGCGGCGCGCTCTGCTCACGTCCGGCCGCGCATGCTCTACTCTCGCATCCCTCCAGGTGCTCTGCCCTCGTCCCTCCACGCACGCTGCCAGTGTTTGCGGCCGGCGCACGATCACGCACGTTCATGTGCAAGCGGTTGCACCGGGCGCGGCGTGACGATGTAGTTACCCGCTGCAAAAACTACCATGCGGACGCGCCGAGAATCCATGCCGCCCGGACCCCTTTATCCTTGCGGACATTTACCTTCATCTCTCGTCTCACACGACACATTAAGAACACCCACGAGGACACATACAGAGAGGATATCCAGCGGTTCCAATGGTGCTCCCCATGGCTCCAATGGCGCTCCCAGCGGCCGACGACGACAACAGCGGGAAGTTCACCATGCATCACGTAGTGGACACCCACGTGAGGGGGAAGGCCCTCTCGGTGGTGTACACGAACGATCCGGTCACCATGGAGAGCTCCATCCAAACTACGGAGCAGTTCCTTGCCGAGGACAAGTACCGAGTGGTCGGCTTCGACCTCGAGTACACCATCGGTCGTGCTGGGCACGATCAGAAGTTTGCCGTTGCCCAGTTGTGTGTGCGACATGGCGTCCTCGTCTACCACTTCCACCTTGCCACAAGGCCTTGCGAGCGTTTCTCCAGGTTTATCAACAGCTCCGACTATAGTTTCGCTACGGTGGACACCACCAACGATCTAAAAGCGCTCAAGGTTTCGGACTTGAAATGCTCGAATCTTTTCAACATCCAGCACCACTACAAGGTCTGGGGCAGCGACAAAACCAAACTGAACTACCTGGTTGACCTCGCCTCGGCCATCATTGACCCCTACTACATGAAGATGAAGGAAGAGAGCAATAAGGACAAGACGCCTGGCACAGTGTGTGGCATAAGAGACTGGATGAACAACATGTCAAGTGTGCGGCCATGGACGCGTACACAAGCTACAAGATGTACAGGCAGATTGTTGACATGAGGAACTGTCTTCTTCCTGACCCAGACGAGGGATCGAGCCACATAGCAGTGGCGGGAGTGTCATAAGAAGTAGATGACTAGATGATCGTTTCTCCTACATTAGAATGCATGCAATTGTTTATTGAGGTGTGTGCGAATGATCTGTAGAGTCACTTATATAATTGGATGTTTATTTCAGTTTTATATATATATATATATATATATATATATATATATATATATATATATATATATATATATATATATATATATACACATATTATTCTACTGTAGACAGAGCAATTCACATGGCTTATTAGCAGCAATCGTCTATGTTATTACTGGTCTTCGCACACATTTCTGATTACGGACCTGTTTGCCGCGTATGACACACATCTTGTTCAGTTGAACTGTTTCCATTGTGTTGCCTAATCACACACAATTCATCCCAGTGAACCGTATGCTGTATCGCACACGCACTGGTGCGCATCGGTCCTAAACAAACAATTTTTTACCCCTTTCCATGACAGCATTTGGAACCCTCGCCAAGTGAGTGTGGGCGATAGGGGGTCCTTCCCACATGACCCAGAAACCGTTGGGGATAGGGAGCCTTGATGCATACAGTTGTCCCTGTATAACTGTTTCTGATATCTCCAATATCCCAAACGCTTCATCCTTGCCACTCGTTTGTGCTTGCATTGCCATCACAGTCGGAGTTTTGTGGTTCTGCCTAAAACCAAGCAGGTTCCAGGCACATCAGTTTTCTAGGCAGATTCTAGGCACGGGAGATTTACGATGCCTGGCACATCACAAACAGTTCATGATTGTAAACTGTGTACGATAGGTAGATAATCACACACATTTAGTTTTCCTGCATCGTATGTGATAGTGTCTGACATCACACACGCTTTGCAAACGACAACTGTGTGCATGCTTGCACATGTTTCCTCTCTGTGAACCGTCTCAGATTATGGTGTATATCGCAAACGTTTGTGTTTTACCAACCGTGTGTGCCGTAATGACCTGCACAACATAATTTTTCCCTAATTTAATTGTTGTTATTTAAAATTGTACCTAATTTAAACTTGAAAGTAGGCTATAGCTTTATTCATATCCATCAGGTTCAAACAACCAATGCATTATTCGATTCACAGGTACATATGTCTAAGAATTATAGAAGCACCAAATAAAGAATGATGTACCAGGGTTCTATACTTGTACTATTATAGATGGTAAAGAAAGAGGCGACAGACATTCCAGTTGCTGAACTAGGTGAAGCGGAATGGCCTTATTGTGCTCTCCTGGATGCAGAAGGCATGCAGGACTCTAGTCCAACCCCTTGTGATGGCCGGCCGCCAATCATGTAGTTTGAGAGGTAATCTTGAGTAAACTGCTTCAGGATCCAATGCAAAAGAAAAAAGATTCAGATATTGTCATCTAATACAACCCATTACAGGCAGTAAAAAGAAGGCTACAGGGTTCTTACTTACCATCCTGCAGTTCACCGTTGTCTTGCATAAAGTGTAAACAAATAGTTCGATTGACATCTTTTGACCCATTTTAGTAAAAATCTTTATCAGTTTCCTTACTTGATGCTGGTTCATGAATATCTCATTGCCCCATACACAGAAAGGGCCGAAGTGTGGATCTTTGGCAATGATATATGTACCTAAAAGCACCAAGTTAATATTAGAATCTAAACAAAAATTGAAAAATGATGTAGTACAAAACTCCATCCATCCCATTATATAAGATTTTATTACATGTATATCTAGACATCATCAGAACATTAAGTAACACTCTTCCTTGTTGCTATGTAGCCTGTGATTGCATATTTAGTCATTCAGTACAATGCATGTTGCTGAACAACAATTGAAAAATGAAAAGGCATGTTAACTGCAATATCCTTAACAACAACCAAATATCGTAATTCATAATGGTATTGTTGAAACTGTTATTGATGAAATTGAATTGCACAGCAAATAGTTGCACATATAGAGCAACATATTGTGAAGAATTGAAATAAACAAGTCATAAGGACATATCTAGGCGATCCTTAAAAAGTTAAAGCACTAAAACCCTTAGTGGATATTATATATATATACATCTGGGCTATTCTGTTATGCGTAACAGAATATTATTCTGTTACCCTTTTTGAACTGACGTTTTCAGGTGGTTGTACTAATGTTTTCGAAGCGGTTGAACTGATGCTTTCAGTTGTGTTTAACAGATCGTCTTCTTTAGTTCAAAATTTTTTTGTAATTTTTTTGTCGGAATGGGGCGTGTAATATATCGTTGGAAAGCTCTTGACAACCATATTTCAAGTATATTGAACATCATTGCAAAATCATTATGGTTTAAGAGCAGTTTTGAAAAAACCGTTTTTTTCAAAACCGAAAACGCGAATCGTATTTTGGACTCAATTTTCAAACCATTTGTCGGAATTGAGCAAATAAGATGGCGTTGGAAAGCTGTTGAAAATCCGCATCTTCCATATATGTATTGTTTTTTCTAATTCTGTATGATTTAAAAGTAATTTGAAAAACGGTGAAATTCTAGGCGAAAGATATTTTCGCGATTTTTTGCAAACGGTTTGACGGATTGACACAAATGATATGGCGTTGGAAAGCTATGGAAAATGCGCAACTTTTTTGTATAGAAATGTTTTTCTAATTCCTTACAGTTTAAAAACGAATTCGAATACGGTCAAATTTGATTTTGAACACGATTTTTTAAAAAAGTTTGTCGAAATATGGCAAATAATATACCGTTGGATAGCTATCGAAAATCTGAAACTTAGTCATGTTGAATGTTTTCTCTACTTCACAACCGTTTAAGAGTAATTTAGAATACGGCATGACGGATCTTGCTGTTTTTCTTGTCTGAAAAACAGAGTAGTCGTACTGATATATGTGTATGTTTGTACTAAGCTATTTTTTTAGAGTAATTTCGAACGGTTCCGAAAAAGGGTACTTGTACTGATGCTTGCATGGGTTTGTATTAAGCGTGTTTTCACTAACTAGACTTTGCTCTGTTTTTCGGGTAATATTTTTCTCATAAGTTTTCAACGGTTTACTCTATCCCGCATCATCAGTCCGCCAGTGCAAGATGAGGAATAGCAGCAGGTCACAAAGAGGGCGGCTGTCTGCCTCGACATCATAGTACTGAGGGACGCGTCCCTGTCGAACGGCTAGAGATGGTGCCACCCGGCGGTGAGCAGAACCTCCCCACAAACCACGGCATATTTTAAGTTTTTATTCCAAACGGACCACCGTTTTTAACTCGTAATCAATATTTTTAATTCAAACCATTTTTCCTTTCATCATCTCACAAAAATTGTTTCCACACATATAATACATGTACATAAATCATATTATCCATAGCACAAGAATCATCGGCCTATTCCTGTACAGAACTTTCAAGAACCCAAATGAATACATGTACTTCCTGTACCATCTGTTTTGAACTTTGAAAGAAGCTATAACATCTGCACCACACCGACTGCACATTTTTCATACATGAATGGCATATACAACACACTGACTGTACATTTTCTTGCTATTAGAAGCCCCTTCAGATTTAACGGTTTGTACTGGGCATAAAAAATTAACAAAAAACCGAATTAGGAAGCTCAAGGTTCTTGAATTACAGACCAAAAAAAAGCAGGCTAAATAGAGTATTACCAAGGTCTAAGACAGATCAATTGCAATACACTTTCACTCCATTTTCACTCAGCAATAGCATGACTGAATAAGAAGTTCAAAACTGGAGCAGTTTTTCCTTTCAGTATCGTTGTACACGAGCTCCTTGAGGAAGCTTGCGTGGTCAGTAGCACGTTAGTCCTGCAATTGTGTCGACATGGTTAAGGAGCCTCGAGGTCAGCCCACGACAGGGTAACTTATCTGCACTACAAGAAGTCAAAAGCAGTAACTGTACACATTTTTGGACATACAAGCATAATGGAAATTTGTATAACTAACATGGTGTATCCTAATACAAAGTACTGATGCTTTGGGAATTTTCGAACAGAGAAAAGAAGTGCAGGAGGCTCAAGTATCAAGTGCAGAAGAGCATGGGCTCACCGGGGAAGGAGGTAGACAGACGACAGCGGTTGGCCCAACGCCCGACTCGCCGACAGGCTTCAGTTCGGGCTGGATTCATCAAAGATGTCAAGCTTATAAGCATCAAAGATGGCAACTTCTGTGAGTTAGTGCTAACAATCAGCATTTTGCAAGGAGAAATCCTTTGTAAAGCAAGCATTTTGCCAGGAAATTGGTAATTCGCATGTAGTACTACATGGACTTGCTGTAAAATACATGGACCATGTAGTAATTTTGAAGTTAATTATATGATCATCTCAGGGAGCTCAAGTTGAACTGAAACTCACTCAATAACTGAAACTCCTAGGGCGAGGGGTGGGATCCAGGGTGCTGCTGGCAATGAACGGCCTGGGGTGGTGGCGTTGAATGGCCTTGAGTGGTGGCGGTGAACGGCCAGGGTGCTCCGGCGGTAGAGCCTCACCGGGAGATGGCGATGCAAGCATGAGGTCGGGAAGCAGTGGTGCCGGTGGTCGGGGTCGTCCAATGTTCATCGCACAACTGTACAGAAAGTTGATTTCTCACCCATCCACAGTTTTTTCCTTTTTGGAATCCATTGAACTGACAAAAAGCTACAATGTGAGCTAAAAGTATGTAAACAACATATCTCTGATAGAATAAAGAACTAGCTTGAACATATCTATGAAAGAATACACCTCTGAGGAACTAGCTTTGAACATATCTCTGAAAGAATAGAGAGCATGCAAAGTTCAAGGAATGAATAAGCAAAATGGCACACTAGTATGCAGTAGTACGAGTCCAGTCTTGTACGTTCTAGTATAAGATTTGAATAGTAGCTAGAATTGAAGTTCAGGTAACCATAGCACACACATCATATAGTTTCATTCATGTACGCACACACTGTAATAGTAGCTGCAATTAAAGTTCAAATAACCACGGCACCCATAACAGAACAAGAATCCGGCTAGCAGCTAGGCAAGCAAGGAAATGTGCTTGCCTAGGCACGTAGCCATCAGCACACGTAAATCAAGGCCGTTAGTTCAAGCATTGTGTGGCTAGCGGAAAATGTGCTTGAATCTTAGCTGAACTTTGTACAGGGATCTAAACTTACCTGAACTCATTTTACATGGATTTGCACGGTTGGCCGATGATGAAGGCAGGGCGAGCAGAGGCAGAGGAGGACCGCTGGATGTTGTCACCATTGCCATCCTGCTCGAGTGGTGGATGGCGCTGGTTCATGGGTTCACGGGAGCGAGCCTCTAGGGGCGCTGGCGCTCGGGACACGTCGGGAGTGCGGCGGCCGGTGGCGAGGACCGGCCATCAACAGGGAGCAGCAGCTCCCCTTTTCCCTCGGCGGATCTTGGATCCACCACCGTGGCTAGTCTCAGGACATAGTTGGCGCGGGAGGCAGCGGTGGCCAGTTGTGCGCAAAGACCGGCGGCGCTCGGAGGTAGGTGGTGGCGCACGGAGGCAGGGGTAGGCGGCGGCACACTGGGGGAGGGAGGTCATGGAGGCGGCATGCTGGGGCAATGGGGCGACGGCGGCGTGCTGAGGTAGTGGCCGGCCAAGGCTCGCTGGGGAGGGGGGCGGCGGCGCTAGGCAGGTGGCCGGCGGCGGCGCGCTCGGTGTGGTGGGATCGGGTTGGGGGAATCGTCCGGCCCAAGGGGTCCGGGACAAGAGGAGGCGAGCCCGTCAGCGGGGAGGCGTGTGGATGACCGGCCGGCAGCAGCGCGTGGGTCGGAGGAGCAACCTGCCACGGCGCCGCGGGCTCCCTCGCTCCGGTTGCCGCCGTCGCTCGCTCGCCTGCGACGGCTGCCTCCGGCGGTAGGAGGCGGGTTGGGTTTGGGAGTTTCTACTGTAGTCAGTGCATCGCGTCCTTATAGAGGCCGAGGGTAACATAATATTATTTTGTTACGGGTAACAGAATAGTCCAATCATATATATACTCCGCCAATTTTGGGCCTTTTGTAGCCGATCCCCTAAACTTAAGGTTGTAAACTTCAACTTGATCAAGTTCAAAGCAGGTTCAACCAAAATTAGCATGCATTCAAACATAAACATAGATAGTTTTGCATAATCGAACATAATAACATAATTGGATCATCTACCTATCCCTCAACATGCAACAAAGAGTCACTCCAAAGTCACTAATAGCGGAGAACAAACGAAGAGATTATGGTAGGGTACGAAACCACCTCAAAGTTATCCTTTCTGATCGATCTATTCAAGAGACTGTAGTAAAATAGCATGAAGCTATCCTTTCCGTTCGATCTATCCTAGAGTTCATACTAGAATAACACCTTAAGACACAAATCAACCAAAACCCTAATGTCACCTAGATACTCCAATGTCACCACAAGCATCCGCGGGCATGATTATACGATATGCATCACTCAATCTTAGATTCATCTATTCAACCAACACAAAGAACTTCAAAGAGTGCCCCAAAGTTTCTACCGGAGAGTCAAGACGAAAACGTGTGTCAACCCCTATGCATAAGTTCACAAGGTCACTAAACCCGCAAGTTGATCACCAAGACATACATGAAGTGAATCAATAGAATACCCCATTGTCACCACGGGTATCCCACCCAAGACATACATCAAGTGTTCTCAAATCCTTAAAGACTCAATCCGATAAGATAACTTCAAAGGGAAAACTCAATCCATTACAAGAGAGTAGAGGGGGAGAAACATCATAAGATCCAACTATAATAGCAAATCTCGCCACATCAAGATCGTGCCAAATCAAGAACACGAGAGAGAGAGAGAGAGAGAGAGAGAGAGAGAGAGAGAGAGATCAAACACATAGCTACTGGTACATACGATAATAATCTCCGATACTCCGTGGGCTTCTTCTGGTCCAAAAATAATCTTCGTGAAATTTCAGGTCAATTGGACTCCGTTTGGTTTTCCTTTTCTGCGATACTCAAAAACCAGGAAAAAACAGAAACTGGCACTGGGCTCTAAGATAATAGGTTAGTCCCGAAAATCATAAAATAGCATAAAATGCATATAAAACATCCTATATGGATAATATAATAGCATGGAACAATCAACAATTATAGATACGCTGGAGACGTATCAACATCCCCAAGCTTAATTCCTGCTCGTCCTCGAGTAGGTAAATGATAAAAACAGAATTTTTTATGTGGAATGCTACATAACATAATTTATCAATGTAATCTTCTTTATTGTGGCAAGAATATTCGGATACATAAGATTCAAGACAAAAGTTTAATATTGGCATAAAAATAATAATACTTCAAGCATAGTAACTAAGCAATTATGTCTTCTCAAAATAACATGGCCAAAGAAAGCTTATCCCTACAAAATCATATAGTTTGGCTATGCTTCATTTTCATCACACAAAATGCTCTCATCATGCACAACCCCGATGACAAGCCAAGCAATTGTTTCATACTTTAGTATTTTTAAACTTTTTCAGCTTTCACGCAATACATGACCGTGAGCCATGGACATAGCACTATGGGTGGAATAGAATATAATGATGGGGGTTGTGTGGAGAAGGCAAAAAGGGAGAAAGTCTCACATCGATGCGGCTAATCAACGGGCTATGGAGATGCCCATAAATTAATGTCAATGCGAGGAGTAGGGATTGCCATGCAACGGATGCACTAGAGTTATAAATGTATGAAAGCTCAACAAAAGAAACTAAGTGGGTGTGCATCCAACTTGCTTGCTCACGAAGACCTAGGGCATTTGAGGAAGCCCATTGTTGGAATATACAAGCCAAGTTCTATAATGAAAAATTCCCACTAGTATATGAAAGCGACAATATAAGAGTCTCTCTACCATGAAGATCATGGTGCTACTTTGAAGAAGTGTGGAAAAAGGATAGTAACATTGCCCCTTCTATCTTTTTCTCTCATTTTATTTTGTATTTTTTTGGGCCTTCTCTGTTTTTTTGGCCTTTCTCTTTTTTTTGGCCTTCTCTTTTTTTTGGGCCTTCTCTTTTTTTATTTTTTTTATTTTTATTTCCTCACACGGGACAATGCTCTAATAATGATGATCATCACACTTCTATTTATTTACAACTCAAGGATTATAACTCGATACTAGAACAAAATATGACTATATGAGTGTCTCCGGCGGTGTACCGGGATGGGCAATGAAACAAGAGTGACATGTATGAAAATATGCATGGTGGCCTTGCCACATATACGATGTAAACTACATGATCATGCAAGGCAATATGACAATGATGAAATGTGTCATTATATACGGAACGTTGGAAAGTTGCATGGCAATATATCTCGGAATGGCTATGGAAATGCCATAATAGATAGGTGTGGTGGCTGTTTTGAGGGATATATAAGGAGGATTATGTGTGATAGAGCGTATCATATCACGGGGGTTGGATGCACCGGCGAAGTTTGCACCAACTCTCAAGGTGGGAAAGGGCAATGCGCGGTACCGAAGAGGCTAGCAATGATGGAAATGTGAGAGTGCGTATAATCCATGGACTCAATATTAGTCATAAAGAACTCACATAATTATTGCAAAAATCTACAAGTCATCAAAAACCAAGCACTACGCACATGCTCCTAGGGGTATAGATTGGTAGGAAAAGACCATCGCTCGTCCCCGGCCGCCACTCATAAGGAGGACAATCAAAGAAACACCTCATGCTTCAAATTTGTCACACAACGGTTACCATACGTGCATGCTACGGGACTTGCAAACCTCAACGCAAGTATTTCTCAATTTCACAATTACTCAACTAGCACGACTCTAATATCATCATCTTCATATCTCAAAACAATCATCAAGTATCAAACTTCTCATAGTATTCAATGCACTCTATATGAAAGTTTTATTATACCCATCTTGAATGCCCATCATATTAGGACTAAATTCATAACCAAAGCAAATTACCATGCTGTTTAAGACTCTCAAAATAATATAAGTGAAGCATGAGAGTTCATCTATTTCTTCAAAATAAAACCACCACCGTGCTCTAAAAAGATATAAGTGAAGCACTAGAGAAAATGACAAACTACTCCGAAAGATATAAGCGAAGATCAATGAGAAGTCGAATAATTATGCAACTATGTGGAGACTCTCTAAAATTTAAAAATTTCAGATCTTGGGATATTATTCAAACAGCAAGCAAAACTAAATAAAATAAAATGACGCTCCAAGCAAAACACATATCATGTGGTGAATAAAAATATAGCTCCAAGTAAAGTTACCAATGAACGAAGACGAAAGAGGGGATGCCTTCCGGGGCATCCCCAAGCTTAGGCTCTTATTTTTCCTTGAATATTACCTTGGGGTGCCTTGGGGATCCCCAAGGTTAGGCTCTTGCCACTCCTTATTCCATAGTCCATCGAATCTTTACCCAAAACTTGAAAACTTCACAACACAAAACTCAACGGAAAAGTCGTAAACATCGTTAGTATAAGAAAATAAAACCACCACTTAGGTACTGTTCTGAACTCATTCTAAATTCATATTGGTGTAATATCTACTATATTACAACTTCTCAATGGTTCATACCCTCCGATATTACTCATATATTCATCAAAATAAGCAAACAACACAATAAAAACAGAATCTGTCAAAAACAGAATAGTCTGTAGTAATATGTACCATTCGGATATTTCTGTAACTCCAAAAATTCTGAAATAAATTGGTGGACGTGAGGAATTTATCTTTTAATCATCTGCATAAAGAATCAACCTAAAATAACTCTCCAGTAAAAAATGGCAGCTAATCTCGTGAGCGCAAAAGTTTCTGTTTTTTACAACAAGATCGCAAAGACTTCACCGTAAGCTATCCTAAAGGTCTTACTTGGCACTTTATTGAAACAAAATCTATAAAACATGATTACTACAGTAGCATAATCATGTGAACACACAAAAACAGTAAGGGTAAATATTGGGTTGTCTCCCAACAAGTGCTTTTCTTTAATGCTTTTCTAGCTAGGCATGATGATGACAATGATGCTCACATAAAAGATAAGAATTGAAACATAACGGGAGCATCATGAATCATATGGCTAGCACATTTAAGTCTAACCCACTTCCTATGCATAGGTATTTTGTGAGCAAACAATTTATGAGAACAAGAATCAACTAGCATAGGAAAGCAAAACAAGCATAACTTCAAGATTTTAAGCACATAGGGAGGAAACTTGATATATTATTGCAATTACTACAAGCATATATTCCTCCCTCATAATAATTTTCAGTAGCATCATGAATAAACTCAACAATATGACCATCACATAAAGCATTCTTTTCATGATCTACAAGCATAGAAAATTTACTACTCTCCATATAAGCAAAATTCTTCTCATTCGGAATAGTGGAAGTATCATAAGAAACTCAAATACTATAAATTGTTTCCACATTAAAAGAGTAATGTTTAGAAAAGGGGTAATCATAATAATGACAAGTTTTATAAATATAATCATCACTACTTTTTATAGCATAAGTGTCATCACAATAATCATCATAAGTAACAACTTTGTTCTCGTCATAATCAATTGAAACCTCTTCCAAGATAGTGGAATCATTGCTAAATAAAGTCATGACCTCTCCAAATCCACTTTCATAATTATCACAGTAAGATTCAACACCCTCCAAAATAGTGGGACTTACAAAAGTTGACACTCTTCCAAACCCACTTTCATCAATATAATCATCATAAATTGGAGGCATGCTTTCATCATAATAAATATTCTCATCAAAACTTGGGGGACCAAAAATATCATCTTCATCCAACATAGCATCCCCAAGCTTATGGCTTTGCATATCATTAGCATCATGGATATTCAAAGAATTCATACTAACAACATTGCAATCATGCTCATCAGTCAAATATTTAGTGCCAAACATTTTAATGCATTCTACTTCTAACACTTTGGCATAATTATCGGAATCCTTATATTCACGAAACACATTAAAAAGATGAAGCATATGAGGCACCCTTAATTCCTTTTTTTTGTAGTTTTATTTTATAAAATAAACTAGTGATAAAACAAGAAACTAAAAGATTCGATTGCAAGATCTAAAGATATACCTTCAAGCGCTAACCTCCCCGGCAATGGCGCCACAAAAGAGCTTGATGTCTACTACACAACCTTCTTCTTGTAGACGTTGTTGGGCCTCCAAGTGCAGAGGTTTGTAGGATAGTAGCAAATTTCCCTCAAGTGGATGACCTAAGGTTTATCAATCCGTGGGAGGTGTAGGATGAAGATGGTCTCTCTCAAACAACCCTGCAACCAAATAACAAAGAGTCTCTTGTGTCCCCAACACACCCAATACAATGGTAAATTGTATAGGTGCACTAGTTCGGCGAAGAGATGGTGATACAAGTGCAATATGGATGGTAGATACAGGTTTTTGTAATCTGAAATTATAAAAACAGCAAGGTAACAAATAATAAAAGTGATAAAAATGGTATTGCAATGCGTTGAAACAAGTCCTAGGGTTCATACTTTCACTAGTGCAAGTTCTCTCAACAATAATAACATAATTGGATCATATAACTATCCCTCAACATGCAAAAAAGAGTCACTCCAAAGTCACTAATAGCGGAGAACAAACGAAGAGATTATGGTAGGGTATGAAACCACCTCAAAGTTATCCTTTCTGATCGATTTATTCAAGAGTCCATAGTAAAATAGCATGAAGCTATCCTTTTTTCTGTTCGATCTATCCTAGAGTTCGTACTAGAATAACACCTTAAGACACAAATCAACCAAAACCCTAATGTCACCTAGATACTCCAATGTCACCACAAGCATCCGCGGGTATGATTATACGATATGCATCACACAATCTCAGATTCATCTATTCAACCAACACAAAGAACTTCAAAGAGTGCCCCAAAGTTTCTACCGGAGAGTCAAGACGAAAACGTATGCCAACCCCTATGCATAAGTTCACAAGGTCACTGAACCCGCAAGTTGATCACCAAGACATACATCAAGTGAATCAATAGAATACCCCATTGTCACCATGGGTATCCCACGCAAGACATACATCAAGTGTTGTCAAATCCTTAAAGACTCAATCCGATAAGATAACTTCAACGGGAAAACTCAATCCATTACAAGAGAGTAGAGGGGGAGAAACATCATAAGATCCAACTATAGTAGCAAAGGCACGGTACATGAAGATCGTGCCAAATCAAGAACACGAGAGAGAGAGAGAGAGAGAGAGAGATCAAACACATAGCTACTGGTACATACCCTCAGCCCCGAGGGTGAACTACTCCCTCCTCGTCATGGAGGGCGCCGGGATGATGAAGATGGCCACCGGTGAGGGATCCCCCCTCCGGCAGGATGCCGGAACAAGGTCTCGATTGGTTTTTGGTGGCTACAGAGGCTTGCGGTGGCGGAAATCCTGATCTAGGTTTCTTCTCGGGGGTTTCTATATTTATAGGGATTTTTGGCGTCGGGAACAAGTCAGGGGGGGTCTCCGAGGCGGCCACGAGGTAGGGGGCACGCCCCCACCCTCGTGGGTGCCTCGGGACTCTTCTGGTCCATCTCCGATGCTCCGTGGGCTTCTTCTGGTCCAAAAATAATCTCCGTGAAATTTCAGGTCAATTGGACTCCATTTGGGTTTCCTTTTCTGCTATACTCAAAAACAAGGAAAAAAACAAAAACTGGCACTGGGCTCTAAGTTAATAGGTTAGTCCCAAAAATCATATAAATTAGCATAAAAATGCATATAAAACATCCTAGATGGATAATATAATAGCATGGAACAATCAAAAATTATAGATACGTTGGAGAGGTATCACCACCTCGACACCCTCCACGCCGCCGTCGCCGCCTTCGACCTCGTCATCGGAGGAGAGCGCGATAACCTCGCCGCCCTCCACGCCGCCGTCCTCGCCACCTTCGGCCTCGTCATCGGAGGAGAGCCCGATAACCTCGCCGCTGTCCGTGCCGGCAAAGATCACCCGCTCCGCCTCCACGAGCTCCGAGTGCTGTCGGCGAAGCTCTTGCATGTAGGCCTCGTCGACGGCCTCGGCCTCGAGACACTCCCACGCCTCGCGGTCCTCCCGCGCCATAGCCGAGCTCACCACCCCTGGCTCCAGCAGAACGAGGTGGACCAGACGTGTGCCGAAGGGGAAATTGAGTGTAGCCGACGCGCCGTGGTAGCGGACCTGCCAGTGGTCATACTCCATGGCCGCGAGCTCGGCCGTGTGGAAGCTACCGAGCCACCGAAGGTTGTGGGTCTCTTGATCTGTAATCTCAGCGACCCACGTCCCCCACCGTCGCTGCTGGACCCCGAGGTAGGACTTCGTCGGCTGTCGGGTCCGGGGGAGGACGGGGAAGTCCTCAAACCGGCGTAGGGGCGTGGTGGCGGGCGGATCGGGGGACCGGCAACGGCGGATCGGGCCCGCGGAGGACTACAGGGACACCTCGGCGGCCACCTCCCCGGCATTGGTTGAAAAGGCCGCGATAAACCTCTTTTTCGCCATTGGCTACTCGAGCTCCCCGGCACACAGGCATAGTTTGAGGATGGAGGCGCCGGCGATGGCAGCGACCTAGCTACCAATGGTTTCGAGGGTTGTGTGTGTGTCTGTGTGAGCGGAGGTTGTGTTTGAGGAAATACTGCGGCAACTGAAAATTTTACTAGGCGGGAGTAACAAGGCGGGGCTACTGAAAATTTGGATCGAGGGCGAGCAGATATTTTTGAGATTGCGAGGGATGCAGAGGTGGGAGTAAAATGTCGGGGCTACTAAAAATTTGAATCAAGGGACTCAAGCAGAGAGGCATGCAGAGGCGGGAGTTTTGGGGGAGCGAGCTAGTGTGCTTGACACGCCGGCTGTGGACTGTAGCCGACGCACCTTCCCGCGTAAGCCATAGGCGTACTATACACTGACGGTGCTCCAAGATATTTTGTACTACATCTCACACAGTTGATGAGAATAAACTGTGTGGGATCTACTTGATTTGAATTACAAAATGGGGTCATAGTGGCAATGGATGGTGTTTGAATTGCTGGACCTTTTATCTGCAATGAACATGCAACTGTATGTGTGCCATAAAAGAATTGGAATTATTCAGGGTTCGTTTGCACATTTCATACATCAAACTGGTTTTCTAGCCATTTCAGGTGCACAATTCAAAATTAAACTACATGCACATGCTCCAGTGCATACAAATTGGTTGAAAAACCAAATCTGTGTCCTTCAGTGCATGCTTAGGTCCCATGGAAGAAATGGGAATGAATTTTCCGGGGTTCGTTTGGCCTTTTTTATACATTAACTGGGTTTTCTAGGCATTTTATATGCATAATTCAAATTTGAACTACAAGCACATGCTCCAATGCACCAAAGCTGGTTGAAAAATCACATGTGTGTTCTTGGGTGAATTTCTAGGTCCCATGCAAGAGATGGGAATGAAATTCAAACACCATGGCACTGTTGATTGCAGGCAAAACGTTGATATGCCTAGTTTTTAAATTCTAGTAAATCCAAAACTCATCTGAAATTCATGAAACTTGGCATGCTATCATGGACCGGCATCAACATGTTGTGCTAAAAAAATTGTCCCATTTGGCACAGGTTCGGGTATATGCTTCTCACAAACCAGAGCTTCTCACAACAAGCATGATAGTTTTTGGTAGGGAACGTCCCACCTTTGGGGACGAAACAATATCATTTGCCTCTTATTGCTTTCAAAAAATTTCTCATGTCAACATAGAACAACAGGAGTGTTGTGTTAATTTTTGGGATTTTTCGGGGTTTGTTTGGACATTTTTATGCATTAACTGAGTTTTCAATGCATTTATGTGCATAATTCAAATTTGAACTAGATGCACATGCTCTAGTGCATATAAATTGGTTGAAAAATCAAATATGTGTCCTTGGGTGCATGCTTAGGTCCCGTGCAAGAAATGGGAATGAATTTCAAACACCAGGGCACCGTTGATTGCCGGCAGAACATTGAGATGCCTCGTTTTTAAATTCTAGTAAATCCAAAACTCGTCTGAAATTCATGAAACTTGACATGCTTTCATGGAGCGGCATCAACATGCCGTGGTAAATTTTTTGTCCCGTTTGGGGCAGGTTTGGGTATATGCTTCTCACAAACCAGAGCTTCTCACAAC
This sequence comes from Aegilops umbellulata, assembly GCA_032464435.1. Lineage (NCBI taxonomy): Eukaryota > Viridiplantae > Streptophyta > Magnoliopsida > Poales > Poaceae > Aegilops > Aegilops umbellulata. The sequence continues at coordinate 284,739,994 of CP136055.1, read as the reverse complement.
AAGCATCATGGTTTCGGTGGGGAACGTCCCACCTTTGGGGACGAAACGATATCCACTGCCTCTTATTGCTTCCAAAAAAAATTCTCATGTCAACATAGAACAACAGGAGTGTTGTGTCAATTTTTTTGATTTTTCGGGGTTCTTTTGGACTTTTTTATGCATTAACTGAGTTTTCAATGCATTTATGTGCATAATTCAAATTTGAACTACATGCACATGCTCTAGTGCATATAAATTGGTTGAAAAATCAAATATGTGTCCTTGGGTGCATGCTTAGGTCCCATGCAATAAATGGGAATGAATTTCAAACACTAGGGCACCGTTGATTGCCGACAAAACATTGAGATGCCTGGTTTTTAAATTCTAGTAAATCCAAAACTCGTCTGAAATTCATGAAACTTGGCATGCTATCATGGAATGGCACCCGACATGATGTGTTATTTTTCGTGTCCATTCTGAGAGAAGGCGCACTCGACTAATGACAGCCAACAAAGGCATTTTGAAAAAATAGCTGCCACTTTAATATCTCAAACGTTTGTATAATTCAAAACGTGGGCGTTCTATTAACCATTCACGTGACGCCATGTGTCTTGGTTTTAATGGCTGTAGGAGGTGTCGTGCAGACAGCTGCTTGACCTTGACTGAACAGGAGGCGTGTGAGCGCAGTCCGGTGTGCAGGCTGACCAAGAGGCATGCAAGCTGTCCTCCAATGCGCAGGCTCACTAGGAAGCGCGCGAGCTTTACGCTGCGCAGGCTCACTGGGAAGCGAGCCCTTTGACTTCCATGGCCGCCCGCCTTCCTCTCCATTAATGCCGCCCGAGCCGCTGTTTAATACGGGTGGCCTTACTGTTCGCCTCCCATCCCCCCCCCCCCGCAGACCTCCACCGCCATGGCGCAGAATGATCATCTGCCACTAGTCTTCAAGTTTGGTGAAGTCGACTCTGAGCCGGAGGAGATAGAAAATAAGGAGGAATGGGGCTTCATGGACATGGCCCAGAACGAGCTGGCCGCGGCGGCTGCTGCCCCCACTCCCGTCCCAGCTCCCATCCCTGCACCAGCGACCATCCCCATAGCATTGACAGGCTGGTCGCCGAGCACTATCGCAGAGCTGGAAGTCGCGGGCGTCAGCGAGGTCTCCGCGGACCCGCGCGAGCTCGTGTACATGCCAGCGCCCGTGCGCGCCCCTCCACTCACCGTGGCACCGGCCTCGTGCGTTTGGCTGCACCCGCCGTGCCCGTGCGCGCCCCTACACCCACCGCGGCGCCGGTCCCCGTGCGTTTGGTTGCACCCGCCGCGCCTGTGCCCGTGCTCGTGCCCGTGCCCCCCAACCCAGCGGCTTGGGACACTGCCGTCGACCGCTACCTCTCAGCGGTGCCAGTTGTCGTCCTCCCACGCCCCACCCGTCGATCGCGCAACGACATGATTTTGATTTACAGGTGAAGAACAATTTGTGTTGCCTTGAAGACTTCAACAACGGCGTCCCGGAGGACGACAACGACAACGATGGCGCGGCACGCCGCGTCAGCCGCCACCGAAAATAGTTTTTTTGGGGTTTAATACTATATCTCGAATTCTCGATCATATGAATATAAATTCGCAGTGTGACTGAATGAAAGATATGGTTTGTACGAACTTGCGTTTTTCTCTCTTAATGTACAGACTTATCAAATGATTTTATTTTGAAAAAATTTCAACGGTTTTTAAATATAAAACACTCATCGCAAACGTTTTAGTTAGAACACCTGTATGCAAACTGACAGCTTCCCCAGGAAGCCAAGGGAAAATGTGCCGAGTAGGATTTCTGCATCCCTTCAACGCAAACAGTTGTTTTGCATGACCCGTGTGCAGCCAAGTACAAACAATTGGGTAAGATTTGCATATCTGTCATTTTGGGTATGTTGCCATTTCTCAAACTAGAAAGATTGACATTTCTTTATCTAGTAACACTACCATTTGTCAACCTTGTAACACTGCGATTTGTCAAAATATGCAGCTAAAAATCACTAGCACTATCTAATTTTTGCAACTAAAATCACTAGCACTATTCATATGGACCCCACTAGCAGGCGTGAGTTCATGGCCACATATGCAAATGTACCATTGATTACATACAACAAGTCATCAACCCACAATGACAACGAGGATACACGTTGGATTATAGATCATTTCCAACAAAACATTCTAGTAAAGTTTTTCTCACACAACAAATAACAAAGCGATGAAATGAACTTCAGCTCAACCACTCGTCGGCGTTGGAAACGCTTGCTTTGAACCAGAAGTGATTCTCTGGGAAGGGCCGGCTACTGTCAATCTCGAGACCAACGCATGACTGATCATCCAGGCTGAAGCGGCCTATTTCAATACCCATATTGGGACGGTAGGGAAGCATAGTAATGTCTAAGGTTTGATGCAGTTGCTTCTCATAAATGGTAGTAACGTTGTGTCAACAGCGGCTGGATCGCCTTCCACCATCATTGGATAGTTTTGTCCAAGAAAGAGCGAGTTTCCTCCAAGACTTTCAATACTGAACCAGGGAGAAGGTGTTGGCGCTAGTACACCAGTATCCATCCCAAATACCCTGCAACCACTAAAAAAGACAGATCCGTGACATTTTGGGCCGAACGAAAAAAAATCTGTCATACTTATGACACTTCTATGACGATAACTGTGACAAAACCTGGTATCGTCATAGATGTGGTGGGCTCCTACTTCTATGACAGAAAATCATGAAAGAAAATGGGCTTTTCGTCCTGGGCGGGCCGGAGACGCAGTTGCATGACATTCTTTGGGCCGTCCATGACGGAAAAAACCGTGGTAGAAGCGAGGGCTAGAAAAATATCAGGGAGTTCCCGGTTACGGTGGGTGGTGGGGGGTCGAGCGATGCGCGTTTCTCTCGTACGTATGCGCGTGTGTGCGAGGCGTTACGCTCTAACTGAACCCGAGCGAGGCATTGGGCTCTAACTAAACTCGAGGGATTGCACTGCAGGCTACGCGTTACTGAACCCGAGCGATCGATCGATCCCTTACTATTAACTGAACCCGAGTGTGATTCCTTTGCTACAACTGCTAACTGAAGCCGATCGATGCTGCCTCTAGATGAACAGTGAGCGTTGTTGAGGGGGTTTGGATGAACAGTTCCCGGTGGGGGGTTGGATGAACACGGCCCCGTGGTAGTAGAGGCCGTTGCCGCTGGATGAACAGTACCTCGATTGATCGAGCCGGTGGATGAACAGGACCCCGTGGAGGGTCAGATGAACAGGACCTCGTGGAGGGCTGGTTGAACAGTAGCCGGTGGAGGGCTGGATGAACAGTAGCGCGTGGAGGGGTGGTTGAACAGGACCCCGTGGAGAGGGCTGGTTGAACAGTAGCCGTTGGAGGAGCGCGCGGTGGAGGCTGGATGAACAGGAGCCCATGGATGAACAATCGCAGGTGGAGGCTGGAGGAGGTCGACGGTGGATGAATAGTATCCCGTAGAGGCAGTCGATGGTGGAGATGAGCAGTATCCCGTGGAGTTCCGTTTTGCGGTACGCCACATCCCTCCCGATGAACAGGACCCCCGTTTCGACTGTAGCACACCAACACAAGTCTGTTTCCTTCGTTTTGCGGTACACCACACCCCTCCCAATCAACAGGACCCGTTTTGACCGTAGGAGGTCCATTTCCTCCGTTTTGCAGTACGCTAGACCCCTCCCGATTAATAGGATCCTGTTTCCACCGTGATTGGTCAAACACAAAGTCGTTTCCTCCGTTCTGCGGTATGCCAGGCGTCGTTTCCATTGCCTGTTCCGTCCAAGCCGGTTGACTCCCGATGAACAGCACGCGTTCCATTGCCTCCCGATGAACACGACGCATTCCGTTGCCTCCCCATGAACACGACGATGATGCAATTTCTCCGTTCCGACCCAGCCATGTACACGAGCCCTGGCCGTACGTATGCGCGAGTAGGCGTTCGATACCCCACCCGTATGTACGTACGTGGCCGTATTTTCTTTCTTGCACCCTGGCTGATGTACGTGCTACGTGCGTGCCTCTACTACGACACGTGCCCTTCCTTGCATGGCCACGGTTCATCACTGCAGCCTGCAGACAGACCGATCATATGTACGTACACCTTCACGACCAGAATGACAACGCTATGTACGCTTCAACCAGGTGGGTCCCAACTGTCAGGTACTTCCTTGCGTGCAAATATGTAGCTGGTGGGTCCCAGCAGTCAGGGGGCGAATAATTTTTTTGCCCGTAATATGGACGCACTTCCTTGCGTGCGAAGATGTAGCTGGTGGGTCCCAGCAGTCAGGGGAGAAAACATTATTTTTCAGGGTAAAAAGGATGCAGTTGCATGCATGCGTCCATGGGCGGGGTGCGTCCCCACTGTTAGACTCTCACGTACAGTCATCTTCCGATGACTCTCGGTTGTTGACCATGTTGACCACAACGTGCCGAGCGCACCAAGGCCGGTGGACGACGGCGAGGCCCCAGACTGGAACGACCTAGAGATGGGGAAGACGCGGTAGTGGAGTCGCAGATGGAGAGGAGTGGGAAACTTGACTGGTTCGGGTGCGCGACAGCACTGCCACGGTGCCACCCACGGGAGATAGGAGTAAGAACAGAGGTTGAAGAAGGAGCACGGCTGTTGGATTAACATCCAATGGTCCAGCTGCTAGAATCATTTGTTGATTAAGTTGACAAAGCCCTGCGTACACGTCCACTTAGTAGGCCCACAGGTCAGCCACCAAATCTGACGGGTCCCAGCTATCAACGAGAGGAATAATTTTTTCGCATAACAAGGAGGCACTTCATTCCGCGCGAAGATACAGCTGGTGGGTCCCAGCTGTCAGGGGGAGGAAACATAAATAGAACAGAGATCTGCGTTTTATTAAAAAATACATTGGGTTGCCGATCTTTAAGAAAAAGTAAAACCTATGCTGGGAGGCCTATAGGCCGGTATGGACCTAAAAAAATAAGTTGAAACCACTGTCTCCGTATGTCGTGGGCTACGCATGTTAAAAAACAAAACCTAGGCCTAACTGATATTTGTCCGCCCTCTGAAAAAAAATGATACCAGCTAGATCCCCGAGCGAACTGGATTAAAGAGGGGGCCGGCGGCGCGACTGAAGAAGCAAATCAGGAGCGATTTTTTTCTTCAGTGGATGGCTCTCGATGGCGTTTTTTACTTGCCTCTGCACCATACAACTTGTATTTTTAGCCTCCCAGTCCGTGGTGGACCAGTAGCCCATTTGCTGGGCGGGCCAACCTACAGAAACCAGCACTAACTTTTCATCAAGCCCCCAAAACAACGCAGTACTATGTTTGTTTTGAGGCCAAAACATTACGGCAGGGGTTGAGCGGGGGAGGGGGAAGACAGAGCAAAAAGATTAAAAAGAGCCGATGCGTCGTTGCTACCCTAATAAAGCAGGTGCAATTCTTCTTGGGAAGAAGGTGTGCCGTTGACACCCACACGTCACAAATCCCACAGTAGGCATACTAACAGGTTCACACACAAGTACAACAGAAAAGGTAAACATTCGTATCAAACTCAGGTTCATAGGACACGTTCATATTCATAACCAACATTCACAATCAACAACTCAAAATATTCATATATACACAAGTTCAGCATGTCTATGCATCCAAATGATTGATAGATCACACGACAATATTCATAGATAATTCACAAAAAGATTCAGATATACAAATGTTCAGTATGTTTATGTATCCAAATGATTGAGATCACGGCAAATATCATCCATGGAGGAACTTTAATTACCTAGGGTACAGACTGGTAAATGGTGTTCAGTCGGAGGTACTTCTTGCTAAAATTAATGCTTGTACGAGTAAACTTTCGAGTACATAAGAGGTGGCACAGACAATCTGAAGTTTGCTTGTAGGTTTATCCTCAAATAGTGGCCTCGTGCCAAGGGAGGTTTGAGCAACTTGGCCACTACTTGTTGGGGAACGTAGCAGAAATTCAAAAATTTTCCTACGTGTCACCAAGATCTATCTATGGAGAGACCAGCAACGAGGGGAAGGAGAGTGCATCTACATACCCTTGTAGATCGCTAAGCGGAAGCGTTCAAGTGAACGGGGTTGATGGAGTCGTACTCGTCGTGATTCAGATCACCTATGACCAAGTGCCGAACGGACGGCACCTCCGCATTCAACACACGTACAGCCCGGTGACGTCTCCCAAGCCTTGATCCAGCAAGGAGAGAGGGAGAGGTTGAGGAAGACTTCATCCAACAGCAGCACAACGGCGTGGTGGTGGTGGAGGAGCGTGGCTATCCTGCAGGGCTTCGCCAAGCACCACAGAAGAGGAGGAAGAAGAGACGCAGGGCTGCACCAAGAGAGATTGAATCGCGTGTTTAGGCAGCCCCCTAGGCCTCATATATATAGGGGAGGGGGAGGGCTGCGCCCCCTCTAGGGTTTCCCACCCCTAGGGGGTGCGGCAGCCCTAGATGGCCAAGGGGTGGCGGCCAAGGGAGGGGAGAAGAGGGAGGAGCCCCTAGGGTGGGCCTTAAGGCCCATCTGGACCTAGGGTTTGCCTCCTCCCACTTCCCCTGCGCCTTGGGCCTTGGTGGGAGGCGCACCAGCCCACTAAGGGGCTGGTCCCTCACCACTCTTGGCCCACGCAACCTTCTGGGGTTGGTGGCCCCACTTGGTGGACCCCGGGGACCCCCCCGGTGGTCCCGGTACATTACCGATAAAACCCGAAACTCTTTCGGTGACCAAAACAGGACTTCCCATATATAAATCTTTACCTCCGGACCATTCCGGAACTCCTCGTGACGTCCGGGATCTCATCTGGGACTCCGAACAACATTCGGTAACCACATACAAACTTCCTTTATAACCCTAGCGTCATCGAACCTTAAGTGTGTAGACCCTACGGGTTCGGGAGACATGCAGACATGACCGAGACGTTCTCCAGTCAATAACCAACAGCGGGATCTGGATACCCATGTTGGCTCCCACATGTTCCACGATGATCTCATCGGATGAACCATGATGTCAAGGACTTAATCAATCCCGTATACAATTCCCTTTGTCTATCGGTACGATACTTGCCCGAGATTCGATCGTCGGTATCCCGATACCTTGTTCAATCTCGTTACCGGCAAGTCTCTTTTACTCGTTTCGTAACACATCATCCCGTGATCAACTCCTTGATCACATTGTGCACATTATGATGATGTACTACCGAGTGGGCCCAGAGATACCTCTCCGTTTTCACGGAGTGACAAATCCCAGTCTCGATTTGTGCCAACCCAACAGACACTTTCGGAGATACCCGTAGTGCACCTTTATAGTCACCCAGTTACGTTGTGACGTTTGGCACACCCAAAGCATTCCTACGGTATCCGGGAGTTACACAATCTCATGGTCTAAGGAAATGATACTTGACATTATAAAAGCTTTAGCATACGAACTACATGATCTTGTGCTAGGCTTAGGATTGGGTCTTGTCCATCACATCATTCTCCTAATGATGTGATCCCGTTATCAATGACATCCAATGTCCATGGTCAGGAAACCGTAACCATCTATTGATCAATGAGCTAGTCAACTAGAGGCTTACTAGGGACATGGTGTTGTCTATGTATCCACACATGTATCTGAGTTTCCTATCAATACAATTCTAGCATGGATAATAAACGATTATCATGAACAAGGAAATATAATAATAACCTATTTATTATTGCCTCTAGGATAATAAACCGTAACCATCTATTGATCATAAACTTTGTATAAACCCAAATCTTTGATCATATCATCAAAGCGTACATTCCAACTCCGAGATGCTTTCTCCAGTCCTTAGAAGGATTGCTGGAGCTTTGCATACTTGTTAGCATCTTTTAGGATTTGACAAAAATCTTCTGGTTGTATCACATACAACCTTTCCTCAAGTAAATCGTCGAGGAAACAATGTTTTGACATCCTATCTGCACAATTTCATAAATAATGCAGTGATCACTAACATAATTCCAACAGACTCTTAGCATCGCTACGAGTGAGAAAGTCTCATCGTAGTCAACTCCTTGAACTTGTCGGAAAACATATTAATGACAAGTCGAGCTTTCTTAATGGTGACATTTACCATCATTGTCCGTCTTCCTTTTAAAATCCATATGTACCTAACAGTCTTACGACCATAAAGTAGTTCTTCCAAAGTCTACACTTTGTTTTCATATATGGATCCTCTCTCGGATTATATGGCCTCGAGCCATTCATCGGAATCCGGGCCCACCATCGCTTCTCCATAGCTCGTAGGTTCATTGTTGTCTAGCAACATGACTTCCAAGACAGGATTACGTACCACTCTGAAGTAGTACGCATCCTTGTCATCCTACGAGGTTTGGGAGTGACTTGATCTGAAGTCTCATGATTACTATCATAAGCTTCCACTTCAATTGGTGTAGGTGCCATAGGAACAATTCCTGTGCTTTGCTACACACTAGTTGAAGTGACGGTTCAACAACCTCATCAAGTCTCCACCATCCTCCCACTCAGTTCTTTCGAGAGAAACTTTTCCTCGAGAAAGGACCCGATTCTAGAAACAATCCCTATTGCTTTTGGATCTGAGACAGGAGGTATACCCAAATGTTTTGGGTGTCCTATGAAGATGCAGTTATCCGCTTTGGGTTCGAGCTTATCAGCCTGAAACTTTTTCATATAAGCGTCGCAGCCCCAAACTTTATGACAGCTTAGGTTTCTCTAAACCATAGTTCATACGGTGTCATCTTATCGGAATTACGTGGTGCCCTATTTAAAGTGAGTGCGGTTGTCTCTAATGCCTAACCCATGAACGATAGTGGTAATTCGATAAGAGACATCATGGTATTCATCATATCCAATAGGGTGCAGTTATGATGTTCGGACACACCATCACACTATGGTGTTCCAGGCGGTACTAGTCGTGAAATAATTTCCACAGTGTCTCAATTGTGTACCAAACTCGCAACTCAGATATTCATCTCTATGATCATATCATAGATATTTTATCCTCTTGTCACGACGATATTCAACTTCACTCTGAAATTACTTGAACCATTCAATAATTCAGACTTGTGTTTCATCAAGTAAATATGCTCAGTATCTACTCAAATCATCTGTGAAGTAAGAGCATAACGATATCCACTGCGTGCCTCAGCACTCATTGGACTGCACACATCAAAATGTGTTACTTCCAACAAGTTGCTTTCTTGTTCCATTTTACTGAAACTGAAGCTTTCAGTCATCTTGCCCATGTGGTATGATTTGCATGTCTCAAGTGATTCAAAATCAAGTGAGTCCAAATGGTCCATCTGCATGGAGTTTCTTCATGCGTATATACCAACAGACATGGTTCACATGTCTCAATCTTTTCAAAAATGAGTGAGTTCAAAGATCCATCAGCATGGAGCTTCTTCATGCGTTTTATACCAATATGACTTACATGGCAGTGCCACAAGTAGGTGGTACTATCATCACTATCTTATATCTTTTGGCATGAACATGTGTATCACTATGATCGAGATTCAATAAACCATTCATTTTAGGTGCAAGACCATTGAAGGTATTATTCAAAAAATAACCATTATTCTCCTTAAATGAATAACCGTATTGCGATAGACATAATCCAATCATGTCTATGCTCAACGCAAACACCAAATAACAATTATTTAGGTTTAACACCAATCTCGATGGTAGAGGGAGCGAGCGATGCTTGATCATATCAACTTTGGAAACACTTCCAACACATATCGTCAGCTCCCCTTTAGCTAGTCTCCGTTTATTCCGTAGCTTTTATTTCGAGTTACTAACACTTAGCAACCGAACCGGTATCTAATACCCTGATGCTACTAGGAGTACTAGTAAAGTACACATTCACATAATGTATATCCAATACACTTCTACCGACAGCCTTCTCATCTACCAAGTATCTAGGGTAATTCTGCTCCGGTGGTTGTTCCCCTTATTACAGAAGCACTCAGTCTCGGGTTTGGGTTTAACCTTGGGTTTCTTCACTAGAGCAGCAGCTGATTTGCCGTTTCATGAAGTATCCCTTCTTGCCCTTGCCCTTATTGAAACTAGTGGTTTCACTAACCATCAACAATTGATGCTCCTTCTTGATTTCTACTTTCGCGGTGTCAAACATCGCGAATATTTCAAGGATCATCATATCTATCCCTGATATGTTATAGTTCATCACGAAGCTCTAGCAGCTTGGTGGCAATGACTTTGGAGAAACATCACTATCTTATCTGGAAGATCAACTCCCACTCGATTCAAGTGATTGTTGTACTCATGACAATTTGAGCACAAGCTCAACGATTGAGCTTTTCTCCCTTAGTTTGCAGGCTAAGAAGATCGTCGGAGGTCTTATACCTCTTGACGTGGGCACGAGCCTGAAATCCCAATTTCAGCACTCGAAACATCTCATATGTTCCGCGACATTTCAAAAATGTCTTCGGTGCCTCAATTCTAAACCATTTGACATTACCGAACTATCATGTAGTCATCAAAACGTGTATGTCAGATGTTCGCAACATCCATAGACCACGTTCGAGGTCCAGCACACCGAGTGGTGCATTAAGGACACAAGCCTTCTACTGTCCGCATAATTGCTACTATCAACTTTCAACTATATTTTCTCTAGGAACATATCTAAAACAGTAGAACTAAAGCGCGAGCTACGACATAATTTGCAAAATCTTTTTTTTTTGACTATGTTCAGGATAATTAAGTTCATCTTATGAACTCCCACTCAGATAGACATCCCTCTAGTCATCTAAGTGATTACATGATCCGAATCAACTAGGCCGTGTCCGATCATCACGTGAGACGGACTAGTCAACGTCGGTGAACATCTTCATGTTGATCGTATCTTCCATACGACTCATGCTCGACCTTTCGGTCTTCTGTGTTCCGAGGCCATGTCTATACATGCTAGGCTCGTCAAGTTAACCCTAAGTGTTTTGCATGTGTAAAACTGTCTTACACCCGTTGTATGTGAACGTAAGGATCTATCACACCCGATCATCACGTGGTGCTTCGAAACGACGAACTGTAGCAACGGTGCACAGTTAGGGGAGAACACTTCTTGAAATTGTTGTAAGGGATCATCTTATTTACTACCATCGTACTAAGCAAATAAGATGTATAAACATGATAAACATCACATGCAATCAAATAGTGACATGATATGGCCATCATCACTTTGCTCCTTTTGATCTCCATCTTCGGGGCTCCATGATCATCATCGTCACCGGCATGACACCATGATCTCCATCATCGTGATCTCCATCATCGTGTCTTCTTGAAGTTGTCACGTCATCTATTACTTCTACTACTACAGCTAACGGTTAGCAATAAAGTAAAGTAATTACATGACGTTTATGTTGACACGCAGGTCATAAATAAATTAAAGACAACTCCTATGGCTCCTGCCGGTTGTCATACTCATCGACATGCAAGTCGTGATTCCTATTACAAGAACATGATCATCTCATACATCACATATATCATACATCACATCCTTTGGCCATATCATATCACATGGCATACCCTGCAAAAACAAGTTAGACGTCCTCTAATTGTTGTTTGCATGTTTTACGTGGCTGCTATGGGTATCTAGCAAGAACGTTTCTTACCTACGCAAAACCACAACGTGATATGCCAATTGCTATGTACCCTTCATAAGGACCCTTTTCATCGAATCCGATCCGACTAAAGTAGGAGAGACAGACACCCGCCAGCCACCTTATGCATCTAGTGCATGTCAGTCGGTGGAACCGGTCTCACGTAAGAGTACGTGTAAGGTTGGTCCGGGCCGCTTCATCCCACGATGCCGCCGAATCAAGATAAGACTAGTAACGGCAAGCATATTGAACAAAATCAACGCCCACAACTACTTTGTGTTCTACTCGTGCAAAGAATCTACGCAATAGACCTAGCTCATGATGCCACTGTTGGGGAACGTAGCAGAAATTCAAAATTTTTCCTACGTGTCACCAAGATCTATCTATGGAGAGACCAGCAACGAGGGGAAGGAGAGTGCATCTACATACCCTTGTAGATCGCTAAGCGGAAGCGTTCAAGTGAACGGGGTTGATGGAGTCGTACTCGTCGTGATTCAGATCACCTATGACCAAGTGCCGAACGGACGGCACCTCCGCGTTCAACACACGTACAACCCGGTGACGTCTCCCAAGCCTTGATCCAGCAAGGAGAGAGGGAGAGGTTGAGGAAGACTTCATCCAACAGCAGCACAACGGCGTGGTGGTGGTGGAGGAGCGTGGCTATCCTGCAGGGCTTCGCCAAGCACCACAGAAGAGGAGGAAGAAGAGACGCAGGGCTGCACCAAGAGAGATTGAATCGCGTGTTTAGGCAGCCCCCTAGGCCTCATATATATAGGGGAAGGGGAGGGCTGCGCCCCCTCTAGGGTTTCCCACCCCTAGGGGGTGCGGCAGCCCTAGATGGCCAAGGGGTGGCGGCCAAGGGAGGGGAGAAGAGGGAGGAGCCCCTAGGGTGGGCCTTAAGGCCCATCTGGACCTAGGGTTTGCCTCCTCCCACTTCCCCTGCGCCTTGGGCCTTGGTGGGAGGCGCACCAGCCCACTAAGGGGCTGGTCCCTCACCACTCTTGGCCCACGCAACCTTCTGGGGTTGGTGGCCCCACTTGGTGGACCCCGGGGACCCCCCCGGTGGTCCCGGTACATTACCGATAAAACCCGAAACTCTTTCGGTGACCAAAACAGGACTTCCCATATATAAATCTTTACCTCCGGACCATTCCGGAACTCCTCGTGACGTCCGGGATCTCATCCGGGACTCCGAACAACATTCGGTAACCACATACAAACTTCCTTTATAACCCTAGCGTCATCGAACCTTAAGTGTGTAGACCCTACGGGTTCGGGAGACATGCAGACATGACCGAGACGTTCTCCGGTCAATAACCAACAGCGGGATCTGGATACCCATGTTGGCTCCCACATGTTCCACGATGATCTCATCGGATGAACCACGATGTCAAGGACTTAATCAATCCCGTATACAATTCCCTTTGTCTATCGGTACGATACTTGCCCGAGATTCGATCGTTGGTATCCCGATACCTTGTTCAATCTCGTTACCGGCAAGTCTCTTTTACTCGTTTCGTAACACATCATCCCGTGATCAACTCCTTGATCACATTGTGCACATTATGATGATGTACTACCGAGTGGGCCCAGAGATACCTCTCCGTTTTCACGGAGTGACAAATCCCAGTCTCGATTTGTGCCAACCCAACAGACACTTTCGGAGATACCCGTAGTGCACCTTTATAGTCACCCAATTACGTTGTGACGTTTGGCACACCCAAAGCATTCCTACGGTATCCGGGAGTTACACAATCTCATGGTCTAAGGAAATGATACTTGACATTATAAAAGCTTTAGCATACGAACTACATGATCTTGTGCTAGGCTTAGGATTGGGTCTTGTCCATCACATCATTCTCCTAATGATGTGATCCCGTTATCAATGACATCCAATGTCCATGGTCAGGAAACCGTAACCATCTATTGATCAATGAGCTAGTCAACTAGAGGCTTACTAGGGACATGGTGTTGTCTATGTATCCACACATGTATCTGAGTTTCCTATCAATACAATTCTAGCATGGATAATAAACGATTATCATGAACAAGGAAATATAATAATAACCTATTTATTATTGCCTCTAGGGCATATTTCCAACACTACTTTCATCCAACTAGTTTACTGGCTCATCTTGGTCTTGTAGCTTGCCAAAATTCTACATTGCAGACAAGAAAGGTGGTTGAGAAAATGAACCACCCAAATTTTTTGTGCAGTTCAACTGAAATGGAGCATCCCTGGCGTGCAGACTGATTAAGTGCCAGATGAATATACGCGTCAACCAACTTGTCCGAAATCTTTAGACTCCATGCCATACAGTTCGCTACCATATGTGTCGATAACAAAAGGCACAAGTTGGGACCAAATATTGGACTGCGTTTTTCTGGGCTATGCGCCAAGAAATATTTTTGGCGTTCACTCTCCTAATACTTGGAGTTTGAAAACTAGTTCATACTCGAATGAATATAGGCACTTCTTCTTGTCGACACTGATGCTTGTCTGAGTGAACTTTGGAGTACATAGCAACAGCATAAGTACCTGTCCATCTGATCTTTTTGTGCAGTTCTACTGAAATCACCCAATGTAATGATTTGCCTGCGAGTTCAGGCTCCAAGTTACTCCTTTATGAAATCGGCAAATAGTAGCACAATACCAAATTACCAATACATATGACAAGCATAATCATCAGGATAAAGACCAGTACCAACTTGTGTGAGGTAGCATATCAATTACTATTTCCTTTGACTGGAAGCCGAGATAAGCCAAGCGACTGACAGCAAAGGAAGAATGCAAGCCGAGATTAGCGACTGACATGAAAGGAAGGAAGTTGTCTAGGCAATGAAGCACCCAAAGTTTTTGTGCACTTCCACCAAAATCGAGCATCCCTGTTGGCACATATATTGAGAGAGTGAGATACTGTAATAGTGGGACTAGTTGATGAAACATACACTAGCAAATAGAAGCACCCTCATTATCTTAATGGGTAAAGTTAGCAACATAGTAGTCTTACTTAAAGAGAGGTATTTGTTTATTTAATTGGTGCCAATTAGCTCAACACTCAAAGCATTGCCATGTATCATAGGTTGCAAAACTTTAACGTGCAAAGATAAAGGAGTTTCTGACAGCACAAGTGCTCCTTGGGTGGTTTTGGTAATTAATGTCAACATATCTCTTATTGGACTAATACTTTTACCTAGTATGTTTCAGATAAGTTCAACAATGGAGTGGCATGAACTAGAGGATGTGGAACCCCTTCAAGATGCTAAGGACAAAGGATTGGCTCAAGCTTGAAGATCAAGACTGTACATTTTCTATTTTAGTGATCCAAGATCACATTGAGTCTATAGGAAAAGCCAATACTATCAAGAGGGGATGAGGTGTTGCTTAATGGCTTGCTTGCTCAAAGTGCTTAGTGATATGCTCCAAAACCCTCAACTACCTTCCCACATCCACATATGACCTAAACCAAAAGTCAAACTCGGCCCCACCGATTCTATCTATCCGGCGCCACCGAGTTTCAGATGTCATAGCCACTGCCACAAACCCTAGCAAATCGGTTTCACCAATAGGGATCTCGGTCTCACCGAGATGGGATTGTAATCTCTCTGTGTATGTCCATTACCAAAATCGGTCTCACCGAATTTGAGCAATCGGTACTACCGAGATTACAATGCAAACCCTCTGGTTAGCTTATTACCAAAATTGGTTCCACCGAGTTTGTGTAATCGGTCTCACCGACTTTGCCTGACCAACTCTCTGGTTAGCTTATTACCAAAATTGGTCCTACCGAGTTTGTGTAATCGGTCACACCGAGATTACATTATGCCCTAACCCTAACCATATCGGTCCTACCGAGTTGCATCTCAGTCCCACCGAAAATCCTAACGGTCACTAGGTTAGCTGAATCGGTCCGACCGAGTTTAACTATTCAGTCCCACCGAGTTTGGCTAATCGTGTGTAGTGTTTAGATTTTGTGTGGAGGCTATATATACCCCTCCACCCACTCTTCATTCGTGGAGAGAGCCATCAGAACATACCTACACTTCCAGTACACATTTTCTGAGAGAGAACCACCTACACTTGTGTTGAGGTCAAGATATTCTATTCCAACCATATGAATCTTGATCTCTAGCCTTTCCCAAGTTGCTTTCCACTCAAATCTTCTTTCCACCAAATCCAATTCCTGTGAGAGAGAGTTGAGTGTTGGGGATACTATCATTTGAAGCACAAGAGCAAGGAGTTCATCATCAACACACCATTTGTTACTTCTTGGAGAGTGGTGTCTCCTAGATTGGCTAGGTGTCACTTGGGAGCCTCTGACAAGATTGTGGAGTTGAACCAAGGAGTTTGCAAGGGCAAGGAGATCGCCTACTTCGTGAAGATCTACCGCTAGTGAGGCAAGTCCTTCGTGGGCGACGGCCATGATGGAATATACAAGGTTGCTTCTTCGTGGACCCTTCATGGGTGGAGCCCTCTGTGGACTCGCGCAACCGTTACACTCCGTGGGTTGAAGTCTCCATCAACGTGGATGTACGATAGCACCACCTATCGGAACCACGACAAAAACATCCGTGTCTCCAATTGCGTTTGAATACTCCAAACCCTTCCCTTTACATTTTTGCAAGTTGCATGCTTTACTTTCCGCTGCTCATATACTCATTGCATGCTTGCTTGATATGTATTGTGTTTGTTAAACTTGTGCTTAAACTCCACTTAAACATAAGAATATTAAAAACTACAACTTTTGGCACTTAGTGTCTAATCACCCCCCTCTAGACACCTCTTCTCGATCCTTTCAATTGGTATCAGAGCTTTGGTCTCCATTGCCTTGGTTTAAACACCATTGGAGGAAGATGGATGTGTCTACTTTGGGGAGTCTTAGACATAGAGTGCCTATTCTTGATGGAGAGTATTTTCATAAGTGGAAAAATGAAATGCTTGAGATTTTCAATGAATATCATTTGAACAAGTACATTACTAGCCCTTGTGCACCTCATATTGATCCCTTGCATCTCACACCCGAAGAAGATCTTGACATGATTCGCAATCTTAGAACCATCAATCTTATCATAAGAGGATTGCCCAAAAATTTGATTGCTAGTTTGCCTACTCTTGATTGTGCCTATACTATATGGAAATTTCTTGAGGAACGATTTCCAGATTATTCCTTGAAAAATTTAGACGAAATTCTCCATAAGTCTATTGCCTTGAGTAAGATGAACTCTAGTGATCCTAGCTTTGGGGATTGTCTATTTGAGCTTACCAATCTCATGCGTGCTAAAGGAAATGTTGGAATCATTAGCGATATCATATCCGAAGCTATTAGAATTCATAAAGGTAACCATTGTGATGATCATTTATCTAATGAATTACCCTCTCTAGGAATTGATCAATCACAAGATGATGTTGAACATGGATACTATGATGAAGATGATGATAGTGACTATGATCTTGATGATGCAATGAGGCATTTTGGTCTTATGGCAAATCTTCACGGCTACATGGCTGGAGGAAAGGAATGGGTCCTTGATAGTGGATGTACTGATCATATGACCGGAGATGAAGATATGTTCCGTGAGCTTGCTGAAAATGACGGGCCTTGAAAATATGTCACTTTTGGTGATAATTCAAAGGGTAAGGTGGTTGGCCTTGGTAAGGTGGCCATCTCACATGATAGCTCCATACAGAATGTCATGCTCGTTGAATCCCTTGGATACAATTTACTTTCAATTTCCAGACTTGCTGATTTCGGTTTCAATGTCCTATTCACTGAAGTAGATTGCCAAGTGTTCCGTAGAGACAATCATAAAATGGTCTTTACTGGTATACGTAGAGGAGATCTTTACATTGTTGATTTCACTAAAAAGGCTCAACCTAGAACTTGCTTAATTGCTAAATCTTCTAAAGGCTGGTTGTGGCATAGAAGACTAGGTCATGGTTGTATGCGAAATCTTGATAAGCTTATTAAAGGTGATCATATCCTTGGAATAAAAGATGTCATATTTGACAAGGATAGACTTTGTAGTGCTTGTCAAGCAGGAAAACAAGTTGGAGGAAGTCACCACGCGAAGAACATCATGACCACAAGAAGACCACTCGAGCTACTTCACATGGATCTCTTTGGTCAAAATGCCTACAAGAGTCTCGGTGGTAACTCATTTGGTCTAGTCATAGTTGATGATTTTTCAAGATTTACGTGGGTGTTCTTTCTTGATGACAAATTGCAGGTCCAAAAGATCTTCAAAAACTTCGCTAGGAAGGCCCAAAATCAGTTTGACGTGAAGATCAAGAAGGTTCGGAGCGACAACGAAACGGAGTTCAAGAACGCAAATGTGGACACCTTTCTTGACGAAGAAGGCTTTTCACACGAGTTCTCGGCTACGTACACATCTCAACAAAATGGAGTTGTTGAAAGGAAGAACTGGACTCTTATCAAGATGGCAAGAACGATGCTTGATGAGTACAAAACGCCAAAGCACTTTTGGGCGGAAGCGGTTGAGACAGCTTGTCATGCAACAAATCGCTTGTATCTTCACAAGCTACTCGGCAAGACGGCATACGAGCTCCTCACCGGTAACAAACCCCAAGTTGGATACTTTCAAGTATTCGGCTCAAAGTGCTACATTCTTGATAAGCATCGTTGTTCTAAATTTGCTCCTAAATCTCATGAAGGTTTCCTACTTGGTTATGGCTCAAACTCTCACACTTACCGTGTCTATAACAATTTCACCCGAAAGGTTCAAGAGACGGTAGATGTGAAGTATGATGAATCTAACGGCTCGCAAGTAGAGCAATTGCCAATTGATGTAGGAGACAAAGACCCTTCGGAAGCAATTCAAGACTTGTCCATTGGCAAGATTCGTCCAACGGAAGTGAAGGAGAGTACCTCGTCCGTCCAAGTGGAAGCTTCTACCTCACGAGAAGCTGAACCTAGAGTTGATACAAAAGCATCCACAAGTGGGACACACCAAGATGAAGAAAACAAGGAAGCGCACCAAGATGAACATCAACAACCTCCTTCTCCACCACGACAAGAGAACGACAACGTCAACAATGAAGAAGGCCAAGAAGAAGAACAAGATGAAGAGGATGTTCCACCTCGACCCAAGCAAAAGCTTTCACGAGTTTGAGCAAGAATTGCCAAAGATCGTCTCGTCGAGCAAATATACAATGATATCCGAACCGGGAGAATCACTCGCTCTAAAACTCGTTTAGCTAACTTCTGTGAACATTACTCATTCATCTCTAGCATTGAACCTATGAAGGTTGAAGAAGCATTGAAGGATCCGGACTTGATAAACGCTATGCATGAAGAGCTACACAACTTTGAGAGAAATCAAGTGTGGACATGGGTCGAGAAGCCCGACAACAACCACAACATCATTGGTACCAAATGGGTGTTTCGCAACAAGCAAGATGAAGATGGACAAGTGGTTCGCAACAAAGCACGTCTCGTCACCCAAGGCTACACACAAGTTGAAGGTATGGACTATGGTGAGACATATGCTCCCGTTGCTAGACTTGAGTCCTTTCGCATCTTACTTGCTTATGCTAATCACCATGATATCACCTTGTACCAAATGGACATTAAAAGTGCTTTTGTGAGGAAGTTTATGTTAAGCAACCTCCCGGCTTCGTCAATCCTAAGAAACCTAATCATGTTTACAAACTTCACAAAGCCCTTTATGGTCTTAAACAAGCTCCTAGAGCATGGTATAAATGCTTGACCAAGTTCCTTATTGAAAAAGGCTTTGAAATTGGTAAAATAGATTCTACTCTTTTCACTAAAAGGGTTAATGGAGAACTATTTGTGTGCCAAATTTATGTTGATGATATCATATTTGGTTCAACTAACCCTCATTTTAGTGAAAAGTTTGGAAAGCTAATGTTGGAGAAGTTTGAGATGTCTATGATGAGTGAACTCAAATTCTTTCTCGGTTTGCAAATCAAGCAAACTAAGGAAGGTACCTTTGTCTCTCAAACGAAGTACACCAAGGACTTATTCAAGAAGTTCAATATGCAAGAATGCAAAGGTATGACTACACCCATGCCTACTAGTGGACATCTTGATTTGACCAAAGATGGTGAACCGGTTGATCAAAAGGTTTATCGCTCTATAATTGGTCCATTGTTATATCTATGTGCCTCTCGTCCCGATATTATGCTAAGTGTGTGCATGTGTGCACGATATCAAGCTGCTCCTAAAGAGTGTCATCTTAAGGTTGTGAAAAGGATAGTGAGATACCTAATCCATACACCAAATTCTGGCATTTGGTATCCTAAGAGGTCCTCTTTTGATCTTGTTGGCTACTCCGATTCGGACTATGCCGGATACAAGGTTGATAGAAAATCCACTTCGGGTACTTGTCAATTCCTTGGTAGATCTCTTGTGTCTTGGTCTTCCAAGAAACAAAACTCGGTATCCTTATCCACCGCCAAAGCGGAATACATTGCCGCTGGTTCATGTTGTGCTCAATTACTTTGGATGACCCAAACTCTTAAAGATTATGGGATATATGTGAAACATGTTCCATTGTTATGTGGCAATGAAAGTGCTATTAAGATTGCTCACAATCCCGTGCAACACTCTCGAACTAAGCATATTGAAGTTCGTCATCATTTCATTCGAGATCATGTTGCCAAAGGGGACATTAACCTTAAGCATGTTTGCACCGATAAGCAATTGGCAGATATATTTACTAAACCACTTGATGAGAAAGTATTTTGCAGGTTGAGAGGTGAATTGAACATCATTGATGCTTCAAACTTGGAGTAGGAACTCCATTTGATACATGCAGGGCATGAGCCTATGACTAATCCTTGATATTTCTCTTATGATGCTATTCATATGTCTTGGATATATTTGTACCTTGCATGTTATCTAACCCGTGTAGGTACTTGGTTAAATCTAAATCTATGAGATTGGAATTCACTCACATCTTGAGCGATTTCTACATCACCAAGTCTCTACACAATGGTGGTTGAAGACAAGGAAGCACAAAACCATTCAAACATATCCTTTGGCAAATTCTATGTTGAGTCTCATGATTGTCATTTTGGATACACAAGTGCTCTTCCTTGCAAAGATAACCCATGTAGGTAGATGAACTCAAACTCCAAGTGGTGCTCCCAACTCTTGATGAACTACATCAATCTTGAGCAACCCACACAAGTTCAACTACATGATCAAGATCAACACCACCACCCAAGGTATGTTATTCCATCTTATAGAAGCTTTACTCCAAGTCATGAGCCAAAGCAACTCGACAAGATGTGAATACATCAAGATGCTTAAACAAAAAATGGTAACCCGATTTTGAGCTTAAACGATGAGTATGACCTATGATCAAGTGCTCTCACATGACTCCTAATTCAATATACTCTAACATAGGTGACTTTGTCGCCGGCCATCTCTAGATGAAGTTCTCTTGTGTCTCTCTATGCTTTTGTCTCTTGCATATTTGTTTCTCCTTTCAAAAAAAACTTCATCTAGATCTTTTAGTTTCTTTTCTTTCCTTTTTGTTCTGCATTTTCTGCATCCAATTCATTGCAAATCTTTCAGTTAATTCCTCGCAAATCCTTGTGAGATCTTACTTGTCTAGTGAGCTGAGGTGACAAGTGGTTTCACTCTGATGAACTCGGTCACACCGGTTTGTTCTCTTCGGCCCAACCGAAATCTTTTGGTGCAACCAAAGCACACAACTCGGAGTCACTGATTCCACCACAGGAAAACCAACTTGCCACTTATTCCTGATTTCTGTTTGCTCCAGCTCCACTCAATGATTCTTGTCCTCTACCAACATCATATTAGACATGCTGCTTTGCTCTGTGACTCAAGGACCAACCCATTTGTATCACATGTCCAGAAGAGCCCTTCTTGGAAATTGATGTCAAAGGGGGTGTCGGCGTTCTAGGAACGTGGGTCCCCAAACTTGCCTGCCTGCGGCCTGCGGCGTGGCTCAAAGGGGGCCCAGCATGGCCCATCTCCATCAACACAGACTCAAGACCCTCGCGAGGGGCCAAGCCTCACGGGGCGGACAACACGGAGCTTCCTCAGGCACGGCCTCATCAGGCTGTCTCGCGAGAAGGCGGAGAGATCAAGGCGGGGTACCTCACGAGGTGCCCATGACGCAAGCCATGACGACCAAGGGCACCAGCGGGCGCCAGCTGCGCAGTGTCCTTCCTTTCCTCTTTGGTGCTAAGGGAGCAAGCGCAGGCGGGAGGATCAAGCAAAGGCACCCATTTCGGTGCAACGAGACCAAGACCAACTCCGCGACAAGGAAGAAGTCATTGTGGAGCCCAAGCCAGCGTCATCACCAGAGCCTTTGGCAGGCGAGGACCAACTTTAGTCAGGATAAGTGTACTAGATGTTCCCCTTCAAAATGGCCAATTGTTGGCGCCCTTCCCGCTCAATATTTGGGAAGAGGCCCAGGGCCTTTGCCTATAAATAGGACTAGCCACCCGCAGGGTAGGGGCATCTAGAGATCGACCAGAGATCAAGAATCAGAGAGAGAGAGAATGGCGACTGAACCCCTTTAGCAGTTCATCGCCCCAGCCAAGAACAGACCCTCGCGAGGCTGTTCTTCCTTGTATTGTTCATCAGCCCAAGAGGCAATCCACCACACCACCACACTAGAGTAGGGTATTACACCACATCGGTGGCCCGAACCAGTATAAACTTTGTGTCTCTTGTGTTGTTCTTCTCGTAGCTTAGATCCTTGCGAGGCGGAGGGGTGCAGGTAGGTAGGAAGCGTAATCTCCGCGTGCACCCCAGAGTTCGAACCTCAAGGGTCTGCCGGAACCCGAAATCCAACATTTGGCATGCCAGGTAGGGGTGCGCCGGAATCCGCCTTCCACCACTTTGTGCCCCACCGTGTCGTCATCACCATGTCTGGCAACCAGGCGGGCAACCCAGATCCATGGGCGGCGTGGCCCTCCCGCACAGAGCTGCTCGCCTCGGGCGACCCCGTGCCCCAGGCAGCTCGCGGTCTGCAGGGCGCTGCGGGCCGCGGGCGACGCGGACAAGCATCGACGGCCCTCACGCCGCAGCAGGCGCGGTCGGCAGCAAGGGCCTCCAATCACACCGCGACCACGACGTTGTACACCCGCCGGGAGCAGGCGAACTCAAGGGCCGCGCTCACGGTGGCCCGAGAGCTGCTACAGTGCAGGCTGCTGGAAGGCGGACGCGACGTGCTGCTGGAGCGGGTCGCCGAGCTCCTGGGCTTCGCCGCCTCGGGGGCTCACCCCTTTTGCACCCAGCTCCTGCCTCAAGCCCAGGGCGGCCCATGCGGGGGCTCCGCGCCCGCCCGCGGGCTCCAAGGCTACCCCAACACCGGCGAGGCTATCGGCACCGGACCGACGGCAACGCAACCACCGCCCCCGGTCCGTGAAGAAGAAGGACTCGACGCAACCCACGGTCTCAGTGGACAGCCGCGCTACCGCCCCACCGTGGGCGCGTCAAGCGGGGCTGCATGGCACGCGGAGCACTATGGCATGACCTTCGGGATGACGGCGCCAGAAGAATACGTGCCCCACATGATGCATCAGAGGCACCCTCACGAGGGCGAACAAGGCTCACTCCTCATCCCAGGCTGGGAGAACGAGGCACCAGAAGCTGAGCCCTTCCAGGGGCCCAGGGATGGCCCCACCGGTCACACTGGAAGCAATGATTATCGGGTACCGCTACTTCCTCAGGAGCAGGCTTACGCTAATCATGGATCTAAGGAGATGCAGGTCACCACAGCGGGGAGCTGCCCCGCTCCCACGGTCTCCTACCCCTCGGGAGGAGGGCGCAGGGGACTGCAGGAGAGGGGCAGAGATCCGACATCACCACCGCGGCGTTCGGAGCAAGGCCTTCTTAGGAGGTAGGCCCTCTGCTGGGGAGGTGCCTCAGGGCCTGCCCCTGGCGGAGGACCCGTGGTCGTCGGGGGAACCGCTGGCGACCGCTCTACCCCATCGGCGGCGTCCTGGTTTCCGGTCGTTGTTGATGGCACTAGAGTGTGGCGCAAGGCAGAGCCCTCGTCTGGCCATATGAAGCAAGGCCGGTGCCTGTGAAGAAGGCCCAGGGCCTATGAAGCTCGCCGCCCCATGACACTCTCACGTAATAATGAGTGGGGCTGTACACACCCCGGAGTCTCAGGGGTGCCGGCCTCAGGCCCTGGGGCTCCCTCCCACGCCCAGTGGCAGCACTTAGCTCCGCGCTGGTGAGAAGACGTCCAAGACTAGACTAGGTGCCGGACGCGGCCTTTTGCTTGCTTTCATTGCTTTTCCCTTTGGTTGTAATTTTTGCCCCGCTGGATTTAAGTTGGATTCGAATTTGAGATTTGCGTGTGTTCGGGGAAGGGGTACTTAGTCTCGTTCGAGCCATTTCTCGCGTTTCAATTACCACTTTGCCTCAGCTGCCTCCTCTCGTGAGCCCCTCGCGAGCCAGGTCAGGCCTAGCTTGCGCGCAGCCCAGACTACCGCCATCACGTCCTCTCGGGAGGATTTCCAATGCCTGTGAAGGTTATCCTTTTGGAAAAGGCCCGGAGCCTGTGAAGAAGGCGAATGCCTGTGAAGATCATCCTTTGGGAAAAGGCCCGGAGCCTGTGAAGAAGGCGAATGCCTGTGAAGATCATCCTTTGGGAAAAGGCCCGGAGCCTGTGAAGAAGACGAATGCCTGTGAAGGTTATCCTTTTGGAAAAGGCCCGGAGCCTGTGAAGAAGGCGAACGCCTGTGAAGGTTATCCTTTTGGAAAAGGCCCGGAGCCTGTGAAGAAGCCCAACGCCTGTGAAGCCTACCGAACGCGACACTCCTACGTCCTACGGATTCAAACAGAGAACGCTCAAGACGCCACGGCCACCCGCAGGCTACCTCGGGGCCCGCACGGAACGAACGTAAACTAGTCAACCACTAGGCGCGGACGCACGGGCGGCGCAGCATCAACTAAATACGATGAACACAAGTTTTACATGAGGGGCTCCCCCTCCCAAAATGCTCCCACAATCATCAGGCCAAAACCTGAGTTCTATTCGTGCAGGGCAAGGAAACTGGGACAATGCGTAATCAGTCAGACAAATCCCCCAATGAGCCCTTGAGCACCTCCCGAGCCGTAGCTAGCATCGCCAGACTCGCCATCACTGTCGACGTCGCCGCCAGCAGCGTCAGGGCCGTTCACCACACCACCCTCGTCGGGAGCCACGATCACGTCGTCGTTGTCCGAAGCGAAGGCCCTAGCGAGAGCATCCATGTTGTTTTCCACCCAGTGCGCCAGGTCGTCTCGGACGGCCTGGGGGACTAGGGCGATGGCGGCGTCAAAGTCAAAGTGGGGGTCCATGTTCTGGAGGTGGCTGAAGACACGGGAAAAGGCGCGCCCGAGCAGGGCGCGACTCCTCTCCTCCACCAACCTGTCGGCCCTAGCCGACCGCGCCTCCAGCTGCGTCACCATGGCGGTGAAGAACTGAAGACTGCCGGCATAGTTGATTGCGTGCGGCTCGCCAACAGCCGCCTCGCAGATGTTTCCCAAGGCTGTGTTGGCTCTCTCCCGGAGTGTGGAGAGCATGGGGGCGTGCTCATGCTCTAGGACCTGCCGCTGACGTATCTCATCCGCGTTCTGGCGCGCGACGGCCTCAGCCTCCTCCACCCGCTGGCGAAGACGGAGCGCCTCGGCCCGGGAGGTGGTCGACTCCCCTTGCGCCACCTCAAGCGCGGCCCGAAGAGCATCGGTCCGGCGCGTCGCTTCCTCCAGCTTGGTCCTCAGGGCTGCGGTCCTACCTTCAGCCTCGACCCGGATTAGCCCCAGCTTCCCCTCGAACTCGCGCTCGAGGTCTTGGCGCGCCATCGCCACCCGACGCCCAACCTCCTCCAAGACACGAGCTTCCCGTGCAGAGACATCGTCCTCCGCCTGCGTCACCAGGCGCTCCCTCGTCTCCAGCCGCTCGTACTCGCAGGTGCACTCGGCGGCTTCCAGCGTCAGCGCCTCCTCACGCCTCAGAAGCCTTGCCGGGTCGCCGGAGGCCACCTTCATCAACGCAGGGGCTGCCTCGCGCAGCTCCACTTGCTCCTCCAGCGAGTGGCACCGGGCCAGGAGCTCCCGAGCCCGCTCCTCCGCAGCTCCTCTCCGTCGGTCAGCCTCCCGGGCCTCCTCAGCGGCCCGAGATTGGGCCTCGCTAGAGGCCGCCAACGACGCTTTGGCCCTTTCATCGTCAAGATCACGCTGGCGGCGCGCGAGGGCGATGGCGCTCTCCAGCTCGCGCCTTTCTGCGGCCAGGCGCAGACCCTCGGCTTCAAGGCGCGCGTCTTCATCAGCAAGCTCCTCACCGAGCAGGCCCACCGCGTCGGCCGCCTTTCGAAGAAATCCTTGGCGAAGAGCGCGACGCTCTCGAGCGCGCTCACGCACGTCCTCCACACCGTCACCTGCCCCAAGCAGGAGTCGGGGGGCCACGGATCGGCACTCCCCCTCCAGGCAGGTGGCTGGGGGCTGGCACCCTCGCGACGGTCGGGCACGCCACGCCAGAAGCCCGGCCTGGAGCCAGCCCGCCATTAGATGAAGAGCGCAGGGGGCGCCTCAGCCAATCATAGTCCACGATCAGGCGAGAAGCCCACGGCAGGCTGGCTATGCCCCGGGAAGGCCCGCGAAGGAAGATCTCGGGGTGCATAGGGCCTCGATGCACCTCGGGATGGTTCGCCTCTCCAATCGCCCTCACGACAAGGGCTGTGCTGCCCGGAGCACTCAGGGACGGAGGAGGCGGCGACGCCAAGGAGGACGGAACCTCAGCCGTCTCCGCGAGCTCGGCTGGTAGGGTCCTGCGGAGCAGAGATCAGTAAAAGCGACAGAAGGATCGGGAGCTGGAAAGGGAGAAGGCTTACTCATCAGTGGTAAATTACTTCCTACGCTTCAGCAAGCGACAAGGATAATCGTCGCCCAGGGCCTCCCTCTTCTTCCGGAGGGCCTCGAAGTCCATGCGGAAGCGGCCCAAAAGCTGAGTGCAGGGATCAACCTGCGACGAGGGCGAAGCATCAAGGCAATCCGCGTCAGGGGCACCCGCCTGGTGTGCACTACCGGTCGCCTCGCCAAGGGAGCAACCGGAACCTTAGGGGCCTCATTCGCAGACACTGAAGGCAGCTGCTCGCCGCTCTCGGACTCGGCGGCACGGGCCCCAGCAGCTGCTCCCTTGTGAGCATCACCCGGCGTTGTCACCCTGTCAGGAGGCCCCTCGGCCTCTAGCGCCTCATGCCTCCCTGCTCCGCCACTTGAGGAAGAGTCGCCTTGGCCGACTGCAAGAGCAGTCACCATCACTGGGTTCTCGCGAGGCCCTTGGAGGCCGGCAGGGCGCAGCCCCCACTCATTAAAGACAGGCATCTGCTTCACAAAATCATCCTTGTTCTTGCAAAGGTACAGCAGGGCCCCTCCCCGCTGGATGCTGCCCGGGTTGGGGTCACCAGTCAAGACCAAGAGCACCGTCCTCAGCACTTCAGGCATCAGACCCTCTTCCTGGAGCCTCATACGATCACCACGCCCACTGAAGGCCCACATTCGACGGGAGTGGCGTTGGAGAGGAGCAATACGGCGTAACAGGAACTCCTTCACCACCTTGGGCGCAGTCACGCCGTTCGATTTCAAGAGCGTGAAGCGATGCCAGACGAAGGCGAGCCGGGGGCTCTCGAGCGTCTCCTGGCCCCAGCCTGAATTGGGGACAGCAGGCGAGGTTGGCTTCGATAGCAGGGGGCTGGGCACCCCAACGTCCACATACAGCCACCGCTCGCGGAACCCAGCCGAAGGCGAAGGGAGCCCGAAGTCGATCCCAGAGGCCGCACTCTCGGGCGCGGCGACAAAGCTCACGCACGCCGAGCATTGGGTAGGGTCGACGAGCCGCAGAGAGAAGAAGTGGTGCAGCAAGGCAACCGACGGAGCGATGCCCATCATTGCCTCGCAAACAAAAGCAAAGACTGAGAGAAGGGCGATGGATTCAGGACCCAGATGCATCATATGGATCTGGTAATGGGAAAGCACGGCCCTGAAGAAATCAGAGAAGGGGGGAACCAGACCCGCCCACAAGGCATCAGCGAAGTAATGGACCTCGGTGATTATCCTATCAGTGGGGAAGTGAGACATGGGCTAGGCCCTCATCCTCCCGCACTCGTTGAAGGTAGAAGCCAGAGCCGAGCTGACCTTGCCCAGGCCCTCTCGATTGAGTATGATCGACCGGCCGATGGCGGGGGCCACCAACGACGGCGAGCGAGGCGGAGGCGTGGGTTGCTTCCCTCTTCCCTTCTTCGTCGGAGCCATGGTGATGGGAAGGGGGAGAGATGGTTTGAGATTGGGTTGAGAACAGGAGCTGGAGTTTGAGCGGAGGAAGGACAGAGGGCGCACGAGCAAAAGGAAGGAAGCGGATGTGTACAACTACGAGTCCGCCTAGCACGGCGCGGAATAAGGGGGCATGGGGGAACAGTACCGCCCACGTCCAATCAACCGCCATGAGGCACCCAAGGCCGCAGGCTGTTAGGGCCGTGGCGCTTCGCCCTTGTCCTTTCGCCTCACTGCACGGCCAAGCCCGGGCGCGCCTTGAGCCCGGGGGCTACTGTCGGCGTTCTGGGAACGGGGGTCCCTAGACTTGCCTGCCTGCGGCCTGCGGCGTGGCTCAAAGGGGGCCCAGCATGGCCCATCTCCATCAACACAGACTCAAGACCCTCGCGAGGGGCCAAGCCTCGCGGGGCGGACAACACGGAGCTTCCTCAGGCACGGCCTCATCAGGCTGTCTCGCGAGAAGGCGGAGAGATCAAGGCGGGGTACCTCACGAGGTGCCCATGACGCAAGCCATGACGACCAAGGGCGCCAGGCGGGCGCCAGCCGCGCAGTGTCCTTCCTTTCCTCTTTGGTGCTAGGGGAGCAAGCGCAGGCGGGAGGATCAAGCAAAGGCACCCATTTCGGTGCAACGAGACCAAGACCAACTCCGCGACAAGGAAGAAGTCATTGTGGAGCCCAAGCCAGCATCATCACCAGAGCCTTTGGCAGGCGAGGACCAACTTTAGTCAGGATAAGTGTACCAGATGTTCCCCTTCAAAATGGCCAATTGTTGGCGCCCTTCCCGCTCAATATTTGGGAAGAGGCCCAGGGCCTTTGCCTATAAATAGGACTAGCCACCCGCAGGGTAGGGGCATCTAGAGATCGACCAGAGATCAAGAATCAGAGAGAGAGAGAAGGGAGACTGAACCCCTTTAGCAGTTCATCGCCCCAGCCAAGAACAGACCCTCGCGAGGCTATTCTTCCTTGTATTGTTCATCATCAGCCCAAGAGGCAATCCACCACACCACCACACTGGAGTAGGGTATTACACCACATCGGTGGCCCGAACTAGTATAAACTCTGTGTCTCTTGCTCGTAGCTTAGATCCTTGCGAGGCAGAGGGGTGCAGGTAGGTAGGAAGCGTAATCTCCGCGCGCACCCCAGAGTTCGAACCTCAAGGGTCTGCCGGAACCCGAAATCCGATAGGGGGAGAGAGAGATCACATCAAAGCTTAATCCTTCCTATAGGGGGAGAAAGAGAGAATACTCAGGGGCAAAGAGTTTCTCAACTAGGAGACATTAATATCATCAAAGACCCCAGATGCTTGGTGTTCAAGAGGAGAGATGTCACATGTCTTTAAGAGGGGAAAGACATGTTTGTTTGCTTGCTTTAGCTCAAGCTCTGTTGTTTCTTTTCTGTTGCTCTGATTTTCTGTTCCCTATCTTCTCCCAATATCTCATGTTAGATTCAGGGGGAGCAAGACATCTAAAGGAAGGAAATCTCTGATTTTATTGCATATCTTTACCTTTGGGGACATGTCTATATCCAATGTGGTACTTAGTACTCACTCTACATGTCATCCCAGTCTTGGTTCTCTTGTGGTTTCTCTTGTTTGCTCTGGTCAGTAGGTGTATATGTGTTATTTAACCTTGTTTGCGCAGGTTCATCCCATCCTAAGCCAACTCAAGTCCACAAGGTAAGTATATGCATCACAGTCATGTGAATGAGAAGTTCTTGCTGATGTACATACTATTTGCAAGAAGGACTCATGAGCATGAAGGTACATTTCTCACATTCACATCATTTGCTCTGATGCATATAGCCAAGATACATGTAACACATTGCCTACTCTGTCATGTTTACGCATTCACATGCTCCTATATTCAATACTCACATGATTGCATACATGTAAGGGGAGTCTATGCATGTTACATGTCTTCCCAAAGCTTTACTTGCTATTCTCTATATCTTTATCTAAAGCTTTGATGTATGTTGTCATCAATTACCAAAAAGGGGGAGATTGAAAGCACAAGTGCTCCCTGGGTGGTTTTGGTAATTAATGTCAACATATCTCTTGTTGGACTAACACTTTTACCTAGTATGTTTCAGATAAGTTCAACACTGGAGTGGCATGAACTAGAGGATGTGGAACCCCTTCAAGATGCTAAGGACAAAGGATTGGCTCAAGCTTCAAGATCAAGACTCTACATTTTCTATTTTAGTGATCCAAGATCACATTGAGTCTATAGGAAAAGCCAATACTACCAAGAGGGGATGAGGTGTTGCTTAATGGCTTGCTTGCTCAAAGTGCTTAGTGATATGCTCCAAAACCCTCAACTACCTTCCCACATCCACATATGACCTAAACCAAAAGTCAAACTCGGCCCCACCGATTCTATCTATCCGGCGCCACCGAGTTTCAGATGTCATAGCCACTGCCACAAACCCTAGCAAATCGGTTTCACCGATAGGGATCTTGGTCTCACCGAGATGGGATTGTAATCTCTTTGTGTATGTCCATTACCAAAATCGGTCTCACCAAGTTTGAGCAATCGGTACTACCGAGATTACAATGCAAACCCTCTGGTTAGCTTATTACCAAAATTGGTTCCACCGAGTTTGTGTAATCGGTCTCACCGAGTTTGCCTGACCAACTCTCTGGT
Source organism: Aegilops umbellulata (assembly GCA_032464435.1). Classification (NCBI taxonomy): domain Eukaryota; kingdom Viridiplantae; phylum Streptophyta; class Magnoliopsida; order Poales; family Poaceae; genus Aegilops; species Aegilops umbellulata. Next base: position 284,709,448 of record CP136055.1, on the reverse strand, counting down.
TAGCTTATTACCAAAATCGGTCCTATCGAGTTTGTGTAATCGGTCACACCGAGATTACGTTATGCCCTAACCCTAACCATATCGGTCCTACCGAGTTGCATCTCAGTCCCACCGAAAATCCTAACGGTCACTAGGTTAGCTGAATTGGTCCGACCGAGTTTAACTATTCGGTCCCACCGAGTTTGGATAATCGTGTGTAACGGTTAGATTTTGTGTGGAGGCTATATATAACCCTCCACCCACTCTTCATTCGTGGAGAGAGCCATCAGAACATACCTACACTTCCAATACACATTTTCTGAGAGAGAACCACCTACACTTGTGTTGAGGTCAAGATATTCCATTCCGACCATATGAATCTTGATCTCTAGCCTTTCCCAAGATGCTTTCCACTCAAATCTTCTTTCCACCAAATCCAAATCCTGTGAGAGAGAGTTGAGTGTTGGGGAGACTATCATTTGAAGCACAAGAGCAAGGAGTTCATCATCAAGACACCATTTGTTACTTCTTGGAGAGTGGTGTCTCCTAGATTGGCTAGGTGTCACTTGGGAGCCTCCGACAAGATTGTGGAGTTGAACCAAGGAGTTTGTAAGGGCAAGGAGATCGCCTACTTCATGAAGATCTACCGCTAGTGAGGCAAGTCCTTCGTGGGTGACGGCCATGATGGAATAGACAAGGTTGCTTCTTCGTGGACCCTTCGTGGGTGGAGCCCTCCATGGACTCGCGTAACCGTTACCCTCCGTGGGTTGAAGTCTTCATCAACGTGGATGTACGATAGCACCACCTATCGGAACCATGACATAAACATCCGTGTCTCCAATTGCGTTTGAATACTCCAAACCCTTCCCTTTACATTCTTGCAAGTTGCATGCTTTACTTTCCGCTGCTCATATACTCATTGCATGCTTGCTTGATATGTATTGTGTTTGTTAAACTTGTGCTTAAACTCCACTTAAACATAAGAATATTAAAAACTGTAACTTTTGGCACTTAGTGTCTAATCACCCCCCCCCCCTCTAGACACCTCTTCTCGATCCTTTCAGTTTCTCGTGACAATAGCACGATACAAATAGAGATGACAGCAAACTAATATGGATGAAGGCCATAGGCCGGTACCAACCAGAGCAAAAAAGCTTATTCATGTAGTCCCAGAAGAGATAATAAAGCACTCACTGGAATCACTCAATAGTACATATTTTTGTGCACTTCAACTTGTTTACCAGTGCTGAGATTATATTGAAAGATTATCAAGAACTTCTAGCAGAGTTAAAGCACTGGTTGGGATACAGTTCATTGTATTGTCTTGTGTAGTTCCACTAAAATGTATGATTGGCACAACATGATCCCTGTTTGCACAAGTAGGAACAAGGTGAAACCTTCATTAGCTTAGTGAGAAAGGGTAGAAAGACATTAGCATATTACTCTAACAGTAGCATCAAATTCATCATGGACAATACGCAGAAGTGGAAGGGCTCCCTGGAGGATCGTCTCACATTTAAGGTAGACGTTGCCGGAGCCCTTGAATGGCCTCGATTGAGGCCTCGGCTTCAGCAATATCACCTTGGCACTGTTTATTCTTCTTCTTCTTCCTCTTCATGCTCTGTTTCTCTTTCTCCTCACCAGTTGGTGAAACCAAGTACATGATTGGCCTTCTATTTCAGAATTGGTTTTTTCAGTGAGGGAGTACAAGTGTACTAGTAAACAATAGCATTATTTTCTCATGGCAGTCGCAAAATAGAGATGAACACATGCATTAAATATCATTCTTACTTAAAGGAAGGTTATGGTGCCAATATAGTGATGAGGATTGGAACACAGATCTCCCTTTGTGCAGTTCCACCGAAATGAACCAACTGTTCCATTCTGACATTCCAGTTAAACAGCACAAAAGTCACTTCTTTTAAGAAGTGTTTTGTGCAGTGCACCAAAAGGTCACAACAGCAAGCAGGTGAAATGGATATCCCTATTTGCACAAATAGCTACAGAGGAAACCGTTAGAGTCTCAAACATTTACAGGCAAAAACATTTGGCTAAACTTGTCATGCCTTATAACAGTGGCATGGCTTCATTTTACCAGGGGCATAAGATTAATAACAGCTAAATATTTGGTATAAGGGCATGGGACAGTGGGTGCACCAGCAGTCCAGCACCATGTACCTAAACCAGGGCATAAAGTGGTGATTCAGAGTTTGTTGCCCCAAGAAACAAACATCCAAGAAACATATCTAGGTTGGTCCCATTTTTGTTCACTCTAGCCACCTACTCCTATGTTTTTTTGTAAATGGAGGCATGCCCCCGGCCTCTGCATCATAATGATGCATGCAACCATCTTATGTGTGGATAGCAAATATAGTCCTGGTCATACCACTGTGTACAACGTTTCCCCTATATTTCCCATTTCGACCAAGAGACTGTAAGTGCATCTAGTGCCCCTTAGTGATTTTGGTGTATTGAAGACTTATAGGTTAAGTATCTAATGCGTTTATGAGTGTACACGGGTCTATAAGTCTATGAGGAGTTTGATATTTACAGAGAAAGTCGACCCCTAAAAATGAAGTTCTTCGACTGAAGACTTTGATATATTGAAGACTTTCTGAAGACTTTGAAAGTGAAGAAATTGGTGTGACCTTGAAGACTTGGTATTCATTCGTGGAACATGAAGCGTGAAGACTTTTGTTTTCGTAGTTTCATTTTCTCTTTCTTGAGTCATACGAAACACCGTACTGTTAAAGGGGGTCGAGGAAATACTAAGGAGAAAATTTCCATGTGATGCTCAACTCAAATCCTACACCTACCAATCCCTTCGAGTGAAGCCATTGGAAATCTCATATAGCTCAGTCAATTTCTTCAGTGACAGAGACGCAGTTCTTCTGGTCACTGAGGACTTTGCTCTGACTGAGGAGTTAGGAATTCGCCAGTGCGAATTGCCTACACGGTGAGGAACATGATAGCCCTGAGGAATTTATACCTCAAATTTCCGACTGTTGCTGTGCTGCGCGCCAGCTGTCCTAAAAATATCTTGTCCACCTAACGGTCATATCATTGAAGGGCATTTATGTCTTATCATGTCGGGCTGCTCCCTAGGCTATAAATAGCCGCCCCCTACAACCACTAGCTGGTTGGCTGCTCCGCGAGAACTTGACACTTGTCATTTGAGAGCAACCCATCCTCCGAGGACTTTGAGCGAAAATCATCAAGTGAGGAAAATCCAAACCCAAACCCAAAACACCTACAAACCCAAAGTGATTGAGCATCACTGAAGAGATTGATCCTGCGTGGATCTGACGCTTGTTACCTTTGAAGACTGTGCTTCTTCCAGACGGTTAGGCGTCAAGGTCTAGAGCATCCAAGAGGAATTGTGGATCGCCGAGTGACCAAGTCTGTGAAGGTTTGGAAGTCACCTGAAGACATACCATGAGTGATTGGGCGAGGACTGTGTGTTCTTAGCTCAAGGAGAATACGGTGAGGATTGTGTGTCCGAGACTGGGTGTCCTCGAGTTTAAATACTCAGCCGCTCCAACCAGATGTACAACTGAGACACCAGTTGGAACTGGTCTACCAAATCATTGTCTTCACCAAGCTTACTGGTTCTATTTCCTCTACTCTTTCATTTCCTCGGTAGTGTGCTGTTTGTTTATCATATCTGTGTTTGAAGACTTTGACTGAAGACTTTCTCAATTTCCTCAGTTCAATTTCTTCAGTCTGTTTGTCTTCAACTTGTGTTATCCTGTGTTTACGCTTTCTGTACTATGTGTTTGTCTTCATTTCATCATGATGACTATGCTTGAATTCTGTTATGTTTTCATCTGAGTACTTATTCCGCTGCTAGTAGTTCTTCACTAAGGAATTTCCTCACTAGCAAATTCCTCAGTGAAAAATTTCATAAAAATCGCCTATTCACCCCCCTCTAGTCGATATAACGCACTTTCAATTGGTATCAGAGCAAGGTACTCCCTTGTTCTGTGTGATTTTGGTTTAACCGCCTGGAGTCTTAGTTATGTCGACCGCAGGTATGATCAAGGTCTCTGCTGGGTGTCCTACCTTCGATGGGACGGGCTACCCCTACTGGAAGAATAAGATGCGAATGCATCTTGAGGCAATTGATAACAATCTCTGGTACGTTGTGGAAAATGGTGTTCCCTCCATCACTCCCTCACTGAGCGCTACAGATGTGAAGAGATTCAAGCAACTCGACTCCCAAGCGAAGAATATCATATGTGGCCATCTGAGTAAGGGTCAGTATGGTAGAGTGAGTGCTTTGGAAACTGCAAAGCTTATCTGGGATAGGCTATCCAAGGTCAATGAAGGAGTTTCAACTCAGCGTGACTCTAGAGTTGATGTTCTTCGCAATCTCTTCAATCGCTTCAAAAGACTCGACAATTAAAATGTGCAGCAACCTTCGATCGCCTCACTGACATCTCAAATGAGCTTCAAGCACTTGGTGCCACTGACATCACCGACCATGAGGTGGTGAAGAAATTGCTAAGATCGCTTGATTCCTCATTTGACACTCTGGCACTGATGATACAAGAGCGTGGTGATTACAAGTCACTTGACCCCGCTGATTTTCTCGAGAGGCTAAACACTCATGAGTTCGAGCTTGCTGAGAAGAGAGATCTCTACGGTACAAGCTATAGCAGATCACGTGCACTGAAGGCCAAGGTAGTATCTGAGTCCGAAGATGAAGACTCTGGTAGCAGCCTTGGTGATCCTGAAGAACTGAGTCGTGATCTAGCACTGCTTGTGAAGAAATTCCAGAAGTTCTCAAGACGTGGTCGCTTTGGAAAACCCTCAAGGAGCAATGATTCCTCATCCAGTGACTATAAGAAGAGGCTCTGTCACAAGTGCAAGAAACCAGGACATTACATCCAAGACTGTCCTTAGTGGGAAAAGGAATCAAAGAAGAAGAAATACAAGGATTACAGTTCTGATGATGCAAAGAAAAAGAAGAAGTCCTCAAAATCTTCATCATCAAAATCCTCAAAGTCTTCATCTCGCAAGAAGAGCAGCTCCAAGAAGGCTCGGGCATTCATTGGCAAGGAAATGGACTCTGAGGCCGAATCTGAAGAAAATGAGGAAGAGGAACAATCTGAAGATTCTGAGTCTGGTGTGGCAAGCCTAGCCCTCGCTGCTGCATTCGTCAGCAAATCCATCTTCAACACTGAAGAAAGTGAACTCACCAACAAGGCTGATGAAAGCAGTGATGACTACGCTCCCACCTATTGCTTCATGGCAAAGGGTGCCAAGGTACTCAAATACGCCTCCTCTGAATCTAGCGATGATGAATCTGATGAAAATCTTGAGCCTAGCTACTCTAAACTTGCTAAGATTGCTGTGCAACAACAAAAGGCTTTTGAAAAGGTTCAAAACATGCTAGACAAAAGTGATGATGTGTTGGGTGAAGAATTGGATCGCACTAAAGCCTTAACTGAAAATCTTCAGAGACTTCAGACCAGGTTTGACAACCTTCAAAATCATCATAACACTCTCTTATCTGATCATGAGAAGCTTTCTTATGAATATCTTCAAAAGAAGCAAGATCTTGAGAAGCTAAGAGAGAGTTATGAAGATCTTCAGAAGGAGCGCGATTCATTACTTGCTCAACAAATCAGCGCTGCTCAGGAAGAATTTATTCCTCCATGTTTAAAATGCATTGAACGAGAATCTGCTAATTCCTCACCTGAATGTTCAAATGCTTCAAATGTTACAAATTTCACCTGCCTCTGCTATCACTAATTCATCATCTGAGGACATTGCTAGTATTACTGACGATGCAGGACTAAAGGAATTGTACATAACAGGCATGTACAAAAGCCTCAAAGGGCATCAGACTCTTTGTGATGTGCTTAAAAAGCAGATCCTCAACAGGAACCCTAGGAAAGAGGGTATTGCCTTTGAGAGGAAACTCAATGCTGATGGTACATATTGGAAGCCTGAGCAGTACCCCAAAACCTCATGGGTTGCTGCAAAGGGACCTCCAGTTGATCCATCTAATTTATCTGGCTATACATGTGAATCTTCTCATTCTTCTGATGAGTCTTTTGACTCCAACTATAAACTGTTCAAAAATCAGAATGGTGAAGTATTTGCTAGATATGTTGGCACTAACTGCAGGAACGGTTCTCCTGTGAAGAAAATCTGGGTTCCCAAAAGGCGCCTTGAAAGTCTTCAGGTGAATGTCCTCATGACACCACCTGTGAAGAAAAGGAACCTCAGATGAAATTCTTCATATGGACCAAATTCTTCATATGGATCAAATTCCTCATACGGACCAAATTCCTCAAGGGGATCAAATTCCTCACATGGATCAAAGTCCTCATATGAACATCATCGTGCTAACAACTCTATTTCGCAGGGAAGAGCCAAGGGCTATGAATATGAGCATTATTCTTCAAATTATTATGTTCATAAGTCCTAGAAGAATTTCTCTGCTTATGCATATGCTTACCCTAACCCCTCTTATGTGAAACGAAATGGTTTGGCTACTTTGCCACCATTCTCATATGGAGCTCGCAGAGTGATGAACTCTTTGCCACCCCTTCAGATGTGGGTGGTGAAGAAAAGGAACTAATCCCTTTTGTAGGGTCAGGTCTCCAGACGTGAAATAACGTCTGAAGAATTTGCTGGGGACCTGACAAAAATTGCCTGAAAGGACGCAGGCTAACCATGATGAAATGAACATTCATTTCACACATGCTCCCTCTGTTTTATCTGTCTACTACTTGATGAAATTGATCTGATGAATTGTGATATCATATTCTTCACTGCTGAAGTATATGAGGTCGTAAGTTGCACTAATTCATCTGCAGGGTGATCAACCCAAAGCCACTGAATGGGTACTTGATAGTGGATGTACAAATCACATGACTGGTGACAAGAATCTGTTAATGGATGCTCCCTTATCAGCGTCACACATGAAGCATATCATCTTCGCTGATAAAAGCAAAAGTCAGGTATTGGGTCTTGGTAAGGTTGCTATCACAAAGGATCGACACATGGACAAAGTCATGCTTGTTGAGTCCTTAGGATATAATCTTATGTCTGTCTCAATGCTTTGTGATCTTGATATGGTTGTTGTCTTTGGCAAGTATCATTGTGTTGTGATTATGGAAGCCGACAATTCCAAAGTCTTCGAAGGCTTTAGGAGAGGAGATTTGTATATTGTTGATTTCTCTGCAGATTCACAACCAGCTGTGTGCCTACTTGCAAAAGCTTCAGAAGGATGGCTATGGCATCAACGACTTGGTCATGCAGGCATGAGGAATTTGAACACGCTTGCAAAGAAGAAGCACGTCATTGGCATTGAGAATGTCAAATTCCTCAAGGATCACTTGTGCGGTGCCTGTGAAGCTGGAAAGATGACAAAGGCCAAGCATCCATCAAAGACTATCATGACCACTACTCGTCCATTTGAATTGCTTCACATGGATCTCTTCAGTCCTAACCATTATTCCTCTGTTTCGAATGAAGCATCTCAATATGGCTTTGTTATTGTTGATGATTACTCTCGTTACACATGGGTACACCTTGTCTCTTACAAAACTGAAGTGCAGGAAGTCTTCAAACGATTTTCCTCGAGGGCTTCAACCAACTTTGGTGTGAAGATTAAGCACATCAGAAGTGACAACGACACTGAGTTCAAGAATTCGGGTCTCGATGACTACCTTGATGAACTTGGTATTACTCATGAGTTATCTGCTCCTTATACTCCTCAACAGAATGGCGTCGTGGAGCGCAAGAACAGGACTCTTGCTGAGATGGCTTGCATTATGCTCGATGTGTACAAAACCCCTCATCGTTTCTGGGTTGATGCAATTGATACTGCGTGCCATATCATCAACAGAGTATATCTTCACAAATTCTTCAAGAAGACTGCATATGAACTCCTCACTGACAAGAAACCCAATGTGAGTTATTTCAAAGTCTTCGGTGCTAAATGATGGATTAGAGATCCTCGTCACAACTCTAAATTTGCACCGAAAGCACATGAAGGTTTTATGCTTGGTTACGGAAAGGACTCGCACACCTACAGAGTCTTCAACAATGTTCTTCATAAGATTGTTGAAACTGTAGATGTGCGGTTCGATGAAACTAATGGCTCGCAAAGAGAGCACCTACCTTCTGTGTTAGATGAACCTGCACCTGAGGATTCAATCAAGCACAAGGCTACTGAAGATGTCATTCCTACTGAAGAATCTGCTGAAGAATTCATTCCAGAACGTGAAGAACGTCGAGCTGATGCACCTGAAGAAAATGCTGAGGAAATTGATGGTGAAGAAAATGCTGATCAAATTCCTCAACAACAACCAGCTCACCCTCACGTTGCAAAAGAAGTGCAAGTGGAGAAGATCATCGATGACATTAGAGCACCAGGTCCTCTCACACGCTCAAAAGCTTCACATCTATCTAACTTTTGTGGGCACTTTGCTTTTGTCTCTATCACAGAGCCCACTAAGGTAGATGAAGCATTTCTGGAGCCTGAGTGGATTCAGGCCATGCAATAAAATTACATCAGTTCAAGCTCAACAACGTATGGGAACTAGTCGATCGTCCCGATCCTTGCAAGCATAACATCATTGGCACAAAGTGGATCTACCGCAACAAGCAAGATGAAAATGGTGTTGTGGTGAGGAATAAGGCACGACTAGTAGCTCAAGGCTACACACAGGTTGAAGGAATTGATTTTGATGAAACTTTTGCACCTGTTGCTAGACTTGAGGCTATTCGCATGCTGCTTGCTTATGCTAACCATCATGATATCATCTTACACCAAATGGATGTGAAAAGTGCATTCCTCAATGGTAAGCTTGAGGAAGAAGTATATGTTGCTCAACCACCAGGTTTTGAAGATCCAAAGCATCCTGACAAAGTCTTCAGACTTAACAAGGCCCTCTATGGCCTCAAGAAGGCCCCACGGGCGTGGTATGATACATTGAAGAAATTCTTCATGAAGAAAGGCTTCACACCCGGTTCACTCGATCCCACTCTCTTTACTAAATCATATGATGGTGAACTGTTTGTGTGCCAAATATATGTTGATGATATTATCTTTGGATGTACTGACCAACGTTATAGTGATGAATTTGCCTATATGATGAGAGAAGAATATCAAATGTCTATGATGGGAGAGTTGAAATTCTTCTTAGGTCTTCAAATTCGTCAACAACGCAATGGCATATTCATATCTCAGGAGAAATACCTCACGGATGTCCTCAAGAAATTTGGCATGCAAGATTGCAAAGGCATCAAAATTCCTATGCCCACAAATGGTCAACTATGCACTGATGAAAATGGTACTGACTTCGACCATAAGGTATACCGCTCCATGATTGGTTCTTTATTGTACTTATGTGCATCTAGGCCAGATATAATGCTTAGTGTTTGCATGTGTGCACGGTTTCAAGCTGCACCGAAGGAATCACACCATAAGGCTGTGAAGCATATTCTTCGATATCAAGCTCACACACCAACACTAGGATTATGGTATCCCAAGGGCTCGGATTTTGATCTCATTGGATATTCAGATTCTGACTATGCTGGTGACCGTGTGGATCGCAAGTCAACATCTGGTACTTTTCATTTCCTCGGACGATCCTTGGTCTGTTGGTCCTCGAAGAAACAGAACTGCGTATCACTGCCTACTGCTGAAGCTGAGTACATTGCTGCTGGTTCTTGCTGTGCTCAACTGCTATGGATGAAGCAAACGCTCAAGGACTATGGCATCAACATGAAGAATGTGCCTCTCCTCTGTGACAATGAGAGTGCCATCAAGATTGCTCACAGCCCAGTTCAGCACTCGAAGACAAAGCACATTCAAATTCGTCATCATTTTCTTCGTGATCATGTGTTGAAGGGCGACATTTCTATTGAGCATGTGAAGACTGAAGAACAGCTAGCCGATATCTTCACTAAGCCCTTGGATGAGAAGAGATTTTGCAAGTTGCGGTGTGAGCTAAATATCTTAGAATCTTCGAATGTACTTTGAAAAGGCACTCATCCTAACACTTATGCAAAATTGATGACTTAGATGTGCAACACATGAAGAAACGTTTTTCTTCAATCAATGAAGAATAACACTCTAAGTGTGAAGAAATTAATGAAGAATTTGATTCTCAGAACCCTACGACAATTGTACGCGGTGTCTGAAATCATCATTCTTACACGGTGGGTCACGCCACCACAAAAGTTGAAAATCTTCAATTTGAGTTTTTCCTCAACTTTTGAAATTCTTCAGTTTTTCAAATTCTTCAAACTTTACAAAGTCTTCACTTGTGCCGTCGTTTTTCTTCATTGGCTATATATATATATATATGGTTTTATGTCCTCTACAGCATTCACTTATAGCTAATTCTTCAAGTTGGAACTTTTCTGCTAAGTGAATGTGATCGGACCCTTCCCCTCTATGCTATACTCAATCCAATCTATTCAAAAATTCTTCATGTGCGTTCTATTTGAAACTCATTCAAATTCTTCACTGTGTCCTTGTCAGCTGAAGAAATTGCGAACGGAAAGTTAAAACTAATCTTATCCAAACTTTCGGTTTTGCCGCTCAAACTGTTCCGCATCCCACGATGGATTATTTTATCCACCCACGATCTTACACGATCTCAACCACACAGTACGTGGGTGACACATGTCGCAAGAAGGAGAATGGCCAGGGGCACGTTCGTCCCAAATCTTCGGACAAACAGTTTTTCACCGCAGCTATAAATACCCCCTTCGCCATCCTCACTTCTTTTACCCCGCTCGATCTCACTCCCTCGCTCGAGCTCTCCAAACCCTAGCGCCGTCGCTACTCCATCGTCGCTGGTGAGGAAAAGCTTCACTGCCTCGACCTCATCGCCGTCGTACTCGCGCCGACCACGGAAATCTTCACCTCCGCCGCCGCCGTAGACGTCTTCCTCCGCCAAGTTAGGGCGTGGAAGATCTGCATCGACGAACCTCACTATTCCAACTCCCAGTTCGTCGTGTTCTTCGTTCAGGGTAATTAAAAGCTAATTTTACTGCCCTCGTTGATTCGAAATTTTTCTACAAAATCTTCAAAGGTGTTTTATTCTTCAAATCCTCACACACAAAACACCTCACATGTTATCTGTTCTTGATTCATTTCCCTAAGCCTCAATTTCTTCAAAGATTCCTCAATTGTGTGGATCTTCGATCTATACAACTGTGGAACCTAAGATATAAAGCGCTTAGTGAAATTCCTCAAGACGAATCTGGTCAAATTCCTCAAACTTGTTTTTTATGAAAAACCCGCTGAGAACGCATATGACCTCTTCAAATTCCTCGCAACTATACTCTGTTCACAAGTACACATGTCCGCTGCTGAATCTTTAGGTTCTCATCAACTTAACTCGTTTGCAGCGTTCCTCGAAGAAAAGTTGCATACTTCTTCAGAGAATTCAATTGTTCAAATTCCTCATCTGAAGAAAATGGCTGAAGGTAAAAGGCCACATAAAGGAGGAAAGAAGCCTGAGGTGATGTCAGCTTTTGAAATACCTGAGGATATCTATGATGAGTACTGCACGCCTGATGAAGCCAAGTTTGGCAAAGAAGATAAAAATCAGCGCAAGGTGCGAATCCAGAGGATTGAAAGGAGATGGGCACGTGAATGGAGGGAGTACAGATATGTTACTCCAAAATACATGAAGAAATTCGCTGTAAACCCTCCATGCCAAAGACCTCCATTGGCACCTGGCCAAGTGGCTGATCCCACCAGCATCAAGCGTGGTGAGGAATTTCCTAAAGAATGGGCCAAGCGCCAAGCTAAACTGGCAAGGCAAGCCAGAGAAGCAGTGAGGAAATTCAATGAAGACTCTGCTGCTACTGCTGCTACCGCCACTGAGGCCTCGGTCAAGCCAAAGAAAGTGATGCTAAAGAAGCCCGCTCGCAAGCCAAGTGCTTCATCTTCAATGCCCTCACGGCCAAGTTCCTCAGCTGCGCCCTCACGGCCAAAATCTTCAAAATCCTCAAAGCAAATTCCTCATGTTGCTCCTGCTCCACCAAAGTCCTCAGCTGTCCCGACAAAGTCCTCAGCACCTGTGCATCTGGCCTCGTGCCAAAGGACGACTGGCATCTCTATTGCCTCTGGTGTCTCAGCTAGTTCTTCAGCTGCACCAAATTCCTCAGCAAGACCCTCACTGCTAAAGAAAAAGGCTACTGCTGGACGCGTCACTCGCACAAGTCCTCAGAAGAAGCAGGTAGTCTTCACTGTGCCATCTGATGATGATGAAGCTGATGAGGAAGAACTTACTGAAATCATCAGGGACCGACAAGAACGGGCTGCTAAAGCCAAAGGCACACCTGTGCCCCTGCTATTGGATCCAAAGGCGATCCTAGATTATATTGATCTCTGGCATAAGGATCCTCACACACCTATGCCTGATTTCAAGCTGACACCTGGTCAAAGTCACATGTTGACTCACTTCATCCAAGAGGAGAAGTGGAAATATGATAAGGCCAAAGAGATCAAGAAATCACAGTACCGCAAAGAGAAGCTACTGAAGAAAAATGTTCTCAAAATGAAGCCTGAGGAACTTGTCAAGATGCAGGCTGAGATCAAAGCCCTCAGCGACAACTTTGACTCGTACTATGCTGATTGGCAAGGAGCCAAGGTCAGATTCGTGAGGCTGACTGATACCTTCACCAAGGGTGCAGCCTCAAAGCCACAAATTCCTCAAGCTGAAGCATCTGTTCAGCAAACTGAAGAACATGCCAGCACCGCTGATGAAGTTCAGGCTACTGAAGTAAAATGCTAGTTCCAAGGCTGATGACTCTGCTCCAGCCGTTGATGAAATTGCCAGGGCATCCACTAGTGGTGCGCCTGAAGAAATTGAAGAAACCAGGGCAACTGCATCAGTTGCGCCTGAAGAAAATCAACCAGATTCCTCAGCTCCACCTGCGCCTACGCCAACTCCAATTCTTCCATCTGCATTAGATGTGAAGAAAACCAAGGCTGCAGAACGAGCTGCTGTGAAGAAAAGGAAGGCATCAAATGCTTCAGAATCTTCAGCTCCCAAGAAGATGAAGCCAATGACAAGCTCGTTTGCAAATCCCATTGATGCCGTTCCTATCTCCTCCGTGCCATCAAAGGACCTTGTTCCTTTTGGTGAAGATTATGAGATCCCTAGTGGATCAGATGAAGAAACTCAATCTGTTGCTTCATCAAAGCAGATTGATGAAGAAATTGAAGCGGATACAATCCCTTCAACCCCAATGGTCTCATCACCAATGCCTCAGTTTGATGCTGAAGAGGCTGGTGTTGAAGAAATTGATGAAGATGTGGATATTGGAAGCACCACTCCAGTGATGAATGATGACTTTTGGGAAAGTCAGCATCCCAATTCCCCACTCTTCACTCCCCTGCAGCAAATTCCTCACTCCCCTTCACCTACAGTACAATTGGGCTCTGAAGAAACTCGTCCCACTGCATCTGTGAATGAAGAAATTCCAGCCACTAGCGCTGAAGAAACTGCTGCTGATACAGACAAGGTGACTGCACCTGAGGAAAATCCTGAAATTCCTCAGCCTAAAGAACCTGATATCGTGATTCCTGAGGTCGTGATGCAACTCACTGACACTCCTCTGCCAAGGCCAAAGGATCCGTTCTCACGAAAACAGAAATTCAAGGCTGAAGACTTCTATGGCGAGCACGTGTTCTTCACTGAATACAATCCATATGACTCTGCTCGCATAAGGAAGAGGCGTTTCTGGACTGCTAGCCAAGCAAATTTCTATTCCTCAGTGCTTTACAACAAAGACAAAGTCTTCGACCATGCTCATATTCCTCACGTGGATATGGAGTCTTTGCCGTGCTTCACGCCAGTGCTCAGTGTTCTTCACGATGCTGGGCTGCTCAACTTCTGCACAGATATATGCGACTAGAATGAAGAGCTTATTCTTCAATTCTATGCAACGTTGCACCTCACCGGCAACTCTAAAGATATCAATTCATGGGTTTTGGACTGGATGACTGACAACACCCACCATAAGGCCCCTGCATCTGAATTGCTTCGGGTCCTTCCTCTTAGTCCACCCACTGAAGATGCTTGCTGTGTGTAAAATGAACCTGAACTTTCCAATCATTATATGCAAGTGCTGATGAAGCCTTTGAAGCCAGGGCAGGCTCCTAGAACCAATTTCCTCATCAAGGAATTGTTGTATGTGCCAAGGACTGTCTATCGCATTCTGACAAAGACAATGAGTCCCATCAAAGGCCACGACTCGTCTGATGAAGAAGTCGTTGGCATCATGAAGAATCTGCTTTTCAACATCATCCATGGCATTCCCGTCAACTTCCATGATTTCTTCATGAGGACTCTGGCCAACATTGCTATGTCACCATTTGAGCTGAAGCCTTATGCACCTTGGATTATGATAATGAAGATTTGGACGATTTTTCATCGCGTGCGACTGATGAAAATGAAGATTTGGATGACACTGCAGCAGGCCCTACTTCAACGACCGACCCCAACAACGCTGGCGCTCCTTCTTCAACTTGAAAATCTTCAGGGGCGTTAGTCCTCAGTTTCGATCCTTTTGGTCATTTGATGACAAAGGGGGAGAAATCTGAGTTAGTCTTCAAGCGGGTCTATAATAAGGGCTTATTCGTTTTTTTTAAGTTACAACTCTCGTTCTTCCGAAACTTTTATTGGATCGAGTTGTAATCTTAAGTCCGATGGTGCGCTGATACTTTTGTTGCACTTTGCTTTGATACCTTGATGCGCTATTCTGCATGCTTATTCCTCGTTAATATTATTGCACGCATGTTGAATTACATCAGGCACCATATTTCATCATGCATTTCAAATTCTTCATATTATACATCAAATGCGTGTATGAATTACAAGATATAGGGGGAGATCTCCATGATTTAAACTCTTCAAGTGTGCATTGCTTCAAAAGCAAATTCCTCACTATGCACATCTTCAGGGGAAGTTCTTCTATATCTTGCAATCAAATTCCTCAATATCAGTATTTACACTTCATATATTCATCCCCGTTGAAAACTTAACCTATGTTGTCATCAATCACCAAAAAGGGGGAGATTGTAAGTGCATCTAGTGCCCCTTAGTGATTTTGGTGTATTGAAGACTTATAGGTTAAGTATCTAATGCGTTTATGAGTGTACACAGGTCTATAAGTCTATGAGGAGTTTGATATTTACAGAGAAAGTCGACCCCTAAAAATGAAGTTCTTCGACTGAAGACTTTGATATATTGAAGACTTTCTGAAGACTTTGAAAGTGAAGAAATTGGTGTGACCTTGAAGACTTGGTATTCATTCGTGGAACATGAAGCGTGAAGACTTTTGTTTTTGTAGTTTCATTTTCTCTTTCTTGAGTCATAGGAAACACCGTACTGTTAAAGGGGGTCGAGGAAATACTAAGGAGAAAATTTCCATGTGATGCTCAACTCAAATCCTACACCTACCAATCCCTTCGAGTGAAGCCATTGGAAATCTCATACAGCTCAGCCAATTTCTTCAGTGACAGATACGCAGTTCTTCTGGTCACTGAGGACTTTGCTCTGACTGAGGAGTTAGGAATTCGCCAGTGCGAATTGCCTACACAGTGAGGAACATGATAGCCCTGAGGAATTTATACCTCAAATTTCCGACTGTTGCTGTGCTGCGCGCCAGCTGTCCTAAAAATATCTTGTCCACCTAACGGTCATATCATTGAAGGGCATTTATGTCTTATCATGTCGGGCTGCTCCCTAGGCTATAAATAGCCGCCCCCTACAACCACTAGCTGGTTGGCTGCTCCGCGAGAACTTGACACTTGTCATTTGAGAGCAACCCATCCTCCGAGGACTTTGAGCGAAAATCATCAAGTGAGGAAAATCCAAACCCAAACCCAAAACACCTACAAACCCAAAGTGATTGAGCATCACTGAAGAGATTGATCATGCGTGGATCCGACGCTTGTTACCTTTGAAGACTGTGCTTCTTCCAGACGGTTAGGCGTCAAGGTCTAGAGCATCCAAGAGGAATTGTGGATCGCCGAGTGACCAAGTCTGTGAAGGTTTGGAAGTCACCTGAAGACTTACCACGAGTGATTGGGCGAGGACTGTGTGTTCTTAGCTCAAGGAGAATACGGTGAGGACTGTGTGTCCGGGACTGGGTGTCCTCGAGTTTAAATACTCAGCCGCTCCAACCAGATGTACAACTGAGACAACAGTTGGAACTGGTCTACCAAATCATTGTCTTCACCAAGCTTACTGGTTCTATTTCCTTAACTCTTTCATTTCCTCAGTAGTGTGCTGTTTGTTTATCATATCTGTGTTTGAAGACTTTGACTGAAGACTTTCTCAATTTCCTCAGTTTAATTTCTTCAGTCTGTTTGTCTTCAACTTGTGTTATCATGTGTTTACGCTTTCTGTACTCTGTGTTTGTCTTCATTTCATCATGATGACTATGCTTGAATTCTGTTATGTTTTCATCCGAGTACTTATTCCGCTGCTAGTAGTTCTTCGCTAAGGAATTTCCTCACTAGCAAATTCCTCAGTGAAAAATTTCATAAAAATCGCCTATTCACCCCCCTCTAGTCGATATAACGCACTTTCAGAGACTGGTAGGATGACCAGTCTGTACTACTTTCACCCCTTATCCTTCCTGTTTGTACCAAGTCCGATGCACATACTAAATTCCCCCACCCCCACTTTATTTCTTGTTTGAACCAAGTACAAGATTCGACTCCATGAAGTAGCTTTACCTCTAACAATAGAAGAAAAAAATAGGTGACGTTGGACCATCCGATTGAGAGGGGCTGAGAGGCAGAAAATGATGCACATGCAGCGACGTAGCAAGCTGGGGAAGTAGATCTACGCCGGTTTTGAAGGAAGATATACCTAAAGGTCGTCGGTGTGTGGATAGGTGGGCCGCGGGAGGTCGGATCCGCCCACACTAGGGCAACGATGAAGGGATCAGAGGACCTCCCGCGCCGGCGCTCGGCCAGAGATAACGGTGCGGCTGGCAGTGGGTCTCCTCCCTCGCTATCGACGACGGCCTAAACGCTGCCCCTCCTCCCCTTCACCGGCGGAGGGGGGTACGTCCGGTAACCAGCGGTGAGGATAGAAAGACAGTGTTTTTTGAAGGGAGAAAGACAGTTTTACCACCTCTATCTTGTTTAGATTCGGAGAGGATGAGAGTGTGTGAATAGAGCAACCCTAGCAAGCAAGCGCGCAGGCTTCGGCCTATATATACGTAGTGGGGTAGTTTTCCTTTTTCACTCCATCAAAACAATCATTTAAAATTGTGTACGTGCCAGGTCGCCGTTTTTTTAGTTGTTGATTGTTTTTTGAGATAGCTACCCGCTCATTCCAAGTGGTGTTACGATGTGCCAGCTCGCGCTTTGTATCGTTCAAGTCTGGTACAAGACCCTCCATTAAATGAACAACCACCCCCTCGTAAAAATTGTGAACAAGCCCATGGCTAAAATCATCGTAAATGTGGGCTGCCCCAACATGCATTATTATTTATATTTTCTACTCCCTCTGTTCCTAAATATAAGTCTTTTTAGACATCTCAAATGGACTACAACATACGGATGTATGTAGACATATTTTAAAGTATGGATTCGTTCATTTTGCTTCGTATGTAGTCACTTGTTAGAATTTCTAAAAATACTTATATTTGGGAACAGATGGAGTATGTGGGAGTATCCTAAAAAAATGAGAGTACAATATTTATTGGGCCCCTTTGTAACTGGTGCTAAATTTTGACCAAAGATTTAACTGACAAAATGTTAGTGCATGTTAACAAAAATCATCGTTTGATTCGTATTTGAACATAGTTTTCAATGATGTAGGGGTTGTTTGGTTTCCAGCCACACTTTGCCACACCTCACCTTAGGAAATTTGACCAAGTTAGGTGGGTGTTTGGTTCTAGCCACACCTAAGACAAGAATTTTTTTTATTAGCAGTGAACCCACATGTCATAGACACAAAAAGTGTGGCAAGATTCCCTTAGGCAAGCCAAAGTGGGTCTAACAATTTGAGCAACTCAAGTTTGGCAAGTGTGGAAAAAATAATGTGGCAACATAAGACAAACATAGTCACAATCCAAACAGCCCCGTAATTTTTTGTGACATGCATGAACATTTGGTTAGTTAAATTTATAGTCAAAATTTGGCAAGGTGCATCAAATCAACACATGCAAGTATCAAAAGGAAAGTCACGACATGCATGCATGCGTTGTACTCCCTCTGTTTCAAAATATAAGTCTTTTTAAGATTGGAACAAGTGACTACATACGAAGCAAAATGAGTGAATCTACACTCTAAAATATGTCTACATACATCCGTATGTTGTAGTCCATTTGAAATGTCTAAAAAGACTTATATTTAGAAACGGAGGGAGTAACTAATGCATCGATAAACGCAAATTATTGAAATATATCGAGTGCATTGCTTTGATGTGTCGCGTCAACTCGTACAAGACCAAGAAGTTTGATTACTACAACACCCACTCACCTTAACCGCACCTGCCTTTGGCTGCATGACAGGTGGGCCACCGACCTATTAGGCCCACCTGTCATAGACACAAAGGCAGGAGCAGTAAGTCAATGAAGTTGCGTCCCTCCCTCGCCCATGAGCGTGGTGGCTGGCAGGACTAGGAGAAGCTTTCGTTCGCTACACGCTCTCCCTCCCGCACGCGGTGGACCTGCAGCAGTTCAATCGGTGTCAGATGGCCAGAAGCATACTGTAGTACTCCTCCACTGCAGTAGTACTCCATCATTGTTCGACTTCCCGAAGAGGCGAAGAGCCAAGCGCAGTCCGGACGCCCGTGTGGCAGTTTCATGTGTAGAGTAGTCTAGGATAGCGTGTACCGTGCCTGTAAGCTTAAAATCGTTGGGGTCGGCTCCATGTTTTTTATTATTAAAATAATCTTGTGGCCCTACCTGTCATCCCGGTGATTCTAGTTTGCACGCTCATCTGGTCAAGACAGGAATATATATTTTAATTTGTGGTGGGGTAAATGTTAGAGGTTGCAGCAAATGGAGTATTGTACATTGCGGGTCTTTCAGCCAAGTTTAGAGGCAACCATGTGGGGCCAGTGCTAAGATGTGTCGCGTCAACTCGTACAACAAGGAGAAGCTTGATTTTACTACTACACGCCTTCTCCCTCGCCCATGCGCGCGGTGGCTATCCCTCCCGCACACGATGGACGGACATGCAACAGTGGATTCGATACAACTATAGAAGTAGTAGTAACATCATTGTTCGTCTTCTCGAAGAGGCAAAGAGCCAAGCGCAACCTGAATGTGGCAGTTGCGAACACTCGCGTAGCAGTCTTTGTGTAGGGGTGGGGCGTGGTGCGGAGCCTTGGAGCAAGCATATAGCTAGGCTCTTGCATGAGACAAAATTGCTATTTGAGGCCACTATTGTAGTACTAGTACTTGCTAGTATAGCCATGTAAACCGGAAAGGAGTATTTGCCTTTCTAGGGCTCATTCGGTTTGGAGGAAATCAAAACGTAGGAACTAGGAGTAGTATAGGAATTTGATAGGATGGCACTTGCCATCCTAAGGAATTGACGTGCCTCGTTCCTACGCGCAAAATGAGCTTTGAGTGGATGTGTAATTTCCTCCAAAAACATAGGAAATGAGTAGTATTCCTACGAAATTCCTATACACATTTCCTACAAGCCGAATGCATATATAGGAAATTTTCCTCCGAAATCTTTGTTCCTATGTTTTTCCTACAAAAATCCTCCAACCGAATGAGGCCCTAGAGATTTCACCGCATGCAGTACTGGCTCAAATCTCAAATCTCATCAACCAAGGCATTTTGTGATTGGAGGAATGTATCTCGTACTTTACAAAACTACCCTAATTAAACTCATGCATTAATTACGTAGTTCTCTCGTTTTCCTCTCCGCCTTGGTCGTGGTTCACAATATTGAGCACTCCTATATGACTAGCCGCTCTATCTACATGCGGGACATCAAAGCATCCGGGCCCGCGTGCCATCCACCAAATCACAGTGAGGTGCTACAGTCGAGACTCACCGGTCACCCCGGTGTGGCCGTCATGACCCGTCATATCACAAAACCCACCTTTACCAGCAGTGGTAAAGTGGCCTCGAAGTTGGACTAGACGAAGCAACCATCATTTCACTGGAACGCTCGTTGAAGCCCTTTCTCCCATTTCTTGAAGAAAACCTCACTCCAGGCTACTCACTTCTGCCATTTTTCTTCTGTACCGGAGAAGGAAAGGTGGGCAAATCAGTGATGCTGCTATATTTTCATTCCAAGAATCTTCTTTTTGCGAAGCATCGACCGATTCTCACAGCCTATTCTTTTCCCGTTTTCATTGCGATTGTGGTTTCCTTTCGATTGCTTTTTGTTTGTCAGTTCATTGATGGATCCTGGAGCACTAGCCAAAGAGTTGCCGGCGGACAACCCACTAGAGACAGCGATCTCCAGGAAGTGAGCACCAACCAACGAGTTGACCATGTTGGCGGGCCAACCCAAGAAACAAGCACTGGCCTAAGAGTTGACAATGCTGGCGGACGAACTCCTCAAAGAAAGTTGGAAGAACAGCAAGGGCCCCATCGTGCCTACCCCAGAAACTCCAATGGCCAACTATGTGAGGCTCAAGGCCGAGTTTGAGGAGATAGTCGCCGTTGAGAAGCAGTATTCCCCTCACAAGGTGATGGCCCCCATCGAGGACGAGGAGATGGCCCCCGGAGGGATGGGATCCCCCGGTGAGCTGCACAAGGTAAAAAATAATGGCTTACCATAGTTGCGGTTTTTGATTATTTGGAATGTGCTTGCTAATATGTTAGGGTTGTGCAGGTGCCGGTGGACATCCTTGATGATTCCGATGTCGCGGCCTGTCCTGTGGACAACGCCCTAGAGATCGTTTTTGATGTCACGGTCCGTCCTGTTGACATCACCCCGGAGATCGATTCCGATGTTGTTGTCCATCCTGTGGATAGCGCCCCAGAGATCGATTCCGATGTCGCGGTCAGTCCTATGGACATCGCCCCAGAGATCGATTCCCACGCCGCTGTCCATGCTGTGGTCATTTCCCGAGAGATCGATGACAAGAAATAGTTGGTCGCGCTAATCCTTCATGGTAGCTTGCATTGCCCTGTGTTTAATTACCAGAACGATGCGTGTTATCAAACCATCTTAGGGTTAGTGCATTGTCTTGTGTGGGCAGTACTTGCTACTTTTGTTTGATAGTGAATCATGCGAACCCTCTCCAAGTTATGGAAATAGATGTATCCTCACCAGCTTTTGATGTAATATATCGCATGCTTAGATGTAAGTTCGAACTATTTATCATATTAGCAGGGCTTGTTTGATGATTCTTGGTGTTAGTAGGCTAGCTAATGTGCCAGCTATAGCACTTGCAAAACACTCACTGAAGAGAAACGTTGGGGCTGATGAGCTCGTGGTACGCTTATACTTATCCATCGTCGATCGGCCAATAGCCCAAGCTCCTAAAATTGTAGGCTTAGCGATCGATCAGACAATAGCCGACACGGATACATTCAGGCCTCATTTGGTTCATAGGGTAGGAAAATCATAGCAAAAGTACAGAGACGTACAACATAAAATCATTGCAGTACAGAGACGTACTCCCTCCGTTCCAAAATCGTAGCAAAAGTACTAACTTTGAAATGGAGGGAGTACAAATCCTAGGCGGGCTAGTTTGGCCTAGTGGGTTTCAGTGATATGACGTGGTACAGTGCCGTCCAGTCTTCACGTGTGGTAGCAGTATTGCGGGTACAGTAAGTTTTCTTGAAGAAGCGGAATTCAACAAAGTCATGATGGTTCCTTTGTCCGAACAACTTACAGCGGGAAAGGTTAGGCCTGCGCTACGACCGGGGTGGACCAGGATAATTTTGTGCACGGCAGGTGGGCCAGGATTGTCGACGTCCCACATGTCGGCGAATGGAAAGTATTCTTTTCTGATATAGAGGACGAGCAACGAGTATTCATTGTTTATTTTTGATGAAAGCTATTGTCTCCACTGTTACGACTGACGAGTGTGAAACACGGCAGCCCAGTGAACTTGGCGTGTGCACCACACCCACCTTCCTCATGTAATACTACCATAGTGTTGACTATAAGGTTGGCTATAAAGGTTACAACTTTTTCTCACTTTCTCTCTATCTATATCCTCTCAAATGTTTTTTACCTTTCTTTTTTTAGACACAATTGTTTTTTATGCCTCTCTTTTTTAGAATTAGTTTTTTATACCTAGGAGCATAGGTAGACACGGGCTCTTGTAGAGCCCACTCCTTGACTTTATCAATGCCTCTCTCTCCTCCACATAAGCGGGCTTATAGGCCAGTATTTTACTGGTACTACTTGCTATGAATGCGGGAAGCTGGCGTATGAGGAGGGAGGGCTTGGAAGCGGTCCGGACACCCGCATGGCCCACCTCACACTATCACCATATATTTCTTGGAGTCCGTGCGCGGCGGGCGGGCGATCTCTTCTCCCTCCCCCGTCTCTCTCTCTCTTCTCAGTCGACGCCCGCCGAGCGATTAGATTTCGGCTATTGACGGTTTATTCAATTGCAGTCCCACATGTCAGTGAAATTGCAAGACAACGCGTGTCCCTTCTGGTGAGCGGCGTGCGAGCCGGACTGTCGGGGGTGTGACGCTTACGAGTCGTAGGTGTGTCGCCTTTTCTTTTGAACTTGCAAAGCGAAACATTTTCGTGCGATTGATCGATAGAAATCCATAACAAAATGACGAGGGTGGTGCTTTCCCGCACGTTAGGCAGGCTAGTTTGAGTGATATGACATGCTACAGTGTCGTCCACTTGCTCCATTTTTACGTAACCAAGAGTTTATACTCTTACGTGGGAGGAGTGCGAAACACGACGGATTTGATTTTGATCGAGGGATAACTGTTCCCTGCCAAATAATGGAGCACTGTTAATCTCCAGCGCTGGACCACAAATTTACACCGGCATCTGTCCGAGGACATGATGGATGCCATCCAATGCTGCCCGCATACCTTTCGACAACTATATGAACTAACCGGACGAAATTCGTGCAAACAAAGCAAATTTCAAATTAACCGGATGATATTCATTTCATTTTGAAAACTTTTCCTACAAACTGGACGAAATGCATTACATATTTCGCACAAACCATACTAAAACCTACTATAAACCTAATCTAAACGATCATTGGCGCCCGACCACCATGTCCGGCCATGAACCCGAGAAAGTCATCCATTGCCTTTGCCTCCTCCTCATCCGCCTCAATAACCTCCTCCTCCGGAGCACAAGGTTCTGAAGATTTCCACCTCCACGTCGCTGTCAAGCGGCTAATCGGCCGCCGATGTTTATCCCACCAAGCTTGGCGTCAACTGAGTGGAGGAGCGGTAGCCTTCCTGGGACCAGAGCGGCGGCGACCTACCGTGCACTACTCTTCCTCGCTGCCGGCTGCGCCCGTGCCCGCGCGCCGGCTTCGTGGTAGTGGCGGAGGAGGGAGGCCGGGTGGGAGCCGGCGATCTCCTTCGTCTGCTCCTGCGATAGTACGTCCAAGAGAGCTTTGGAGCGCCAGGGTTGGAGTGGTGCCGATAGAAGGAAGGGACTGGAGGAGAATGAGTTTGGGTCTTTGCCTATGGCTGGGAGCTGGGGCTCAAGTTAATATAGTGGGCGAATGGCAATGAGCCGCGATAGACGGATGGACGGCTGGCGCCAGAGTAGGTTCTTCGGGTGTGAATGCGGACGCTGCTTCAGTGACTTAACTGTAGGTGCGTTGGGTCACTTACATGTGGGCCCAACAGGCATCTAGCCCGCATGTCAGTGACACACCAACTGCACCTGCAGTTAAGTCCGGTGAATGCGGCATTGACGTTCTGGAGAGACCGTGACCGTTTCAGGCGGGAAGCGCGCGCTAGCGATGGAAGGGGTTTGGGTAGGCCAAGGCGGTCAGACGCTGGTGTGGTGGTAAAATGTGAACTCATGGATGACGAGCCTTTGAAGTGTATGCGACACGTATTGACAACCAGGCGTCCATGCAACCGGTCTTGTCACCAGCTAACCTTTGACGACCACCATTAGACACCACACAACCATGAATAACTTACGAATAATGGACGAATCAATCAGACACACACTCGTGTGCAGTGGCACTATGATCGGTCGCTCACGATAGTACATACTCCATACCATAGTACCCTCTCTAGCTAGGCTGTTTTATATATTGTCGTTGTGATGGACGATATACATAAGCAAGACGGCGAGTCCCGAGTATGACCGTTGGCATTGAGCCAGGTGAACACATGCTCGGCGTTCGCGGAGGCCTCCATCAAACGTCTAAACAGTAATGTCAGGCACCGCCGGGGCGCGCAGGTGACGGGCTCGCCGTTTGCGTTGCGCCATGAGCAGGACTTTGATTGAGAGGGCGACGTGCATGCATTAGCATGGTTGACAGTGTGAGCGTGAGTGTCTGCACGCGTACATGCTACTTGCCTCTATGGACGGTGTGCGCTAATGTGTGCATCACGTATAATATAATGATCAAAGTGAGCTATCAACACAAGTTCGATGACCGCCAATGCATTTTACTCGGTAATAAATGGCCAGGATTGAAGGGGAATCCAAATTTCCTTTGTCTTCTGTCCTTGAGCTCTTGACAAACCAATGCACTATACGGTTGTCCGGCCACTCCACCCCAGAGCTCTCACCAAGCGTTGTTCATGCCACCGCGCCGCACACTAACCGGTAAGGAAGCGATGGCATCCCGCCGCACCGAGTTCCTCACCGCCCACGACCGCACACAAAATGGTAGGGAATCGATGGCATCCCTTCATGCTGAGTTCATCGCCGCTGGCGACCTCACACCTACGTGGGCGGAATTTGAAGCTGCCAAGGCCGAATGGGCGGTAGAGCAAGAGGCGGCCAAAGCCGCACAGAGGGAGCGGAGAAGTCAGAAAGTACTCAAGAAAAGAGAGGCCTGCCGCCGCAAGAAAGAAGAGGACGCACGCGCTGCTGCAGAGTGGTCGGCGGAGATCCAAGCACGGTGGGGTGTCGCCGACAAAGCCGGGAAGGAGAACGACGGCGTCTTGCTAGCATGTGAGAAGTAGTAGTGCTAGTAGTAATTAGTGTGTGTGTCTGTGTCTGAGTACGAGCATGTACCAGTACTACTATTTACTATTGTAGTTTTTAGAGCAAATTACCAGTACATTAGCCTCGACTCAATGGAAAATTCCTATCCTATGCATCAAATGGCATCTCTTTCTCTATAGGAATTGAGATGCATGTCATCTCACTTCCTATGATTTTCATATTCCTATAAAATTCCTATCCTATGAACAAAAGGAGGCCTCTGCTGGAGTAACTACTGTAGCTAGCGGTACTGCTGGTACAGTAGTTTTCTTCAAGAAGCGAAATTCGACGAAGTCATGATGGTTCCTTCGTCCGAGCAACTTCACAGTGGGATAGGTTGGGCCTATGATTTCACGACTCATTAGTCATTATTACTGCGGTGCAACGACCGGGGTGACTCTCCCTTGAGAGTTTTGCGTGCATGGCAAGTGGACCAGGATGGTCGATGTCCCACATGTTGGCGAACGGAAGTATTCTTTCCGATATCGAGGAGCAAGGAAACCGTGCGGTATAGTATCACTGCTAATTTATTTATTTATTTATTTTCTGATGAATGCTATCATTTCAACTCTTACGACGAAGGAGTGCCAAACATGGCATGTGCTGGATGTCCCACACGTCAGCGAAAGGAGTGGGACATGAACAACATGGTAGAGCGTCTCCACTTCTTCCACTTCTGGGTCGGAGACCACACGTAGTAGTACTAGTGGTATGAACGATACAAAGTGCGACCCGGAGAGAAAGACACGTCTAGTTGGAAGGTCTCGGGGCATACACGTAAACAAATATAAAACCTAATATGTGCCTCCAATTAATATAGTAGTAGTAGAGTACTTAGGCACGTACTCTATAACATCACCATGCATTACACGTACAACATTTAGTGGTACGTAGTAGACATATGCCTATATGTCACGCATGTTCATACTATTTGTGCCTTTCTACTTCACTTACTGCGCTACATTACTCAGGTTCGTACGTCCACTCTTGGATACATGTCCGTCTCGTAGTTCCAGTCCCACGTGTTCTTCATAGATGGAACGATCCATGCCATCGCAGTTAGTGTGGCTCCCCACAATGGAGACTGATCCAAACTATGGCCAGCCTTGACGCGGAGCAGTCGCATGCACCGGGAAGCGGCGCTCTCTCGGCCGTTGCGTTGCTTCAAAGTCGGCGCCAGTGAGAGGTCGCCGCCGCTCTGGCCGGGCATTAATGCGGCACTGACGCTCCAGGGCGACGCTGACCATTTCACGCGGGAAGCGCGCGCTGGCAAGGGAGTATTGGTTTTGAACCGTTTCAGATGTAGTACTGGTAGTTTGCAAAACTACTCAATTATTGCACTCAGTTTCCTAAGAAATCCGTTTCGAAAAAAAAGTTTCCTAAGAAATTGTGGTAAAAAACGTTACTCCATAGCTCGCTTCCCTTATCCTTCCTCTTCCACCGCCCGCGCACGTCCGCGGGAAGCGACCGGTCAACCCTTATATAGGAGTGCTAGCACAAAGAGATGCATGCATAACCACTAAAATTTCTAGATTGAAGCGCCGCTCCGGCGGGAGTATGGCGTATGTCGTTACCTTCGTCCGGGCCATGGCTATTGGGTGACGGCAACCAGAGAAGAGGCGGCGGGAGGGGAATGAATGCAGCTACTGTTTGGGTTCACCGTCCGGCTTAAATAAATGCGCACCATCACGTGTACTAGCGGGTGCACAAATTGTAACATACGTGTCTCCTTAAGTGGGCGTCACGTAACTGGTGTGTGTGTGAGATTCTGAGAGACAAAGTGCGTGTGTGCGACTTTACTCTTCGGACATGTACTCAACCTTTCGCATCGGGATATAAGTATAATGGTATTACACTTTAGCTACTGATTTACGTGGCCATGTTAACGTGGTTGTGTAAAAAAATGTCACTTCTTGGTCATGATTTGTGTTATATAATTACAAGCAAGATGTTCATGCATTGCACGGAACATCAATATGCATTTTTTTACAAAACACCTGTTGTGATTGACCCATGCAGGGGTAATCCCATGTGTAAAAACTAATGATATCTCGAGAATTTTATCGAAAAACTGGTATCTCGAGAATTCGATCGAAAAAATGAAAGATGAGAGATAAGGTGAGGAGGAGTGGAGCGTGGTGGTGACTGGTGGTCGGACTGGGCAGAGGCATGGGGATGGATGGCGCCGGCAGGCGGCAACGGCCACTGACGGTGTCCTGGACTAGGGGGTACTCACCACGTCATCTCCCGATCTGTTAGATTGGGCCGGGGACCCCCATGGCCGTATACTCATGGGCCAGTTCGGACAGCTGCCGCATACAAGGAAGATTCTACAAGACTTGGCGATCAAGACAAGGACTCCTCCCCACCGGCGTATTCGGCTAGGACTCTTGTTATCCTAGGCCTCTGGTGCATTATATAAACCGAGGCCAGGCTAGTCGATAGACAATCATATACAACAATCATACCATAGGCTAGCTTCTAGGGTTTAGCCTTCTTGATCTCGTGGTAGATCTACTCTTGTAGTACCCATATCATCAATATTAATCAAGTAGGACATAGGGTTTTACCTCCATCGAGAGGGCCCGAACCTGGGTAAAACTTCGTGTCCCTTGTCTCCTGTTACCCATCGATCCTAGACGCACAGTTCGGGACCCCCTACCCAAGATCCGCCGATTTTGACACCGACATTGGTGCTTTCATTGAGAGTTCCGCTGTGTGGTCGACAAAAGGATCGATGGCTCGCCTGCAGATCAACTGCGACTTCGGCATATCTTCGTCACCAGCTCGACTGGTCACCTTGGTTCGACCAGGAATTGCGCCTCGTGTTCAGATCACCATGTTCGGACGAGGGCCTTCATCAAACATCAACTCCGATCTCTATCAAGATCACGAAGGAATCATCCATGGAGCTCGGGGGCTCAATGTTAACATTGCCCTCAAGCGACTGTGCTGTTTTTCTAGACAACGAACTCGTATCTGCTGCCACCACCTCCTCGAGTATCGCTTTGACGATCGCTTTGGTGGAATTGTGCGGAATTGAGTCTACAACAACCCTGGAAAATTTTGTCGAGTTCCGATGGAGGAATCTCTGGCAATCCACGATATACCGGAGCCCTGTCAAATCTAGACGGGAATTTGGATGTGTTTAGGGCATGGTGTCCAGCTTCTAGCTCGGACGTCCTTTGGAAGATCCAACCATTGATCGGCTGCGGAATTCCTGTATCTACCACCTCTCAAAATTTTAGCTCGATCCGACCGTCCAAACTCCGGAAACCTTCCGATTAGTGCATCACTTTTCGGATCTGTTTCCTGCGCGAAAACGAATCCGACCCAAGTTCATCTTTTCTATGAACGGGATTTCGGACATCCCTTTTGAGGGAAGTTTTGTATGGGGTATTGTGTTTTGTTCCTGAACACATCCCACTAACTTTAAGATCTTTTGAACACGATCTTCAACATCATGCTGGTGTCAAACCAGTCCGGCAATATTACTCCACGGCTGCCGACCTGCGCTAACACACGGCGTCACTATGTTGAGCCGAGCTCAACTTCTTCGGATCATCATCTCGGCAAGCCGAACAAGAGTCCGGCATCGCGAAGGATAAATCATCACCAACATCGCCGCCCCACGGATTACACGGAGCGGGCATACCGGCATCGCCGCACGGTTGCTTCATCAAGCCGGCATCGACCACGTCACGACCTGCATTGACAGGGCCCCGCTATCGCTTCTTCAAGCTGGTGTCCATCATGCCGACCTACTTCGACTCATCGGCTGACATCGGGGCTTCGACATCTCGGCTGGACCGGGGGCTTCGCCATTTCTTCATCAACCTACTCTGGACACTTCGGCGTCACTAGCCGACCAGCTCCGTCACGTTAGCTGGGCCCAGGGCCTTGCCTCGGCAAGCCAACCTTTGCCAGCATTGCCATGCTGTCGCTTTATCGCCCATCAGGCAATGGGTGTGCGGATCGAGTCCTAATTTTGGGAATTACCTTTCTTCGGATTGCTACAACAAATAAACCAGGTGCTATTAATCCTAGTATTTTTTGCTTGTTTGGGTTCATTTTTTCCAAGGAATTATTACTCTGGTTTGTCCATCATATGTACACAGGTGTATCAAATGGTGGCCGCATTAACGGTCGCATGATGGTTCGGTCAGTTTCCGTACATAGTCTGGCGAACGCCGCATCCGGAACTCGGACCGACCTGTGAATTCAGGCTTTGTCACGCCTTTATCGCATCACGCCGACGCCCTGCATCGACATTGACTTCGGCGCCAGGCCATATTTCTTTTATTACTCACTTTGCATAAATTATTTATTATGCAACGATTTTTTTTAATTATCATTATTACTATTATCTCCGGTTTGCACTATTTTTTGTGCACAGGAAAATGATCTGGGGACTTCGGCATCACTCTGCCGGTCTGCATTGATCGTGCTATGTCACCACTTCGGCATGTCGAGCTCTCCGCTCTGCCACCTCGGGACCGGCTCGGGGATGGAACCTTGTCCCGCATCAAGCTCGGACCGCGTCATCAATATCGAACACATTAACCAGCTAAGTCACTTTCATGCTCAAAGCTTTAATTTCTAACTTGTGTTCGGTTCGACCAAGCATTATTCTTTTTTGGAAAAAAGTTGCTTGTAAAAAATTTCCTTGTCCAAACTTTGTTTGTGACGCATAAATTCAAATACCCAATTCATTTGGGGGCTTCCTTCATGAAGCTTTTCCTCTTGCATATGATTATACTTGTACGGCTTCGTTCCTTGTTCGTGTATTACGCCACAATATGCACCATATTGACTTAAGCGATTTGCAAGCTGGGTTGCCTCGCTCCTGTGTTTACCCCTACGTTCCCAATTGTTCGGCTAGGGAGTAAAGGGAGCACCTCTGCGATTGTCACGATCGGGTCATCCGAGCCGGACCTCAGACTGGGTGAAGCCGAAAGCTAGCGCTCTTATAGTTTTCAATGATGGTCGGCACACAACGGAACTCATGAGTACAAAAAATCTATTGCACAAGTCTCATAATAACAATGAGCACCGAAGAAAGGTATCGGTGGGGGTACTATTTTCTTCGAAGATGCTTCTTACACTTTGCGATAATATAGCATAAGTTCCCTGAGCGCGCTTTGTCTGTTACAGCCTTATGGCCTGGTCGCCTGGTTATTGGAAACACCATCGATATTCTCGACAGATGGAGTACATAACACTTTTCGGTCCTTGACCGAAGAGGGAGAAGCCGACGGTCGGTTAAGGCGCGTTTAAAGTTCGGTTGAACATAGATATGATATAAGTACTTCGGTACATGCAATCATTCTTTTACCCAAGTCACTTGGGGGCTCTTAAATTTATATGAGTCGTTTTATGATAAGTGTTCTTCTTCTTAGTCGTTGCAAAGTTTTATTATTAATAATAATAATATTATTATTATTATTATTATTATTGTTGTTGTTGTTGTTGTTGTTGTTGTTGTTATCTATCACTCCTTTTTTCGACACGAGCGTGTGGTCACTAGCCGGGGAGCCTAATTTCTCTCTCAAAGCCGCTAGAGTTTAGTTCGCTAAACTGGCCTAATGAGAAGTACTCCGCCCTTGGGATAGGAGGTTGAAGCCGTAGGCTGACCCGCTTGAAGTCTTGAGATAGGATGTGTCATATTAAAGCACGACAGAAGCACTTCTTTTTTTCTAAGACCAATTTTCGGATTGGCACCGAACACTTGATCTTGTTCGGACGTCATGTTTTTACTGACGTTTCTTGGTTTTCCAAGCTTATGGCACTTTTTAACTATTTGTGTGTTTTTAGCACAAGTCTCGCAGTGCAACGCTGGACACCTTTAGAGATTCGGCAAAAACATTCTCGGATATTGCTATATATGCATCGGTTTCGAATTGTGTCTTCGGTCAATAGTTGGGTTGCCCGTCTCCTGCGCTTGCCTCCTACGTTCCGCTTTGTTCGGCTAGGTGTGCAAAGGGAGAACCACTGCGATTGTGCTTCCAGCTCACATGGTTAAGCACTTCAGTGGAGAAAGCTGAAAACTGACTGTCACAATAAGCGTAAACTGGTCAGTGATCCGATGACGGTGTTAAATGACGGGCCATTCATAACAATGGCCGAAGTGTTTACGGCTTGACCTCGACTGTCGCCGAACGCTACCGGGGGCTATTAACTGGCCTCCCAAACTAAATCCTCGATATTTTGCTCTTACATTGGAGCTGAGGTTTCATGATCATGCTTAGCATGACAACCCAAAGAAAGGAACCGATAGCGGGACTATTTTCTTTGGAAGACATTTCTTCTGTTAAACAGTAATATAACATATCTCTCTGCGTACCTTTGTTTATAAAACCGTATGGCCAGATTGCCTTGTTTGTTGTAAATCTTTTCCCTCATAAAGGCTTTATAAAGTAGGACAAACACTCCTCGGCTATTGGCCGAGGAGGTGGAGGCCGATGGTTGGTCAACAAAGTTTTGTACAATGCGGATCCGAGCATTAATGACGTAAAGTACTTGGATACATAGAGTCATTACACATAATTTGTGATTTTACTATGGATATCGATCCTTAATTCGGCCACTCATGCCCGCATTAAGGCTCGGGGGCTTCATGCTCATTATTTACAAATATTAAAGGGGCACATCGATCCCCTGATCTGGTGTTACCACCCGACCAGTGTCTCGGGGGCTACTGCATTGCCTGTCCAATGCAGAAAATTTTATGTGCAATATAGTTTCCGAGGAGATTTTGATCCTCGGGTTGGTCGGCCGCACCCAACCTGAGTCTCGAGGACTGAGCACGCCGCTTTTTGTGTCCCAAGTATTCTGCCGAGCTAGGACTTGATCCTCAGACCGATTTTGCAAATCAACCTGAGTCTCAGCGGCTACGGGGATCAGCGGTCTTATGTCATCCTTCATGCACATCTCGGGTTTTAGACCGATACCCACCTTGAGGGCTACTGGCTATATATCTCGGCAGAGAATAAATTGCACCAATCAAAAATATTGACAAAAATCAGCCCACGGTCGGGGTGGTGCACCACCTTGGAAGTAGTCCGGCATAAAGCTCGGGCGCTAGCGGCTAGCTCCATAGAGGGCATTTCCGGCATTAAGCTCGGCTAAAAACTCCTTCAACTTTTTTGGACCAAGATGATCTATGACTTCTTGGATATAGTCCGGCGTTGGAGCTTGGACACAGTCCGGCGTTGGAGCTCGGATACATTTCGGCGTTGGAGCTCGAAAGCAGTCCGGCATTGGTGCTCGGCTGCAAAAGATACCTCGAATGCAGTCCGGCGTTAGAGCTCGGACGCAGGAGGACACTGCCTCCCGGGAACAACTTCAAACCCGAGGAGTGGCATAAAAATAACAAGGCATTGATAAAGGCCGGAAACTTAAAGGGGCTCCTCGGATACCCGACGTGTAAACTCTTCGGATTCACTTTGGCGATCCTCAAGATCGAAGATGGAAAGATTTGTTGAACCAGTTTTCAAGACCGACGACCGAAGATGAAGAACAGTTCGGAAGAATCGAGAAGCGTCCCTAACTTGAAGACCGGTTCAGGGGGCTATTGACAGTGTCCTGGACTAGGGGGTACTCACCACATCATCTCCCGATCTGTTAGATTGGGCCGGGGACCCCATGGACGTATACTCATGGGCCAGTTCGGACAGCTGCCGCATACAAGGAAGATTCTACAAGACTTGGCAATCAAGACAAGGACTCCTCCCCACCGGCGTATTTAGCTAGGACTCTTGTTATCCTAGGCCTTTGGTGCATTATATAAACCGAGGCCAGGCTAGTCGATAGACAATCATATACAACAATCATACCATAGGCTAGCTTCTAGGGTTTAGCCTCCTTGATCTCGTGGTAGATCTACTATTGTACTACCCATATCATCAATATTAATCAAGCAGGACGTAGGGTTTTACCTCCATCGAGAGGGACTGAACCTGGGTAAAACTTCGTGTCCCTTGTCTCCTGTTACCCATCGATCCTAGACGCACAGTTTGGGACCCCCAACCCGAGACCGCCGGTTTTGACACCGACAGCCACCATGCTAGATTGTTCCAGAGACTTCCTTTTTTAATTGCTCAGCAATGAGGTTGTGGGAGATAAGGATGTGGAGAGAGGTGCGGGTATATTTTGTAAAATCATCATAGTTTGCTTTCTATCCGTTAGATATAGATCGGACGGTCTATATTACAAGATGGCAGGCACACCATCATCACCAACTCAGTTTTTCATAAGAGTAGAGATGATAAGTTTGCTAACTACTAAAGTAAAGTGGAATTTGTCCATGTTATACAAGTAAATTAAGGTGATTGTTTATCATACAGGTAAGGTTGGACGAAGGGTGGTAGGGAAAAATGCTCTGCCTAGAGCATGTGTGTGAGATGGAGTCTTAGTGTGTGCGTGTGTGTCTGGGGGGTGCGTGCGTGCATGTGTGTGTGTGTGAGAGAGAGAGAGAGAGATGGAGTCTTAGTGTGTGGGGGGGTGGTTGGGTGGGTGCGTGCATGTGTGGGGGGGTGGGGGTGCGTGCGTGTGTGTGTGTGACGCGGGGTCCTCGGTGCCGGATGTAATTTAAGTGTGCGTGGCTTCATGTCGGTGTACTAAAGTAGGGGTACCTTAGTACCCCGAACTTGTGCACGAGCAGTAGTAGCCTCCCGCGGCAAGGCCTGCCAGGGGAGCGACAAGAGTCTCCACGGCCCTTTCCGGGCCGGACGAAGGCCAAGTGATCGAGCCTAGAAGACCAAGCCCCGGCAAGAGGAGCTTGCCGGGTCGAGAAGGCAAGGTCCGGCAAGAGGAGCTTGTCGGGCCAAGGCGACAAGGCCCCGGCAAGAGGAGCTTGCCGGGACGACTAAGCCGAAGCACCAAGGCCCCGGCGGGAGGAGCTCGCCGGGACGGCCAAGCCAAGGCACCCCAAGAGAAGCCCGCCGCGGCGCGCCGCGCGCCCCGGCAAGGCCTGGCGAGCGGCAAGCTCCCAGGTGCGGCAAGGCAACTACCGCGGCAAGCCACTTGCCGCGGCAAACCACCACATCAGGCCCGCGCTCCAGCTCACCTGCCCACGCGTCGCTCTGGGGCTTCCCCGGAGGCACGTGGCGGGGCGCCGCGCAACCTGAGACGCGCGGTGGCATGCGACGTTGGCAGAGTCGCCCCCGTGGCGAGCGGAGGCGCTCCTAACGGTCCGCCTCGGCACTGTTCAGGCGATCCAGACGGGCATTTAATGCTTTTGTCCCCCGCCGTCAGAGTTAGGTGCGATAGCACTATGCGGCCACTATTCACACAATCCCTTGCCATTTTTACCCTCACCTGCGTCGCTCCCTGTGGGAAACCCCTTGGCATATAAAAGGAGGCCCATGCGCACGTAGAGGGGGGATAGGACCCAATAGGCCCTCGCCTACGTCCAGCTCCAACTTACTGTAGCTTCTTGCGCTCCAGAGCAAGAACCCGAATCAACCAGACATGCAGCAGTAGGGTTTTACGCATCCATGCGGCCCGAAGCTGGGTAAAATCGTTGTGTGTGTCGCCTCGATCTGCTCTTTGTGCATCCTCCGCCCCCGCCGAACCGACAAGGGGCTCCGTCCCCATAGGTGCTCGTGGAGGCCAGATATCCCCCGACATCTTTGGCGCGCCAGGTAGGGGGACGTCGAGGTTGTGCGAACTAGATTCGGCGACCACAGGCAAGCTCAGGTATGGCCAGGGACTTTTCCACTCCGATCCGCTGGGCGGAGGCATCCCTCCTCACGGACCCGTGCACGGCCCTCCTCGAGTACCCACTCACGCCGAGTCCGGGCAAGAGCAGCTGCTCCTTGAGGAGGACCGCCTTCCGGCCGCTGAGCGAGTTTCTCGCCTCCAGCAAACTCTGCGCCGCTCCCGTAGCCGCGGAAGTTAGCGCCGGAAGTTGCGGGAAAGGCGACCTCGTTCTTCGGCGAGCCCAGGCCGCCAAGATCCAAACGAGTCGACGCCGACCGTGGGAGGAACCTTGCCAGCGCGGCGGTCGGAACCCGTCCCATCGGCCATCCT
The DNA here is from genome assembly GCA_032464435.1 of Aegilops umbellulata. Classification (NCBI taxonomy): domain Eukaryota; kingdom Viridiplantae; phylum Streptophyta; class Magnoliopsida; order Poales; family Poaceae; genus Aegilops; species Aegilops umbellulata. Next base: position 284,674,332 of record CP136055.1, on the reverse strand, counting down.
CTCTGTCCAAGTCTTGCCGCAGTTGCATGTAATCCTTGGTACAGAGGCGGGCGCAGGTCCCGAGCATAGCTTATGTGCCCCACACGTCTTGTCGATTTCGCGCCTCTCCGCTTGGCGCAGGCATCATTCGACACGATTGTGCAGCACTCGTCTCCGGCAAGCGGTGGCAGGCCGTCAGGCCCCGAGCCCGGGCTGGGCGTCGCCCGAGGAAACTGCGCCTTGCCGGACGGCAAACGACAGAGAAGCTAAGTTGCCAAAGTTTGAGCGACTAAGCTCCTTTTTATTCTTAAATTATCTTCCTCGAACGACCGAGCTTCGTATGGGAAACCTGTGCGCGGAAGGGCCGGCTCGTGGCTGGTTGCGCCCTTATTTCGTTTCGAGCCCCGCTCAACGACTTAAGTGTGCTACATCCCGAGTAGCGTCCTTACTTGTTTCGAGCTCGCTCGGCAGCTTGAGCGTGCCGCGACTGCAGTCGCCACGCCTACCTCGCCCCGAGCCTGCTCAACATTTAAGTGAGTTGCGCCAGCCGCGGCAAGGTTTCTTGCCGGTGGAAGCCCCGTCAGCGGGTTGCTGACGTCCCGCACTCGGCACCCGTGGCAAGGCGGAGACTTTCGCCGACAAGTTCCTGTGAGCGTAGGGCGCGAACGTACGAAGTGCAAAGTCAAACGAGGGACATAAGAGCGCAATGAACTGCCTAAGATAAAAGTTATATTACAAAATAACTTGCCGCTGCTCTAATCAGCTGTTTCTGTGGCATGCTCGGCAGCAACGGGAGAAGAAAAGAAAGAGGTGGGCAGCCTAATCCACGCGGTCGGCCTCGACCCGCCTGATCCCCGCCACCCTTTCCATGATGGGGGTGACGAGGGCCCTGATCTCCCTCAGGTCAGCATCTTCCGGCAAGTGCCTGAGGACGTTGGTGAGCCTGATGGTGGGATTGCGGAAGACGATCTTCACCAACACCCTCTCGAGGGCCCCGGAGACGGCTTCCCGCGTCTCCTCGGCCAGCTGTTCTGGGATCGATTCCCGGAGGTGCCGGAGCACCCCCACCAAGCCCTTGAAGAAGGAAGTGAGCTTGGCGCTCGGCGGGACGTCCTCGCCGGAGGGGTACTCGTGGCCCTCCATCCCCAGCAGCTTCAGTTCCTGGTCGATGGTGGAGGCGATGTCGACGAGGCCTTCCGTCCACCGCTCCACCGTCTCTCGGAAGGCGTTCTGGGTAACGGCGGCGCTCCTCAACAGCTCCTTGTTGCCAGCCACCTCCTTCCGCAAGGCCGTTTCCTGCTCCTTGGCGCTCTCCAGCGCCTTGGCCAGGGTGTCTAGCTTCAGCTCGAGGACAGCCTTGGAGTCCTTGGCGGCGTCGAGCTCCTGGATCTTCTCGGCGAAGCGGCCCTGCAGCTCGCCAAGGGAGTGAGCGCCTTTCTCGTGCTCCAGTTTGAGCGCGGCAAGCTCCTCGCCGCTCGCCTTGAGGTCGCTGACGAGCTGCGCCACCCTCGCCTCCAGCTCCCCCTTGGCGACCTCGGCGGCCGCGGCGGCATCCTGCGCTTTCTGCAGGTCCCCGCCAAGCGCCTGCTCGCGCGCGGCAACCTCCTCCTCGTGGCTGGCGAGGCTGGCCCTCTGCTGCACCAGCTCGCTTTCCCGCGCGGATAGCCCCGCAGCGGCAAGCCTCTGCTGCTCTTCAGCCTCTGCCTTCTCGAGGAGGAAGGCCGTCCGCGCCTCGTCGAGCAGCCTCCGCTCCTCCGCCAAGGACCGGAGAGCCTCCTGGTTGAGCTCCCGGAGCTCCCCGGCGCGCTTCTCCATGTCCGCGCCGGCCTTCGCGACGAGTGCCTCCTGGCGCTCCACCTTGGCCTGCCGGGCGCGGTAGAGCGACACAAGCTTCCGGAGCATCCGCTCTTCCTCGGGCTCGCCGCTGTCGGTGCTTGGCGCGTCGACCACTGTCAGCCCGACGGAGGCGAGCACTTCTCCGTCCAAGGCCTCCCCCTCGACCGGCGCCCTGGAGCTAGGCTCCCAGGGGAGCCTGATGTAGACGTCATCGCCGGCCCGCAGGTAGGCGCCTGCCGGGGGCTCCTCGGGGTCCGACGCGGTGGCAGCAGCGGGATCGCCGGGCTGCGGAGTGCTTGACGCCCCTGCCTCCCCAGGGCCGTCGGCACGGTCGCCAGTCCCCTCGCCGCCTGCGGCCGCGGCGGCCTTGGCGGCTTCAGCCTCCTCGCCGCCTACGGGGTCGTCGGTGCCTTCCGCCTCCTCGATGACGACGACGTCGTCGCCGTCGCCACGCGCGCCCTCCTCGACGACGACCTCGATCTCCATCGGGTCCGCGGTGGGCGGGTCTGATGGTCGGAAGAGGGGAGGAGAGTCAGCTGAACAGCCGACAAAGAGGCTCATAAGAAAAGATAGCCAGGGGAAGTTTTCCGTGCAGGGGGGCTTACCGGTGGCAGGGTCCGTGGCCGCGGCCTCCGCTGCCGGGGGATCGCTGGCAGCGTCCCTCGCCGGAGACCCCTCCCTTGCCGGAGAGGTCTTCCTTGCCAGGGGCTCCTCCCTTGCCGGGGAGGTCTCCCCTGCCGGGGGCTCCTCCCTTGCCGGAGTTTTCTCCCTAGGCGGGGTGGTCGAAGCGGACGGCGCGGCAGGAGTGCCCCCCGGGGTCGCCTGCTGGGGCTGCTCTGCTCCTACCCAACGACAACAACAACAGCCACATGTTAGCGAAGAGAAGGGAAGCTCGCGCGCGCCAAACGGCAAGAGCTAGCCGTGCCCTCACCCTGGGGGCTGCGCTGTGGGCTGCCCTGCGGGCCCACTGCCAGGTCCGGCAAGGTCATCTCCGGCACCTCCCCAGTTGCCGGAGGAGATTCGCCCTCAAGGACGACCAGTGGGATCTTGGCCCTCTTCGCCCTCCTCTGGGCTAGCGTCCTGAAAAGGGAACGGTTTCGGGGGGGATGAATGGGCTGCGAAACAAGGCGAAGCAACAGAAATCAAGAAGATACAAGCTCTGCCAGGAACTTACTCTCTGTCCTCCTCTTCGTCGTCGGAGCTGAGCGCGGAATAATCAAAAACCGGCTTGCTCCAGGCGCGAGGAGACAGGGGAGTGGGTTCCCGGGACCGCTTGGCGGGGGCGGTGGACGACCCCGCCCCCGTTGCCGCCGCGGAACGAGGAGCGGCAGGAGCAGAAGTCGTGGCCCGTGAGGACCCCGCTCCCGCTGCTTCAGAGGCGCGCGTCACCCGGGGCTGCGGTTGCTGGTCAGCCTGCCGCACCACCTCTCCGGCCCTGCGGAGACGCCTCCTCGGCTGGGCAGGGGGCTCCGCCTGCGACGAGCTGCCCGAGAGCTGCGAGGAGGGCGCGTCCGCCTTCGGCAAGCCACCCGCGTCCTGGGCGGGCTCGCCCGCACCACCGTGCCCGGCTGGTTCCTCCGCGCCGGCGAGCTCCATCTGGTCGGCGAGGCTCTCCGCCTCCGCCGCGTCTGCCTCGGCCAGGGTGAAGCCAGACTCGCCCGCGGCCGCGGCGGGCGCCGCCTCCTCCATCCTGGAGGCGATGTAGGCCAGCTCCTCGGGGGTGGTGTCATGCGTGAGGCCCCTCTTCTCGTCGGGGTCGACCGGTGCCTCCTCCAAATTGTCGAAGAAGGCCTGCATGACGTCGTCCGCCGGCTCCTGCCAGGTCGCGTCGATCCCGTGCGAGTCGCACAGCGGCATCATCGCGAGGATGCGGCTGAGCGCCGAGTTGTTGCACAGGGGGACGACGCCCGGCGGCAACCTGAACCATTCTGGGTGCTCGGAATCGTGCTTGAACAGCTCCTTCAACACTCCGTCGAGCTCCAGAACGGTGAAGTTGTAGTTGAGGCCCGGTCGCAGCCTCATGATGTCCGCCGCGTTTTGGAATTCCCAAGCCGGTTTCCCCCTCTCCTGCAGGGGGGCGATACGCCGGCGAAGGAAATCCGCGCCGACGGCGCCGACGGTGAGCCCGGCAAACCTGAGGCGCAGGATGCGGGTGGCGGCAATCTTCAGCTTGGCGTCGTCCGGGGCCAGGTCGCTCCAGTCGCGGCCGCGCACCACTGGAGTTCACCGCACGGCGGTGAACGGCGGTGGATCCTCCTCGACGATCAGGCACCACTCGGCCCTCCACTCCTCCCATCTGCCACGGAGTTCCCCCTCCAAGTAGGCCTCTTTCTTGCCGGTTCTAGAGACCCAAGCTACTCCGCCGGACAGCGGCTCTCCTTTCTCCACCCGGGGAGTAAAGAAGTGCTGGAAGAGGGCTACGTTGGGGCGGACTCCGACAAAGTTCTCGCAAAGGTGTGCGAAAACCGCCATTGTCAGAACGGCGTTGGGGGTGAAGTCAAGGAGGTGGAGGTTGTAGGTGTGCATGATGTCGCAGAAGAACTCAGAAAAAGGCGGGCGGAGCCTGCAGAGGAAGAACACGGCGAAGAAAGGGTACCCGGTCGGGTACAGCTTCTGGGCGATGGCGGGAAGAACTCGCGTGCGCGGGTGCGCTCGCGTCGCCGTCGACCAGAAGAGGAGGTATTCGTTCTTCAGCCTCAGCGCGTCAAGCTGAGGAGGGAACGTCGCCGTCTCCTTCTGAAGCGCTTCCAGCCGTAGCGCCTCGGCTGACTTCACGGCCTTCCCCTTCGCCTTGTCGCTCTTCGGGGCCATGGCCGAAACGGGGAGGGGGAGTTGTCGGCGTTGGCGGCGCCGGGGGCTGCGAGAGCGAATCGCTGCTTTCTCTAGCAAGGAGGAGGCGGCGGAGATTTTCGAGGAACAGCAATCGGCGGAATGGCGAGCTGCCCCTGTTCCCCTCCGCTTATAAAGGGGGGAAGGAGCGGGGGCGGACGCTCCGCCTTCCCAGATAAAGAGATCGTGCACGACGTGACGCATGCCTGCGTGCCTCCGTCCCGCGCACGCCGGCCACGTCACGCACGCCTCGCACGCCTCGCCCCCCCCCCCCACGACGCCGCGATAAGCGCGCGCCACTTGGGGAGGGCGCGACGAGCGCGGAGTTAAGGAGCAGCGCAACCCAGGCCACGCGTGCCCGTGCACTGTTAGGGCCTGGCCCAACAACGCTCGGCACCGTGTATGGCCCAGACCTGGGGGCTCCTGTCGGTGTACTAAAGTAGGGGTACCTTAGTACCCCGAACTTGTGCACGGGCAGTAGTAGCCTCCCGCGGCAAGGCCTGCCAGGGGAGCGACAAGAGTCTCCACGGCCCTTTCCGGGCCGGACGAAGGCCAAGTGATCGAGCCTAGAAGACCAAGCCCCGGCAAGAGGAGCTTGCCGGGTCGAGAAGGCAAGGTCCGGCAAGAGGAGCTTGCCGGGCCAAGGCGACAAGGCCCCGGCAAGAGGAGCTTGCCGGGACGACTAAGCCGAAGCACCAAGGCCCCGGCGGGAGGAGCTCGCCGGGACGGCCAAGCCAAGGCACCCCAAGAGAAGCCCGCCGCGGCGCGCCGCGCGCCCCGGCAAGGCCTGGCGAGCGGCAAGCTCCCAGGTGCGGCAAGGCAACTACCGCGGCAAGCCACTTGCCGCGGCAAACCACCACATCAGGCCCGCGCTCCAGCTCACCTGCCCACGCGTCGCTCTGGGGCTTCCCCGGAGGCACGTGGCGGGGCGCCGCGCAACCTGAGACGCGCGGTGGCATGCGACGTTGGCAGAGTCGCCCCCGTGGCGAGCGGAGGCGCTCCTAACGGTCCGCCTCGGCACTGTTCAGGCGATCCAGACGGGCATTTAATGCTTTTGTCCCCCGCCGTCAGAGTTAGGTGCGATAGCACTGTGCGGCCACTATTCACACAATCCCTTGCCATTTTTACCCTTACCTGCGTCGCTCCCTGTGGGAAACCCCTTGGCATATAAAAGGAGGCCCATGCGCACGTAGAGGGGGGATAGGACCCAATAGGCCCTCGCCTACATCCAGCTCCAACTTACTGTAGCTTCTTGCGCTCCAGAGCAAGAAACCGAATCAACCAGACATGCAGCAGTAGGGTTTTACGCATCCATGCGGCCCGAAGCTGGGTAAAATCGTTGTGTGTGTCGCCTCGATCTGCTCTTTGTGCATCCTCCGCCCCCGCCGAACCGACAAGGGGCTCCGTCCCCATAGGTGCTCGTGGAGGCCAGATATCCCCCGACACTTCATCACAGAGAGGTGATGTGTAGGGCAGAGGCCACCAACAATGGGGTGCGATAGAGAAAAGGCCCATAGAGAGGGAAGAGAAGGTGTGTGCACGTGAGAGGAGTCGACATCGGGAGAACGTGTTTGTTTGAGAGACACCGAGGAAGACTACTATATATCGATGGTGCATGTAGGCGAGAATTAAACGAAGGGATGGTCTTATTAGTTTCGGGGATATATGGGAAGAGTGAGAGGGGGTAGCTAGAAGGAGATTGTTAAGTGTGAGTGTGTGTTTTACCCATCCAGACGGAAGTTATGTGCACACAAGAAGTGAACGATTTGATGTGGCGTTAGGGTTGAGGGTAATTAACTACGTATGGAGACATAGAGACCTTGAACGTGCATGTGCGAGAGGTATACATGTATACGTGGATGTGTGTGTGTGTGCACGCGCGCATGATCGAGATAAAAGAAAGAAGACATAAGTCATAAGATCAACGACATGGGAGAGACGGATCGGTATGACAATATGCATGCATGTGAGAGTGCAGGGAAGAAGGCCCGACAATTGAGCATGTGTTTTTGTCTTTAAGAGATAGTGGCGCGGGCTGGAGCATGCATATATGGCGAGCAGAGGGAGTGAGACACAACGATTGTGCAAAAGAGATCAACCTATAAATGCATGTATGGAGAAACATATATAGTGTGGGTGATAGGAAGCAAGAGTGCGTGCGACAAAAGAAATGTTGACGAAGAAACTATAGATAGATACAGAGATGGAAATGCTAGCTAGAGGGACATCGGCTAGTTTGAGTGTTGGAGATGACCGTCGGGTCATTCAGAGGATGAAGTTATGTGTGAGTGAGAGAAAGATAAAAATAGGGCACTTGACTGCATGTGGAGAGAAACATACATAGTGTGCGTGATAGGAAGCAAGAGTGAGGGCGAGAAAGAAGGTTGATGGAGAAATAGATAAATAGAAAGATAAAGATGCTAGCTAGTGTGCATTAGAGATAGGAGTCAAGTGGATCAGAAGGCTAAGTTATGTGTGTGGGTGTGAGAGAGATGAAGAAAGGGTGCATGTGACGCACATACAAACAAATACCGGAGAGAAATGAGATCCCGAGAGACGGAGTTTTGTGTCTGCAAGAGAGAAAGATATTTCACAACGAGAGTGATAGCTAGAGAGACATATGAGGGAACACAAGATATCTCTAGGGAGAGAGAGTGTGTGTGAGCGACATACAAGAGAATGGTGGAGAGATATGAGACCCTGGGAGACAGAGTTTGTGTTTGTGTGTGAGAAAGAGATATTTAAGAGGAAGAGTCGTAGCTTCTCATACCTAAGGAGCGAAAGACATCTCTGTGTGAGAGGGTGTGTGCGAGTGGCACACAGGGGAATAGTATAGAGAAATGAGACCCCGGGAGACGAAGTTTGTGTTTGTGTGAGAGAAAGAGATTTCACATGGAGAATCATAGTTAGAGACACATAGCAGGGAGCGAGATATACTTAGAGAGAGATAGAGTGATGAGGGTCGAGGGAGAGTGTACCGTCAGTGTGTTACAAAGATAAAAGATCATTGTTGACATACAGGTAGCACGAGAGATACCCGAGAGACGATGAACGTGTATAGGTCTAGAGAGATACTCCTATATAAGCATGAGTGATAGCTATATGAGACGAATATCTGGATTAAAGGGGATTCAAATATTTAAACTGGAGATCACGACATCGATAATACCATAACGCAAATTGGTGTATCAAGCATGCATATTCATTTGAATTTGGGGACACGCGTAATGTTATATAGTTTATCAATATTAGTGATCCATATATTCTTTAATTAGAGACAATGCATGGTTTATATACAATTAATGTCTAAATGGGATTACACTATATGTTGCGTGTGCGAAACACATTATACATGTTTGAGAAGTAAAAAAATAAAAACCCGCATGAAACACACATTAATTGGAGACAGTTAGCGAGGAATGCATAAATTGGATTTGAACATAAAGTGGTTTCAAATATTTGAAAATCCAAATTAAGATGGATACAGCCTTATGAATCTGAGATCATGCCATTTGTAAACCATATTTATGTATAAAGGGTGTTGTGCTTTTGAAAGTATATATATATATATAAAATGATGTATATAGAATTTTATTCCAATCGAAAATGGACCCTGCCCGAACAAAAATAGAATACAAACTGGATTCGAATTGAGTTGGCACGGTAAACGTGCACTCTTGCTCTGCAAAAATTTGAACGAAGCGGGGAAAGTCGCAGTAACTACCTGAAACCAAAATCTATGAGATGGAAATTACTGCCTATCCCTGCCATGCAAATCCTATCGGCTCGATTTCTATAGGTTTCGATAGGGGTAGGTTTGTAATTTCACTCAAATGTGACATAACCGCCTCTCACCTGGATTCATACATGGTGTGCGCCTAAACACAGTGTCTCCTGGGCCGAAATCGACTCCCTCCCTGATTCATACACTATGGGCGCCAAAAACAAACTCTCGTCGGCAAATATTCGGTGAATGCGAGATTACTGTCTGTAACGCCCCGAGACCGACGCTTCAGAAGCCTTCCATGTTTTCCATTGCTGCTGTGTGTTTCATTTGTATGTTGCATTGCATCATGTCATCATGCCAGCATGTCATTTAATTTTTTTTAAAAAACCTCTACTAGATAAATTGCATAGACCTTTTAATCTATTTAAATCGAGGGAATTCACATGGTGATTTCTCTTTAAAACATATTCAAAGTTCCTACTGTTTTTACGGAGCTATTATAAATATTCCATTAATTTGGAATTAACTATCACACACTTGCAAAAATAAATCCCAATGCCTTTGTTATCACAATTCTTGGTCTCTAACTTTTCCATTTATCCTTTCATCATTTTTCCAAGCACCACCTAAATTCTTAACATTTTTTTGGACCTTTCAAACGCCCACTTCTTATTCAAATTCATTTGAATTTAATTCAAATGAGTTCGAATCCAATCTTCGCCCATGCTCACTTTCTAGTTTTCTTGGTTCATGCTCATTTTTATGAGTCCAGGAAAATTGTCCTCGCGCTCAAATTCTTTCCCTAAACCCCTCTTCCTTTTCTTCGCTCTAATGCTTTTCTTTTAAAGGAAATAAGAGAGAGGTAGAAGAGAGCCGAGCTAAGCTCAGCCTCCCAGTAGCCCAACCAATTCGGCCCTAAGGCCCATCCGCAGCCCAGCTCGAGCACCATCTAACCCTAGCCCCTCACCACGCTCTCTCCCGATCCCCATCTCTCCCTCTCGTCCCTCCCTGCGCCGCCACTCACACACACGCACGCATCGAGCCAGGGAGAGGAGCTCCCTTCTGCGCGCACCCCCTGGCCAGCCGTGCCCCTCCATGGCGCTGCCTTGTTGCTTCCTCCAGCGCCAAGCCACCGCCGCGTCAAGTCCCCTGTGCCTCCCCTCGCTCGTCCTCCTCCAAACCCCGGCGTAGCTCCTCATCTCTCCCTCCTCGCGTTGCACCCCTCGCCCCGATCCCCTCGCCTCCTTCCTCCTCGATCCGGCCCGCCGCCGGCGCCCTGCAGCCGCCTCCACCACCAGATCGGGCTGGCCTCCGCCGCCCTTGCCCGTTCCCGGCCGGACCCCGCCGGCAGGGCCCCGTCCCCAACTCCGGCGCGCCAAGCTCGCCGCCTCCCCCGCCTTTGCTCGCCATCTCCGACAAGTGCAGGCGTCGGTGAAGCCCCACAGCGCCTTCCCCAGCTCGTCGTCGACCTCGCCCTGTCTCTGCCGGTTCGCCAGATGCCTTCCCTGCTGCTGGGGACCTCGGATCCACCCGTTCCCCATCTCCGGCGTCGTGATAGGCCACCACCATCGCCTCACTGCTGCTGCTGCCCTCTGCTGCTCTCCCTTGAGCGTGCCCGCTTCCTGCCGCTGCTCACGCACCGCCAGTCCTTGTTGCTGCCCACTTGAGGCCCTCGTGTTGCTTCGTTTCGGTGACCATATGGACCGCCAAGTTCGACTACGATCCTCGAGACCTTTGAGCACGACCACGGACGGCTACCTGCGGATGGATTTTGTCAAGTTCAACGACGACCCGTGAAACACATGGGTACATCAAGTTCCTCTTCAAAGTGTACAACTACATCCGATGTGGATTTCGACAAGTACCACGACGCCCGGAGCCCGTGGATACGTCAAGTTCGACTACATGTAACACCAAGTACGACTACACACTTCGATGCGTCAAGTTCCTCTACGAACCGTGTATGACTACCGTCGCCGTGGATCCGACAAGTTTGCGAGTACGACTACTTCCTACGACGACCTTGTACCACTACCGTCGCAATACCGCATGTACAACTACCGTCGCGAGAACGACTACTTCCCCTCCGAACCGATTCACTTCGAAAATGCACGCTTCGAAGGTATAACCCCAAGACGACCTTCCAAGGACGAATGTGGGTTGTATGAGATGCCCGTGTTTGCACCATGTCTGAGTTGTTCCTTGCGCGTTCCTCATTGCCTCGCCGTCGACACGTGGGAACCCGGTAACCGGGATCACCCCACCATCTTGCATGGCACGCTCTCCACACTTTCTTTTGCACCGACATCTCAATCGAGTTATCGGAACCGGAATGTTGCCGTGGCACCATTTCCGTTGTCGTTGCCGTGGCACCCTTTTTTGTTTCCGCCACGACGACAAATGCTTCATAATGCTCTTGTCAACATTTTCATAAAATTGCTTAAAACTTGCACATGTCATCCGCATCATAATAACAACATTTAAAATGTTTATATTTGTTGTTTCCATTAATTTGCTCAAATGCCATGCTAAAATGATTTATTTCATAACTAAATAACCGTAACTCGGTTTTAAATAAACTTTATATGTAAATGGGGTGGTAAAATGCCTAGTTTAACATGATGCACTTTATTTTGCTGCTTAACAATATTAAAATTGTGTATAGGGCAGAACAGTACCAAATTCGAAATATGCATATGAGGATTTTCCGGAATTGTTGTTTGTTATTTCCGGTCTCATTTAAACTTGCCTAAATAGTTAGTTTTCATATGCTTCACCCCTTGCCATGTTTAATAACATTTAATATTGTTGGGTACATAAACGAGAGCGAACTAAATAACGTGAATGTGGTGTTTCGTCAATATGCAACTCGTTGCATATTGAGCTCCACTTAACTTGTAGTTTTGGTTGTTGCATTTGCCATGCCATGCTATTTAAATCGGACATGCATCATCCTTGGTTGTGCATCATGCCATGTTTATGTGATGGTTGTTTACCATGTTGTTTGCTTCTTTCTGGTGTTGCTTCTTCGGGTTAGTTCCGATAACGTCGCGTTTGTGAGGATTCGTTCGACTTCGTCCGTTTGACTTCTTCATGGACTCGTTCTTCTTCCTTGCGGAATTTCAGGCAAGATGACCATACCCTCGAAATCACTTCTATCTTTGCTTGCTAGATGCTCGCTCTTTTGCTATGCCTATGCTGCGATACCTACCACTTGCTTATCATGCCTCCCATATTGTTAAATCAAGCCTCTAACCCACCTTGTCCTAGCAAACCGTTGTTTGGCTATGTTACCGCTTTGCTCAGCCCCTCTTATAGCGTTGTTAGTTGTAGGTGAAGATGAAGTTTGTTCCTTGTTGGAACATGGAGTTGTTGTTCCTTGATTGGAACATGTTTACTTGTTGGGATATCACAATACCTTTTATATTATTAATGCATCTATATACTTGGTAAAGGGTGGAAGGCTCGGCCTTATGCCTGGTGTTTTGTTCCACTCTTGCCACCCTAGTTTCCGTCATATCGGTATTATGTTCCCGGATTTTGCGTCCCTAACGCGGTTGGGTGATTTATGGGACCCCCTTGACAGTTCGCTTTGAATAAAGCTTTTCCAGCAAGGCCCAACCTTGGTTTTACCATTTGCCTCAGCCTATTACCTTTTTCCCTTGGGAGTCGCGCATCCCGAGGGTCATATTTATTTTAAACCCCCGGGCCAATGCTTGTCTAAGTGTTGGTCCAAACTAGAGCACCGCGCGCGACCGTCCCTTGGCAACTTGGGTTATGTTGGTACCTGTACGCTTAGCTTATCCGGTGTTGCCCTGAGAACGAGATATGTGCAGCTCCTATCGGGATGTCGGCGCATCAGGCGGTCTTGCTGGTCTTGTTTTATTATTGTCGAAATGTCTTGTAGCCGGGATTCCGAGACTGATCGGGTCTTCCCGGGGAGAAGGAATATCCTTCGTTGATCACGAGAGCTTATCATGGGCTAAGTTGGGGCACCCCTGCAGGGTTTGAACTTTCGAAAGCCGTGCCCGCGGTTATGTGGCAGATGGGAATTTGTTAATGTCCGGTTGTAGAAAACCCGAAGTTGATCTTAATTAAAATACACCAACCGCGCGTGTAACCGTGATGGTCTCTTCTCGGCGGAGTCCGGGAAGTGAACACAGTGTTGGAGTTATGTTTGACGTAGGTTGCTCTAGGATCACTTCTTGATCATAGTTCATCGACCGTGCTTTTGCCTTCTCTTCTCGCTCTCTTTTGCGTATGTTAGCCACCATATATGCTAGTCGCTTGCTGCAGCTCCACCTCATACCTTTTACCCTACCTATAAGCTTTAGTAGTCTTGATCTCGCGGGTGTGAGATTGCTGAGTCCTCGTTGCTCACAGATACTTCCAAAACCAGTTTGTAGGTGTCGATGAAACCGTGCAGGTGATGCACCCGAGCTCAAGGAGGAGCTCGATGAAGATCTTGTTCATTGTGTTGTTTCGTTTCAGTTGATCAGCAGTGGAGCCCAGTTGGGACGATCGGGGATCTGTGTAGCATTTGGGGTAGTCTTCTTTTATTTTGGTTCCGTAGTCGGACCTTGATTGTATCCGTATGATGTAATGCTTTACTCATGTATTGTGTGAAGTGGCGATTGTAAGCCAACTATGTATCTTTTTCCCTTATGTATTACATGGGTTGTGTGAAGATTACCTCACTTGCGACATTGCTTTCAATGCGGTTATGCCTCTAAGTCGTGCTTCGACACGTGGGAGATATAGCCGCATCGAGGGCGTTACACCGTCCTATCCCCAACCGACTAATATTGCTGTGATGTAGTAGGAAATTTTAAATGGGGGCTAAGTTTGTAGATTTCCTCGCATTTGAGACAAGCGCGCCCTGAAGACATGGTTCCCCCTTCCTCTCTCCCTCCATTTCCCCATTCGTACTCCGGTTTAAATGAGGTGAATACATTGGGAGGCGAAACTATAAGCCCCTATCTTTCTATGTGTCTGGTTGAAACGTTTTGCTCATGTGTACGCGATGAGTGTTAGCAATCATAGAAGACTATATGATGGTTGAGTATGTGGACTTGCCTAAAGGCTCCGATACATGACCCTTCCTGAAAAGATGATGAATTGTAGTTGCAAAGTTGACTTAGAACATAGTGTGTTGGTTTTTAATAAAGTTTTTGCTTCATACTTCGATTATGTGATGAATTGTTACTTATTCATGAGAAGTATATGATAAAAGTCCTATGATAAAAGTCTAATGTTTAATGTTGTTGCTATTATAATAATCAACATGATGCTTCTATGTCCGTATTTTGTTTTTATCAACACCTCTCTCTCAAAGCATGTGGACATGTTTTTTGATTTCGGTTTTCGCTTGAGGACAAGCTAGGTCTAAGCTTGGGGGAGTTCACACGTCCATTTTGCATCATGTTTTCTTACTATTATTTATAAATTTTTTATCCATAATAATGCTTTTTGGAGTAATTCTAATGCCTTTTCTCTCATAATATGCAAGGTATACACAAAGAGGGAGAATTCCGGCAGCTCGAAATCTGGACCTGGAAAAGCTATGTCAGGCCACCTATGTTGCACAACTCCAAACAAGCTGAAACTTCACGGAGATTTTTTATGGAATATTTAAGAATTATTTGAGCAAATAACTACCAGAGGGGGCCCACCAGGTGGGCACAACCCACCTGGGCACGCCAGGGAGCCCAGGCACGCCCTGGTGGGTTGTGCTCACCCAGGCCCACCTCCAGTGCCCATCTTCTGGTATATAGGTCATTTTGACCTAGAAAAAATAAGGGGAGGACTTTCGGGACGGAGCACCGCCGTCTCGAGGCGGAACTTGGGCAGGAGCACGTTTGCCCTCCAGCGGAGCGATTCCGCCGGGGGAACTTCCCTCCCGGAGGGGGAAATCATCGTCATCATCATCACTAACAACTCTCCTAACTTGGTGAGGGCAATCTCCATCAACATCTTCAACAACACCATCTCATCTCAAACCCTAGTTCATCTCTTGTGTTCAATCTTGTTACCGGAACTATAGATTGGTGCTTGTGGGTGACTAGTAGTGTTGATTACATCTTGTAGTTGATTACTATATGGTTTATTTGGTGGAAGATTATATGTTCAGATCCAATATGCTATTTAATACCCCTCTGATCTTGAGCATGATTATCATTTGTGAGTAGTTACTTTTGTTCTTGAGGTCACGGGAGAAATCATGTTGCAAGTAATCATGTGAACTTGATATGTGTTCGATATTTTGATAGTATGTGTGCTGTGATTCCCTTAGTAGTGTCATGTGAACGTCGACTACATGACACTTCACCATATTTGGGCCTAAGGGAATGCATTGTGGAGTAGCAATTAGCTGATGGGTTGCGAGAGTGACAGAAGCTTAAACCCCAGTTTATGCGCTATTCCGTAACGGACTGATTGGATCCAAAAGTTTAATGCTATTGTTAGAATTTATTCTTAATACTTTTATTGTAGTTGCGGATGCTTGCGGGAGGGTTAATCATAAGTAGGTGGTTTGTTCAAGTAAGAACAACACCTAAACACCGGTCCACCCACATATCAAATTATCAAAGTAGCGAACACAAATTAAATCAACATGATGAAAGTGACTAGATGAAATCCCCATGTACCCTCAAGAACACTTTGCTTATCATAAAAGACCGTTTTGGCCTGTCCTTTGCCTCAAAAGGATTGAGCTACCTTGCTGCAATTTTGCTACTACTATCATTACTTTGCTCGTTACAAATTATCTTGCTATCAAACTACTCCGCTACTTACAATTTCAGCACTTGCATACATTACCTTACTGAAAACTACTTGTCATTTCCTTCTGCTCCTCGTTGGGTTTGACACTCTTACTTATCGGAAAGAGCTACAATTGATCCCCTATACTTGTGGGTCATCATTACGTTCTGACGTTTGATAGCACACAAGGTATTCTTCCGGTATCCGGGAGTTGCATAATCTCATAGTTGAAGGAATATGTATTTGACATGAAGAAAGCAATAGCAATAAAACTGAATGATCAACATGCTAAGCTAAGGGATGGGTCTTGTCTATCACATTATTATCCTAATGATGTGATCCCGTTCGTCAAATGACAACACATGTCTATGATTAGGAAACTTAACCATCTTTGATGAACGAGCTAGTCTAGTAGAGGCTTACTAGGGACACGGTGTTTTGTCTATGTATCCACACATGTATCAAGTTTCCGGTTAATACAATTCTAGCATGAATAATAAAAATTTATCATGATATAAGGAAATATAAAATAACAACTTTATTATTGCCTCTAGGGCATATTGCCTTTAGTCGGGTAATAAACCCAGACAAAGTAATTGTTGCATCAAATAACAACTTAAGAAATGTAGTCAATGTTGTAATAACATGACAATCATCATTAGTTATTAGAGGATCAACCCCATAATTTGCATTAATAAAACCATTGAACAAAATTCTGTCTCGGATAACTGTCGTAAGCATCATATATGCAGAGTTCCATCTAACATGCATGTCTGAATTGAACTTATGAAGAGTTGTGCCTGAAGCAATGTAATATCTCCTATAGTTTCCAAGTCATAGAGTTGAATGCGAAAGATAAGAAATAGCAGTGGTATGACTTCAACGTGGTGGTTCACATAAATGTAAAGCACCTTTAGCAATAAGATTAATGATATGGCAAGCACAACGTTGATGCACTAAAAAGGATGCAGCATATACGGAGAAATAGGATTCGATGTATTCATTGCACTAGTGTTTGCTGAAGCATTATCCAAAGTTATGGTGAAAACCTTGTCGGCAATATCAAAATCATTCACAACTTTGAGTACAGCTTCAGCAATGTTTGGACCACTATGTGATACATCAATTAATTCAAATCACATGACTCTTTTTTGTAGATGCCAATGTTTGTTAACATAATGAGCTACCACACTAATGTAGTCTTGCTTAGCCCAACCAGTCTAGATATCATATGTTAACGACAATGGAAAAGTTTACGTTGAAAATTCATCTTTTTTTTCTTTACCAGTTTGGTATAGCTTCTTAATATCCCTAGATGTAGTTTGTTTAGAAACTGGTCTATAATTATGATTATGACAAGTTTGAATATATTCTATGAAATCGTCAGATTCACCAAAGCCTAGTGGTAAATCATTATAAGCAATAAGACGACATAGACCTTCTCGTTGAACATTAGCATCGTAGGTGAAATTGCGTACCGTACCATCAGGGTTGAACCTGAGCTGAGTTTGCATGGCTGCCGAGCTCGATGCAGTCGTTGCATCCGTCCTGGCATGGGCCTCCACATGCCTCTTCAGGTGGCCGGTTCCTACCTTGGCTTCTCCGGTATATAACTTCTGGCACCTTTTGCACCTTGTGTTCACCTTCCGGACACTGACCACCACAGATATTTCTTCATCAAAATGATCCCACACCGTGGAGGTTCTACGACGAACTCTCCTTGCACCCTTGGTGGTGGAGGAACTGGTCCCACTACTAGAATTGGTGTGAGCTTCGGGTTCGGGAGTGGGGTTTGTATGGGTTCGAGAATGGGATGATCGGTATAGGCATGTTGCTCGGGTGGGGATTGGTAGCGGGATTGGAGCTAGGAGGGTAGAGGCTATAATCCATATCCCCAAGACTGAAGTCGGAGAGTGGGAAGGTAAGATCATTGTTGTGGTCATCCATGTTTGAGTGTGAGAAATATGTGTGGTGGGCAGCCTTACTTATATCAAAGGAGTTGAATTTTCGGACAAATTTGACCCTCCAACGGTCAAAAATTCGAAGATGTGGATTTTCTAAAGAAAAACATACCCTAACCCCTCCAACCCCCTTTAAACCCCTTCTACCCCCATAAACCCCTCTAACCCCCTCCAACGGCTCCCCCGCTCCTCCCGCGTCAACCCCGCAACGTTCGGCAACCCCCCTCCCCCATCGATCGAGGCGGGCCAGGCGTCGCGTGGCTCGTGTGGCGCCGTGCCACGTGCCGACACGTGAATAATCGTGCCCGTGATGAGGCTGGCGGCCCAGGCACGCCCCAAGGCGTGCTGCGTGCCTGTCACAACCCGATTAGCCATGTCGGGCCTGGCCCGTCGCGTGTCGTGCCATCGTGCTCTTGGTTCGGCCCGCCAAGCACCGGCCCGTTTGGCCAGGTATGATATAATAGCCATATCAGAAGTTATAATAAAGAGATTCATGGAGAAAAACGACGAGTTTGTCGTAGGATATGTGTATTACCCTGCTCATATGAGGTGTTAAGGTTCAAACTAGTAATGCCGGCTCCAAAATAAAACTAGCATTATGTTCTAGGGTGCAAAAGGGGTGGGATTATTGTCATTAAATAATGCTAGGAAAAATACAACAACACATTGAAAGAAATCGTCATGAATGTTAATGCGCCACAATGGACGAATCACACTGGCCATGTTAGCTCAAGGAGATGAAACATGCACATGACCCATACGCAGACCCTCTAGCAAGTTTGAGGGCCAAAATGGTGCAGGTTATAAGTCTAGGAACTAAACTACAACTTCTTGACAAGTTTGATGGCTATAAATACATTTCATGTTACTATTTATTGGAACATGCTAATATTTTCTTGATAAATTGCTAGTACTATTTTTTTAGCAATAAATTCTACTAAATGTTTTCTTAAGACATGCTACTATCTTTTTAGACTTTACATGTTAGTGCTAAATATTTGGTGGGCTCCAACCAAATAAACCCTTAAAATAAGGACGTGCATACCTGGAGAACGTTCACCAGGAGCAGCATGGCAGTTATTAGTGCGTTGGGGGCAGGGGTGACAGTTTTTAGAAAAAGGGGTGACAGTTTTTAGAAACTGCCATGATAGTTTCTTCCTTTAAGAGGCTTTTTTCTTTGGGCAGTGATCTGCGCCGGTGCGCCGGCCTAACTGTTGGGCCGGTCCTATCTGAAACGTCAATTTGTCTTTTTCCCACCATCAGATCAACCTTTGAATCGTTTTTTGTCAACAGAAAATCACGTCCAATCCAAAACAGCTATTCGTGTTGGACACCCCGCCATGGACTCTTCAAGGGCTGACCTTGAAGCACCACCAGCTCGCCGCCGGTCGCCGGTCGCCGTCCACGTCGCCGTCGGTCGCCGTCCTCGCCCCCGGTCGCCGTCCTCGTCGCCTGCTGCTGTCCTCGTCGCCGGTCGCCGTCCTTGGTGCCGGCTGCCCCGCTGCACCGGCCGATCCCCCTCCCCCTGTGTCTACCCTCCCGTGAAGAGGACGCTGCTCCTCGCTCGTCTCGTCGTCGACGTGCTCGCAATCCCGCCGTCGTCGTTGAAGCTGCATCTCGTGAGCGTTTTGCGGCCCTCGTCGCCATTGGTTGCAACATGGCGTTGCTCCGTAGTCACACCCCGCCGTCGTTTGGTAGCAGTCTCGTCGTCAACCCGTCGCAGCCTCGCCGTCATAGCCATTGCTGGCTCTAGGTTGAAGCTTTTTCCATGATCGATTGAAGCTTTTTTCGTAGCCGCTTCCAGCTTTTTCATGGGATTGAAGCTTTTCCGTCATGCCTGTTGAAGCTTTTTTTCTCCATTGGTTGTAACTTCTACTAGGCCGGTTGAAGCTTTTTTTCCATGCCCGTCTCCATGTTCGGCTGTACCAGTACCTCACCCCGAGTACTCAACGTAGCAAAAAAGTCTGCTGGTTGTAGCAAATAGGTGTGACGGTTTCAGCAAAAAAGAAGCTCGCCAGGGCCGTCCACCTGATTATAGCGTTGATGGCTAATTTCTATGGTTCCAGCAAAACTTGATGCCGGATGTAGCAATTTGTGTCGCTGGATGCAGCTCCGGCGACCTGTTCCCCGCACATAATCTCATCGACTTGTATCATTTTTTGCCGCTGGTTCCAGCACACCAGATAGCCGGTTCCAGCACGGGCGCACACTGGTTGTAGCACCGCGATATCGAGGTCGTAGCAGTGCGCGACGCCAGTCGCAACACCGCTCGCCATGGTTGTAGCACACTCCACGATGGCGACGAGGCCCTGCTTGTAGCAATATCGAGGGGCTCGCCGGCCAAGACAGAGAGGAAATTGCTGGTGAGCGTGGCCATGAAATCGACGACCAACGACGTGTCCTTGTAGCAGCCTCATGTGGTTTTATTGCAGGGGGAGGAAGGGGTAGAAGCAGCTCGCAGGAGAAGGCTCATGGTGGTGCTCAAGGTAGAAGAAAGAGAAGAGACAACGACGTTTCTGGAGATAAGATTTTGCCACAAAACGGTTGGTGCAGAAAAAATAAAGGTCAGCGCATGGGCCAGGGCACATGGCTATGTGGGATAGGTGCGCGAGGGAGCAGAGCCGGGGCGACCGGCGCAAGCTTCAGCCGGTCGTCCGGCCACAATCGTTTCCCTTTTTCTTTTGATAGGTTTAAGAGGTTTTTTTTTTGTTGTTGCAGAAACTGCCATCCACCGGATGAAGATGGTGCGGTTCAGAGGTGGTTCGCTGGCATTTCGTTCCACCTTAAAGCCTCCACAGATCAGCCCGGCCCATGAACAAGGCCCAAATATTAGTCCCACCGGAAAGCTTGTCAGTCGTCTCCACACTCTTCCTCTCCAAACCCTAGCTCCCAAATCCCCTTCGCACCGAGATCTGATCTTGACTTCCCCGCCCCACCGCCGTCATGGCCACCGGCGGCAACCCCAATCCCAACGCCAACCCCGGCCAGCCACGCCCGCAGCAGCCGCCGCCGGGAAGCTCTCCGGCGACCCCGCATAACCACATGCGCCCCCCCACTCTCGCCGGTTCCCCCTTCCAGGGTCTTTTCCACACCCCGCCTAGCCACAATCCTGCTTTCCAGATTCACATGGGCGCAGCCTCCTCCCCCCAGACCCCACTAATGGCCGCGGCCGCGGCCGCGGCCTCCGCCGCCGCATCGGCCAAGCGCCCTCCCCAGAAGCCCCCTTCGCGTCCGCCGGCACCCACCTCCAACGCCGCCGCAGCAGCGTCCATGGCCGCCGCTTATAAGGCTGCTAACTCCGGCAGCGTCGACCTCACCCCCGCTGCGCGCCGCAACAAGAAGCGCAAACTCCCGGAGAAGCAGCTCCCGGACCGCGTCGCCGCGCTGTTGCCAGAGTCCGCGCTCTACACGCAGCTCCTCGAGTTCGAGGCCCGCGTAGACGCAGCGCTCGCGCGCAAGAAGGTGGACATTCAGGAGGCGCTCAAGACACCACCGTCCCTCCAGCGCACGCTCCGCATCTACGTCTTCAACACCTTCGCCAACCAGGCGCCCCGCACCATCCCGCCGCCCAAGAATGGCGATCCGCCCACCTGGTCCCTCAAGATCATTGGCCGTGTGCTTGAAGATGGCGCGGAGCTGGACCCGGCCAGTGTCGTGCCGAAGCACAACCCAGTGTATCCGAAATTCTCCTCGTTCTTTAAGAGGGTGACTATTGCTCTTGACTCGTCACTCTATCCAGAGAACCCACTGATCGTCTGGGAGAATGCACGGTCTGCTGCGCCGCAGGAAGGGTTTGAGGTGAAGAGGAAAGGGGATAAGGAGTTTCTTGCCAATATCCGTCTGGAGATGAATTACAACCCTGAGAAGTTCAAGCTGTCACAGCCACTGATGGAGGTGCTTGGGGTCGAGGTGGACACTCGTGCAAGGGTGATTGCAGCCCTTTGGCAGTACATCAAGGCAAAGAAGCTACAGAATCCAAGTGACCCTTCGTACTTTATGTGTGACCCCCAACTGAAGAAGGTGTTTGGGGAGGATAAAATGAGGTTTGCTATGCTGTCGCAGAAGATATCGCAACATCTTGCTCCCCCACCGCCCATCAACTTGGAACATAAGATCAAGCTATCAGGGAATGGAGCAAACTCGAGTGCTTGCTATGATGTATTGGTAGATGTTCCTTTCCCACTGCAGAAGGAGATGACAGCATTTCTTGCCAATACTGAGAAGCACAAGGACATTGAGGCATGTGATGAGGTGATATCTGCTTCAATCAAGAAGATCCATGAGCATCGTAGAAGGAGGGCGTTCTTCCTTGGGTTCAGCCAGTCCCCAGTGGAGTTCATTAATGCGTTGATAGCATCCCAGAGTAAAGATTTGAAGCTTGTTGCTGGTGAAGCGAGTAGGAATATTGAAAGGGAAAGGCGTGCAGACTTCTATAACCAGCCATGGTAAGCTTAAGCAGTGCCTGTAGGCTTCAGTTTGTTACTTCAATTTATTATATTTGTCATATGTTGTGTGTAGATATGCTGACTAAACTTTCTTTCATTCCACTGAAATAGGGTTGAGGATGCTGTTATAAGATATTTGAATCGTAAACCGCCTGGTGGCAACGATGGCCCTGGTGCTGGTGGTTCTTGAGGAGAAGATTGTTGTAGTTCCCTTCGGTGTAGAAACAAGTCGTCTGTCCTGTATCAGTATAATTTCAGAGATGGTAGTGACAAGAAAATTGTTAGATGTTGCGGAGGAACCTGGCAGTTTTACCTCCTTTGTCTGCTCAAATGGTTTACCTATTGTATGGTGTGTTATATGTTATCCCTCCTTGTCATGGTAAATGTTGAACTGGAAAAATCTTTTAGTTTGCATATCTACTTATTTAAACGTGGCTGCAAGGTTAGGTTTGTATGGCGTGTGGGGCAACGGGGTTCTCACTGGGCACCATGTCAATGAGGAAGATCTGGAGATGACCTGAGAAAGTAGGCCTTCTGTATTTGAACGTGGAAGTGGAGGGAGATGCAAAGAGATGCCTCAGTCCTTGTCTTTAGTACCTCGAGGATTATGATAACTGGTGTGTCTCTTGGGCCGTCCTATTCTCTTTTATCCGTGGGACCCTTTATTCTTTGATGATCAGTTTGTTCAGTTTTGGCCCTCAAGGGTATGGTGCTTATGAGTGCTTTTGCATATTGTGTTCCCAGGGTGTGATAGGGTATTTGTATCTTGGCCCTGCTTACCGTTCTTGTCTTTATTAAATAAAACTTGTTATTACTATTATCACAATCAATTACTTCCTCCGTTATATTGGATGTAATAACGTTTTATATTATGGAATGGAGGGAGTGCTTTTTTCGATGTTGCAACCAGTTACTTGTACAAACTAGTACTAGTATATAGCATTAAAAAGGGTTGATTGGGTCATTTGGAGAAGGGAACCGCTAGGTTCCGCTATGGATTAGACTACCGAGGATCTCATCAGACCACTCCGTGGCTGTTAGATATGAGTGTGTGTGAATGGTCGATGAAGCACCGTTTCATGATTCCCGCCCTTTTAGGGAGTTTTCAAAACAGAAAACAATTAATGTGGAGTTTCCAAAATAGAATTCAGTTGACGTATCTTGTGGTTTCAGTGCTTCTGAAAAGGGAACTGCTACGCGTCAGTCAACAAAGGCAATGTTGCAGAACCTTTTGCAACAAAACTCATGTTGCAAAAACTTTTCAATAGAGGGTTGTGTTGCGGGAAAAAAAATCAGCTTCACATTTTTGCAACATAGGTGATGTCGCGGACTTTTGCAACATGAATAATATTGCGGAAACATTTTGCAATCAAAGATGATGTTGAACTGCCGTCTAGTCGTTCTTGTTGCAAACCTTCTTTGCGATACAAGCCTTGTTGAAAACACTATCTCATGTGGATAAGGATAGACTGCGACATGTGGCTAGTCCGAGTTGCAGCATGCGTGGGCCACATACACTTGTCATATGTGGGAAGCAGCGGACAAAACTCATGAAATCTGCCGGTTGAAGGGGATCATTTCCCTTCCGAAAATCACTCACGGCTGCTGATTTTGATTTGAAGGGAAAAATCAAATCCGGAAGCTTACTTCCTTACAATATGCATTGGTCCTTAGTTTTAGGAAACAAATCAAATCCGACAGCTTGCTTCCTTAGGAAGCAAAATTTGTGTCCGGTGCAACTAATGCATGCATCCACCCTTGTTTTTAATGTTGCCTATCAATTCACAATAAATTAATTTATGTTTCGTTCATTGGAGAATTTGCTTCTGTGGTAAATGATATCTGCTTTGATTTATTTAAAAGTTTGTCTCCTCTGTAATGTGATATTTTGTAACAAAAGATTCACTATCTTGCTTCTATAAACCATACAATTGGTTTAAGCCTGCTTCCATCAAAAAGGAAATATTCCACATGTTTGAGAAGGATCACAATCTTGTTTCCATCTACTAAGAATTGCTTCCAACCAAATCATTATATTGCTTCCACTAAAGAGAAAGATATTTCCAGTCATAATTACACCATGGTTCTAATTCAAATGAAGGGTTTGTTTGCAAAGAAAGAAATGCCACTGTCAAATGGAGTCATAATTACACATGGATCTAATTCAAATGAAGGATTTGTTAGCAAGGAAAGAAGAAAAAAAAATGCTATTGTCAGATGGAGAGTATGCTTCAAGGCAAAGTAAAATTGCTTCCATGCATCGAGTTTTGCTAATTCAAATGTGACCTAACCATCATGTGATAGAGGGTTTCCCAAAAAAAATCATGTGATAGAGGGAGATGTCGTTTCTTAAGGTTTGGGGTTGCGATGCTTATGTCAAAAGGCTTCAACCAGAAAATCTCGAACCCAAAGTAGACAAATGCGTCTTCATAGGATACCCAAAGGAGACGATTGGGTATACTTTCTATCTCAGATCCGAGGGCAAAGTGTTTGTCGCTAAGAACGAGTTCTTTCTCGAGAAAGAGTTTCTCTCAAAAGAACTGAGTGGGAGGAAGATAGAACTTGATGAGGTTGTTGAACCTTCACTTCAATCGGAGAGTAGCACAACACAGAAAAATGTTTCGGTGGCACCTACATCAGTTTAAGAGGAAGCTAATGATAGTGATCATGAAGTTTCAGATCAAGTTACTATTGAACCTCGTAGGTCGACAAGGATACGTACTACTCCTGAGTGGTATGGTAACCTGTCTTAGAGGTCATGTTGTTGGACAACGATGAACCTACGAGCTATGGAGAAGCGATGATGGGCCCGAATTCCGACAAATGGTTAGAGGCCATGAAATCCGAGATGGAATCCATGTATGAAAACAAAGTATGGACTTAGAAAGTATTACCTGAAGGGCGAAAGGCCATTCAGAATAAATGGATCTTCAAGAAGAAGACGGACGCGGACGGTAATTTCATCATCTATAAAGCTCGACTTGTGGCAAAGGGGTTTTCACAAGTTCAAGGAGTTGACTACGATGAGTGAGGGAGTCCTGGATTAGGGGGTGTTCGGATAGCCGAACTATACCTTCAGCCGGACTCCAGGACTATGAAGATACAAGATTGAAGACTTTGTCCCGTGTCCGGAAGGTTCTTTCCTTGGCGTGGAAGGCAAGCTAGGCGTGCGGATATTCAAGATCTCCTACCAATGTAACCGACTTTGTGTAACCCTAACCCTATCCGGTGCTTATATAAACCGGAGGGTTGTAGTCCGTAGGACGAACACATCATAACCATCATCATACCCATAGGCTAGCTTCTAGGGTTTAGCCTCCTTGATCTCGTGGTAGATCTACTCTTGTACTACCCATATCATCAATATTAATCTAGCAGGAGTAGGGTTTTACCTCCATCGAGAGGGCCCGAACTTGGGTAAAATAAAGTGTCCCTTGTCTCCTGTTACCATCCGACCTTGACGCACAGATCGGGACCCCCTACCCGAGATCCGCCGGTTTTGACACCGACATTGGTGCTTTCATTGAGAGTTCCTCTGTGTCGTCGCCTTTAGGCCCGATGGCTCCTTTGATCATCAATAAGGATGAGGTCCAGGGTGAGACTTTTCTCCCCGGACAGATCTTCGTCTTCGGCGGCTTCGCTCTGCGGGCCAACTCGCTTGGTCATCTGGAGCAGATCGAGAGCTATGCCCCTGGCCATCAAGTCAGGTTTGGAAGCCTAAACTACACGGCAGATATCCGCGGAGACTTGATCTTCGACGGATTCGAGCCACAGCCAAGCGCGCCGCACTGTCTCGAGGGGCATGATATAGCTCTGCCTCCGAACAGTGTCCTGGAGGCCGCATACGCTCCGCCCTCGATCCTCGATTCGGAGCCCGCTGCGTTCTTTGAAGATGAACGGTTGGACGTCACCTCGGGGGCTGCGATCTTAAAGGCCATTGAGCCAAACGCGAGCCCTGCGCTCCGCATGGCCTGTGACTCCAAGGAGCCGGACTCTTCTCCGAACTTCGGGTCGTCCGTGCCCCCGCCGATCGAATCAGATTGGGCGCCTGTAATGGAGTTCACCGCCGCGGACATCTTTCAGTATCCACCTTTTGGTGATATTCTGAATTCTCTCAAGTCTCTCTCTTTGTCAGGAGAGCCCGGGCCGAACTATGGTCTGCGAGGTTGGGATTCGGACGACGAAGAAATTCAAAACCCACCCACCGCCCACTTAATAGCCACTGTCGACGATATATCCGACACGCTCGACTTCGGCTCCGAAGACTTCGACGGTATGGACGACGAAGGAGGAGACGAGCAAGAACCAGCACCTGTAGGGCGCTGGACCGCCACCTCGTCATACGACATATACATGGTGGATGCTCCAAAAGATGGAGATGGCGATGGAACAGCGGAGGACGGCACTTCGAAAAAGCCTCCAAAACGCCGACGTCAGCGGCGCCGCTCCAAATCCCGCCACAGCAGAAACGGTGATTCCGGCACGGGAGATAATACTACCCCGGACAGCGCCGAAGAACACCAAAACCAGCAGGATTCGGCACAGGAAGATGGAGAAGACCGCCCTCATGAAAGAGCGGCAGAGCGAGAGGTCGAGGATGATAACTACATGCCTCCCTCCAAAGACGAGGCAAGCCTCGGCGACGATGAATTTATCGTACCATCAGACCCCGCCGAACAAAAGCGCTTTCAACGTAGGCTTTTAGCCACGGCGAACAGCCTAAAGAAAAAGCAGCAACAACTTAGAGCTGATCAAGGTTTGCTAGCTGACAGATGGACTGAAGTCCTTGCGGCCGAAGAGCACGAGCTCGGAAGCCCCTCCAAAAACTATCCTAAGCGCAGGCCGCTACCCCAATCAGAGGAGGAAGCCCAAGACATGGCAGATCGGCCACCTCGCGGCCGCGACAGAGAAGCCTGTCGAACATCCAAACAAGCCATGCCCCGCAGCCGCTTTACCAAGGCACGGGAACACGAACCAGACCTGCGAGACGTCCTGGAGGATAAAGCAAGGCAAACAAGATCGATCTATGGATCGCGCGGACGCCCGACGGCACATGATAGTTCTCACTCCGTACACAATAATTCCGGCCGGGCCGAACAAAACAGGCACAGCTCCTTCGACCTGCGTCGAGACATAGCCCAGTACAGGGGCGCCGCACACCCACTATGCTTCACAGACGAAGTAATGGATCATAGAATCCCAGAGGGTTTTAAACCCGTCAACATCGAGTCGTACGATGGTACGACAGATCCGGCAGTATGGATTGAGGACTATCTCCTCCACATCCACATGGCACGTGGCGATGATTTGCACGCCATCAAATATTTACCCCTTAAGCTTAAGGGACCAGCCCGGCACTGGCTTAACAGCCTCCCCGCAGATTCGATCGGCTCTTGGGAGGACCTGGAGGCCGCATTCCTCGACAACTTCCAGGGGACCTATGTACGGCCACCGGACGACGACGACCTAAGCCACATAATCTAGCAGCCAGGAGAATCGGCCAGGCAATTCTGGACACGGTTCCTAACAAAGAAAAATCAGATAGTCGATTGTCCGGATGCAGAGGCCTTAGCAGCCTTCAAGCATAACATCCGTGATGAGTGGCTTGCCCGGCACCTGGGACAGGAAAAGCCGAAAGCCATGGCAGCCCTTACGACACTCATGACCCGCTTTTGCGCGGGTGAAGATAGCTGGCTAGCTCGCAGCAACAACTTATCGAAGAAGCAAGGTAATTTAGATACCAAGGACAAAAGTGGCAGGTCGCGACGGAATAAACAAAAACGCTGCGTCAGCAGCGACAGCAATGAAGATACGACAGTAAACGCCGGATTCAGAGGTCATAAATCCGGTCAGCGGAAAAAGCCATTCAAAAAGAATACCTAGGGCACGTCCAGTTTGGACCGAATACTCGACCGCTCGTGCCAGATTCATGGCACCCCCGAAAGGCCAGCTAATCACACCAACAGGGATTGTTGGGTGTTCAAGCAGGCAGGCAAGTTAAGAGCCGAAAACAAAAACAAGGGGCTAGACAGCGATGACGAAGAGGAGCCCAGGCCGCCGAACAACAACAGACAGGAGGGGTTCCCCCCACAAGTGCGGATGGTGAACATGATATACGCGACTCATATTCCCAAGCGGGAGAGGAAGCGTGCGCTTCGGGACGTATACGCGATGGAGCCAGTCGCCCCAAAGTTCAACCCATTGTCCTCTTGCCCGATCACCTTCGATCGAAGGGACCACCCCACTAGCATCCGTCACGGTGGTTTCGCCGCATTGGTTCTTGACCCAATCGTTGACGGATTTCACCTTACAAGAGTCCTCATGGACGGCGGCAGTAGCCTGAACCTGCTCTACCAGGATACAGTGCGGAAAATGGGCATAGATCCATCAAGGATTAAGCCCACAAAGACGACCTTTAAAGGCGTCATCCCAGGTGTAGAGGCCAATTGCATAGGCTCCATAACACTTGATGTGGTCTTCGGATCTCCGGACAACTTCCAAAGCGAAGAGTTAATCTTCGACATAGTTCCGTTCCGCAGTGGCTATCATGCTCTGCTTGGACGAACCGCATTCGCTAAATTCAATGCGGTGCCGCACTATGCATATCTCAAGCTCAAGATGCCAGGCCCTCGAGGTGTAATCACGGTCAGCGGAAACACCGAACGCTCCATCCGTACGGAGGAACACACGACGGCCCTCGCAGCAGAGGTACAAAGCAGTCTGTTAAGGCAGCTCTCGAGTCCGGCCACTACAAAGCAGGACAAAGAAAAACGCGCCCGGAGTAACCCGCAGCAAGACCGACTGGCGCGTTCAGAGCACGCGTAGCAATACGGCCCCAACCCCAGCCATCGCTACATAGCGGAGCTAGTACCTCGAGTACACAATTACGCCCTTACAATTCCATGGGCATAGGGGAAGGGGCAGAGAAAACGGCATGCCAACAATACGGCGTCAAACGTACTAGGGGCTGCCGGCTTCTTCTTTTCTTTCAGGACTCCATACTCTGGATACAGTGTTCGGCCTCGCTGCCGCACAGACGATACAGGACCCAGGAAAGCGACAAAACAACGCCGCATCATGGAACTCTCAGGTGGTCTCTATTTCGAGCGATATATCTGTTTCTAAATTCCGCGGCCTGCGCCTGGTCAGGACATGTTAAATAGTCTAAATTTTTTCGCACTACTTGTATCGTTAGGCTTGAATAAACAGCCTCCTCATGAATAATGCATAGCTTTTCGTCTATTTTTTGCATTATCTTCTTTTAATATACATATGTTTACTCAAATAACATGATCGCACCCGTACACCATGGTACGGCAAACCACGCTAGGGGCTTTATTACCCTTCTATCTGGTGTGAGAAGTCCGTCCACTTTCACAAGTGCGGCACCCCGAACTTATAGCATTATATGCATCGGCTCCGAGTCATGATTTTGGTCATATGTTGGGTTTGCCCGGCTCCTATGTTTTGGTGCCTTACGTTCCGCTCTATCGGCTAAGGTAGCACTAGGAGAACCACTGCGATTGTGCCCCAGATCATGTGGGTGAGCACCTCAGTGGATAAAGCTAAAACAGACTGTCATGATAAGGCGCGAGACCGGTCGCTGCTCGAGAGGTTTTTCGAGTCCTTAAAGGCTTATGCCGCTTCGAGCGGAGAGTTGGTTAAGTCCGGCTAAAGGCGTGGATAGTGCCCCGAATTCGGCCTTCCGAACTAGGGGCTTCGCCGAAATTTAAAATTATAACGTTCCATGGCTAAGTGAGAGTGTTCAAGCATCATAGTCCGATTGCCCGGTTCGCTGTGCTGAGCGCCTCCCTCGAAGGACCCAACTATGGGAACAAGAGCCCTCAGGTTTATCCCGAACACCCCAGCACTAGTTGCATGGGGGCAGAAGCTGACGACTCGCCATCTCTCAGTTATTGATAAACGGCCGCACAGAAAATAATATTTTAAATTCAGAAAGCATTGCTTAAGCGCATATGAACAAGTTTTCAGCGCACAGGACACAAACGAGCGAGTTCATTGAAATATTACATCTTTGGCACACTCATCCGCGACAAGGCGAGCTCCAGCGAGAACTTCCTTGTAGTAGTTCTCGGGCTTGCGATGCTCCTTCCCCTGCGGCGGCCCGTCCTTCACCAGCTTCTCTCCGTCCAGCTTGCCCCAGTGTACCCTTACATGGGCAAGGGCCCTCCGGGCACCTTCTATGCAGACGAGCGCTTGATGACCTCAAGCCGTGGACAGGCCTCCACTAGCCGCCGCACCATCCCGAAGTAGCTCCCAGGCAGGGCCTCTCCACGCCACAGCCGAACTAGTAAGCCCTTCATGGCCTGTTTGGCCGCCTTGTGGAGCTCGGCCAGCTGCTTCAGCTGATCGCTTAAGGGCAAAGGGTGTCCGGCCTCAGAATACTGAGACCAGAACACACTCTCCGTCGAGCTGTCCTCTTCAGCTCGGTAGAATGCGGCGGCGTCGGAAGCGCTGCGGGGAAGATCGAAGAACGCCCCTGGAGAACTCCGGATTCGGGTAAGTAATAGGTATTTCACCTTTATATTCCTACTTTGCATTAAGAATGCCTTACCCGCTGCTATCTTTTTCACATCCTCCAACTCTTGGAGGGCCTTTTGGGCTTCGGCCTTGGCATTCTTGGTGGTCTCAACAGCCGACGCGAGCTCGGATGCTTGCGTTTTTGCCTCAAGCTCCAAACCCTCATGTTTCTTCATGAGAGCTTGCAGCTCTTGCTGCACCTCGCCGACTTGGACCCCAAGCTTTTCTCGCTCGGCGCGCTCCTCGGCCGCTTTCTTCTCGGCCTCAGCCAGCGCCTGCTTCAGGGTTGCCACCTCGGTTGTGGCCCCTACAATAAGCAGTACAATCCAGTTATTTCTTTTTGCAATCAAGCCTCTCTATAGGCACCTTTTTTTTCTTCTTTTTTCTTTTCTCTCTAAGGGGTATTTCTTACCTTACTTTTCCACGAGCTGCCTTTTGGCAAGGCCGAGCTCTTGCTCGGACCGCTCGAGGTCCTTTTTCAGGACTTCCACCTGCGCAGTCAGTGCGGCGGTGGACAACAGGGAAGCCTGCATACGCATATTAGACTTTTTATTAGACTCCTGCGAAAATTGTTGGATCCTCTATTCGGCTTTTCTTTCCGAACACCGAACAGAGCATCAGGGGCTACTGTCTATGCGGTAATGAATTTAGCATATTTTTTGCTTACCTGGAAGCCTGTTAGAAGGCTAGCGCAAGCTTCATTCAGTCCGCTCTTGGCAGACTGAACCCTTTGGACCACCGCACTCATAACAGTACGGTGCTCCTCGTCGATGGTGGCGCCTTCAAGCGCCTCCAGCAGACTATCCGGCGCCTCTGGTTGGACAGAGGTCGCCGGCTCAGACGGCTTACTCCTCTTGGAAGGAGTTCGCCCACCGCGAGCCAGGACGGTTGAGTCCGGCGCGGTGTCCGGCACAAAGCCGGACTGGGAGCCCTGGGGGGTTTCATCCCCTTTACTCCTGGGATCCTGAGGATTGCCTTGCGGCTCCTCCAGGACCACCTCCTCCTGCCCTGTTCGGCGGGACGCCGCTGCGGCGTCGTCCGCCCCGCTGGGGGAGACTGCGGGCGGGACAGAGTTCATGTCCGACGAATCCAGGGAGCCGCTCGATGAATCATCGAGTGCGGCTCGGGGCGGACTACGCAAATAGCATTCGACATTAGGGTAAGCTGCGCACTTGAAGATAGTCATTCCGGTATGTGAATACTTACGATGTCGCCGAACGCTTGGTTCTGTCCGGCCACTCCTTTCCTCCCTCTTCGGCGTTGGGGGAGTAGTCCGGCGGTGGGGTCTTCCTCTTCCTCGACCCCTCGACCTCCCCTATTGGGGCGGCCTTCTTATTTTTCGCTCCCCTCGCTGGAGGGGGAGAGCTTTCTTGTTCCTCCTCCTCGTTTTCACGAGAGGAGGGCGTCGCATACTCGCCAGATGACGAGTTCGACACCACCACATTGCGGGCACTCTTTCGAGTCCCGGTGGTCTTCTTCTTCTTGACCTTCTTCTCCGGCACCACATAGGGCGCCGGAGCCAGCAGCTTCTCCAAGAGAGCTGGGGCTGGGTCTTCGGGCAGAGGAGCCGGATAGTTGATTGGTCCGGCTATCTTCAGCCACGCCTGTCAAAGGCAAAGGGAGTTTGTAGATCCCACATAGAGTTAATCTATGTAGAAAAGCTTAACGAACCTGTGAAAGGTATAAATAGCCTACCTCGCCAGCGTTGCGCTGCGAGCTGTATCCGCGGTCCTCGGAAGCGGATGTGGGGCACTCAGCGCCTTTGGTTAGCACCTTCCAGACGTCTTCATACGTCGTGTCGAAGAGCCTATTGAGGGTTTGGTGCTGCGCCGGGTCGAATTCCCACAAAGTGAACTCCCGTTCTTGGCACGGGAGGATCCGGCGAACGAGCATGACCTGGATGATGTTGACATGCCAGATGGGCTTGTTCACCAGGGACCGGATGCAAGTTTGCAGTCCGGTCACTTCTTCTTCGTTGCCCCACGATAGGCCCGTCTCTTTCCAGGACATGAGCCGCGTAGGGGGTCCGGATCGGAACTCAGGGGCCGCGACCCATTTCGAGTCGCGTGGCTCAGTGATGTAAAACCACCCTGCCTGCCACCCCTTTAAGGACTCCACAAAGGAGCCATCGAACCAGAGTGCGTTGGCCATTTTGCCGGCCATAGCACCTCCGCACTCCGCCTGGGTGACGGACACCACCTTGGGCTTGACGCTGAAGGTCTGGAGCCAGAGGCCGAAGTGGGGGCGAATGCGGAGAAAGAGCTCACACACGATGATAAACGCCGAGATATTGAGGATAAAGTTCGGGGCCAGATCGTGGAAGTCCAGGCCGTAGTAGAACATGAGCCCCCGGACAAAAGGGTGAAGTGGAAAACCCAGTCCGCGGAGGAAATGGGGGAGAAAAACTACCCTCTCATGGGGCCTTGGGGTGGGAAGAAGTTGCCCCGCCACGGGAAGCCGGTGCGGGATGTCCTTGGACAGATATCCGGCCTTCCTAAGCTTTTTGATTTGACCCTCCGTAACGGAGGAAGCCATCCACTTGCCACCCGCTCCGGACATCGCTGGAGCAGGTTGGGGAAGAAAGAGCGAACTTGGGCGTTGGAGCTTGAGTGCGCAGGAGATGGATGGGCAAATGAGGAAGAAGGCGTAGGTGAAAGAGGTGGATCTTTATCCCCTTATATAGGCTGATGCCGTTATGCGTCCCCACCTGCCTAATAAAACTCGCTTGCCGCTCACACGCCGTGCTTAACGGGCACGGTTGGGTTACCCACGTCTGTATTAATGAGAATCCCGTTAAAAGGGGCACACGATCTCTGCTTCGACAAGACGTGCCAAGGAAACTGCCTCGTTGAACGTGCTGCGGTGGAACAACAAAAAATAATCCATACAGAAGGCTTGGTCGCAGTGTTATGACGCACTGCGGAATATGTCAGTAGATTTGATTTGTGTTTGTAATATTCTCTATATGGCAATACGTGGAAACTTGTTTTGCAGAGCCGGACACTATTTTTTGGTGTTTATTATCTTCTTGAAGAATTTGGAGGAGGAACCCGCCTTGTGTGACACCCAAAATTTTTGACCTTGTTTTTTTTATTAAAATTTTGCCAGGAATTAAAACTTTAATTTTCTGAGCTCCCTTTTTATTTTTGAACCATTATTCTCTTGGTCATTATGGAGTTTTTTTTCCCAAAGAGGGAATTTTTCAAATATGTTTTTGGACTTGTTTAAACACCTCAAGAAAAGCTTTTCTTTTATTAGTAGAACAAATTACATAATTAATTTGCTTGGTCCTTATTTTCTTGAAAAATGATTTCCCATGACTATATGGCCATATTTGAACTACAACCTCTTTAAAAATTTATTCAAAAATCCCACCAAAATTTGGAGATGTCATGTGCTGTTTTTAAATCACTTTTGTACAAAAATATCTTTTGTTCTTGAAATGTTGTGAGCACTACACCCATTTTTCTTCTCTGGTTCAGGGGGCAATTTTGCACTACAACCCTTTTATATATTTCTTTCTAGCCTCCACCAAAATTATGGGATGTTAGTAGTATCATATGATTCAACTTTATGCAAAAACCTAGTGGTGTTATTTGCAAGTTTTGAGTGGATCAACCTCATCTTCATTCTGGTCCAACATTATGGTTTGTACAGCAACCACATTTTTAGTTGCTCCTTTATCCATGATTCCTTTTCCTACTTGTAGCCCTCCCTACTAAACCCCTAAGTCCAAGAGCATACAACAATTGGATCACTTTTGGTTCATGGAATAATGCCATTTACTTTCTGTCCAGAGTTGAAGTTTTACAAAACTTGCACTAACAAGTTTCAGTTTTTGGCCAACTAACCTCACCAACCTCTTTTTCACCTAATGAGGCCACCATCCGGAGTTTTTGACCACTCCAAGACCTGCCTAGATACCTCTGGCATTTTGTCAAGCACCCTGTGGGCATGGACAGTATTGGCATGGATTTTAGTTAGCAGGGTGAACCTGATCCACTGACCCATCAAGCTTGTCCACTGATCTCCTTACTAGCCCAAACCTATACCTGCTAACCCCCAGCTCCAACCGAGCCACCTAGCATGCCATGGCATTTCGCCGAGCAGCTGGTGGGCTTGCACTGGGCGCGCCCAGAGCGCGCCAATTGCAGCAGCGCACACGAGCCGCCGCGTCACACCCTGCCTTGGCCCGCACTGAAGAACCTTGCCACGCACTCCCCGCCTCACCACTACACGCCAGCCCGCCCTGGCACCCTACAGCGCCACCGCCAGAGCACTTTTGGCGGCACGCCGGCGTCGGCCGACAGCCTCTGCTCCATTCAGCGCCGCCCAAGCCACCCCGGCTCGCCACCTGGCCCCTGGCACAGCCCGAACTCATCCGCAAGCGTGTCTGCTAGCTCTTGTCGCCGCCACGTCTCCCTAGCTACAGAATGGCGGTCGCCAGCGTTCTTATCCTTGGCCATCGTCGGAACCGCCTTGACTTGACTATTTAAGGAGACCCCGAGCCCGTTCCCGCACGCAGGCAACCTCAGGCCACCCCTATGGCGCTTCCCTAGCCCGCATTCGACCCAGGGAGGTTTTCTCCCCCGTCTCCGGCAACTCCGGCCACCGCCACTGCCCCTGCCGTTCCGGCGCCACCAGGACCTCCCCATCCCCAGTCTCTCCACCAGAAGCCTCCTCTTCCTCCCGTGAACCTTTCCCCCTGCTCGATTTTGATCGGGAGCCACCGCAGCCCCAAAAGCACTTTACTCCCGAGGCCACCTCCGCCGAGAAGCTCGCCGCCGGCAGCTCCCTCCGCCCCCACCTGCCAGGCGACCACCGGGAGGACCGCCCCGGAGTAGCGGATCCATCCCCGCCCTTGGAGCCCCACGAGGAGCCGCCAGTCGCCAGCGACGATCGCCGGAGCTCCGCCTCCGCTCGGGACAGAGGAAAGAGAGGGAGAAGACTAGTCAAACCTGACTAGTGGGCCCCCTGGACCCACTGTCAGTGACACACCACGCCGTCCACGTGTTTAAGTGAAGGCGTAATCCCCCTCAGTACGTCTCCCCGCTCCGAAAGCGTATTCCCCTCTGAAACGTTTTTCTTTTTCTGTTTTATTTAAATCAGTTTTGACCAGAACTTTGACTGACTATATCTTTTTAAATATAACTCCAATTGAATTGATTCTTTTTCCTACATCTCTAAAATATTGTCTAGTTTATTTTAAGATTTATTTGAAAATTTTCCAAAACAACTTTTTGTGCTGTTTTTGAAATATGTGTTATTTGCATATTTTTGAAAATAGGATTTTGGAGAAAGGAAGAAAGCTTTCAAAAGATTTGGAGTACACCTTGCCTTTCCACACCATTAAGGCAAGCATTCTGAACCCCGGGATAATTATTTTGGTGTGTTAGTTGACACGTTTATAACACCACCTTAGTTCAGAATATTGTTATTTCATGTGATATGATCATTTGCATGGATGCATTATTGTGATTTCCTTGCTGTTCGAAGTGAGCATACTCGTGTGACGGAAATCATCCTCATGTGCCTTACATGCATGCCGGTAAGGAATCCGGGAAAGCCTCTGCCTTGTGTAGGTATGAACTTGTCGCCGGTCTCCGTCGGGACGGTTATATCCGGTATGGCATGGTAAGGTATAATGGGTGGTGATTTGTTGGTTGAAGTATTTTTGTTGTGCTAACCATGCAGGAAACTCATAAGCCTCCTGAGTCGGCCATAGATCGAGTCTTGTTCCGGTAACCCCCATACTTGTTTTCGTACTGCCACAGGTCCCCACCGTAGGTGGGGTATGGTTCAGTAAGTTGCTAACCCTTGTCTTGGCACACACCGTACAAAGAGGCCATGGTGGAAGATACCGGCTGCATCCGGTAGGCATGCCACCTGGTCCGGGGGCATGGGTGTATCCGGTTGGGACCGAGAGGGGGATACCCCTTAGAGCGCGCGAATAGAAATTTGATCCCATGCTACGTCGAGGTTGTAGCCTCCCCACTTAGAGTTTGCTTGACTGGTGTCGTGGGTGATTCCAGACACCGATGAGTTGAGCTGGTGTGTGCAAGTCAGGTGTGTTTTCAATTAAAAGACCGTAGACGGAATTAGTCCCGATGGACTAAAGGAATCCGTTACTCGTGGGTAAAGAGTACACCCTCTGCAGAGATATTAAACCTATTCGAATAGCCATGTCCACGGTTAAGGATTACAGTCTGGGATGGGTCAAGTGTCGGTCTTAGCGTCGGTCTTCGGAGGAAAAACCACTAAAAATATTGATTATGACTTGTGATATATGATGGTTATGATTATTATCATTATGGACTAACGGTTTGTATGATTGAAATAGAGAATATCCCTGGGACGGTACTACCTCCTAGATATTCACCATGATTGTTCCAAATTCTTTTTAAAGCCCTTTCTGTGGTGTCGCTCAGACGCCCGGCTGTGGCATTTCTTTTCAAAGCCCTTTCTGTGGTGTCGCTCAGACGCCCGGCTGTGGCATTTCTTTTCAAAGCCCTCTCTGTGGTGTCGCTAAGACGCCCGACTGTGGTATTTCTTTTAAAGCCCTTTATGTGGTGTCGCTAAGACGCCCGACTGCGGCATTTCTTTTATAGCCCTTTTATGTGGTGTCGCTAAGACGCCCGACTGCGGCATGCTTGTTGTTTATTTCGTAAATTTTTATACTACTAGTTTATTGCGTATTCATAAATAACATGCTTGCACGCATCATAGTTTTATTTATCTTTTGTGACTAACGCCATGAGCATAAAATATTTCCAGCACATCATGGTTATATTATACCTATGTTCATAATGTTTGCGAGTACATTCAAAGTACTCACTGGCTTGTCCCTGGCTATTGTCTTTGCCAGATTGCTTGCTTGGAGAGGAGCGTTGCGACGACAGCCTCGGAACCTAAGCAGCGGTGATAGCAGCCTCGCGAAGATAGGAGTTAACCTGGTCAGCTGTTCCCATAGGAAATGGAGCCCCACAGACCGGGGTGATCCACAAACCGCTTCCGCCCCCAACCACTAGAAACCATTTGATGTACTCATAGGCCACAATGGTCTTGTACTACATATTTTGTACCTTTGCTTGGAATTTCTGTAACAAGTTGGTGCCTCATCAGCTAACAGTAATCCTGGGGCTGGTGAGCACAATGGCCCTTTTTCTGGGAATTAAAGCCCGGAAAACCGGTCGTGACACCTTGCAATGCCGAAGACAATCTGCGCGCCGGACTCGTCGTCATTGAAGCCTGGTTCAGGGGCTACTGAGGGAGTCCTGGATTAGGGGGTGTTCGGATAGCCGAACTATACCTTCAGCCGGACTCCAGGACTATGAAGATACAAGATTGAAGACTTCGTCCCGTGTCCGGAAGGTTCTTTCCTTGGCATGGAAGGCAAGCTAGGCGTGCGGATATTCAAGATCTCCTACCAATGTAACCGACTCTGTGTAACCCTAACCCTATCCGGTGCTTATATAAACCGGAGGGTTGTAGTCCGTAGGACGAACACATCATAACCATCATCATACCCATAGGCTAGCTTCTAGGGTTTAGCCTCCTTGATCTCGTGGTAGATCTACTCTTGTACTACCCATATCATCAATATTAATCTAGCAGGAGTAGGGTTTTACCTCCATCGAGAGGGCCCGAACCTGGGTAAAATAAAGTGTCCCTTGTCTCCTGTTACCATCCGACCTTAACGCACAGATCGGGACCCCCTACCCGAGATCCGCCGGTTTTGACACCGACAATGAGACTTTCTCACCCGTAGTAATGCTTAAGTCCATCATAATCATGTTGGCAATAGCTACATTTTTTGATTATGAAATCTGGTAGATGGATGTCAAAACAATGTTCCTTAATGGTTTCCTTAAGGAAGAGTTGTATATGATGCAACCAGAAGGTTTTGTCGATCCAGAGAATGCTAACAAAGTGTGCAAGCTCGAGCGATCCATTTATGGACTGGTGCAAGCATCTCGGAGTTGGAATCTTTGCTTTGATGAGGTGATCAAAGTGTTTGGGTTTATACAAGTTTGGAGAAGCTTGTATTTATAAGAAAGTGAGTGGGAGATCTATAGTGTTTCTAATATTATATGTGGATAACATATTGCCGATTGGAAACAATATAGAACTTTTGGAAAACGTGAAGGCATATTTGAACAAGAGTTTTTCAATGAAGGACCTAGGAGAAGCTGCTTTCATATTAGGCCTCAAGACCTATAGAGATAGATCGAGACGCTTGATAGGACTTTCACAAAGCACATACCTTGATAAGGTTTTGAAGAAGTTCAAAATGGATCAGTCCAAGAAA
Source organism: Aegilops umbellulata (assembly GCA_032464435.1). Lineage (NCBI taxonomy): Eukaryota > Viridiplantae > Streptophyta > Magnoliopsida > Poales > Poaceae > Aegilops > Aegilops umbellulata. Next base: position 284,635,944 of record CP136055.1, on the reverse strand, counting down.
GGTTCTTGCCTGTCTTGCAAGGTGTGAAGTTGAGTAAGACTCAATGCCCAGCGGCTACGGAGGATAGAGAAAAGATGAGTGTCATCCCCTATGCTTCTGCCATAGGCTCTATCATGTATGCGATGCCGTGCATAAGACCAGATGTCAGCCTTGCCATAAGTATGGCCGGAAAGTTTCAAAGTGATCCAGGAATGGAACACTGGACGTCAGTCAAGAATATCCTTAAGTACCTGAAAAGGACTAAGGAAATGTTTCTCGTTTATGAAGGTGATCAAGAGCTCGTCGTAAAGGGTTACATCAATGCAAGCTTTGACACTGATCCAGATGACTCTAAGTCTTAGACTGGATACGTATATATTCTAAATGGGGGAGCGGTAAGCTGGTGCAGTTCTAAGCAGAGCGTGGTTGCTGATTCTACATGCGAAGCGGAGTACATAGCTGCCTTGGAGGCATCAAAGGAAGGTGTCTGGATGAAGCAGTTCATGACATATCTTGGAGTTGTGCCCAGTGCGCTAGACCCAATGACTCTATTCTATGACAACACTTGTGCCATTGCTTTGGCCAAGGAACCAAGGTTTCACAAGAGGACCAGACACATAAAGCAAAATTTCAATTCCATCCGCGATGTGATCAAGGAGGAGGACATAAACATTTGCAAAGTACATACGGATTTTGATACAGGCAAAGGTGTCCCATCTTTTGATGAGATGGTGATTAGCATTTCAAAGGAGTAGACTTTCGTGATCCCACTGTGAACGTGCGAGGACGTCGCGCCTTAGCAATCGCTAAACCAACTCCGAGAGGTTATTGACCAGGCCGGAGCACGATCAACTTGACCACGAAGGTCTATTTCCTGCAAGCAAACGAAGAACAAGCAAGAAACTAAGATTCCAATCTAGATACTGCGAATATAAGATGAAAGCTTTATTGATCAAGGTAGGGTTCTGTGACGTCTTTGTCTGGTCGTCGAACACAAACGAAGTACGCGAAGTTGCAGCTATGGCGAACTTTTAATCTAAAAAAAACGAGAGTCTAAACGACGCCCTAAGGGCTTTATATATGGAGGAAGAGAAATTTTGTGGCCCTTGGGGGAGGGGTCCGAAACCAACCCTATCTCTTGTTTCCCCACACATGCGGACTCTAAAAATAGCCTATACTTATGTATTTCAAAATTACATGGGCCTGGCCCAATAATAAGGTGACACAACACCTATAATAGCCTCTGGACGAAATTTGTGAAGTGGCATCTTGTATATTTCGTCCAAGACTTCATGCACTCATTATGGTGGCTTCAAAATCCAAAAATCATCACTTGAAACTCTGTTCTTGTTTCCCTTGCGCATGTCGTCATCTCCATGCCTGTTCTTGCTCCCATGGTCATCCTTCTCCAAGCTAGGACCTACATTTGTAAGCAAAACAAATGTATCCAATTTAGGCAGCATCATATTCTCATGAACATTAGAATCATTACCAAGAAACGAAAGTATCTGGTAATTTAATTGGCGTGCACGAGCTCTAGTAATTTGTCCAGTATGTATAGTAGTAGGAGCTGTGGGTGTAACAATGGTATTTATGTCCTCATCATCCTCCCTGATGTCGCTTGAAGGTACGTCGGTATTTCCCCAAAGAGGAAGGGATGATGCAGCACAACGGCGGTAGGTATTTCCCTCAGATATGAAACCAAGGTTATCGAACCAGTAGGAGAACCAAGCAACACAACGTAAACAACCCCTGCACACAGATAACAAATCCTCGCAACCGGACGTGTTAAAGGGGTTGTCAATCCCTTCCGGGGTACGACACCTCAAGATAGGCAAACAGACGTGAGATAAATTTGTAGTAAATTGATAGATCGAACGCCAAATAAAATAAATAAGGAAAAATTGCAGCAAGGTATTTTTGTATTTTTAGTTTAATAGATCTAAAAATAAATGCAAGGAAAAAGTAGACCGCAAAGGCAAATATATGATAAAGAGACTCGGGGGCCGTAGGTTTCACTAGTGGCTTCTCTTGAGAAAAATAGCAAACGGTGGATGAACAAATTACTGTTGGGCAATTGATAGAACTTCAAATACTCACGACGATATCCAGGCAATGATCATTATATAGGCATCACATCCAAGATTACTAGACCGACTCCTGCCTGCATCTACTACTATTACTCCACACATCGACCGCTATCCAGCATGCATCTAGTGTATTAAGTTCATGGAGAAACGGAGTAATGTAATAAGAACGATGACATGATGTAGACAAGATCTATCTATGTAGAGATAGACCCCATCATTTTATCCTTAGTAGCAACGATACATACGTGTCGGTTCCCTTTCTGTCATTGGGATCAAGCACCGTAAGATCGAACCCACTACAAAACACCTCTTCCCATTGCAAGATAAATAGATCAAGTTGGCCAAACAAAACCCAAATATTGGAGAAGAAATACGAGGCTATAAGAGATCATGCATAAAAAGATCAAAGAAACTCAAATACTTTCATGGATATAAAATGATAGATCTGATCACAAACTCAAAGTTCGATCCCAACAAACACACAACAAAAGAGTTACATCATATGGATCTCCAAGAGACCATTGTATTGAGAATTCAGAGAGAGATGAAGCCATCTAGCTACTAACTACGGACCTGAAGGTCTACAAAGAACTACTCACGCATCATTGGAGAGGCACCAATGGAGGTGGTGAACCCCATCCGAGATGGTGTCTAGATTGGATCTGGTGGTTCTGGACTCTGCGGTGGCTGGATGAATATTTCGTCGACGTGCCTAGGGTTCTGGAAATATTGGGGGTATTTATAGAGCAAAGAGGCGGTCCGGGGGGCACCCGAGGTGGGCATAACCCACTAGGGCGCGCCTGGGCCTCCTGGCGCACCATGGTGGGTTGTGCCTCCCTCGGGGCACCCCCAGGTGCAGCCAGGGCCCGTTGTGTTTCTTCTGTCCTATAAAAATTCTCCATAAAGTTTTGGGGCATTTGGACTCCGTCTGGTATTGATTTTCTGCGATGTAAAAAACATGGAAAAAACAGCAACTGGCACTTGGCACTATGTCAATAGGTTAGTACCAAAAAATGATACTCCCTCCATTTTTGTATACAAGGCCACAAACTCATATTACATGTACCAAGGTAGAAACTAATGGCCACTTAAGTCAATGTTGTAAACTAGTCTTTTCTCCTCGCTTGACGTGTTAATTAATGTGTAATTTTCTCTCCAACGCACAACAAGACAACTCTTTCACTCCTCGTTGGTTGATTAATGTGGTGCATTAAAACCAAACTTCTCACCCCCGCATGCATGCATGAGGTATTAATGTCCTCGGTTGCTCGTATGAGGCCAACCTCATAAATTTTATCTCGATTGGTGTAAGTGGCCTTGTATAGCTGCAAATTGTAATTTTGATAGTGGCCTTGTATACTAAAATAGAGGGAGTATAAAATGACTATAAAATGATTGTAAAACATCCAAGATTGATATTATAACAACATGGAACAATAAAAAATTATTGATACGTTGGAGACATATCAGCATCCCCAAGCTTAACTCCTACTCGTCCTCGAGTAGGGAAGTGATAAAAACAGAATTTTTGATATGGAATGCTGCCTATCATGTCATATCATATTTTATTTTCTATAGCATGGACATTTGGACTTTTATATTGTTCAAAGCAATAGTCTAGTTTAGACATGATAATTTAAATACTCAAGCATATCAACAAGCAACCATGTCTTTCAAAATATCAACGCTAAAATAAGTTATCCCTAGCCCGTCATGCTCAACCATTGATCCATTCATGAAACACACTCGAATATTAGTTACACCCAATACTTAAGTACGATCATATTGCCTCCTAGTTGGTGCTTTTATAAGAGAATATGGATACTCCAATTAAAAATAAAAATTGCATAAAGTAAAAGAAAGACCCTTCATAGAGGGAAGTAGGGATTTGTAGAGGTGCCAGAGCTCAAAGCAAAAAACTTAGAGATAAAAACATTTTGGGAGGTGTATCCATCCCACCAACGAAAACGACTTAGAGTTCCCAACACTTCCCATGCTAGATATATCATAGGCGGTTCCCAAATAGAAAATAAAGTTTATTCCTTTTTCAACATACTTTCACTTTCCATGGCTAGCCATATCCATGGTCGCCCTCCATACCAACACTTTCCAAGGAATTTATTATTTGACAACATAAAGTAAATTCATTTTTCATTAGGACTGGGCATCCCTAATACCTTTGCCTTACTCTCGTGCAATGACAAGTGAACACTCATCTTGAGAATAACACATCTAGCATGGAAAATATTAGCCACACCTCACCGCTCCGCGAGTGAAACAAACACACAAAAGAGAAGTTTATTTTGAAAATTAGAGATGACACATACAAATTTGCTTAGAACAACAAAAGAATACCGCATATAGGTAGATATAGTGGACTCATGTGGCAAAACTGGTTTAAGGGTTTTTGGATGCACAAGTAGAGATCATACTTAGTGCAAAATGAAGGCTAGCAAAAGATTGAGAAGCGACCAACCAAGAAACGAATAATCTCATAAGCAAGCATTAAGCATAAATAACACTGAATAATGCACCACAAGTAGGATATAATTTCATTGCATGACTATTGACTTTCGTACTTGCATAGGGAATCACAAACCTTAACACCAATATTCTTACTAAAGCATAATTACTCATCAACATAACACACATATCACATCATCATATCTCAAAACTATTACTAAGAATCAAGTTTATTTTGTCCAATGATCTTCATGAAAGTTTTTATTATATCCTTCTTGGATATCTATCACTTTTGGACTAATTTTCATGTGTTGCTTTTCATAAGCTCAAAAAATATATGTGAAGATCATGAGCATAATTTTTATTTCTTTCTCTCAAATTAATTTAAGTGAAGCAAGAGAGAATTTCTTTAAAATTTTACTAACTCTCAAATAAATCTAAGTGAAGTAAGAGAGCATTTCTTCAAAAATACTAAGCACACCATGCTCAAAAAGATATAAGTGAAGCACTAGAGCAAGTCCATTGCTCATAAAAATTTAAGTGAAGCATAGAGAGCAATTCTAACAAGTCATGACATAATTTTTGCTCTCTCAAATAGGTGTGTCCAGCAAGGGATCAAGACTTAAAACACAAAATAAAACAAGCAAAGACTCATATCATACAAGACGCTCCAAGCAAAGCACATATTATGTGACGAATAAAATATAGCTTTGAGTAAAATACCGATGGTTGTTAGAAGAAAGAGGGGATGCCACTCGGGGGCATCCCCAAGCTTAGTTGGTTGCTCATCTTTGGTTAATAGCTTGTGATGCCGGGGCATCCCCAAGCTTAGGCTCTTCTATCCTTTATTCCTTCATCCATCGTAAGATAACCCAAAACTTGAAAACTTCAATCACACAAAACTCAACAAAACCTTTGTGAGATCCATTAGTAAAAGAAAGCAAATCACTACTATAAGTATTGTACCAAACCAATTCATATTTTGTTTTTGCATTATATCTAATGTATTCCAAGTTTTCTATGGCAAAAACTCATCAAAGAAAACCATATAGCCATCAAAATAAGCACACAACGCAAAGAAAACAGAATCTGTCAAAACAGAACAGTCTGTAGCAATCTGACTATTTCAAAAACTTCTGGAACTCCAAAAATTCTGAAAAATTAGGACGACCTGAGCAATTTGTATATTGATATACTGCAACTGGAATTGGTATTTTATCACGCTCTGGTAAAAAATGATAATTGCTTTCGTGAGTGCAAAAGTTTCTGTTTTTTAGCAAGATCAAACAACTATCACCCAAGAAGATCCTAAAGGCTTTACTTGGCACAAACACTAATTAAAACACAAAAAACACAATCATAACAGTAGCATAATTGTGCTAACACTCAAGAACAGAAAACAAAAAGCAAAAATAAATTTTATTCATTGGGTTGCCTCCCAACAAGCGTTATAGTTTTACGCCCTTAGCTAGGCATAAAGCAAGGATCTAAGTTTTGTCCTCTTTGGTTCGAGATCCATAAGATTCCCCCCTGATTGATTCATATGGTGGCCTAATTCTTGTTCTAGGAAAGTGTTCCATACCCTTCCTCAAAAGAAATTGGAACCTAATATTGCCTTCTTTCATATCAATCACGACACCGATAGTGCGTAAAAACGGTCTACCAAGAATAATTGGACAAGACGGATTGTAATCAATATAAAAAACAATAAAATCTATGGGCACATAATTCCTATTTGTAAGAATAAGAACATCATTAATTCTTCCCATAGGCTTTTTAATAGTAGAATCTGCCAAGTGCAAATTTAAAGAACAGTCTTCAAGATCGGTAAAACCAAGCACATCACATAAAGGTTTTGGAATTGTAGAAACACTAGCACCCAAGTTACATAAAGAAAAGCACTCATAATTTTTAATCTTGACTTTGATAGTAGGTTCTCACTCATCATGCAATTTTCTAGGAATTGAAACTGTAAGTGCATCTAGTGTCCCTTAGTGATTTTGGTGTATTGAAGACTTATAGGTTAAGGGACTAATGTGTTTGTGAGTGTACACATGTCTATAAGTCTATGAGGAGTTTGATATGTACAGGGAAAGTCGACCCCTAAAAATGAATGTCTTCAACTGAAGACTTTGAAAGTGAAGAAATTGGTGTGATCCTAAAGACTTGATATTTGTGCGAGGAACATGAAGCGCGAAGACTTTTGTTTTCGTAGTTGCGTTTTCTCTTTCTTGAGTCATAGGAAACACCGTACTGTTAAAAGGAGTCGAGGTAAAACTAAGGAAAAGTTTCCAAGTGATGCTCATCTCAAAATCCAACACCTACCAATCCTTTTGAGTGAAGCCATTGGAAATCTCATACAGTTCAGTCAATTTCTTCAGTGACAGAGACAGAGATCTTCTAGTCTCTAAGGAATTTGTTCTGACTGAGGAGTTAGGAATTCGCCAGTGCGGATTGCCTACAAGTGAGGAACATGATAGCCCTGAGGAATTTGAACCTCCAAATTCCGACCATTGCTGTGCTATGCGCCAGCTGTCCCTAAATATCTTATCCACCTAACGGTCATATCATTGAAGGGCATTTATGTCTTCTCATGTCTAGCTGCTCCCTAGGCTATAAATAGCCGCCCCTCTAGAACCACTAGCTGGTTGGCTGCTCCGAGAGGAACTTACACTTGTCATTGAGAGCATCCCATCCTCCATGGACTTTGAGCGAAAATCATCAAGTGAGGAAAACCCAAACCCAAACACCTACAAACCTAAAGTGATTGAGCATCACTAAAAAGATTGTTCCTGTGTGGAACCGATGCTTGTTACCTTTGAAGACTGTGCATCTTCCAGACAGTTAGGCGTCATGGTCTAGAGCATCCAAGAGGAAATCGTGGATCGCCGAGTGACCGAGTTTGTGAAGGTTTGGAAGTCACATGAAGACTTACCACGAGTGATTGGGCGAGGTCTGTGTGACCTTAGCTCAAGAGAATACGGTCAGGACTGTGTGACCTCAGGTTTAAATACCTAGCCGCTCCAACCCGACGTATGACTGTCACAACAGTTGGAACTGGTCTACCAAATCATTGTCTTCACCGAGCTAACTGGTTCTATTTCCTCAACCCTTTCATTTCCTCATTCTGTGTTGAAGTACCTGATCAGTACTGTCTGAAGACTTTGACTGAAGACTTTCTCAATTTCCTCAGTTCAATTTCTTCAGTCAGTTTGTCTTTAGCCTGCTTATCCTGTGTTTACGCTTCCTGTACTCATTGCATGTTTTCATTTCATCATGATGACCGTGCTATTGCTCTGTTATGCTTACTTCTGAGTACTTATTCTGCTGCTAAGTTGTTCGTGACTTAGGAATTTCCTCACTGTGAAATTCCTCAGTGAAGAATTTGTAAAAAAATCACCTATTCACCCCCTGTAGTCGACTTAACGCACTTTCAATCGGTATCAGAGCAAGGTACTCCCTTGTTCCATGTGATTTTGGTTTAACCGCCTGGAATTTTTGTTATGTCGACTGCAGGTATGATCAAGGTCCCTGCTGGGTGTCCTACCTTTGATGGGATGGACTACCCCTACTAGAAGAACAAGACGCGAATGCATCTTGAGGTAATTGATAACGATCTCTGGTATGTTGTGGAAAATGGTGTTCCCTCTGTCACTCCTACCATCAACGCTGCTGACGTGAAGAGATTCAAGCAACTCGACTCTCAAGCGAAGAACATCATATGTGGCCATCTGAGCAAAGGGAAGTATGGCAGAGTGAGTGCTTTGGAGACAGCAAAGCTTATCTGGGATAGGATGTCCAAGGTCAACGATGGAGTCTCAACACAGCGTGACTCTCGGGTTGACGTTCTTCGCATTCTCTTCAACCACTTCAAAAGACTCGACAATGAAAATGTTCAGCAAACCTTCGATCGCCTCACTAACATTTCAAATGAGCTTCAAGCACTTGGTGCCACTGAAATCACCGACCATGAGGTGGTGAAGAAATTGCTGAGATCACTTGATTCCTCATTTGACACTCTGGCACTAATGATACAAGAACGAGGAGACTACAAGTCATTTGATCCCGCTAATATCCCCGAAAGGCTAAACACACATGAGTTCCAACTTGCTGAGAAGAGAGATCTCTATGGATCAAGCTATGGCAGAACTCGCGCTTTGAAGGCCAGGGCAGTCTCTAAATCTGAAGGTGAGGATTCTGGTAGCAGCCTTGGTGATCCTGAAGAACTGAGCCAGGAGCTAGCAATGCTCGTGAGGAAATTCCAGAGGTTCTCAAGATCTGGCCGCTTTGGCAAATCCTCAAGAAGTTATGCCATAAGATCAAATTCCTCATCCCGTGACTACAAGAAGAGACTTTTCCACAAATGCAAGAAACCTGGTCACTACATTCAAGATTGTCCTTTGTGGGAAAAGGAATCAAAGAAGAAGAAATACAAGGATTACAGTTCTAACGACTCAAAGAAGTAGAAGATACCTTCAAAGTCCTCATCATCAAAATCCTCGAAGTCTTCATCCCACAAGAAGAGCAGCTCCAAAAAGGCTTGGGCATTCATTGGCAAGGAAATGGACTCTGAAGCTGAATCTGAGGAAAATGAGGAAGAGGAGGCATCTGAAGAGTCAGAATCTGGTGTGGCGAGCCTAGCCCTCTCTATTGCTTTCGTTAGCAAGTCCATCTTCAACTCTGAGGAGAATGGCTTCCCCAACAAGGCTGACGATGACGATGATGACTACGCTCCCACCTATTGCTTCATGGCAAAGGGTGCCAAGGTACTCAAATATCCCTCCTCTGAATCATGTGAGGATGAATCTGATGAAAACCTCAAGCTTAGCTACTCTAAACTTGCTAAGATTGTTGTAAAACAACAAAATACTTTTGAAAAGGTTCAAAACATGCTAGACAAGAGCGATGATATGTTGGGTAAAGAAATGGATCGCACTAAAACTCTGACTGAAAATCTTGAGAGACTTCAGTCTAAGCTTTCTTATGAATTTCTTCACAGAAAGCAAGATCTTAAGAAGCTAAGGGTGACTTATGAAGATCTTTAAAAGGAGCACGATTCATTGCTTGCTCAACAGATCAGTGCCGCTCAGGAAGAATTCATTCCACCATGTTTGAAATGCATTGAACGTGAATCTGCTAATTCTTCACCTGAAAGTTCAAATGCTTCTATTGCTGCAAATTCTTCAACTGTCTCTGCTATCACTAATTCCTCATTTGAGGATGCTGCTAGTATCACTGACAATGCAGGGCTGAAGGAATTTTATGTGACAAGCATGTACAAAAGCCTCAAAGGGCATCAGGCTCTCTGTGATGTGCTTAAAAAGCAGATCCTCAACAGGAACCCTAAGAAAGAGGGTATTGCCTTTGAGAGGAAACTCAATGCTGATGGGACCTACTAGAAACCTGAGCAGTATCCCAAAACCTCATGGGTTGCTGCAAAGGGACCTCCCGTAGATCCATCTACTAGAAACCTCATGGATTGGGCTTCTTCCCAGCGCTCCCATTACCGTTTCCATTCTTCTCTTCAGGGCACTCCGTGGCATAGTGTCCAGTCTTCCCGCACTTGAAGCAAGTAATGTGACTTAGGTCTCTCTTGGCGGGTGTGGCTGGATTGGGGCGGTTCTGATTGTTGCTTGTTTCGTTCCCAGTCCCATTCTTGGAACCATTGTGGTTATGCGAACTTCCTCCGGTGTGGTTATGACCTCCATGGTTATGAACTAGTCCTCCCGAGTTCGGGGTTAGGCAAGGTTTCTGCTGAGCTCCTGAGTTATACCTTCCTTGTCCATACTTCCTCTTACGGCTCTCAATCTGCTGCTGCTTCCCTTGAATCATAAGAGCCTTATCTACCAACTCCTGGTAGTTGTTGAATGTTGCCACCATCAACTGCATGCTCATCTCATCATTCAGCCCTTCCATAAACTTCTCCTGCTTTGCGGCATCTGTGGCCACATCGTCAGGGGCATAGCGAGGTAACTTGCTAAACTCATCCACGTACTGAGCCATAGTACGGTTCCCCTGGCATAAGTTGCGAAACTCACGCTTCTTCATGCTCATAGCTCCAGTTGAGACATGGGCTGTGCGGAAAGCTTGCTGAAACTGATCCCAAGTGACGTTGGCTATGGGGAAAGTGGCCGTATACTTCTCCCACCATGAGGCTGCTAGTCCATCCAATTGATGTGCGGCAAAGCGCACCTTCTCAGAATCTGTGCAACCTGCGGTGGTCAACTCCCTTCCAATACGGCATAGCCAATCATCTGCAACTATAGGCTCGGTGCTACTGGAAAACACCGGCCGCTGCAACCTCAGAAAGCGAGCTAAGTTGTCAACTGGACGCAGGTTGTTGTTGTTGCCTTGGTTCTGGACTAACAATTGCATCAAGGCATTCTGCTGCTGGATCAATTGAGTGAGTTCTGGCGGGAAGGCAATTCCGGTGTCACGTCTCGGAGGCATTTGGCGGGTTTAGAGGGGAGAGATTAGAATAGAAAAGGGTCTAGTGAGAAAGCACTACCCATATGCACATGAGACAAACACAATCATTTCACTCAATCAATCAAGCAAGGGCATACAAACGGTCTAGAGCTATCGTAAAAAGTGCTCAACTACTACTATATACATGGGGAATACTACTAATCATTTGGTGGTCATCTAGAAATTTTGATCGGTGGAAGACTCCATGATGTCTGCTCCAACTTCGTCTTCAAAGTCATCTTCACTGGGTCGGAGTCGGTGTCGTCGATGATGATGTAGTTCTCCGTGCAAGTGGAATCATCGTCCTCTCCTCCCGGCGCGGGGTCTCCCATGAATACTCCGATCTTCTTTATCAAGTCGTCATTCTTCTCCAATAGTGTTGCAATTTCCTCCTCATATCTATCGCATATAGACTTAAGTTCTTCTTCCAGCTCGATGATCCTTGTCTTTGCCTTCTTCAAATCTATCATATCTATGCACATCTGGTTCTCATGGTGTCGAATGTGTTGGTTTAACTCCTGGATGAAAGCTGAATGGATCTGTCCTTCTTGGTGCTGATCATCTCCCATTGCTCATCTCGGCGCCCACATATCTGATAGATAGTGTCCTTAAGATCCTTGTGGTAGACTTCTCCAATACATACCATGGTAGTGTGGGCTGCCATGCTCTTGCCTAGGCTCCAGGTGGGTGCTTCAAAAGGAAACTCTATGGGCTTAGTGGTTGGCGAGAACGTCCTTCCTGGTACTTGAATTTGAATCATCCAGCGCTCCTCTTCTGGTAAAGTTGCGTTGTAAGTCCCGGTGAAGCTTGGTATTTCGATGTTCAGGTACCTAGTAACTTCATTCAAGTGGCGTCCAAAGGGAGTGTCTTCATCCGGTTTTGCAAACTTGTTCCTTGAATCCGCCATCCTAAGAGTAGAAAATGGAGAGGAGTCAGGAATGAGTTGAGAAGAGTGACCTATGGGTTATCTTATTGGTCGTGTCCTACACTCAGCGTGTGCTCTGATACCATCTTGTAGCGACCCGACCTCAAACGGTCAAGTCTCTGTGCTTCAGTGTCATCCCTAGATCGGTAATGCTGACACACACATTACTCGAAGGATTTAGAACAGAGTAGCAATCACACACTTATTACATCGAATGTCTCAAAATAGAACTTATTACAATACATATGGCTTAAGGCCATCTAATACGAAAACAACGAAAGGCTTGGAAGATAAAGTGAGTCCATCAACTCCAACGGCATAGCTGAGCAGCACGATAACGACCTAACGAAACTTAATCCTCGTCTGAAAAGTCTGCAACATGATATGTTGCAGCCCGGAAACGGGTCAGACATGGAATATGCTGGCAATATAACACAGTAGAGCAAGAACATAATAATGCTACCATTACATGCATATTTGGCTGGTGGAAAGCTCTATGGTTATAGTTTTGCGAAAAGCCAATTTTTCCCTACAACAAAGGAATAGATTTTATTTTAACTATCATGGTAGTTGAAATATCATTGAGAAGGTTCCTCCAACTCAATCCCAATTAAAAGTAATTATCAACCCAACAATATTAATTTAGAGTGATGAGATACATATGATAATCCAAATACTAGATACTCAAGATGTCCATAACCGGGGACACGGCTAACCATGATTAGATTGTACACTTTGCAGAGGTTTGCACACTTTTCCCCACATGACTCGATCGCCTCCGTTGGATTTCTCGCACTACATGGTGTTTGAGAAATGGATGACCAAGACACAGTCTTTCAGAAACATTAACTCTTTACTCCGGGTAGACCATACCAACTTACATCCCTCTACCTGCTGATCCACCTCTTCAAGAGCTCATGCAACTTACTCAACTATGCTAGAGCCCATAATAGCATGTGGCTGCACACGGAAGTTTCTAGCATGAAAATATCTCAGTTCCCTTTGAGCCTGGGTGGCAGACCTTAGGATGATCACACGGGTACTCCGAGATACCCTAGGACAACACTGGATTCTCCAGGTGCCCGACAAGCAATCCATCCAGATGTGTATCAAAGTTGCCACCTTAAGTTGAACCATTAATTAACAATCTCACATCTGTCATGGATTCACTCACCCAAACCACGTCTACGAGCATAGCATAGCAATATAAGCAAAACGTAGAAGTAACTCCCAAGGGTTTGAATATAACAGGGCAATAGGTTCTACCTCATCAACTACTTCCCAATACCCACAAATTAATCATATCCTAGTCATGAAGTATTTGAGGATTGGAGCTAATGCATAAAAACTGGGTATGAAAAGAGTATGATCAATCTGTTACTTGCCTTGCTGACAATCCGCAAAACCTAGGGACTCGTAGTAGCACGCTTCGCACTCCAGGTGTTCTATCGCAAACAAACAATAGCATACATAAGCAATCAAGCAAAGAAGCATGGGTAAATCTCAAATAAGAAGATCTAACCAGAAAGTTCAACTTAAGAACTCTGGTTTGCAAAAAAGAATCAAATCAAACGGAGCAATGAAACTCAGACTGCGAAAGAAATAACATCCATTTACTAATATGGACTAAAGTCAAATTTTATAGTACCAGAATCGTGTTCAAGTTGATTAAACAGAAAGAGGGTTTCGAGACGAAGATCTAGGCGCTTGAATCGCATGATTCCGATAAACAAGTGAAAAGATAAACTTAAACGAAGATCGGATCAGAAATCACGATCAAAAAATAACCACGGAAAATCCGAGAAAAAGAAAACCGAGGAACAGGCTAATGAATGAACGTTCGCTGTCTGCGGCTAAACGGTGAAAACCGTTCGTTAAAACGAACGTAAAAACGGGTGTTCGCTAAATAACTAAATCGAAAATAAACCGAACCGGATCTAATAAAAAAACGGATCTAGGGTTTAAAAAAAATGGTTTTCTCACGAACCGAGGCGGCTACCTTGGGTCTGGCGAGGCGGCGGCCGGCTCCGGTGCGGCTGCGGGGCGGGCGGTGGCGGCGCGGCGGGATTAGGATTAGGGCGCGGGTGGCAGCGACTGGGCGGGATTAGGGTTAGGGCTCGGGGCTCGGGGTATCGGGCTTTAAAGGCCGGCCCGAGGAGTCCTGGCCGGTTACGGCTCGGAGTCGGTTCACTTTGTTTTTTAAATAATTCTGACGTGCAGAAAAAGAAAGAAAAGAAATACTAAACGGACTCAAAAAATTCCAAAATAAATTTTCCCCGTCCTCTAAAAATAAGCCGGACAAGGTGAACATTTATTTGGGCCTAAAATGCAACTTTGAGAAACGCATATTTTCCTAATTCAAATAAAATAGCAATAAAACTTCCGAATAAAATCCAATATTTGATTTTAATATTTTTCCTCCAATATTTCAATTATTTTGGAGAAGTCACATTATCTCCTCTCATATATTTTAATATGAAATATTTTCGGAGAGAAAAATAATTAAAACCAAAATCCTTGTTTCAATATTTGATAGAATTCAAATATGAAAACAGGAAAATCCCCAACTCTCTCCGAGGGTCCTTGAGTTGCTTAGGATTTCGAGGATCACGAAACAAAATGCAATAAAATATGATATGCAGGAATGATCTATGTGTAACATTCCAAATTAGAAATTTGGGATGTTACAGCTCATGTTCAAGTTGCTTGAAATTCATGATATGGGTTCTAAGGGAAATAATTTTTGTGGGCGGAAAATACTTAGCGATTAAAGCATTTTTGCACTTATTCCAAGAATTGATACTATTGCGAGGCAAACAAGAGAACCAAAATTTTGCAAAATCACGCAAAGAAAATTGAAATAATTTCATCTTCACCACATCATTGTCCACATCTTTTTTATTTTGCATATCGCATAATTCCATGAAGGTATTAAGATGGGATGCGGCATCCTCATTAGAAGTACTGGAAAATTGATCTTTCATAACAAGATTCAGCAAAGCAGTATTGATATCACAGGACTCCGCACTAGTGGCGGGAGGAGCAATCGGAGTGCCAATAAAATCATTGTTGTTGGTATTTGAGAAATCACATAACTTGGTGTTCTCTTGAGTCATGATGACTACACAACAAGATTGCACTCTAAAAACGACGAACAAAAAAGAGAGGCGAATAAAATGACAAATTTTTGTGAAGTGGGGAAGAGGAAAACAAGAGGCAAATGGCAAATAATGTAAATTGCAAGGAGATGAGATTTGTGATTAGGAACCTGGTATATGTTGAAGATCCTCCCCCGCAACGGCACCAGAAATTCCTTTTGATGTCGCTTGAAGCTACGTCGGTATTTCCCCAAAGAGTAAGGGATGATGTAGCACAACAGCGGTAGGTATTTCCCTCAAATATGATACCAAGGTTATTGAACCAGTACGAGAACCAAGCAACACAACGTAAACAACCCCTGCACACAGATAACAAATCCTCGCAACCCGACGTGTTAAAGGGGTTGTCAATCCCTTCTGGGGTACGGCACCTCAAGATAGGCAAACAGACATGAGATAAATTTGTAGTAAATTGATAGATCAAACGCCAAATAAAATAAATAAGGAAAAATTGCAGCAAGGTACTTTTGTATTTTTAGTTTAATAGATCTGAAAATAAATGCAAGGAAAAAGTAGATCGCAAAGGCAAATATATGAGAAAGAGACCCGGGGGCCGTAGGTTTCACTAGTGGCTTCTCTTGAGAAAAATAGCAAATGGTGGGTGAACAAATTACTGTTGGGAAATTGATAGAACTTCAAATACTCATGAAGATATCCAAACAATGATCATTATATAGGAATCACATCCAAGATTAGTAGACCGATTCCTGCCTGCATCTACTACTATTACCCCACACATTGACCACTATCCAGCATGCATCTAGTGTATTAATTTCATGGAGAAATGGAGTAATGCAATAAGAACGATGACATGATGACAAGATCTATCTATGTAGACATAGACCCCATCATTTTATCCTTGGTAGCAACGATACATACGTGTCGGTTCCCTTTCTGTCGCTAGGATCAAGCACCTTAAGATCGAACCCACTACAAAGCACCTCTTCCCATTGCAAGATAAATAGATCAAGTTGGCCAAACAAAACCCAAATATCGGAGAAGAAATACGAGGCTATAAGAGATCATGCATAAAAGAGATCAAAGAAACTCAAATACTTTCATGGATATAAAAAGATAGATCTGATCATAAACTCAAAGTTCATCGATTCCAACAAACACACCGCAAAAGAGTTACATCATATGGATCTCCAAGAGACCATTGTATTGAAAATTCAGAGAGAGTTGAAGCCATCTAGCTACTAACTACGGACCCAAAGGTCTACAAAGAACTACTCACGTAGGAGAGGCACCAATGGAGGTGGTGAACCCCATCCGAGATGGTGTCTAGATTGGATCGGGTGGTTCTGGACTCTGCGACGGCTATATGAATATTTCATCGACGTGCCTAGTGTTCTGGAAATATTGGGGTATTTATAGAGCAAATAGGAGGTCCGGGGGGAACCTATGCATTATTCTTCAAATCATTATGTTCATAAGTCCTCGAAGAATTTCTCTGATTATTCATATGCTTACCCTCACCCCTCTTATGTTGCTCAACCCCCAGGTTTTGAAGATCCAAAGCATCCTGACAAAGTCTTCAAACTCAGTAAGGCCCTCTATGGCCTCAAGCGGGCCCCTCAGGCATGGTATGATACTTTGAAGGAATTCCTCATGAAGAAAGGCTTCAAACCCGGTTCGCTTGACCCAACTCTTTTCAGCAAAACCTATGATGATGAATTATTCGTGTGCCAAATATATGTTGATGATATCATCTTTGGCTGTACTGACCAACGTTACATTGATGAATTTGCCTATATGATGAGTGATGAATATCAAATGTCTATGATGGGAGAATTGAAATTCTTCTTAGGTCTTCAAATACGTCAACAACACAATGGCATCTTCATATCTCAGGAGAAATACCTCAAGGATGTATTGAGGAAATTCAGCATGCAAGATTGCAAAGGCATCAAAATCCCTATGCCCACAAATGGCCATCTATGCACTGATGAAAATGGTATTGACTTCAATCAAAAGTTATACCGCTCCATGATTGGCTCTTTATTGTATTTATGCGCATCTAGGCCAGACATTATTCTTAGTGTTTGCATGTGTGCCCGTTTTCAAGCTACACCGAAGGAATCACACCATAAGGCTGTGAAACATATTCTTCGATATCTAGCTCACACTCCAACACTTGGATTATGGTATCCCAAGGGCTCGGCTTTTGACCTCATTGGATATTCAGACTCTGACTATGCTAGTGATCGTGTGGACCGCAAGTGAACATTAGACACATGCCATTTCCTCAGATGATCATTGGTATGTTGGTCCTTGAAGAAACAGAACTGCGTATCACTCTCTACTGCTAAAGCTGAGTACATTGCTGCTGGTTCGTGCTGTGCTCAGTTGCTATGGATGAAGCAAACCCTCAAGGACTACAACATCAATGTGAAGAATGTGCCTCTCTACTGTGACAATGGGAGTGCCATCAAGATTGCTCATAACCCAGTTCAACACTTGAAGACAAAGCACATTCAGATTCGTCATCATTTTCTTCGTGATCATGTGTTGAAGGGTGACATCTCTATCGAGCACGTGAAGACTGGAGAATAGCTAGCCGATATCTTCACCAAGCCCTTGGATGAAAAAAGGTTTAGCAAGTTGCGGTGTGAGCTAAATATCTTAGAATCTTCGAATGTCCTTTGAAAAGGACACACATCCTAACACTTATGCAAAATTGATGACTTAGATGTGCAACACACGAAGTAACGTTTTTATTCAGTCAATGAAGACTAACCCTCTAAGTGTGAAGAAATTAATGAAGAATTTGATTCTCAGAGCCCTACGAAAATTGTACGCGGCGTCTGAAATCATCATTCTTATACGGTGGGTCACTCCACCAAGAAAAGTTGAAAATCTTCAATTTGAGTTTTTTTCCTCAGTTTTGATATTCCTCAGTTGTTCAATTTCTTCAACTTTGCAATGTCTTCACTCTTTCCATTGTTGTTCTTCATTGACTATATATATTTGAGTTTTTAGTCCTCTACAGCATTCACTTATTGCTAATTCTTCAAGTTGCCTTTTCTGCTAAGTGAATGTGATCGGACCCTTCCCCCTCTATGCTAAACTCAACCCAAACTGTTCACAAATTCTTCATGTGCGTTCTATTTGAAACCCGCTCAAAATCTCCACTGTGTCCTTGTCAGCTGAAGAATTTGCGAACGAAATGTTAAAATATTCTTATCTCAAATTTTCGTCTTTTGCCACTCAAGTCATTTCGCATCCCTTGATAAGACTTATCTATTCACCCACGACCTCACACGATCGCCACTGCTATGTACGTGGGTGACACATGTCGCTAGGATGAGAAGTGTCAGGGGCATGTTCGTCCAATTGCTTCGGGCGAATGGTTTTTCACCTTAGCTATATACACCCCTCACCCTGCTCAGACCGCATTTACCCCGCTCGACCACACTACCCTCGCTCGAGCTTCCAGACCTAGCGCCGCCACTACTTCCATCGTCGCCGGTGAGGAAGAGCTTCACTGCCTCGACCTCATCGCCATGGTACTTGCGTCGGCCGCAGATATCTTCTCTCCGCCGTCACCGTAGCTGTCTTCCTCTGCCAAGTTAGGGCGTGGAAGATCTGGACTGACAAACTTCCAATATACAACTCCCAGTTCGTCGTGTTCTTTGTCAAGGGTAATTAAAAGTTATTTTTACTACCCTGTTGATTCTCATGATTTGCACAAAATCTTCCAAGGTGTTTATTCTTCAACTTCCACACTTTAAACGCCTCACACAAGCATCTGTTCTTGATCTATTTCTCTAAGAAACATTTTTCTTCAAGATTCCTCAATTGTGTGGATTTTCAATCTATACAACTCTAGAACCTAAGTCAAAGAACGCTTAGTGAAATTCCTCAAGACACCTCTAGTCAAATCCCTCAAACTTGTTCATTTTGCAAAAACTTCTGAGAACGCATATGACCTCTCCAAATTCTTTGCACCTATACTCTGTTCACAGGTACACATGTCCGCTGTTGAATCTCTATGTTCTCATCAACTTAACTCATTTGCAGCGTTCCTCAAAGACAAATTGCATACCTCTTCATAGAACTCAATTGTTCAGAATCCTCAGCTGAAGAAAATGGCTGACGGCAAGAAAACTCAGAAGGGAGGGAAGAAATTGGAAGTCAACACTGCCTTTGAAATCCCTGATGACATCTATGCAGGGTATTGCACTCCTGATGAGGCAATTCACGGAAAGGAAACAAAGAATGAGCGCAAGGTGCGCATTCAAAGGATTGAGAGGAGATGGGCCAGAGAATGGAGGGAATATCGCTAGGTCACACCCAAGTACATGAAGAAATTCACTATACACCCTCCATGCCCAAGACCTCCATTGGCACCTGGCCAAGACGCTTATCCCTCTAGCATCAGAAGAGGTGAGGAATTTCCTGCTGAATGGGCCAAGCAACAAGCTAAATTGGCCAAAGTGGCCAAAGAGGCAGTGAGGAAATTCAACAAAGACACTTCTGCCGTTGAGGCTTCTGCTAGCGAGCCCAAGAAGGCCATGCCTAAGAAGCCAGCTCACAAACCACCAAGCACCTCAGCAATGCCCTCACGGCCAAGCTCTTCTGTGCCCTCACGGCAAATTCCTCAAGCTGCTCCAGTTCCTCCAGCTGCAAAATCTTCAGCTGCTCCTACAAAGTCCTCAGCACCTATGCACATTACCCCATGCCAAAGGACCACTGACATCTCAATTACCTCAGGAGCCTCTGCAAGTTCTTCAGCTCATCCGCAGTCCTCAACAGGCCCAACTTTGCTGAAGACTAAGGCCACTGCTGGACGAGGCACTAGACTAAGTCCTCACAAGAAGCAGGTTACCTTTCATGTGCTGTCTAGTGAAGACGAGGCTGATGATGAAGAATTGGAAGAAATCATCAGAGACAGACAACAAAGGGCCGCTAGAGCCAAAGGCACAAATGTGCCCCTTCTGTTGGATCCCAAGTTGATCCTTGAGTACATTGGTCTCTGGCACAAGGACCCCAACACTCCTATGCCTGACTTCAAGCTCACACCTGGCCAAATTCACATGTTGACCGCCTTCATAGGCGAAGAAAAATGGAAATTTGAGAAGGCCAGGCAGTTGAAGAAAGCTCAGTACAAGAAGGAGCGTTTTCTGAAGAAGCACGTTGTCAAAATGACAACTGATGAACTGGTTGCTATGCAAGCTGAGATCAAAGGACTCAGTGATGAATTTGATGCATACCGTGCAGATTGGCTAGGAGCCAAAGTCGGATTTGTCAAAATGGCTGAGAAATTCACCTTCAATGTTGCAGCCCCAACGCAACATGAATCTCCTCAGGCTGATGCATCTGCACAACCTACTGAATAACATGCCAGCATCGCTGATGAAAATCAGGCTGGTAAAGAAACTGAAAGCACCAGGGCTGATGAAGCTATTCCAGCCGCTGAACAAAATGCCAGGGCAACCACTAGTGTTGCCCCTGAAGAACAAGCCAGGCCAGCTAAAGCATCTGCTGCTGAGCCTGAAGACACCGAACAAGCTAGGGAAACTGGATCAGTTGTGCCTGAGGAAAATGAACCAATTTCCTCTGCTCCTCCTGCACCAACTCCAAGTCCAATCCTTCCTTCTGCATCAGAATCGAAGAAGACCAAAGCTGCAGAGAGAACCACTGTGAAGAAAAGGAAAACATATGCTTCCTCAGAGTCTTCCGCACCAAAGAAGGCGAAGACTTTGACGAGATCTTATGACAATCCTATAGATGTTGTTCCTGTTTCAAGCATGTCATCAAAGGAGATTGCACCCTTTGGTGAGGACTATGAAATCCTAAGTGGGTCAGATGAAGAAGATCCTTCTGCTGCTTCAACAGAGCAGTTGGACGAAGAAATTGAAGTGGATAATATCACTTCAACTCCATTGGTATCATCGCCCATGCCTCAGTTCACTGCTGAAGAGGCAGGCGTTGAGGAAATTGATGAAGAAGAAGAAGACGTGGACATTGGGTGCACCACTCCAATTCTGAACGATGACTACTGGGAAAGTCATCACCCCAATTCACCACTGTTCACTCCTCTACAACAAATTCCTTAGTCCCCAGTTTAGATCGAAGAAGTTCAAACAGGCTCTAAAGAACCTCAACCTTCTCTTCTTACCATCCCTTAAGAAATTCCAGCCACTAGTGCTGATGTCAATGCTGCTGAAGAAATGGAGATCCAGGATGCTACTGATGATATTGCAACTGAAATTCCTCAGTCTGCGGCTCCAGAGACTGTGACTCCAAAGGCTGTGAAGACATTAACTGACACTCCTCAGCCCAAGCCAAAGAATCCCTTCTCAAAGAAACAGAAGTTCAAAGCCGATGATTTCTTCCATGAACATGTGTTCTTCACGAAATACAATCCATATGACTCTGCTCGTCTTCGTTGCAAGCACTTCTGAACAGCAAGTAAGATGAACGTCTATTCTTTGCTGCTTTCCAATAAAGACAAGATCTTTGACCATGAGCATATTCCTCATGTGGATATGGAGTCACTGCCCTGCTTCATGCCAGTCCTTAGTGTTCTTCATGACGCTGGGCTTCTCAACTTCTGCACCGACATATGTGACTGGAATGAAGAGCTCATTCTTCAGTTCTACGCTACATTGCACATCAACGGCAACGTTGAAGATGTGAATTCATGGGTGTTGGACTGGATGACTGATAACACTCATTACAAAGCACCGGCCTCTGAATTACTTCATGCCCTTCCAATCAGTCCTCCCCATGAAGGTGCCAGACTCATCTACCATGAACCTGAGCTATCTGATCATTTCATGCAAGTGTTGATGAAGCCTCTAAAGCCTGGCCAAGCCCCAAGAACAAAATTCCTCGTGAAGGAATTGCTCTATGTGCCAAGGATAATTTATTGAATATTGACCAAGACCCTCAGTCCAATCAAGGGCCATGACTCAAATGAAGAAGAGGACGTTGGCATCATCAAGAATCTGCTATTCAACATCATCCATGGAGTTCCAATCAACTACCATGATTTCTTCATGAGGACTATGGCAAATGTTGCTCTGTCACCTTTTGAGTTGAAGCCTTACGCTCCTTGGATTATGAGATTCCTCAGATCAATGTCTTCAATTCATTACAAGGCTGACTTTCAAAATCATCTCAGCTACTTGTCGCCGATTGAAGTCTTCAAACGACCTATTTCCTCATCTGATGAGAAGGGCAAGGCTGCGATTATTGATGAAGGCACTCGTCCATTGGATGGTTAGTTTCGCAAAGCTACTTCCTACTCCACTAATGATGACTCTGCCACTCATGACTCTGCCGCTAATGCTTCAAAGCCAAATTATCAAGCCACTGCTCCAAGGGTGTTGACTGATCATGAGCTTCTCCTCAGTCTTCACCAGAAGGTCGATCGCAACCATAAATGGATCAAAAGCCAGTTTGGTTCAATTCTTCATAACATGACAATAACTCAGAATTCAGTGAAGAAGAACCATTACTATCTGCATGAAGTATTTGATTGCACCCGGGCTGTTCTGTCTCATCTCTACGGTGAAGAAGATCTCAAGCAAATGGGCTTCAAGTAGGACTTTGACTGGTCTCAGCCACCTTCGAAGAAATTCAAGAAGGTCAAAGTTCCTCACTTGGTGGCGAGCTCCTATTCTTCATCGTGCGAGACTGATGAAAGTGAAGACTTGGACGACACTGCGGCAGGCCCTACTTCAACAACCGACCCCAACAACACTGGCGCTCCTCCATCGACTTCGTGATGATATTCTTCAGGGGCGTTAGTCCTCATTTTTCATCCCTTTTGGTCATTCGATGACAAAGGGGATAAACTTGAGTTAGTCTTCAAACGGGTCTATCTATATGGGCGTTTTTTTGCTAAGTTACAACTCTCGTTCTTCTGAAGATTTGTTGGATCGAGTTGTAAACTTAAGTCCGATGGTGGTTTGATACTTTCACTAAAAAAAAGACACTTCCGTGATGATACATGTTTGTCACAATAGGTCACGTTTTCTGTCATGCATATACATTCATGACAAATTTATGACAGAATCAAGATAGTCATACCTGTGCTGTCGTAGAAGTGTTCCATGACATTACCAAAATTATCATCACGGAAGTGTCCACTTCCATGATGATAAATCAACCGTCATAGAAGTGCTTTCGTCAAGGGTGACTGATGACCCACAATTATAGGGGATCTATCATAGTCCTTTCGATAAGTAAGAGTGTCGAATCTAACGAGGAGCAGAAGGAAATGACAAGCGGTTTTCAATAAGGTATTATCTGCAAGCACTGAAATTATCGGTAACAGATAGTTTTGTGATAAGGTAATTTGTAACGGGTAACAAGTAATAAAAGTAAATAAGGTGCAAAAAGGTGGCCCAATCCTTTTTTTAGCAAAGGGCAAGCCTGGACAAACTCTTATATAAGGGAAAACGCCCGTGAGGACACATGGGAATTATCGTCAAGCTAGTTTTCATCACGCTCATATGATTCGCGTTCGTTACTTTGATAATTTGATATGTGGGTGGACCGGTGCTTGGGTACTACCCTTCCTTGGACAAGCATCCCACTTATGATTAACCCCTATTGCAAGCATCCGCAACTACAAAAGAAGTATTAAGGTAAACCTAACCATAGCATGAAACATATGGATCCAAATCATCCCCTTACGAAGCAACGCATAAACTAGGGTTTAAGCTTCTGTCACTGTAGCAACCCATCATCTACTTATTACTTTCCAATGCCTTCCTTTAGGCCCATACAATGGTGAAGTGTCATGTAGTCGACGTTCACATAACACCACTAGAGGAAAGACAACATACATCTCATCAAAATATCGAACGAATACCAAATTCACATGACTACTTATAGCAAGACTTCTCCCATGTCCTCAGGAACAAACATAACTACTCACAAATCATATTCGTGTTCATAATCAGAGGGGTATTAATATGCATAAAGGATCTGAACATATGATATTCCACCAAATAAACCAAGTAGCATCAACTACAAGGAGTAATCAACACTACTAGCAACCCACATGTACCAATCTGAGGTTTTCGGACAAAGATTGGATACAAGAGATGAACTAGGGTTTGAGAGGAGATTGTGCTGGTGAAGATGTTGATGGAGATTGATCCCCTCCCGATGAGAGGATCGATGGTGATGACTATGGTGGTTATTTTCCCCTCTCGGAGGGATGTTTCCCCGGCAGAACAGCTCCGCCGGAGCCCTAGATTGGTTTCGCCTCGTGGCGGCGGTGCTTCATCCCGAAAGCTTACTTATGATTTTTTCTCGGACGAAAGACTTCATATAGCAGAAGATGGGCACCGGAGGCCTGCCAGGGGGCCCATGAGGCAGGAGGCGCACCCCCCACCCTCGTGGATGGTGGGTGGCCCCCTCTGGTTGATTCTTTCGCCAGTATTTTTTATTAATTCCAAAAACTGCCTCCATGAAGTTTCAGGACTTTTGGGGCTGTGCAGAATAGGTATCTAATATTTGCTCCTTTTCCAGCCCAGAATTCCAGCTGCCGGCATTCTCCCTCTTCATGTAAACCTTGTAAAATAAGAGAGAATAGGCATAATTATTGTGACATAACGTGTAATAACAGCCCATAATGCAATAAATATCAATATAAAAGTATGATGTAAAATGGACGTATCAACTCCCCCAAGCTTAGACCTCGCTTGTCCTCAAGCGAAAGCCGATAACGAAAAATATGTCCACATGTCTAGAGATAGAGGTGTCGATAAAATAAAATATGGACATGAGGGCATCATGATCATTCTTAGAATAGCAACATATATATATATATATATATATATATATATATATATATATATATATATATATATATATAATCATACGATTTCTTATGCTAAAGTAACTATCTATTCACAATGTCAAGTATGAATCAGAAACTTCATTGAAAACTAACAAACTATAATCTCAGTCATCGAAGCAATTGCAATTTATCATAACAGGAAGAGTCAATATAAGAGCTTTTCAGCAAGTCCACATACTCAATTATCATTTAGTCTTTCACAATTGCTAACACTCACACAATACTTATGGGTATGGAGTTTTAATCGGACACAAAGAAAGATAGGGGCTTATAGTGTTGCCTCCCTACCTTTTACCTGAAGGGTAATGTCAACAATAATAGTTTATGATAACATACATCCAATTGGATATATATATATATATATATATATATATATATATATATATATATATATATATATATATATATATATATATATATATATATATATATCAGGATCTTTCCAACACAATGTGCTTGCCAAAGGATAAAATGCAAAAAGGAAAGGTGAAGATCACCATGACTCTTGCACAAGGTATAAGACAAGAATAAAAGATAGGCCCTTCGTAGAGGGAAGCAGAGGTTGTAATGTGTTTTTGTGGTTGGATGCACAAAATCTTAATGCGAAAGAACGTCACTTTATATTGCCACTTGTGATATGGACCTTTATTATGCAGTCCGTCGCTTTTATTTCTTCCACATCACAAGATCGTTTAAAGCTTATTTTCTCCACATTAATAAATCATACATATTTAGAGAGCAATTTTTATTGCCTGCAACAATGAAAACTTACTTGAAGGATCTTACTCAATCCATAGGTAGGTATGGTGGACACTCATGGCAAAACTGGGTTTAAGGATATTCGGAAGCACAAGTAGTATCTCTACTTGGTGCAAAGAATTTGGCTAGCATGAGGGGAAAGGCAAGCTCAACATGTTGGATGATCCATGACAATATACTTTATTTCAGATATAAGAAAACATAACCCATTACGTTGTCTTCCTTGTCCAACATCAACTCTTTAGCATGTCATATTTTAATGAGTGCTCACAATCATAAAAGATGTCCAAGATAGTATATTTATATGTGAAAACCTCTCTTTCTTTATTACTTCCTATTAATTGCGACAATGACCAAAACTATGTTTGTCAACTCTCAACAACTTTTATTCATCATACTCTTTATATGTGAAGTCATTACTCTCCATAAGATCAATATGATATCTTTAATTCTTTTTATTCTTTCTCTTCTCTTTTATCTTTATTCCCTCAAGATCATAGCAAGATAATCAAGCCCTTGACTCAAAACTAATCTTCATTATATGAAGCTCACAGACTCGATTACATAGAAGGATCATAAAGCAAAACTCAAAACTAGATCATACTAAAACTTTATTCTACTAGATCAAGATATTACCAAAAGGATCGAACTAAGAAAAACGGTAAAGATAGGAGTGTGATGGTGATACGATACCGGGGCACCTCCCCCAAGCTTGGCAGTTGCCAAGGGGAGTGCCCATACCTTCTTCGGAGGTGGTGATGATGGAGTTGTTGATGATGTAGTGTCGCACATCAAGCGTAGGGGATCCTCCAATTTGCGAATAATGCTCTTGAGTGCGGTGATATGCTCTGAGGGAGTCCTGGATTAGGGGGTATCCGAACAGCCGGACTATATCCTTTGGCCGGACTGTTGGACTATGAAGATATAAGATTGAAGACTTCGTCTCGTGTCCGGATGGGACTCCCCTTGGCATGGAAGGCAAGCTTGGCGATACGGATATGTAGATCTCCTCCCATTGTAACCGACTCTGTGTAACCCTAGCCCCCTCTGGTGTCTATATAAACCGAAGGTTTAGTCCGTAGGACAACAACAATCATACCATAGGCTAGCTTCTAGGGTTTAGCCTCTACGGTCTCGTGGTAGATCAACTCTTGTAATACTCATATCATCAAGATCAATCAAGCAGGAAGTAGGGTATTACCTCCATCGAGAGGGCCCGAACCTGGGTAAATATCGTGTCCCCGCCTCCTGTTACCATCCGCCTTAGACGCACAGTTCGGGACCCCCTACCCGAGATCCGCCGGTTTTGACACCGACATTGGTGCTTTCATTGAGAGTTCCACTGTGCCATCACCATAAGGCCTGATGGCTCCTTCGATCGTCGGTAATGATGCAATCCAGGATGAGGTCTTCCTCCCCGGACAGATCTTTGTATTCGGCGGCTTCGCACTGCGGGCCAACTCGCTTGGCCATCTGGAGCAGATCGAGAGCTATGCCCCTGGCCATCAGGCCAGGTTCGGAATCTTGAATTACACTGCCTACATCCGCGGAGACTTGATCTTCGACGGATTCGAGCCCATGCTAGGTGTGCCACACAATCACGACGAGCATGATATAGCTCTGCCGTCGGACAGTGTTCGGGAGATCACACCGGCAACTACTCCGGCCATCAATCCGGAGGAAATTGCGCCATCCGAGGACGGGCGGATAGACCCCGCCTTGGAGGCCGCACTCTCAGCGGCGGTAGAGCCGGATACTGACCTTACCTCCGTGACGCCGAACCACTGGATTCATCTCCGGCCTCGGACCCCGAGCCGCCTGCGCCCATGCCTATCGAATCCGATTGGGCGCCGATCTTGGAGTTCACCTCCGTGGATATCTTTCAGCACTCACCCTTCGGTGATGTGCTAAACTCGTTAAGGTCTCTCTCCTTGTCAGGAGAACCTTGGCCAAACTATGTCCGGCTAGAATGGGATGTGAATGACGAGGACATTCACTACCCACCCACCACCCACTTAGTAGCCACTATCGACGATTTAACCGACATGCTCGACTTCGACCCAGAAGACATCGACGGTATGGACGATGATGCAGGAGATGAACAGGAACCACTGCCCATAGGGCACTGGACGGCCACCTCATCATATGATATATACATGGTGGATACACCCAAAGAAGGCAATGGCGACAAGACAGCGGAGTATGACCCCTCCAAAAAGCGACCCAAGCGTTGACGTCAGCAACGCCGCTCTAAGTCTCGCCACAGCAAAAGCGGTGATATCGGCACAGGAGATAATAGCACTCCAGACAGTGCCGAAGATGATGACAATCCCCTCCAGCAAGATTTAGGGCCGGAGGATGAACAAGCCAACCCTCCCGAGCGAGCGACAGAGGGAGAAGCGGAGGATGACAATTACATGCCTCTCTCCGAAGACAAAGTGAGCCTCGGCAACGAAGAATTTGTCGTGCCTGAGGATCCCGTCGAGCAGGAGCGCTTCATGCGCCGGCTTATAACCACAACAAATAGCCTAAAGAAAAAGCAACAATAGCTTCGAGCTGATCAGGATTTACTAGTAGACAGATGGACTGAAGTCCTTGCGGCTGAGGAATATGAACTCGAACGCCCTTCCAAGGGTTACCCAAACTGCAGGTTGCTACCCCGACTTGAGGAGGAAGCATTGAAACCTACATCACCAGCATACGATGTGGTCGATCGGCCACCTCGTGGCCGAGACAGAGAGGCATTCCAGCCTGAAGCTCAGCCCGCACCCCGCCGCCACTCAAATACCAAGGTACGGGGCAACACACGAGACCTGCGAGATGTATTGGAAGACAGGGCAAAACACGCAAGATCGATCTACGGATCACGAGGGCGCGCGCCTACGCGGGACATGACCGTCATGCCGGATATAGTAAAAGTAAGTCCGGCCGGGCCGAACACAGCAAGCAATCCTCATATGAGCTGCGTCATGATATAGCCCAGCACAGAGGCGCCGCACACCCCCTATGCTTCACTGACGAAGTAATGGATCATGAATTCCCAGAGGGTTTTAAACCCGTAAATATCGAATCATATGATGGTAAAACAGATCTCGCAGTATGGATTGAGGATTTCCTCTTCCACGTCCACATGGCCCGCGGAGATGATCTACATGCCATCAAGTACCTCTCACTAAAACTCAAAGGACCAGCTCGGCATTGGCTGAATATCTTGCCAGCAGATTCCGTTGGCTGTTGGGAGGATCTGGAAGATGCATTCCTTGACAACTTCCAGGGCACTTATGTGCGACCACCGGATGCCGATGACTTGAGCCATATAACTCAGCAGTCGGGGGAATCGGCCAGGCAATTCTGGACATGGTTCCTAACCAAGAAATATCAAATTGTCGACTGTCCGGATGCAGAGGCCTTAGCGGCATTTAAGCATAACATCCGCGATGAGTGGCTCGCCCGACACCTCGGCCAGGAAAAGCCGAAGTCTATGGCAGCCCTCACGTCACTCATGACCCGCTTCTGCGCGGGAGAGGATAGCTGGTTGGCTCGCAGCAACAACATATCAAGGAACCTTGGCACTTCGGGTACCAAGGACAGTAACGGCAGACCACATCGTAGCAAACACAAGCGCCGTAACAACGGCGATAATGCCGAGGACATAACAGTCAATGCCGGATTCAGTGGCTCTAAATTCGGTCAGCGGAAAAAGCCATTCAAAAGAAGTACTCCTAGCGTGTCCAGTTTGGACCGCATACTCGATCGCTCGTGTCAGATACACGACACCCCCAATAAGCCAGCCAACCACACCAACAGAGAATGCTGGGTGTTCAAGCAGGCCAGCAAGTTAAATGCCGAAGACAAGGACAAGGGGCTGCACAATGACGACGAGGAGGAGCCCCGGCCGCCGAACACGGGAGGAAAGAAGAGGTTCCCCACACAAGTGCGGACGGTGAACATGATATACGCAACCCACATCCCCAAGAGAGAACGGAAGCGCGCACTAAGGGACGTCCATGCGATGGAGCCCGTCACCCCAAAGTACAACCCATGATCATCTTGTCTGATCACCTTCGATCGCAGGGACCACCCCACTAGTATCCGTCATGGCGGATCTGCCGCATTGGTCTTAGACCCCATCATCGACGGATTTCACCTCACTCAAGTCCTTATGGACGGCGACAGCAGCCTGAACCTGCTTTATCAGGATACAGTGCACAAAATGGGTATAGACCCCTCAAGGATCAAACCCACAAAAACAACCTTTAAAGGTGTCATCCCAGGTGTAGAGGCCCATTGCACGGGCTCAATCACACTGGAAGTGGTCTTCGGATCTCCAGACAACTTCCAAAGTGAAGAGTTAATCTTCGACATCGTCCCGTTCCGCAGCGGCTACCACGCACTGCTCGGGCGAACCGCATTTGCAAGATTCAATGCGGTACCACACTACGCATACCTGAAGTTCAAGATGCCAGGACCTAGGGGGGTCATAACAGTTGATGGAAACACAGAGCGCTCACTCCGTACGGAGGAGCACACTGCAGCCCTTGCAGCAGAAGCACAAAGCAGCCTCTTAAGGCAATCCAGCAATTCGGCGATAAAGCCCCCGGACACTGTCAAGCGAGTCCGGAGTAACCTGCAACAGGATCGCCTGGCACATTCAGAGCTCGCCTAGCAATTCAGCCCCCGCCCTAGTCCCAGACAAACGGCGAAATCCGTGCCGCGCGTACATAATTATGCATTGAAAATACCATGGGCATAGGCGGGGTCAAGACCATGGCACATCCCACAGTGTGGCTCAACCGCCCTAGGGGCTGAATACCTTCATCATTCTCTCTCTTTCAGGACCTTACTCTCTGGAAGCCCTATCCGGTAGTGTGATTGCTGGACACATAATACAACAACCAAGGAGGCAGGAAGCTACGTCGTGCAATGGAATCCCCAGGTGGTCTCTAATAACGAGCGGAATACCTGCTTTAAATACTAGTCCGCAGCTTGCCCTTGGATAGGACATGTTAAATAATCCTATTTTTTTGTTATTGCACCACTTGTATCAGTACGTTTCAACGTATTCTTTAACTAGCAATGCATAGCACTAGTTTATTCTGTGTTATCTATTATTTTTTTATATATGATTATTCACGACAATCAGCACCCGTACATTCTGGTATGGCCAGTACGCCAGGGGCTTTCGCATACCCCATAATACAGCGTCAGAAGTCCGAACACTTTTGACAGTGCGGCACCCCGAACTTATAGGATTATATGCATCAGCTCCGAATCATGTATTGGGTAAATAGTTGGGATTGCCCGGCTCCCATGTTTTGGTACCTTACGTTCTGCTATATCGACTAAGGTAGCACTGGGAAAACTACTGCGATTCTGTCCCGGTTCTTCCGGACGAGCACCTCAGTAGAGAAAGCCAAAACTGACTTTCATGATGAGGCGAGAGGTGGTCGCTGTTCGAGAGGTCTCAAGTCCCTAAAGACTTTTTCCGCTTCGGGCGAGGAGTTGGCTTTGTCCCACTTAGGCGTATATAGCGCCCCAAATTCGGCCTTCCGAATACTAGGGGCTTCGCCAAAATTTAAAATTATAGACTTCTATGGCTAAGTGAGAGTGATAAAGCATTATAGTCCGATTGCCTGGTTGGTTGCGCTGAGCACCTCCCTCGAAGGACCCAAAAATGGGAAAAAGAGTGCTCAGATTTATCCCGAACACCCCAGCACTAGCTGCATGGGGGCAGAATCCGACGAATGGCCAACTCCCAAATTTTATAAACGACCGCACAAAAGGTAATATTTTAAATTCAAAAAGCGTTCCATAACACAAATGAACTAGTTTTCACATTACAGGATCACATGAGTACGTTCATTCAAAAATTACATCCTTGGTACACTCCTCCGCCACAAGACGGGCACCCTTCAGGACACCCTCATAATACATCTCGGGGTGGCGATGCTCCTTGCCCTACGGCGACCCCTCCTTCACCAGCTTGTCGGCGTCCATCTTCGCCCAGTGCACCTTCGCACGGGCAAAGCCCTACGTGCACCTTCGATGCAAACGGACCGCTTGATGACGTCCAACCGAGGGCAGACATTCACAAGCCGCCTCACCAGACCGAAGTAGCTGTTGGGCAGGGGATCGCCAGGCCACATCCGGACTATAAGGCCCTTCATGGCCTGTCCGGCCGCCTTGTGGAGCTCGACTAGTTGCTTCAGCTGGTTGCTCAAGGGCATCGGGTGTTCGGTCCCAGTATACTGAGACCAGAACAACTTCTCGGTCGAGCTCCCCTCCTTGGTCCGGTAGAACTCCACGGCGTCAGACACACTACGGGGCAGATCTGCGAACGCTCCTGGAGAGCTCCGAACTCGGGTAAGTAAAAAGAAATTTTCTTTCACGTGCTTGCTTCGCATAATGAATGCCTTACCCGCCGCTATCTTCTCAACTGCCTCAACTTCCTGGAGGGCCTTTTGGGCTTCTGCCTTAGCATGTTTCGTGCTGTCGAGCGCCTTTGCAAGCTCGGACTCTTGCGTCTTCGAGTCAAGCTCCAAGGCCTCGTGCTTCTTGACGAGA
Source organism: Aegilops umbellulata (assembly GCA_032464435.1). Taxonomy (NCBI): domain Eukaryota; kingdom Viridiplantae; phylum Streptophyta; class Magnoliopsida; order Poales; family Poaceae; genus Aegilops; species Aegilops umbellulata. The sequence continues at coordinate 284,603,712 of CP136055.1, read as the reverse complement.
GCCTGGAGCTCTTGCTGCACCTCGCCCACTCGGGCCTCTTGTTTCTCTCGCTCGATGCGCTCCTGGGCCGCTTTGTTTTCAGCCTCGGACAGCGCCTTCTTCTGGGTCGCCACTTTGGTCATGGCCCCTGGTACATTCATGATGATCCAATTATTCTGCAACCAATTCCTTTTTTTATATAGACAAGGTCTTGCTTACCTTTGTTCTCTTCGAGCTGCCTCTTGATAAGGCTGAGCTCCTCCTTGGACCGCTCAAGGTCCTGCTGCAGCACAGCGACCTCCGCAGTACGTGCAGCAGCGGCCAGCAGTGAAGCCTGCATATAGAAATAGACATCTTCTAATTAGATTCCTGAGTCATGATTCGATCCTCTATTCAGCCTTTCTCCGTGAACGCCAAACAGAGCATCAGGGGCTATTGTCTATGCGGCAACATTTTCCTATAATTACTTACCTGAAAACCTGTTAGGAGGCTTGTGCACGCTTCAGTCAGTCCGCTTTTGGCGGACTAAACCTTCTCGATCACCGCGCTCATGATAGTGCGGTGCTCTTCGTCGATGGAAGCACCCTGAAGCGCTTCTATCGTGTAAAAACCGGCGGATCTCGGGTAGGGGGTCCCGAACTGTGCGTCTAGGCGGATGGTAACAGGAGACAAGGGACACGATGTTTTTACCCAGGTTCGGGCCCTCTCGATGGAGGTAAAACCCTACTCTTGCTTGATTGATATTGATGATATGGGTATTACAAGAGTTGATCTACCACGAGATCGAAGAGGCTAAACCCTAGAAGCTAGCCTATGGTATGATTGTTGTTCTTGGTCCTACGGACTAAACCCTCCGGTTTATATAGACATCGGAGGGGGCTAGGGTTACACAGAGTCGGTTACAAAGAAGGAGATTTACATATACGTATTGCCAAGCTTGCCTTCCACGCCAAGGAGAGTCCCATCCGGACACGGGACGAAGTCTTCAATCTGGTATCTTCATAGTCCAACAGTCCGGCCAAAGGATATAGTCCGGCCGTCCGGATACCCCCTAATCCAAGACTCCATCAGTAGCCCCTGAACCAGGCTTCAATGACAATGAGTCCGGCGCGCAGATTTGTCTTCGGCATTGCAAGGCGGGTTCCTTCTCCGAATACTTCATAAAAGATTTTGAACACGAGGAGCGTGTCCGGCTCTGCAAAACAAGTTCCACATACCACCGCAAAGAGAATAATATTTCCACAAATCTAATCTACTGACATACCCCGCAGTGTGACATCACACCACATCCAGGTCTTTATTCGAGTCGTTTTTTACATCCAACCTCAGCATGCTTTGTGAGGCGGTTTCCTTGGCACGTCTTGTCGAAGCAGAGATCATGTTAACTTTTTTACGGGATTCCCATCAATACGGACATGGGTAACCCAACCGCGCCATCAATTACGACGCTTGGGGGATAAGCGAGTTTTACCAGGTCGGTGGGGGGCACATAGTTTCTTCCGCCCTTATAAAGGGATAAGGGTTCACCTTTTCCAACCCACGCCTTCTTCCTCCTTGCTCATCCATTCTCGCGCACTCGATCTCCAGCGCCCAAGTCCGCATTCTTCTCCTCAACCTCCTCCGAAAATGTCCGGAGCGGGAGGCAAGTGGATGGTCTCCTCCGTCACGGAGGGAGACATCAAAAAGCTGAGGGGAGCCGAATACCTGTCCGAGGATATCGCACACCGGCTCCCAGATGAGGGGCAGCTCATCCCCACCCCCAGGCCCCATGAGAGGGTAGTATTCCTTACCCACTTCCTCTGCGGACTAGGATTTCCCCTCCACCCATTCGTCCGGGGTCTCATGTTCTACTATGGCCTGGATTTTCACGATCTGGCCCCGAACTTCATCCTCAACATCTCGGCGTTTATCGACGTGTGTGAGGCCTTCCTCCGCATCAAGCCCCACTTCGACTTATGGCTGAAGACCTTCAATGTCAAACCGAAGGTGGTGGGCGGCCAGCAGGCGGAGTGCGGAGGTGCCATGGTGGGCAAAATGCCGAACGTCACATGGCTCGAGGGCTCCTATGTGGAGACCATAAAGGGGTGGTAATCGGGGTGGTTCTACATCACCAAGCCGCGCGGCACTAAATGGGAGGCGGCCCCCGAATTCCGATCTGGAATCCCCACGTGGCTCACCTCTTGGAAAGAGAAGGGCCTGCCCTGGGGTAATCTGGTAGAGCTGACCGGACTCCAGACCTGTGTCCAAAATATGATAAACAGGAAGCTCAAGCTTGTCAACATAGTCCAGGTCATGCTCATCCGCCGGATCCTCCCGTGTCAACAACGGGCGTTCAATTTGTGGGAGTTCGACCCGGTCCAACACCAGACTCTGAGTGAGCTCTTCGACACGACACACAAGGACGCCTGGAAGGTGCTGTTTAAGAGTGCCGAGGTTCCCCCTCCCCTCACCGAGGATCACGGACTCAGCGCGAAGCGCCAAGCCGCCGCGGTAAGCTTTTGTATCACTTATAGGGTATTCATTCTACATAGTTTAACTATGTGCGGGATCTGAGCTCTCATGCCTTTGACAGGACTGGGTGGAGACATCGGGGCAGATTGATTGCCCGACACCTCTGCCCGAATACCCTGCAGACGCTCTCCTCACGGAGATGCTGATTCCGGCCCCTTATGAGGTGCCAGATAAGAAGATCAAGAAGAAGGCCACGGGAACCCGAAAGAGTTCCCGACGCCATGTGGTATCGGACTCATTGTCCGATAACTCCGAGACGCACTCCTCCCATGAAAACGAGGAGGAGGCAGATAAAGGTTCTTCCCCTCCAGCCGGGGAAGACAAGAAAATGAAGGCCGCCCCAGCCGGGGAGGCCGGAGGGTCCAAGAAGGGAAGGACTCTCCTTCCGGACTGCTCCGCCACCGCCGCAGACAACGAAGATGAGTGGCCACCTAGGGCCAAGCCCCTGGAGAAATCGTAAGTATTCGGATACCAGAGTAACTCGTGGCACAATTTAATTGCACAACTTCTCCTAACGCCGAACAAGGTTATGCAGTCCGTACCGGGACCGTATCGACGTATCCTCGTCGAGCGGTTCTTTGGATCCGTCGGCTATGAGTAGCGGACCACTTCCGACCGCCTCCACCCCTTGTCCTACAGACAACATCGAGGTGTTGTCTCAAAGGGCACCAAGCCGAGGGGAGGGAGTCCTGGAGGCGCCTCAAGGCGACCTTCCGGACTCCAGGCGCAAAGGGAGCAAGGCTCCCAAGGGCTCCAAGTTCGACCCTAGGCCGAACACCGCACCAGAACCTCCAGTGGTTCCGGACTCCGGCAGGCGACCCCCTTCTAAGAGGGGCAAGCCGCCTGTGCCGGTGACCTCCGTCCATCCGGAGGCACTGGAGAATTTGCTGGAAGTGCTTAGCGGCGCTTCCATCGACGAGGAGCACCGCACTATTATGAGTGCGGTGATCAAGAAGGTTCATTCCGCCAAGAGCGGACTGACTGAAGCCTGTGCCAGCCTTCTAACAGGCTTTGAGGTAAGTGTTTAAAATATAGGAAAATATTACCGCATAGACAGTAGCCCCTGATGCTCTGTTTGGTTCACAAAGAAAAGCCGAATAGAGGATCGAATAATATCTGCAGGAGTCTAATACAAGCATGTCTATATGCGTATGCAGGCTTCGCTGCTGACCTCGGCCGCACTGACTGCGGAGGTGGCCGCACTGAAGCAGAACCTCGAGCGGTCCGAGAAAGAGCTCGGCCTTGCCAAGAGGCAGCTTGAGGAGAACAAAGGTAAGTAATACCTTGTCTATATATATATATATATAAAAGGATGTGGTTGCAAAATGATAGGATCATCATGAATGTGCCAGGTGCCACGACCCAAGTGGCGGCCCTGAAGCAAGCGCTGTCCGAGGCCGAAAACAAAACGGCCACGGAGCGCACCGAGCGGGAAAAGCAAGAGGCACGAGTGGGCGAGGTGCAGAAAGAGCTCGAGGCTCTCATGAAGATGAACGAGACTTTGGAGCTTGACTCGAAGACGCGAGAGTCTGAGCTTGCCGCGGCCCTCAAGAGCACAAAGCATGCCAAGGCTGAAGCCCAAAAGGCCCTCCAGGAAATTGAGGCGATGAAGAAGATAGCGGCGGGTAAGGCATTCATTATGCAAAGCAAGCATGTGAAAGTAAATTACTTGTTACTTACCCGAGTCCGGAGCTCTCCAGGAGCATTTGCAGATTTGCTCCGCAGCATGTCGGATGCCGGAAAGTATTACCGAGCCGAGGAGGGGAGCTCGACGGAGAAGGTGTTCTGGTCTCAGTATACTAAGGCCGAACACCCAGTGCCCTTAGCGACTAGCTGAAGCAATTGGTCGAGCTCCATAAGGCGTCCGAACAAGCCATGAAGGGTCTTATAGTCTGGCTGTGGCCTGGCGACGCCCTTCCCAACAGCTACGGCCTGGTGAGGCGGCTTGTGGATGCCTGCCCATGGCTGGAAGTCATAAAGCGATCTGTCTGCATCGAGGGTGCCTGCCGGGCTTTCGCCCGTGCGAAGATGCAATGGGCCAAGATGGACGCCGAGAAGCTGGTGAAGGAGGGGCCGCCGCAGGGCAAGGAGCATCGCCACCCTGAGATGTATTATGAGGGCGTCCTGAAGGGTGCCCGCCTTGTGGCGGATGAGTGTTCCAAAGATGTAATTTTTGAGTGAACTTGCTCGTGTGATCCTGTATTTATGAAAACTTGTTCATATGTGCTATGCAACGTTTGTTTGAATTTAAAATATTACCTTCTGTGCGGCTGTTTATCAAATCTGAGAGATGGCGAGTCGTCGGCTTCTGCCTCCATGCCACGAGTGCTGGGGTGTTCGGGATAAATCTGAGCACTCCTTTTCCCATTCTTGGGTCCTTCGAGGGAGGTGCTCAGCGCAACGAACAAGGCAATCAGACTATAATGCTTTATCACTCTCACTTAGCCATAGAAGTCTACGATTTTAAATTTGGGCGAAGCCCCTAGTATTTGTAATGCCGAATTCGGGGCGCTATACACGCCTAAACCGGACAAAGCCGACTCATCGCTCTAAGCGGCATAAGACTTTAGGGACTCGAGACCTCTCGAATAGTGACCAGCTCTCGCCTTTTCATGACAGTCAGTTTTAGCTTTCTCTTCTGAGGTGCTTGCCCAGATGAACCAGGACACAATCACAGTAGTTCTCCCAGTGCTACCTTAGCCGATATAGCGGAACGTAAGGTACCAAAACATGGGAGCCGGGCAAACCCAACTATTGACCCAAGACATGATTCGGAGCTGATGCATATAATGCGATAAGTTCGGGGTGTCGCACTGTCGAAAGTGTTCGGACTTCTCACGCCGTATTATGGGGTACTTAAGCCCCTGGCGCATTGGCTGTACCAGAGTGTACGGGTGCTGAATGTCATGAATGAACATATATATATATATATATATATATATATATATATATATATATATAAAGGAAGAATAGAGAATGCAATAATAGACTAGTGCTTATGCATTGTTTATTCAAAAAGGTGCGTCGAAGCAGAATGGTACAAGTAGTGCGATAAGCAAAAAGCAGGACTATTTGACATGTCCCCTCCAAGGGCAAGCTGAGGAATGGTACTTAAAGCAGGTATTTCATTCGTTATCAGAGACCACCTGGGAGTTCCATGGTGCGACGTAGCTTTCTGCCTCCTTGGTTGTTGTACCGTGTGTCCGGTAATCATACCGCCAGACTAGGTTTCCAGAGAGTAAAGTCCTGAAAGAGAGAAAGAATAACAAAGCGGGAAGCCCCTAGTGCGGTTGAGCCGCGTTTTGGGGCGTGCCGTAGTTGTGTCCCCCTACCTATGTCCATGGTATTTTCAATGCGTAATTATGTACGCGTGGCACAGATTTCGTCGTTTGGCTAGGACTGGGGTGGGGGCCACATTGCCATGCGAGCTCGGAACATGCCAGGCGGTCTTGTTGCAGATTACTCCGGGCACGCTTGACGGCGTCCGGGTGTTTGATCGCCGAATTGGTGCATTGCCTTGAGAGGCTGCTTTGCGCTTCTGCTGCGAGGGCCGCAGTGTGCTCCTCTGTTCGGAGAGAGTGCTCTGTGTTTCCATTGACTGTGATGACCCCCCGAGGTCCTGGCATCTTGAGCTTGAGGTATGCATAATGTGGTACCACACTGAATCTCGCAAATGCGGTTCGCCCGAGCAGTGCGTGATAGCCACTGCAGAACGGGACTATATCGAAGATTAACTCCTCGCTTCGGAAGTTATCCGAGGATCCGAAGACCACTTCCAGTGTGACTGAGCCTGTACAATGGGCCTCTACACCAGGTATGACGCCTTTGAGAGTCGTTTTTGTGGGTTTGATCCTTGAGGGGTCTATACCCATTTTGCGCACTGTGTCCTGATAAAGCAGGTTCAGGCTGCTGCCACCGTCCATAAGGACTCGAGTGAGGTGAAATCCGTCAATGATTGGGTCTAGGACCAGTGCGGCGAACCCGCCATGACAGATACTAGTGGGGTGGTCCCTGCGATCGAAGGTGATCGGACAGGAGGACCATGGGTTGAACTTTGGGGCGACTGGCTCCAACACATATACGTCCCTGAGCGCACGCTTCCGCTCCCTCTTGGGGATGTGGGTTGCGTATATCATGTTCACCGTACGCACTTGTGGGGGGAACCTCTTCTGTCCTCCGGTGTTCGGCGGCCGGGGCTCCTCCTCGTCATCGCTATGTAGCCCCTTATCCTTGTTTTCGGCATTTAACTTGCCGGCCTGCTTGAACACCCAGCAATCCCTGTTGGTGTGGTTGGCTGGCTTGTCGGGGGTGCCATGTATTTGACATGAGCGATCGAGTATTCGGTCCAAACTGGACGGGCCCAGAGTGCTTCTTTTGAATGGCTTTTTCCGCTGACCGGGTTTAGAGCCTCTGAATCCGGCATTGACTGCGGTATCCTCTGTATTGTCACTGTTGATACGGTGCTTGTGTTTGTTGCGACGTGACCTGCCATTGCTATCCTTGGTATCCAAAGTACCAGGGTTCTTTGATATGTTATTGCTGCGAGCCAGCCAGCTGTCCTCTCCCGCGCAAAAGCGGGTCATGAGTGTCGTGAGGGTTGCCATAGTTTTCGGCTTTTCCTGGCCCAGGTGCCGGGCGAGCCACTCGTCGCGGATGTTATGCTTAAAAGCTGCTAGGGCCTCTGCATCCGGACAGTCGACGATTTTATTTTTCTTGGTTAGGAACCGTGTCCAGAATTGCCTGGCCGATTCCTCTGGCTGCTGAATTATGTGGCTCAAGTCATCGGTATCTGGTGGTCGCACATAAGTGCCCTGGAAGTTGTCGAGGAATGCAGCTTCCAGATCTTCCCAACAGCCAATGGATTCTGATGGCAAGCTGTTCAGCCAATGCCGAGCTGGTCCTTTGAGTTTGAGTGGAAGGTATTTGATTGGGTGTAGATCGTCACCGCGGGCCATGTGGATGTGCAGGAGGTAGTCCTTGATCCATACCGCAGGATCTGTTGTACCATCGTATGATTCGATATTTATGGGTTTGAAACCCTCTGGGATTTGGTGATCCATTACTTCGTCTGTGAAGCATAGGGGGTGTGCGGCGCCTCTGTACTGGGCTATATCGCGACGCAGCTCATATGAGTCTTATCTGCTGTGTTCGGCCCGGCCGGATTTACTTTTACTGTATCCGGCGTGATGGTTATCGTCTCGCGTAGTGGCGCGCCCTCGTGATCCGTAGATCGATCTTGCGTGTTTTGCTTTGTCCTCCAATACATCTCGCAGGTCTAGCGTATTTCCTCGTGCCTTTTTATTTGAGTGGCGCCAAGGTGCGGGCTGGGCCTTCGGCAGAAATGCCGCTCGTCGCGGCCACGAGGTGGCTGATCAGCCGCATCATACGCTGGAGATGTAGGCTTTAATGCTTCCTCCTCTAACCGGGGTAGCAACCTGCGCTTTGGGTAACTCTTGGAGGGGCGTTTGAGTTCATATTCCTCGGCCGCCAGGACTTCAGTCCATCTGTCGGCTAGCAAATCTTGATCAGCTCGAAGCTGCCGTTGCTTTTTCTTAAGGCTATTTGCCGTGGCTATAAGCCGGCGCTTGGAGCACTCTTGTTCGACGGGATCCTCAGGCACGACAAATTCGTCATCGTCGAGGCTTGCCTCGTCTTGGGAGGGAGGCATGTAATTATCATCCTCCGCCTCTCCATCTGCCACTCTCTCAGGAGGGCTGGCTTCTCCATCCTCCTGCTCTAAATCTTGCTGGAGGGGATTGTCGTTATCTTCGGCACTGTCTGGAGTGTTATTATCCCCCGTGCCGGTATCACCGCTTTTGCTTTGGCGAGACTTAGAGCGGCGCCGCTGACGTCGGCGCTTGGGTTGCTTCTTGGAGGGGTCACCCCCCGCTGTCCCGTCGCCATTGCCTTCTTTGGGTGTGTCCACCATATATATATATCATATGATGAGGTGGCTGTCCAGTGCCCAGTGGGCAATGGTTCCTGTTCGTCTCCTGCATCGTCGTCCATACCGTCGATGTCTTTGGAGTCGAAGTCGAGCATGTCAATCAAATCATCGACAGTGGGTACTAAGTGGGTGGTGGGTGGGCGGCAAATTTCTTCATCATCCGCATCCCAATCCTGCCAGACATAGTTCAGCCAGGTTTCTCCTGACAAGGAGAGGGACCTTAATGAGTTCAGTATGTCACCATAGGGAGAGTGCTGAAAGATATCCGCGGAGGTGAACTCCATGATCGGCACCCAGTCGGACTCGATAGGCACGGGCGCAGGTGGTTCGGAGTCCGTGGCCGGGGAAGAATCTGGCAGTTTGGAGTCATGGCTCTTGTGAAGGGTAAGGTTGGTATTCGGCTCGATCGCCGCTAAGACTGCAGCCTCCGTGGCGGGGTCTAGGTAGCCGTCCATGGGTGGTGCAATTGGCTCCGAATTGAGGGTCGGAGCGGTTGCAGGTGCGATCTCCTGAACACTGTCCGACGGCAGAGCTAAATCATGCTCATCGTGACCGTGCAGCGCACTCGGCAGGGGCTCGAATCCGTCGAAGATCAAGTCTTCGCAGATGTCCGCCGTGTAGTTTAAGCGTACAAACTTGACCTGATGGCCAGGGGCGTAAATCTCGATCTGCTCCGGATGGCCAAGCGAGTTGGCCTGCAGTGCGAAGCCGCCGAATACAAAGATCTGTCCGGGGAAAAAAGTCTCACCCTGGACTGCATCGCTATCGATGATCGAAGGAGCCATCAAGCCTGACGATGACGACACAGAGGAACTCTCAATGAAAGCACATATGTCGATGTCAAAACCGGCAGATCTCGGGTAGGGAGTCGCGAACTGTGCATCTAGGCGGATGGTAACAGGAGACAAGGGACATGATGCTTTTACCCAGGTTCGGGCCCTCTCGATGGAGGTAAAACCATACTCCTGCTTGATTGATATTGATGATATGGGTATTACAGGAGTTGATCTACCACGAGATCGTAGAGGCTAAACCCTAGAAGCTAGCCTATGGTATGATTGTTGTTCTTCTTCTTGGTCCTACGGACTAAACTCTCCAGTTTATATAGACACCGGAAGGGGCTAGGGTTACACAAGTCGATTACAAGGAAGGAGATCTACATATCCGTATTGCCAAGCTTGCCTTCCACGCCAAGGAGAGTCCCATCCGGACACGGGACGAAGTCTTCAATCTGGTATCTTCATAGTCCAACAGTCCGGCCAAAGGATATAGTCCGGCCGTCCGGATACCCCCTAATCCAGGACTCCCTCAGCTTCCAACAAGTTGTCCGGTGCCTCTGGTTGGACAGAGGTCACTGGCACGGGCGGCTTGCCCCTCTTAATAGGGGGTCGCCTGCCGGAGTCCGGAACCGTCGGAGGTTCCGGCGTGGTGTTCGGCTATGGTCCGAACCTGGAGCCCGTGGGAGTCTTGTTCCCTTTGCGCCCAGTGTCTGGAAGGTCGCCCTGAGGCGTCTCCTGGACTACCTCCCCTCGGCCTGGTGCCTTTTTAGAAAACACCTCAGTGTTTTTCGTAGGGCGAGGGGTGGAGGCGGTCGTAAGAGAACCGCTACTCATATCCGACGGGTCCAAAGAACCGTAGGGCGAAGATACGTTGATACGGGCTCGGGACGGACTGCATAATCATGTTCGGCGTAAGGTGAAGCAGTGCAATAGAAACATATCATGAATTACTATGGTATCTGGATACTTACGACTTCGCCAGGGGCTTGTCCCTGGGCAACCACTCGTCGTTGCTGTAGGCGGCGGTCGTGGAGCAGTCCGGAAGGAGGGTCCTCTTCTTCTTGGACCCTTCGGCCTCCCCAGTTGGGGCGGCCTTCCTTTTCTTATCTCCCCCAGCTAGGGGGGGGAGAGAACTTTCCTCCTCCTCCTCTTCATAGGAGGAGTGCGTCTCGGAGTTATCGGACGATGAGTCCGATGTCACCTGGCGCCGGAGACCCTTTCGGGTCCCCGTGGTCTTCTTCCTGGTCTTCTTCTCCGGCACCTCATAAGGTGCCGGGGTCAGCATCTCCGTCAGGAGAGCATCTGCTGGATCTTCGGGCAGGGGGGCCGGGTAGTCAATCTGCTTCACTGTCTCCACCCAGTCCTGTCAAAGGCATGGGGGCTTAGATCCCGCACATGATTAAACTGGGGAAAATAAAATACCCTTTAGGGTGTAGCGAACTTACCGGATTCGCAGGGCGCTTCATGCTAAGTTCACGATCCTCGGTAAGGGAAGGAGGTACCTCGGCGGCCCTTGAACAGCACCCTCCAGGCATCTTTGTGCATCGTGTCGAAGAGCTCGCGCAACGTCTGGGGCTGGGCCGGGTCGAACTCCCACAAATTGAATGCCCGTCGTTGACACGGGAGGATCCGGCGGAAGAGCATGACCTGGACCACGTTGACAAGCTTGAGTTTCTTGCTTATCATGTTCCGGGTACATTTCTGGAGTTCGGTCATCTCCACTAGTGGACCCCAGGACAGTCCCTTCTCTTTCCACGAGGTGAGCTGCGTGGGGATTCCGGATCTGTACTCGGGGGCCGCCACCCAGTTGGTGTCGCGCGGCTCGGTGATGTAGAACCACCCCGATTGCCACCCCTTTATGTTCTCCACATAGGAGCCCTCGAGCCATGTGACATTGGGCATTTTGCCCACCATGGCGCCTCCACATTCCGCTTGCTGACCGCCCACCACCTTCGGTTTAACATTGAAGGTCTTCAGCCACAGGCCGAAGTGGGGCCGGACACGGAGGAAGGCCTCGCACACGACGATAAATGCCGAGATGTTGAGGATGAATTTCGGGGCCAGATCATGGAAGTCCAACCCATAGTAGAACATGAGGCCACGGACGAATGGGTGGTGAGGGAGTCCTGGATTAGGGGGTGCTCGGGTAGCCGGACTATACCTTCGCCAGACTCCTGGACTATGAAGATACAAGATTGAAGACTTTGTCCCGTGTCCGGATGGGACTTCCCATGGCGTGGAAGGCAAGCTTGGCGATGCAGATATTCGAGATCTCCTACCATTGTAACCGACTCTGTGTAACCCTAACCCTATCCGGTGTCTATATAAACCGGAGGGTTGTAGTCCGTAGGACAATCATCTTCATACACAATCAAACCATAGGCTAGCTTCTAGGGTTTAGCCTCCTTGATCTCATGGTAGATCTACTCTTGTACTACCCATATCATCAATATTAATCAAGCAGGAGTAGGGTATTACCTCCAGCGAGAGGGCCCGAACCTGGGTAAACTTTGTGTCCCTTGTCTCCTGTTACCATCCGGCCGTGACGCACAGTTCGGGACCCCCTACCCGAGATCCGCCGGTTTTGACACCGACATTGGTGCTTTCATTGAGAGTTCCTCTGTGTCGTCGCCTTTAGGCTCGATGGTTCCTTCGATCATCAACAACGATGAGGTCCAGTGTGAGACTTTTCTCCCCGGGCAGATCTTCGTCTTCGGCGGCTTCGCTCTGCGGGCCAACTCGCTTGCTCATCTGGAGCAGATCGAAAGCTACGCCTCTGGCCATCAAGTCAGGTTTGGAAGCTTAAACTACACGGCTGATATCCGCGGAGACTTGATCTTCGACGGGTTCGAGCCACAGCCAAGCGCGCCACACTATCTCGAGGGGCATGATCTAGCTCTGCCTCCGAACAGTGTCCTGGAGGCCGCGCACGCACCAGTTCCGACCCTTAATTCAGAGCCTATTGCGTCAATCGAGGATGAGCGGTTGGACGTCGCCTCGGGGGCTGCGATCTCAAAGGCGATCGAGGCGAACGCCAGCCCCGCACTCCGCGTGACCCGTGACTCTGAGGGTCCAGACTCTTCTCCGGACTCCGAACCTCCCGTGGCCCTACCAATCAAATCTGATTGGGCACCCATAATGGAGTTCACCGCCGTAGACATCTTTCAGCACTCACCTTTTGGCGACATCCTGAATTCTCTCAAGTCTCTCTCTTTATCAGGAGAGCCCTGGCCGGATTACGGTCAGCAAGGATGGGATTCGGACGATGAAGAAATTCAAAGCCCACCCACCACCCACTTTGCAGCCACTGTCGACGATTTAACCGACATGCTTGACTTCAGCTCCGAAGACTTCGACGGTATGGACGACGAGGTAGGAGACGAACAGGAACCAGCACCTGTAGGGCGCTGGAAGGCCACCTCGTCATATCACATATATATGGTGGATACTCCAAAAGATGGAGATGGCGATGGAACAGCGGGGGATGACACCTCCAAGAAACAGCCGAAGCGCCGGCGTCAGCGGCGCCGCTCTAAATCCCGCCAAAGCAAAAACGATGATTCCGGCACGGGAGATAATACTACCCTGGATAGCGGCGAAGAACACCCAACCTAGCAAGGTTCGGCGTAGGAAGATGGAGAAGCCAGCCCTCGTGAGAGAGCGGCAGAACGAGAGGTTGAGGATGATAACTATATGCCTCCCTCCGAAGACGAGCCAAGCCTCGACGACGACGAATTCGTCGTACCATCAGACCCTGCCGAACAAGAGCGTTTCAAACGCAGGCTTCTAGCCACGGCAAATAGCCTCAAGAAAAAGCAGCAACAGCTTAGAGCTGTTCAGGATTTGCTAGCTCATAGATGGACTGAAGTTCTTGCGGCCGAAGAGTATGAACTCGAGCGCCCCTCCAAGATTTACCCAAAGCGTAGGCCGCTACCCTGATCAGAGGAGGAAGCGCCTACATCACCAGCGCACGACATGGCAGACCGACCACCTCGCGGCCGTGACAGAGAAGCCTCTCGGCCCTCCACCCAAGCCATGCCCCGACGCCGCTCAACTAAGGCACAGGAAAATGCGCCAGACCTGTGAGATGTACTGGAGGACAAGGCAAGACAAACAAGGTCGATCTACGGATCGCGCAGGCGCCCGACGACACGTGACGATGACCCTCACTCCGGATACAACAAAACCGGCCGGGCCGAACACAACAGACATAGCTCTTCCGAGCTGCGTCGTGACATAGCCCAGTACAGGGGCGCCACACACCCACTATGCTTCACAGACGAAGTAATGGATCATAAAATCCCAGAGGGTTTCAAACCCGTGAACATCGAATCATACGATGGCACCACAGACCCGGCGGTATGGATCAAGGATTATCTCCTCCACATCCACATGGCACGTGGCGATGATTTACACACCATCAAATACCTCCCGCTCAAACTTAAAGGACCGGCCCGGCATTGGCTTAATAGCTTGCCAGTAGACTCAATCGGTTCTTGGGAGGACCTGGAAGCCGCATTCCTCGACAACTTCCAGGGCACCTACGTGCGACCACTGGATGCCGACGACTTAAGCCACATAATTCAGCAGCCAGAAGAATCGGCCAGGCAATTCTGGACACGGTTCCTAACAAAGAAAAACCAGATAGTCGACTGTCCGGACGCAGAGGCCCTAGCAGCCTTTAAGCATAACATCCGTGACGAGTGGCTTGCCCGGCACCTGGGACAGGAAAAGACGAAATCTATGGCAGCCCTCACGACACTCATGACCCGCTTTTGCGCGGGAGAAGATAGCTGGCTAGCTCGCAGCAACAACTTATCAAAGAACCCTGGTAATTCGGATACCAAGGACAAAAGTGGCAGGACACGTCGAAATAAGCAAAACTGCCGCGTTAGCAGCGACAACAATGAAGATACGACAGTTAATGCCGGATTCAGAGGCTATAAATCCGGTCAGCGGAAAAAGCCATTCAAAAAGAATACTCAGGGCCCGTCCAGTTTGGATTGCATACTCGACCGCTTGTGCCAGATCCATGGCACCCCCGAAAGGCCAGCCAAACACACCAACAGGGACTGTTGGGTGTTCAAGCAGGCAGGCAAGTTAAGAGCCGAAAACAAAGACAAGGGGCTGCATAGCGATGACGAGGAGGAGCCCAGGCCACTGAACAACAATGGACAGAAGGGGTTTCCCCCACAAGTGCGGACGGTGAACATGATATACGCAACCCACATTCCCAAGAGGGAGCAGAAGCGTGCGCTACGGGACGTATACGCGATGGAGCCAGTCGCCCCAAAGTTCAACCCATGGTCCTCCTGCCCGATCTCTTTTGATCGACGGGACCACCCCACTAGCATCCGTCATGGCGGCTTTGCCGCATTGGTTCTCGACCCAATCATCGACGGATTTCATCTCACAAGAGTCCTCATGGACGGCGGCAGTAGCCTGAACCCGCTTTACCAGGATACAGTGCGAAAAATGGGCATCGATCCCTCAAGGATTAAGCCCACAAAGACGACCTTTAAAGGCGTTATACCAGGTGTAGAAGCCAATTGTACATGCTCGGTAACACTGGACGTGGTCTTCGGATCTCCGGATAATTTCCGAAGCAAAGAGTTAATCTTCGATATAGTCCCGTTCCGCAGTGGCTATCATGCCCTGCTCGGACGAACCGCATTTGCAAAGTTCAATGCGGTGCCGCACTACGCATACCTCAAGCTCAAGATGCCAGGCCCTCGAGGAGTGATCACGGTCAACGGAAACACCGAACGCTCCCTCCGTACGGAGGAGCACACGGCGGCTCTCGCAGCGGAAGTACAAAGCAACCTTCTTAGGCAATTCCCCAGTCCGGTCGTTAAAAAGTCAGACACTGCCAAGCGCGCCCGGAGTAACCTACAACAAGACCGCCTAGCATGTTCTGAGCAGGCGTAGCAATGCGGCCCCAACCCCGGCCCTCGTGATATAGCGAAACCAGTGCCTCGCGTACATAACTACGCCCTTGAAATACCATGGGCACAGGGGAAGGGGCACAATAACGGCACACCCAAAATAAGGCTTAGAACGTACTAGGGGCTGCCGGATTCCTTTTTCTTACTTTCAGGACTCCACACTTTGGACGACCTGTTCAACAATTCGACTGCCGCACAAACGATGCAAGATCCAGGGAAGCAAACAAAGCCATGCCGCATTATGAAACTCACAGGTGGTCTCTGTTACGAGCAGTATACCTATTTTGAATACAATTCCATAGCCTGCCCCTGGTTAGGACATGTTAAATAGTCCAATACATTTCTTGCTTATTGCACTACTTGT
Organism: Aegilops umbellulata; assembly: GCA_032464435.1. NCBI lineage: Eukaryota > Viridiplantae > Streptophyta > Magnoliopsida > Poales > Poaceae > Aegilops > Aegilops umbellulata. The sequence continues at coordinate 284,588,187 of CP136055.1, read as the reverse complement.
ATCGTTCGACTCTGATAAATAGCCTCTCTATAAACAATGCATAACTTTTTGTCTATTTTTTTTGCATTATCCTCTTTTCATATATATGTTTATTAAATGACATGACTGCACCCGTACATCATGGTACGGCAAATACGCCAGGGGCTTGAGTACCCCTTATTATGTTGTGAGAAGTCCGTCCACTTCCACAAGTGCGGCACCCCGAACTTATAGCACTATATGCATCGGCTCCGAATCATGATTTGGGTCAATAGTTGGGTTTGCCCGGCTCCTATGTTTTGGTGCCTTACGTTCCGCTATATCGGCTAAGGTAGCACTAGGAGAACCACTGCGATTGTGCCCCGGTTTAGCTGGGTTAAGCACCTCAGTGGAGAAAGCTAAAACTGACTGTCATGATGAGGCGAGAGACCGGTCGCTGTTCGAGAGGTTTTTCGAGTCCCTAAAGACTTATGCCGCTTAGAGCGAGGAGCTTGCTTTGTCCGGCCAAAGGCGTGGATAGCGCCCCGAACTCGGTCTTCCGAACTAGGGGCTTCACCAAAATTTAAAATTATAAAGTTCTGTCGCTAAGTGAGAGTGTTCAAGCATTATAGTCTGATTGCCTGGTTCGTTGTGCTGAGCGCCTCCCTCGAAGGACCCAACCATGGGAAAAAGAGCGCTCAGGTTTTTCCCGAACACCCCAGCACTAGTGGCACGGGGGCAGAAGCCGACGACTGGCCATCTCTCAATTTTTTGATAAACGGCCGCACAGAAAATAATATTTTAAATTCAATAAGCATTTCTTAGCCCATCGCACAGGATGAACACGAGCGAGTTCACTCAAAAATTACATCTTTGGTGCATTCATCCGCCACAAGGCGGGCACCTGCAAGAACATCCTTGTAGTAGTTCTCGTGCTTGCGATGCTCCTTCCCCGCCGGCGGCCCGTCCTTCACAAGCTTCTCGCCGTCCAGCTTACCCTAGTGCACCTTCGCACGGGCAAGGGCCCGACGGGCACCTTCGATGCAGACGGAGTGCTTGATGACCTCGAGCCTTGGACAGGCCTCCACCAACCGCCGCACCAGACCGAAATAGCTCCCAGGCAGGGCCTCTCCGGGCCACAGCCAAACTATGAAGCCCTTCATGGCCTGTTCGGCCGCCTTGTGGAGCTCGACCAGCTGTTTCAGCTGGTCGCTCAGGGGTACAGGGTGTCCGGCCTCAGAATACTGAGACCAGAACACACTCTCCATCGAGCCGTCCTCTTCAGCTCGGTAGAATGCGGCGGCGTCAGATACGCTGCGGGGAAGATCTGCGAACGCCCCTGGAGAACTCCGGATTCGGGTAAGTGACAAGTAGTTTACTTTTATATTTCTACTTTGCATTAAGAATGCCTTACCCGCTGCTATCTTTTTCATCTCCTCCAACTCTTGGAGGGCCTTTTGGGCTTCGGCCTTGGCACCCTTGGCGGTCTCAAGGGCCGACGCGAGCTCGGATGCTTGCGCCTTTGACTCAAGCTCCAAGCTCTCATGTTTTTTCATGAGAGCCTGCAGCTCTTGCTGCACCTCGCCGACCTGAACCCCAAGTCTTTCTCGCTCGGTACGCTCCTCGTTCGTTTTCTTTTCGGCCTCAGATAGCGCCTGCTTGAGGGTCGCTAGCTCAGTTGTGGCCCCTAGAATAAGCAGTATGATCCTGTTATTTTTTGCAATCACGCCTCTTTATAGGAACCTTTTTCTGTAGGGTATTTCTTACCTTCCTTTTCCTCGAGCTGCCGTTTGGCAAGGCCGAGTTCTTGCTCGGTCCGCCCGAGGTCCTTTTTTAGGACATCCACCTGCGCAGTCAGTGCGGCGGTGGACAGCAGCGAAGCCTGCATACGCATATTGACTCTTTATTGTTAGACTCCTGCGAAAATTAATAGATCCTCTATTCGGCTTTTCTTTCTGAACGCCAAACAGAACATTAGGGGCTACTGTCTATGTGGTAATATTTTGACATATTTTTACTTACCTCGAAGCCTGTCAGAAGGCTAGCGCAAGCTTCCGCTATTGGCGGACTGAACCCTCTGGATCACCGTATTCATGATAGTACGGTGCCCCTTGTCGATGGAGGCGCCGTCAAGCACCTCCAGCAGATGGTCCAGCGACTCCGGTTGGACGGAAGTCACTGGCTTAGAAGGCTTGCTCCTTTTGGAAGGAGTTCGCCTACCGTGGCTCGGAACTGTTGAAGTTTCCGGCACGGTGTCCGGCTCAAAGCCGGACTTGGAGCCCTGGGGGGTCTTGTCCCCTTCACTCCTGGAGTCCGGGAGGTTTCCTTGCGGCTCCTCCAGGACCACCACCTCCTGCCCCGGAGCTTGTCACGACGCCACTTCGGCGTCATCCGCAGTGCGGGGGGAGACAGCGGGCAGAACGGAGTTCACGTCCGATGAGTCCAGGGAGCCGCCCGACGATTCGTTGTATTCGGCCTGGGGTGGGCTACATAATTACATTCGACATTAAGGAAAGCTGTGCAATAGAGGAACATCATGAGTCACTCTGATATCCGAACTTACGATGTCGCTGGACGTTTGGCCCTGTTCGGCCACTCCTCTTCGCTCTCTTCGGCGTCGTGGTAGTAGTCCGGCGGAGGGGTCTTCCTTTTCCTAGACCCCTCGGCCTCCCGTGTTGGGGCGGCCTTCTTCTCCTGTTCTCCCTCCGCTGGGGGGGAGAACCTTCTTCTTCCTCCTCCTCGTTTACGCGGCAGGAGGGCGCCTCGGACTCGTCAGACGACGAGTCCGACACCACCACGTTACGGGCACTCTTTCGATGCCCCGTGGTCTTCTTCTTCTTGACCTTCTTCTCCGGCACCACATAAGGTGCCGGAATCAGCAGCTTCACTAGGAGCGCAGGGGCTGGGTCCTCAGGCAGGGGAGCTGGACAGTTAATTGTTCCGGATATCGCCTGCCAAGCCTGTCAAAGGTAAGGGAGTTTAGATCCCGCACAGAGTCAAAACTGTGAAAGGAAAAAAGAGCTTAGTATCCTGTAAAAGGCGAAGATAGCTTACCTCGCTAGCGTGACGCTGCGAGCTGTATCCGCGGTCCTCGGAGGCGGATGCGGGAGCCTCGGCGCCCTTGAAAAGCACCTTCCAAGCATCTTCGCACGTCATGTCGAAGAGCCTGTTAAGGGTGGGGTGCTGCGCCGGGTCGAACTCCCACAAATTGAAGCCCCGTTGTTGGCACGGGAGGATCCGGCGAACGAGCATGACCTGGACTATATTAACAAGCTGGATTGGCTTGCTCACCAGGGACTGGATGCAAGTTTGCAATCCGGTCACCTCTTCTTCGTTGCCCCACGACAGGCCCGTCTCTTTCCAGGATACCAGCCGCATGGGGGGTCCGGATCAAAACTCGGGGGCTGCGACCCATTTCGGATCGCGTGGCTCGGTGATGTAAAACCACCCGGCTTGCCACCCCTTTAGGGTCTCCTCAAAGGAGCCCTCGAACCATAGGACGTTGGCCATCTTGCCCGCCATGGCGCCTCCGCACTCCGCTTGGCTGCCGCGCACCTCCTTGGGCTTGACGTTGAAGGTCTTGAGCCAGAGGCCGAAATGGGGGCGGACGCAGAGGAAGGCCTCACAGACGACGATAAACGTCGAGATGTTGAAGATGAAGTTTGGGGCCAGATCGTGGAAATCCAGTCCGTAGTAGAACATGAGTCCTCGGACAAATGGGTGGAGTGGGAAGCCCAGTCCGCGGAGAAAGTGGGGAAGGAAAACTACCCTCTCATGAGGCCTTGGGGTGGGGAGAAGCTGCCCCTTCTCGGGAAGCCGGTGCGGGATGTCCTTGGACAGGTATCCGGCCTTCCTTAGCTTTTTTTACTTGGGCCTCCATGACGGAGGAGACCATCCACTTGCCTCCTGCTCCGGACATTGTTGGAGAAGGTTGAGGTGAAAAGAGCGGGCTTGGGCGCTAGAGCTCGAGTGCGCAAGAGAGGGATTGGCAAAGGAGGAAGAAGGTGTAGGTAAAAAGGCGGATCCTTATCCCCTTATATGGGCGGATGCAGTTATGCGTCCCCACCTGCCTAATAAAACTCGCTTGCCTCCCAAGCGCCGTGGTAAATGGCGCGGTTGGGTTACCCACATCCGTATTGATGAGAATCCCGTAAAAAGGGCACACGATCTCTGCTTCGACAGGACATGCCAAGGAAACCGCCTCGCAAAACGTGCTGAGGTGGAAAAGTAAAAACGATTCGTAAAGAACTTGGCCGTAGTGTGATGATGCACTGGGGAATACGTCAGCAAATTTGATTTGTGTTAATGTTATTCTCTCTATGGCAATATGTGGAAACTTATTTGGCAGAGCCGGACACTATTTTTGGTGTTTACAATCTTCTATGAAGGACTTGGACGAGGAACCCGCCTTGCAATGCCGAAGACAATCTGCGCGCCGGACTCATCGTCATTGAAGCCTGGTTCAGGGGCTACTGAGGGAGTCCTGGATTAGGGGGTGTTCGGTTAGCCGGACTATACCTTCGCCGGACTCCTGGACTATGAAGATACAAGATTGAAGACTTCGTCCCGTGTCCGGATGGGACTTTCCTTGGCGTGGAAGGCAAGCTTGGCGATGTGGATATTCGAGATCTCCTACCATTGTAACCGACTCTGTGTAACCCTAACCCTATCCGATGTCTATATAAACCGGAGGGTTGTAGTCCGTAGGACAATCATCTTCATACACAATCAAACCATAGGCTAGCTTCTAGGGTTTAGCCTCCTTGATCTCGTGGTAGATCTACTCTTGTACTACCCATATCATCAATATTAATCAAGCAGGAGTAGGGTATTACCTCCATCGAGAGGGCCCGGACCTGGGTAAACTTCGTGTCCCTTGTCTCCTGTTACCATCCGGCCTTGACGCATAGTTCGGGACCCCCTACCCGAGATCCGCCGGTTTTGACACCGACAGGTGGAGAGGGAATCCCAGTCCGCGGATGGAGTGGGTAAGGAAAACTACCCTCTCGTAAGGTTCCGGGGTAGGGACGATCTGCCCCACGTTAGGCAGCCAGTGCGCGATATCCGCGGCCAAGTATCCGGCTCCCCACAGCTTCTTGATGTCCTCCTCCATGATGGAGGATTTCATCCACTTGCCTCCTGCTCCGGACATGCTTGGGGCGGTTTGAGGATAAAAGACGCAAACTTGGGTGTTGGAGCTCGAGTGCCTGAGAATGGATGTGCGAGGAGGAAGAATGCGTGGGTGAAAAAGGTGAACCCTTATCCCTTTATAAGGGCGGACAAGACTATACGCCTCCCCGCCTGCCTAGTAAACTCGCTTATTCCCCAAACGCCATAATTGATGGCGCGGTTGGGTTACCCACATCCGTATTGTTGAGAATCCCGTGATAAGGGGACACGATCTCTACTTCGACAAGACGTGCCAAGGACACCGCCTCGCAATATGCGCTAAGTATGGTTGAGAAAAACAGTTCGATAATGACCGGGCCATGGTGTGATGTCATACTATGAAATGCGTCAGCAGATTAGATGTGTGGAAATATTATTCTCTCTACGGTGGTATCTGGAAATTGTTTTGCAAAGCCAGACACTATCCTTGTGTTCTAAATCTTCTATGGAGTATTCGAAGGAGGAACCCGCCTTGCAATGCCGAAGACAATCTGCGTCCCGGACTAATCGTCATTAAAGCCTGGTTCAGGGGCCACTGAGGGAGTCCTGGATTAGGGGGTATCCGGACATCCGGACTATATCCTTTGGCCGGACTGTTGGACTATGAAGATATAAGATTGAAGACTTCGTCTCGTGTCCGGATGGGACTCTCCTTGGCGTGGAAGGCAAGCTTGGCGATATGGATATGTAGATATCCTCCCATTGTAACCGACTCTGTGTAACCCTAGCCCCCTCCGGTGTCTATATAAACCGGAGGGTTTAGTCCGTAGGACAACAACAATCATACCATAGGCTAGCTTCTAGGGTATAGCCTCTACGATCTCGTGGTAGATCAACTCTTGTAATACTCATATCATCAAGATCAATCAAGCAGGAAGTAGGGTATTACCTCCATCGAGAGGGCCCGAACCTGGGTAAATATCGTGTCCCCCGCCTCCTGTTACCATCCGCCTTAGACGCACAGTTCGGGACCCCCTACCCGAGATCCACCGGTTTTGTATGCTTATTACGAGATATTGGGTAAACAATGTCGGTGTCATACCCGCTCCCCCTTGGAGGGGTTGGGAAAGCTCTCCGCTTGCTCCCCGCCATTATAGGTGGCGAGCCTGGCTCAAACGGGGACCATATACGCTGGGGGGAGGAATCCCTGGGTCTGTAGCTACATGAATTGACTGTGCGGGACGGAACACTTCTTCCAATCTCTGGGCTGAGGGCTACAGGAGCGAGAGGAGGAGCTACGCTGGCCGGCCATGATGTGGATGGATTTTTTCGAGCGCGCTCTGATGAATGCTCACTGAAGGAGGAGGGTGTTATTTGGATCTGAGAGTCCTCGTCTCTTTAAATAGACGGTTTATTCACATATCTAGGGTGGTAAATGCAAAAACGCCCTGGATCCTCGCATTCGCTCGACACGTGGAAGGTAGCCATTATTGGACGCGACATTTATGAGAAGCCGGACACTACTCAACAGGTAGTCGGGATTTGGAGAAGAACCCGCCTTGCAATGCCGAAAACAATCTGCGCACCGGACTCATCGTCATTAAAGCCTGGTTTGGGGGCTACTGAGGGAGTCCTGGATTAGGGGGTATCTGGACAGCCGGACTATATCCTTTGGCCGGACTATTAGACTATGAAGATACAAGATTGAAGACTTCGTATCGTGTTCGTATGGGACTCTCCTTGGCGTGGAAGGCAAGCTTGGCGATACAGATATGTAGATCTCCTCCCGTTGTAACTGACTCCATGTAACCCTAGCCCCCGCCGGTGTCTATATAAACCGGAGGGTTTAGTCCGTAGGACAACAACAATCATACCATAGGCTAGCTTCTAGGGTATAGCCTCTACGATCTCGTGGTAGATCAACCCTTGTAATACTCATATCATCAAGATCAATCAAGCAGGAAGTAGGGTATTACCTCCATTGAGAGGGCCCGAACCTGGGTAAATATCGTGTCCCCCGCCTCCTGTTACCATCCGCCTTAGACGCACAGTTCGGGACCCCCTACCCGAGATCCGCTGGTTTTGTATGCTTATTATGAGATATTGGGTAAACAATGTCGGTGTCATACCCGCTCCCCCTTGGAGGGGTTGGGAAAGCTCTCCGCTTGCTCCCCGCCATTATAGGTGGCGAGCCCGGCTCAAACGGGGACCATATACGCTGGGGGGGGGGAGGAATCCCTGGGTCTATAGCTCCACTAATTGACTATGCGGGACGGAACACTTCTTCCAATCTCCGGGCTGAGGGCTACGGGAGAAAGAGGAGGAGCTGCGCTGGCCGGCCATGATGGGGATGGATTTTTTCGAGCGCGCTCCGATGAACGCTCGCTGAAGGAGGAGGGTGTGATTTGGATCTGAGAGTCCTCTTCTCTTTAAATAGACGGTTTATTCACATAGCTAGGGTGGTAAATGCAAAAACGCCCTGGCTCCTCGCATTCGCTCGACACGTGGAAGGTAGCCATTATTGGACGCGACATTTATGAGAAGCCGTACACTACTCAACAGGTAGTCGGGATTTGGAGAAGAACCCGCCTTGCAATGCCGAAAACAATCAGCGCGCCGGACTCATTGTCATTGAAGCCTGGTTTGGGGGCTACTGAGAGAGTCCTGGATTAGGGGGTATCCGGACAGCCGGACTATATCCGTTGGCCAAACTATTGGACTATGAAGATACAAGATTGAAGACTTCGTCTCGTGTCCGTATGAGACTCTCCTTGGCGTGGAATGCAAGCTTGGCGATACAGATATGTAGATCTCCTCCCGTTGTAACCGACTCTGTGTAACCCTAGCCCCCTCCGGTGTTTATATAAACCGGAGGGTTTCGTCCGTAGGACAACAATAATCATACCATAGGCTAGCTTCTAGGGTTTAGCCTCTACGATCTCGTGGTAGATCAACTCCTGTAATACTCATATCATCAAGATCAATCAAGAAGGAAGTAGGGTATTACCACCATCGAGAGGGCCCGAACCTGGGTAAACATCGTGTCCCCCGCCTCCTGTTACCATCCGCCTTAGACGCACAGTTTGGGACCCCCTACCCGAGATCCGCCGGTTTTGACACCGACATCGTTTACCCAGGTTCGATCTTCAACCTCATTACGAGATATACACCAACTCCCATCTTACATTACGAGATCGTGCCAGGCATCTTCAACAAAATATTTTCACGTGTGAGATACTTGTTTTGTATGCAAGCTAATTCTATCATCTTGGAAGCTTCAATCTCAGTTGGGGTAAGAAGATTTTAATGAGGTTGAAGGATGTCTTCTACTGCTGCTGCTAGAGCTTGATCCTCCGTGGACTTCTTGATCCTACCATCCTTATTGATCTCCTCGGGTTCTTCTCTCTTTAGCTCTATCTTCATTAGCCAAGCATCATTGCCCTCATTGTTGGAGGAGGAGGACGACATGATGCCTGGCCTTGACAACTCTGTCAGAAAATAGCTCGAAACAAAAACAGAGGATATTTGCGTGGTACGGTGATCAAAACCTTCGGGAGATTATATAATGAATTTTTACCGACCAAAAGAAGTATCGTGCAAGAAAACAGAGTCTGGAGAGCACACGAGGTGCCCACGAGGCAGGGGGGCGCGCCCTCCACCCTCGTGGATGCCTCGTGTCCTTTTCAGACTACTTCTTATTTTCCTATTTTCTTAAATATTCCAAAACGGAGAAAAATTGCTATTAGAACTGTTTTGCAGTCGGTTTACTTACCGTACCACATACCTATTCCTTTTTGGAGTCCGAAACATTCTTGAAAGTGTCCCTTATGTATTCCTCCGGGGTTACGGTTTCAATAACATTAGTTTCAACGTTTATTGGATTACCTAAGATATAGTGTTTGATTCTTTGACCGTTCACCACCTTCGGATTTGTGCCTTCGAAGTTGTTGATTTTTATGGCACCGTAATGATAGACCTCCTCGATAACGTAAGGACCTTCCCATTTAGAGAGGATTTTTCCTGCAAAAAATCTTAAACGAGAGTTGTATAGCAAAACATAGTCACCTACATTAAACTCACGCTTTTGTATCCTTTGTCATGCCATCTTTTAACTTTTTCTTTAAACAGTTTGGCATTCTCATAGGCTTGGGTTCTCCATTCATCAAGCGGGCTAATGTCAAATAACCTCTTCTCACCGGCAAGTTTGAAATCATAATTGATCTCTTTAATGGACCAATATGCCTTATGTTCTAGTTCGAGAGGTAAGTGACATGCTTTTCCATAAACCAGTTTATATGGAGACATACCCATAGGATTTTTATATGCAGTTCTATTGGCCCATAATGCATCATCAAGTTTCTTGGACCAATTCTTTCAAGATCTATTAATAGTCTTTTACAAAATTAATTTAATCTCCCTATTACTTAGTTCTACTTGACCACTAGACTGTGGATGATATGGAGGTGCAATTCTATGATTAACATCATACTTAGGAAGCATTTTACGAAAAGCACCATGAATAAAATGTGAACCACCATCAGTCATTAAGTATCTAGGGACTCCACACCTCGGAAAAATAACTTCTTTAAGCATCTTAATAGAGGTGTTATGATCAGCACTACTAGTTGGAATAGCTTCTACCCACTTAGTAACGTAATCAACAACAACTAAAATATGTGTATACCCATTAGAGGAAGGAAACGATCCCATATAATCAAAGCCCCAAACATCAAATGGTTCAATAACAAGTGAATAGTTCATAGGCATTTCTTAACGTCTACTAATATTACCAATTCTTTGACATTCGTCACAAGACAAGACAAATTTACGGGCATCTTTGAAAAGAGTAGGCCAATAAAAACCGGATTGCAATACCTTATGCACAGTTCTATCTCCAGCATGGTGTCCTCCATAAGCCTCAGAGTGATACCTATGTAGGATCTATTTCTGTTCATGCTCAGGTACACAACGTCTAATAACACCATCTACTCCTTTTTTTATAAAGGTGTGGGTCATCCCAGAAGTAATATCTTAAATCATAGAAAAACTTTTTCTTTTGCTGGTATGTGAAACTAGGTGGTATAAATTTAGCAACAATATAATTAGCATAATCAACATACCATGGAGTAGTACGAGAAACATTTATGACAGCTAATTTTTCATCAGGAAAGCTATCATCAATAGGTAGTGGGTCATCAAGAACATTCTCTAACCTAGATAAGTTGTTCGCAATGGGGTTCTCAGATCCCTTTCTATCTATAATATGCAAATCAAATTCTTGTAGCAAGAGAACCCATCTAATAAGTCTAGGTTTAGCATCTTTCTTTTCCATAAGATATTTAATAGCAGCATGATTAGTGTGAACAGTTACTTTAGAATCAACAATATATGGTCTGAACTTATCACAAGCAAATACAACTGCTAAAAATTGTTTTTCAGTAGTAGCATAATTTCTCTAGGCACTGTCTAGAGTTTTACTAGCATATTGGATAAAATTTACTTTCTTATCAACTCTTTGTCCTAGAACAACACCTACAACATAATCACTAGCATCACACATAATTTCAAAGGGTAAATTCCAATCAGGTGGCTGAACAATAGGTGCAGAAATCAAAGTTTTCATAAGTATTTCAAATGCTTCTACACAATCATCATCAAAGACAAAAGGAACATCTTTTTGTAAGAGATTAGTCAGATGCTTAGAAATTTTTGAGAAGTCTTTAATGAACCTCCTATAAAAACCGGCATGACCAAGGAAACTTCTTATACCTTTGATGTCCTTAGGACATGACATCTTTTCAATAACATCAATGTTAGCTTTATCAATTTCAATACCTCTTTTAGAAATTTTATGCCCCAAGAAAATACCTTCATTAACCATAAAGTGGCACTTCTCCCAATTCAAGACAAGATTAGTTTCTTCACATCTCTGCAAAACTCGATCAAGGTTGCTAAAGCAATCATCAAAAGAAGTTCCATATACGGAGAAATCATCCATGAAAACCTCAACAATCTTTTCACAAAAGTTAGAGAATATAGTAGTCATACATCTTTGAAAGGTAGCAGGTGCATTACATAAACCAAAAAGCATACGTCTATAAGCAAAGGTACCGAAAGGGCAAGTAAAAGTGGTCTTTTCTTGATCCTCTTTTGACACAGGTATTTGAGAGAAACCAGAATAACCATCTAGAAAGCAAAAATTTGTATGTTTGGATAATCTTTCTAGCATTTGGTCAATAAAAGGTAAAGGGTAATGATCCTTTTTAGTAGCTTTATTTAGTTTGCGGAAATCAATTACCATTCTATAACCTATAACAATTCTTTGTGGGATCAATTCATCTTTATCATTAGGAACAACAGTAATACCTCCCTTCTTAGGGACACAATGGACATGACTTACCCACTGACTATCAGCAACGGGGTAAATTGTACCTGCCTCCAGAAGCTTTAGTATTTCTTTTCTTACCACTTCTTTCATCTTAGGATTCAACCGCCGTTGGTGATCAACAACCGGTTTAGCGTCTTTCTCCAATTTTATATTGTGTTGGCATAGGGTGGGACTAATGCCCTTAAGATCATCAAGAGTATATCCAATAGCAGCACGGTGCTTCTTCAAAGTTTTCAATAATTTATCTTCTTCCTGCTCTGAAAGGTTAGCACTAATAATAACATGATATATCTTCTTTTCATCAAGATAAGCATATTTAAGAGTATCAGGTAATGGTTTAAGTTCAAACACGGGATCACCCTTGGGTGGAGGAGGATCCCTAGAATTTCAACAGGCAAGTTGTGTTTCAAAATAGGTCCCTATTTAAAGAATACTTCATCTATTTCCCTTCTTTCATTCATAAACATATCATTTTTATGGTCTAGCAAATATTGTTCTATAGGATCATTAGGAGGCACGACAATAGCAGTAAGACCAATAATTTCATCTTTACTAGGCAATTCTTTATCATGGGGTTGTCTACAAAATTTAGCAAAATTAAGATCATGAGACATATCCCCTAATCCAACAGTAACAATATCCTTTTCGCAATCTATCTTAGCATTAACAGTATTCAAGAAGGGTCTACCAAATATAATGGGACAAAAGTCATCTTGTGGGGAACCAAGAACAAGAAAATCAGTAGGATATTTTACCTTACCACACAAGCATTCAACATCTCTAACAATCCCAACTGGTGAAATAGTATCTCTATTGACAAGCTTAATTGTAACATCATTTTCTTCTATCTCAGCAGGTGCAGTATCATGCATAATTTCTTTGTATAAGGAATGAGGTATTGCACTTGCACTAGCACCCATATCACATAAGGCATGATAACAATGATCTCCTATTTTAACAGAAATAACAGGCATGCCAACAATAGGTCTATGTTTACCCTTAGTATCGGGTCTAGCAATTCTGGCAGCTTCATTACAAAAATAATAACATGCCCATCAATATTATCGGCTAAGAGATCTTTAACCATATCCATACTAGGTTCAACTTTAATTTGCTCAGAGGGTTTAGGTGTTCTAGTGTTACTCTTACGAACCATAGTTGAAGCTTTAGCATGATCCTGTATTCTAGCAGGGAAAGGTGGTTTCTCAATATAAGTGGTAGGAACAATAGGATCAACATTATAAGTGATAGTATTTTCTTCAACTTTAATAGGTTCAACTACTTTTACTTCAATGGGAGGATTATATTTAAACCACTTCTGCTTAGGGAGATCAACATGAGTAGCAAAGGATTCACATAAAGAAGATACTATCTCAGAGTCAAGTCCATATTTAGTGCTAAATTCATGGAAAACATCGGTATCCATAAAAGATTTAACACAAGCAAACTTAGGTGTTATACCTGGCTCCTTACCTTCGTCGAGGTCCCAATCTTCAGAGCTGCGTTTAATTCTTTCCAATAAATCCCATTTGAATTCAATAGTCTTCATCATAAAAGAACCAGTACAAGAAGTATCGAGCATGGAGCAATTATTGAGAGAAAGCCGAGCATAATTTTTTTGAATAATAATTTCTCTTGAGAGCTCATGATTGGGGCATGAATATAACATTGAATTAAGACTCCCCCAAGCTTGAGCGATGCTTTCTCCTTTGCAAGGCCAAAAATTATATATATAATTACGATCACGATGAACAAGATGCATAGGATAAAACTTCTGATGAAATTCCAGTTTCAATCGGTTGTAGTTCCATGATCTGAAAGTGCTAGCTATCGACTAGAGGGGGGGGGGTGAATAGGCGATTTTTATGGAAGTCTTCAAAACATGGGAGTTTTGATGAAAAACGATAGAAATGAACCTATTGACATGCAGCAGAAGGTAGACTACACTAGACAAGCCATGGTCAAGCAAGTAATGAAGTTAAAGCACGAAGACTATTAGCAGCTAGGTAGAATGGATCAAGATGGAAGATAGTATGAAGCCAAACACAATAGTCGTCACATAGTGAAGTCAAATAGATCAGGCAAGCATGCAAATGACTTCACGAAGACAAACTGTAAATAAGTGAGGGAAGAGATTGAACCAGTTGCTTGGTGAGGACAAGGATTTGTTGGACCATTTCCAGTTGCTGTGACAACTGTACGTCTGGTTAGGGAGGCTGAGATTCAACTCAAAAGACCACATCTTCACCTTATTCCCCTTGAGCTAAGGACACCCAGTCCCCGCCCAATCACTCTGGTAAGTCTTCAAGGTAGACTTCCAAACCTTCACAGACTTCATTCACCGGCAATCCACAATGACTCTTGGATGCTCAGAACGCGACACCTAACCGGCTAGAGGATTCACAGTCCTCAAGTGTAACAAGTCTTCAGGTCACGTGGACAAAAAGACTTCAGTGATGCCTAACACTCTTTGGCTCTGGGTGTTTTGGGCTTTGTCCTCGCAAGGATTTCTCTCTCTCTCAAAGGCTTCGAGGTGGGTTGCTCTCAAACGACAAAAGCCATGCACTAACTCTGAGCAGCCACCAATTTATGGTGTAGGGGGTGGGCTATTTATAGCCACTAGGCAACCCAACCTGATTTGTCCGAAATGACCCTGGGTCACTAAGGAACTGACATGTGTTCCAATGGTCAGATTTCAAACACACGCGGCAGCTTAACTTGGGCTACAAGTAAAGTTGACTCATCCAGCTCTGGATAAGGTTTGCTCTCATTGTCTCTGCTCGAAGAGTTAGGATTTGGTCGAGCATCACTTCAGTCACTCCGACTTTGTTCACTTGGACCCCACTTAACAGTACGGTGGTTCCTATTACTCAACAAAGAGGAAAAGGAAACTACAAAACACCTATGTCTTCGCACTCCATAATCTTCACGTGAATGTCTTCTCGAGTCATAATCTTTGATGTGATTGTCTTCACATACCACCATTGTCTTCAATGTCTTCACACATTTTTAGGGGTCATCTCCGGTAGGTAAATCGAATCAATGAGGCACTACTACCTGTGTTATCCTGCAATTCTCACAAACACATTAGTCCCTCAACCAGGTTTGTCGTCAATACTCCAAAACCAATTAGGGGTGGCACTAGATGCACTTACATGATCCCATATCATCACATAGCCTAAACCATGTCAATGCCTTTCCTTTCAAATACAAAGGGAAGAACTTCTTCTTGATAACATCCTCGGGCATACCTGCAAGCTTAAATAATCCACAGACTTCATCCACATAGATTAGGTGCAAATCGGGATGCAATGTTCCATCTCCTGTAAAAGGATTAGCTAGCAGTTTCTCTATCATACCCGAAAGAATTTCAAAGAAGACATTTTCAGTAGGTTCAGTATGTTGAGGAGCAACTCTTTGCTCTACTGGTCAGGGTGAAGATACCCCGAACAAGCCCCTCAAAGGATTATGTTCCATAGTAACAAGTGACAGTAAATTTCAGCACACTATATAATTTTTCCTTACCAAATTCCACCTACCAAAGGCGCTTCACTCCCCTGCAATGGCGCCAGAAAAGGGTCTTGATGTCCCACAAGTATAAGGGATCTATCATAGTCCTTTCGATAAGTAAGAGTGTCGAACCCAACGAGGAGCAGAAGGAAATGACAAGCGGTTTTCAATAAGGTATTCTCTGAAAGCACTGAAATTATCGGTAACAGATAGTTTTGTGATAAGGTAATTTGTAATGGGTAACAAGTAATAAAAGTAAATAAGGTGAAGCAATATGTCCCAATCATTTTTGTATCAAAGGACAAGCCTGGACAAACTCTTATATAAACGAAAACGCTCCCGAGGACACATGGGAATTGTCGTCAAGCTAGTTTTCATCACGCTCATATGATTCACGTTCGTTACTTTGATAATTTGATATGTGGGTGGACCGGTGCTTGGGTAGTGCCCTTCCTTGGACAAGCATCCCACTTATGATTAACCCCTATTGCAAGCATCCGCAACTACAAAACAAGTATTAAGGTAAACCTAACCATAGCATGAAACCTAACCAGGACTCCCTCAGTAGCCCCTGAACCAGGCTTCAATGACGATGAGTCCGGTGCGCAGATTGTCTTCGGCATTGCTAGGCGGGTTCCTCCTTCGAATACTCCATAGAAGATTTTGAACACAAGGATCGTGTCCGGCTCTGCAAAACAAATTACACATACCACCATAGAGAGTGCAATATTCCACAAATCCATTATGCTGACAACTTTTCCTAATGTGACACCATGCCACGATCCAGTCTTTATTCGAACCGTTCTCCCTAACCAGCTACTCCGCATATCACGAGGCGGTTTTATGGGCATGTCGTATCGAATCAGAGATCGTGTCCCCCTATCTCGGGATTCTCGTCAATACGGGTATGGGTAATCCAACCGCGTCTTTAGTGCGACGCTTGGGGAATAAGCGATTTTACCAGGCAAGTGGGGAGGCGCTTGATCCCTGCCGCCTTTATAAGGAGATAAGGACTCCTCTTTTTCACCCACGCCTTCTCCTTCTGCTTAACCATTCCCCTCTGCTCTAGCCCCAACACCCAGGCGTTCGTCCTCTCCGACCACAAAGGCCTTCGAAAAATGTCTGGATCCGGAGCAGGAGGCAAATGGATGGCCTCCACTATCCGGGAGAAGGATATCAAAAAGCTTCGGGAGGCTGGGTACCTGCCCCAGAAAATCAGCCACCGTCTCCCGACGGCAGGACAGATCGTCTCTACTCCGGAACCCCACGAGAGGGTTGTTTTCCTCCCTCATTTTGTCCGCGGGCTGGGGTTTCCCCTCCACCCATTCATTCGCGGCATCATGTATTACTATGGGATCAATTTTCATGATCTATCCCCTAATTCCTTCCTCAACATCTCGGCGTTCATCGTCGTGTGCGAGGCCTTTCTCCGCATCTCGCCACACTTCGGCTTATGGCTGAAGATCTTTAATGTGAAGCCCAACATAGTGGGCGGTGAGCACGCCGAGTGCGGAGGCACCATGGTGAGCAAGATGCCCAACGTCACATGGCCAACAGGTACTTTCAATGATTCTGTCAAAGAGTGGCAGCAGCAGTGGTTTTACATCACTGAGCCGTGCGACACGAAATGGGCCGCTGCTCCTGAATTCCGATCCGGAGCCCCCCTGCGGCTTACTTCCTGGCCCAAGAAGGGCCTGGATTGGTCTTCGTCCGACGGGCTGTTAGTACTTCAGACGCGCGTCAAGAATATGGAAGACAAGGATATCAAACTTGCCAATATAGTCCAGGTGATGTTAGCTCGTCGGATCCTTCCCTGTCAACACCGGGCTTGCAATTTATGGGAATTCGACCCGGTCAAGCACCAGACCCTGCGAGAGCTCTTTGGCTCCTCACACCAAGATATCTGGAAGGTGCTTTTTAAGTCCGGCAAATCATGGCCGGACTCAGCCGAGGACCACGGGTACCAATTGTCCCGCCCCGCAAGTTCGGTAAGCCATTATAAGTTTTATTCGCATAACCCAAGGGAAACACTTAATGTGTTTTCCACAACTCTCCTAGGGCTGGATGAAGAAGGCGAGGTGGATCTACTGTCCGACCCCGCTACCTGAAGAACTGGCCGGCCCTTTTCTAACGAAGATGTTGGTCTCGACGCCCTACAAGGCGCCGAAGAAGAAGGCCGAGAGAGGGGCCAAGAAGACCAGGGGCGCCTCCATGGCCGTGGTGCCTCGGACACGATATCCGAAGAGTCCAATGCCCGTTCTTCCTCCGAAGAGGATGATGAGAAGGAGGAAGACAAATCCCCAGCGGGGGGAAGAAAGAAAAGGATAGCCTCCGCATCGTTGGAGGCCGAGTCGCCTAAGAAGGGAAAAACTCTTCTTCCAGCGGAGTCCACCGTCGCCGATAGCAGCCCGGAGTGGGATCCCAGGGCTCAGCCCCTGGTGAACTCGTGAGTATATAAAATCCGAACACGTTTATGCGTCCGGACTTATCATGGCACAATATTTTGATCTGGGCCATACTTTTTGCAGTCCGGCGAGGTCCCGTGCGGAGCAATCCTCGTTGGAGGGTTTGCTAACCTCGGACGCTATGGAGAGCAGGACACCCCCGAAGGTCCCTTCCCCCAAACATGTGAATGACACCGAGGCTTTGTCCCAGGAGGACCCATCCCAAGGAGGAGGGGGGAAAGATTGCCAAGGTGGCGCCAGGGGGTCAAACTTCAGGGGCCACACACATGGGAGGGAAGGCTCCCATGGGCGTCGTCGGCGGGAGCCATCTTGAATTCGGCCCCCAGCCGGGCACAATTCCGGAGACCAATATGGTTCCAGAGTCAGGCAGGCGGTCCCCCTCGGCTAGAGAGGGTGTACCTATTCCACCGGCAACCTCTGTCCAACCAGAGGTGCTGGATACTTTATTGGCGGCGCTGAAAAGCGCCTCCGTCGTCGATGAACACCGTGCCCTTGTGGGTGCGGTGATTGAGAAGATTCGATCTGCAGAGAGTGGGCTGAATGAAGCCTGTATTAGCCTTATAAGAGGCTTTGAGGTATATTTTATGAAGTTTCGAAGAGTGTCACAGTATAGATAGTAGCCCCTGATACACTATTCGGTGAGAGAAATAACCGGACAGAGGATCAAATCTATGTTCGCAGGAGACTCACTTGATGATATTTACCTCTATTTTGGTATAAACAGGCGTCTGTAGTGACTCCACCTCTCGTACTGCAGAGGTCTCTGGACTAAATCGAAGTCTGGAGCGGGCCACAGAAGAATTGGGCCAGTTGCAAAGGCAGTTGGAGGATAAACAAGGTAGGCACAAACCTTGCTCACGTTCAGTGCGAACAAATTTTATTTAAAATATGTTTTGTGATTTGCGCCAGGGGCCATGACCGAAGTCGATGCTCTGAAGAAGGCTGTTGCCGAGGCCGAGGGAACGGCAGCCGCAGAGCGGGCTCTTCGTGAGAAGCACGAGGCCATGGTTATTGAAGCTGAGCAAGAGCTTCAAGAGGTCGCGAGAAGATGCGAGGCCTTGGAGCAGAGTCTAACGGAGAAAGAATCCGAACTTACCAAGGCTCATCAGGCCGCATGCGATGCCCAGGGGGAAACCCAGGGTCCCCTGTAGGAGATCCAAGAGGCAAGGAAGATCGCGGCGCGTAAGGCTTGTTCCACGTAAGGAAAGTATTTGGGGAGAAAATCATGTTTCTAATCTTGAGTTCGGATTTCTCCAGGGGTGTTTGCAGAGCTGCCATGCAGCATATCTGATGCCGCACAATTCTACCGAGCCGAAGAAAGGAACACTGCGGATAAGCTCTTCTGGTCGCAGTATCCGGCACCGAATTATCTGGTGCCTTTTGCCGACCAACTGAAACAGCTGATCGAACTGCAGAAGGCGGCCGAGTTAGCCATGAAGGATTTGATTATCCGGCTATGGCCCGCTGAGCCGATTCCAGGCAGCTACTTCGGGCTCGTGAAACGGCTTGCGAGTGTCTTCCCTCGACTGGACGTCATCAAGCGGTCGGTCTGTATAGAGGGTGCGCAAATGGCCTTCGCCCGCGCAAAGGTGCATTGGGGGAAGATGGATGCTGAAAAGCTGGTGACCGAGGGACCGCCGGAGGGAAAGGAGCACCGCAAGCCTGAGTTATATTATGAAAGTGTCCTAAAAGGATCCTGCCTTGCGGCGGAGCAATGCACCAAGGACATTACATTTCCATGAATACAATCATGTTGTCCTTTGTAATGTCGAACAAGGTCATTTCTATTATTTATTGCCTATTATATAAAAGTTTATCCTCTTGCGCGGCCGTTTTATATATTAATCCTGAGAGTTGGCCAGCCGTCGGCTTCTGCCCCCACGTAGGAAGTACGGGGGTGTTCGGGATAAACCTGATCACTCTTTATCCTAGTTTTGGGTCCTTCGAAGGAGGTGTTCAGCACAACGAACTAGGCAATCGGACTATAGGGCTTTATCACTCTCACTTAGCCATAGGAGCTTTAGAAAAGGAAGGTAGGCGCCACCCCTGGTGATTGGAAGACCGCACGAGGGGCTCTATAAGCACCTGATCGGAAGAAAAGCCGATCCATCGCACGTTGCATTGGTTATGGCATTATGCAGGAGGAATCCTTAAAGATTTTACAACCTCTCGAACAGCTGACCAGCTCTCGCCGTATCATGACAGTCAGTTTTCGGCTTTCTCTACTGAGGTGCTCATCCGGAAGAACTGGGACACAATCGCAGTAGTTCTCCCTGTGCCGCCTTAGCCGATATAGCGGAACGTAAGGCAGCAAAACATGGGTGCCAGGCAAACCCAACATTTGACCCAAGACATGATTCGGAGCTGATGCATATAATGCTATAAGTTCGGGGTGCCGAACTTCCATGAAGGTGTTCGGACATTATTGCCGTATTATGGGTAAAACGAAGCCCCTGGCATGTTTAAGGCATATCGCGGTGTACGGATGCCATTTTGTCGGATCACGGGTTCCGACAGACCCTTAAGGTTCAAACTCTGGGGTGCGCGCGGAGATGATGCCCTCTACCTCTCCGTCTCGTAAGGATCTAAATTACCGAAAGAACAACACAAGAGACGCAGAGTTTATACTAGTTCGGGCCACCATTGTGGTGTAATACCCTACTCTATTTGTGGTGGATGGATTGCCTCTTGGGCTGATGATGATGACGAACAGTACAAGGGAGCACAGCCTCGCGAGGGCCTGTTCTTGGCTAGGGGGATGAACTGCTAGGGGGAGTTCGATCGCCCTTCTCTCTCTCTCTACTGGCTCTATGCTTGCCCTCAATACCCAATCGTCCCTCTACCCTGGGGGTGGCTAGTCCTATTTATAGGCAAAGGCCCTGGGCCTCTTCCCAAATATTGAGCGGGAAGGGCGCCAACAATTGGCCAATTCGAAGGGGAACATCTGGTACACTTATCCTGAATAAAGTTGGTCCTCGCCTGCCAAAGGCCCAGTGGTGACGCCATACTGGGCTCCACGATGACCTCCTTCCCACCGTTGGACTGGTCTTGGTCTTGTTGCACCGAAATGGGTGCCTTTGCTTGATCCTCTCGCCTGCGCTTGCCCCCTTTGCACCAAAGAGGAAAGGAAGGACACTTCATGGTCTGGCGCCCGCCTGGCACCCTTGGTCGTCATGGCTTGCGTCATGGGCACCTCGCGAGGTACCCTGCCTTGGTCTCTCCGCCTCCTTGTGAGCCAGCCTGACGAGGTCGCGCCTGAGGAAGCGCCGTGTCGTCCGCCCCGCGAGGGTCTTGGGTCTTGTGTTGATGAAGTTGGGCCGTGCTGGGCCCCCTTTGAGCCACGCCGCAGGCCGCAGGCAGGCAAGTCTGGGGACCCCCATTCCCAGAACGCCGACAGTAGCCCCCGGGCCCAAGGCGCGCCCGGACTTGGCTGTGCCGAGAGGCGAAAGGGCAAGGGCGAAGCGCTGCGGGCCCTAATAGCCCGCGGCCTTGGGCGCCGCGTGGCGGTTTGACAGGACGTGGGCGTCTCCGCTTCCCCACGACGCCTTGTCAACTGCGTGACTTGACTAGTCCCTGCATGCGTAGATACGAGTCATTATTACCTACGATCGTGGTGCTCGACGGTTGGCCTTTTCCCGCTATAAGTACGGGGCCGCGTAAGCTCCGCCAGTCCGCCCCTTCCTGCTTCTCTTCTTCTTCCTCTCCTTGGCCACCCGCCGCTCGCATGGCTCCAAAGAGGTTCTCGGCCGCGGAGAAGGGGAAGGCCAGTCAGGCGGGGCCCAACTCCCCTCCGGCCAAGCGCGGCCGGGGTCGTCCCCGCAAGCATCCCGCGGTCCCCGTTGCGGCTCCCCGTGGCCACAGGGATGGTTCTCCACATGGTGGTGAGCGCTCGGATGCCAAGGGGAGGCAGGCTGTGACTGCGCGGCCCCCCAGGCCGTGCTTTCGCTCGGCGGAGGTGCTGCCGGAGTTCGTCGTGTGGTCGGCGGACCCGACCAACACCTGGCTCCAGCTCCCTCGCTTCTTCATCGGCGATCTGCCGGCCAGCGCTCGGTGCGGCTTCTGGCTTCAGGCTGACGGTTGCTGCAGCAGGGCCTCCTGGGTTTCGCCTGAGGTCTCCCCTTCTGGGAATGGGGCCCTGACCCGCGGCTGGCAAACGTTTGCCCGCGCGCGTGGCCTGGGCCAGCGGTGCACCCTGCACTTCAAGTTCGACGACGACGGCACCCTCTATGTGAGGGTGTTTGGGGAAGATGGTCGCCGCGTAGGATGCTGCCCCGAGGGCGACGACCGTGGCCAGGGGCCTCGCTCCGACGACGATGGAGGAGACAACGCCCGCTCAGATGGCGGCGCCCGATGCTCCCCAAGCTCCACCAACTCTTCTTTAGGCGGCTCCTCCAGTGGTGGCTGCAGCCATCCCCCTGCCGTCGCGCTTGCTTGGGGGGTGGCTGTTCATCCGCCCGTCGCCGCGCCCCGATGAAGCGCGAGAGGGAGTCCGCCTGAGCCTCGGAGGCATCCCGTGTTGCCTCTGCAGGCCGATGTGAGGCGGGCCGCGCCGGGCTCGCCTTTTCCTTTTCCTTTTGCTTCCTATGTAAGACAAAACAACTGCATGGAGCCCCGCGGGGGCGTGTTGAGAATCATTGCCGTTGTAGCTATTACCTTGACTTTGTTGTCACGCTTCTCAACTGTTTGCCCTCACATAGGTAGTTTTCGGCCCCAGCCGGGGGGCGACCGACCCAGGCCCTGTGCGCGTGTCGCGGTGCCTGAGGGGCACGAACTAGAGGGGTGCTGTCGGTGTCAAAACCGTCGGATCTCGGGTAGGGGGTCCCGATCTGTGCGTCAAGGTCGGATGGTAACAGGAGACAAGGGACACTTTATTTTACCCAGGTTCGGGCCCTCTCGATGGTGGTAAAACCCTACTCCTGCTAGATTAATATTGATGATATGGGTAGTACAAGAGTAGATCTACCACGAGATCAAGGAGGCTAAACCCTAGAAGCTAGCCTATGGGTACGATGATGGTTATGATGTGTTCGTCCTACGGACTACAACCCTCCGGTTTATATAGGCACCGGATAGGGTTAGGGTTACACAGAGTCGGTTACATTGGTAGGAGATCTTGAATATCCGCACGCCTAGCTTGCCTCCCATGCCAAGGAAAGAACCTTCCGGACACAGGACGAAGTCTTCAATCTTGTATCTTCATAGTCCTGGAGTCCGGCTGAAGATATAGTTCGGCTATCCGAACACCCCCTAATCCAGGACTCCCTCAGTAGCCCCCGAACCAGGCTTCAATGACGTCGAGTCCAGCGCGCAAATTTGTCTTCGGCATTGCAAGGCGGGTTCCCCCTCCGAATCTTGTGTACCTGTATGAGTAATGTCCGTAGCGCTCCTCAGTCTCGGTGCCCAATAATTGCCATCTTCCACGTGTTGAACGAATGCGAAAAGCCCGGGGGTGTTTTTATATTCACACCCTTGGTCATATAAACGAGCCGCCTATTTAACGGGATGGGGATCTAGATCCAAACCACATCTTCTTCTCCCCGCGAGTTATCATCAGAGCGTCTCCAATAAAGGTCCATTCCAACATGGCCAGCCGTCGTAGCACCTCCCCTCGCCCCTCCAGCCCCAAATCCGGAGACTGGGAGAGTTGCACCATCCCACACAGCGAGCTAGTGTCACTGCAGGCCAAAGGATTCCTTCCCCAAGAATATATGGTCCCGGTCCGAGCCGAACTCGCCACCTACAACGGCGGCAAGCAAGCGGAGAGCACCCCCAATCCTTCTAAAGGAGAGCGGGTGTGCCTCGTCCCTTATTTATTAAGGGGTCTGGGATTTCCAATTCATCCATTCCTCCGCGGGCTTCTGGAGTTCTACGGCCTCCAGCTGCACAACCTCACGCCTGGCTCCGTGCTACATATTGCAGGCTTCGTTGCCCATTGCGAGCTATTTTTAGGCGTCGAGGCTCATTTTGCGCTGTGGAAGAGGTTGTTCTGCTTGGTGCCCCGTTCTCAGAAGGGGTCTATATACCAAGTGGGCGGAGCCGAAATATGGTGCATCGACGGGACCGGATACCTATCCGGAACCCCAAAGAAGGCGTCCGAGGACTGGCCTTCAGAATGGTTCTACATAGACGATGTCCCGCTGCCGGACCCTGTCCGGGTCGGCCTCCCTGAGTTCAGCATGGCTCCCTTAAAGAAACGCTTAAGTTGGCGTCCGCGGAGCTCTCAGAGAGAAAGCAACAGAGACGTTCTTTACCTGATGGGCTGGATAAGACTGTTGGCTCATTCCGGACTAACCATGATTGGAGTCATGGCCGCATGTATTATGCGGGGGGTGCAGCCGCTTCAATATAGGAGCCACCCCATGTGGGATTTCAACGGGGAGGATGACGCCACCCGTTACAGCCGCAAGGGGCCAGACACAGCTGCCGCTCTAGTAAAGATTCTAACATATTTGTACAAGGGAGAAAAGGAGGACTTCCTCCGCGTCAACCCGCGGGCCGGATTCACTATGTATGAACCTCCAAGTTGGGTAAGTGAACAATTGCACTTGCCCGCTTATTTAATGCTCCCATGACTAGATACATAATCTGGTGATTTCAATGCAGGAGCTTCGACAGTAGGTAAAGGATATCAACAACTGCCCTCCACAGCCTGAGGACCCAGAACGGTCCCTCGATCCGGACTCCGAAGAGGATCCGGACATATCGGTGGAGCTCATCAATGGGGTGTTCCACCAGTTAAGCAAAGATAATACCTTGGTGGCCATTACGGTTGATTATCCCGAGTTAATCCCGGCCTCCCAGGTGACAGAAACCGGAGTGTTTATTCCCGCAAGAGAGATTCCGTCCTTACATATTCCGGTGTTTCTGACGACAACCGTATTTTACAGGGGAGATTTCCGAGTAGGGAGGCCGAACCTGCGGCGGCTAGCCAACGAGGAGCCGTCGGGCCCCGAGGGGTAAAAAGGGATGAAGTCCGGACTGAGAGTTCGGCACAAAGGTATAACGCGCCCTCTGTCTTCCTGGCGTTATTCTGTCAGGGCATGTTAACATCTGTACTGTTTCCAGGACGAAGAGGCCTCGCCGGACTATATCCGGAGGGGCCGCCAACCGCGCCTCTACCAGCCAGGCCCCAACGTCTGGTCCGGAGGCGGGGACAAACACCAGGCTTGCGCCGGATGCTCCTCCAACAGAGGACGCGGACCGGCTATCTGCCACAAATTCAGAAGTGGAGAGCGCCATGAACCATAGGCATCGCCGGACAGTTCTACGCGACGCTTGTTTCTCCCGAGAGGCCTTAGACGCCTTCAATTCGGGAGATGCGTACCTTCGTGCTGCTCAAGATGGTTTAGCCAGAGCCACGGAGCAGTATGTGAAAGACATACGGGTAAGAAAATGTAAATATATATACCAGTAGCCCCCAAGACTTGAAACAGTTAAACTAACTGATTTAAGGATCATATAATATGTAGGTTTTTACTGAGAAGAACACCGTGCTGTCCCAGGAGCTGGAAAAGTGCAAGGCCCAACTAGAGGCCGCACTAGGCGCAACAGGGGAGCCCAAAGGGACCCCCTCAGGTATGATATACTTTGAGAGATTAATATTGTGCGGCTTATGTGCGAATCTGACAATTAATGTTACAGATGGTGCCGGACTAGATCCGGAGAGGCAACAACTCTTACACCAGTTAAAGGCTGGCGAGAGTACGTTGACAAGGGTGAGACGAGAGAAGAATGATCTTCAGGATGCCAACACCAAGCTGGATGTTGAACTGAAAGACGTTCGTGGCCAGCTATCTGACTCCACGAAGGAGAATCAGCGTCTTCGACGCGGCATATTTAGTAAGTGCTTGAGCGAACCCTTTGAAAAAAAAGGAGTTCGGCGAGGAAGACGAATAACAGAATTATGTCTGTAGGTACGCTCACAGGTCGTCCTGCATAGGAGATGCCCGGTTCTATGGGTGACCTTCTCCCCGAACTCCTGCAACTGCACGAACGAATTCGGCAGGCAATGCAAGGGGTTGCCCGGGCCTTATGGCCTGCCCACTCCATGCCCGAGGGCCTTGGAGAGCTTGCGGAGAAGCTGACGGGAGCTCGGCGGTGCATCCGGTTGTGGAAGATATCAGCCTGCTGACAAGGCGCGAGGGAGGCCTGGGCCATGGTGAAAACCCGCTTTACGAAGTCTGACCCCAATCACATGGCCGAGGTCGGACCAGTGGGGCCTGATGGGAAGGAGATCCCTGTGAGCTTGGTGTATGGCCAGGTAGAGCTGGCCGCAAAGTATTCCCAGCAGGACTGTAAATTAGACAGCCTGTTAGATGGTATAGAGGAGGAATACGATCAATCAAGATGACTATGTAATTTATAATTGACATGTGTAATGCCTTCTAGCCGGATTATAGATCGTTTGTCGTTGCCGACCTTTTCGCTTCGACCTCGGGACCTGACGGTCCGGAGTGTGTCCGAATACCATAAAAGCTATATAAAAGCCGTGGTATGCATGGAGACCAGGCGTAGGGGTCATTAGTGCTTTATCAGACAAGTGGCCAACTAGTTATTTTATATTACATGGTTAGTAAGAAATATCTTCCAGAGAGAATAGTTCCGTTAAGGGTTCCTTTCGCTGGGGTGGCGTGCCCTAAAGTGCACGTTCGGACTGCAAATGCAGAAGATCATCTGGGGGCATGTATAAAATAAAAAGGTTCATCTTTAGTTCACCGACCGAATATTCCCTTAAGAATGCTAGCTTTCGGCTTCACCCAGTCTGAGGTACACATCCGTCTTATCCGGCAGTAACAATCACAGAGGTGCTCCCTTTACCACCTAGACGAACAATCAGGAATGTAGGGGTAAGCACAGGAGCCAGACAACCCAGCTTGGCCAAAACTTAAGTCATATCGATGCATATAATGGCGAAGAAAAGGTGCATGCGGAAGTCTGACGCATACGTTGGGTGTGAAACCCATATAGACAAGCTTCTGTTAAAGAAGCCCCTAGGTTTAAGGAGCGCGGATAGCACGTCACATAATGAGCCTTTTAAGGGCTAGAAAAGAAAAGAGTTGTAGACAAAGTAAAAAAAAGGTATAAATGTAAATAATGGACAGAGGAAGGAGACAAACACAGAGTCCGGCGCTAGGCATAGAATCTTCGGAGACTTGTGGCGTTCCATGGGTTCGGCTCGAGTCGGTTGTCCGACACATCTCGCAGGCGGTACGCTCCACCAGTTAGGACTTGGTCGATTATGAATGGACCTTCCCATTTGGGCTTGAGTTTGTTCTTTTGCTTATCCGGCAGGCGCAGAACTAGTTCACCAACGTTGTAATTTTTGGCCCGTACTTCTCTGCTTTGATATCTTCAAGCTTGCTGTTGATAGAATGCGGAACGGGCCTTAGCCACGTCACGCTCTTCCTCTAAGGCATCCAGGTTGTCCTGCCGATCAAGCTCGGCTTCTCTTTCTTCGCACATGCGCACTCGAGGTGAGTCATGAATTATGTCGCAGGGCAGAATCGCCTCAGCGCCGTACACCATAAAGAATGGCGTGAGTCCGGCGGTATGATTTGGCGTGGTTCGCAGCCCCCAGAGTACGGAGTCGAGCTCCTCTACCCAGTGCATAACAGATTCCTTGAGGGACCGCACTAGTCTGGGTTTGATGCCGCTCATGATGAGACCATTTGCACGTTCGACCTGACCGTTAGTTTGTGGGTGATAGACAGAAGCGTTGTGGAGCTTAATGCCCATGTTTTTGCACCACAGCTTTACTTCATCAAAGGTGAAGTTTGTGCCGTTATCGGTGATAATGCTGTGGGGGACACCATAATGGTGTACGACCCCGGATACGAAGTCTATCACAGGTCCGGATTCAGCCGTCTTGACAGGCTTGGCTTCTATCCATTTGGTGAATTTATCCACCATGACCAATAAGTATTTTTTCTTGTGGGTTACGCCTTTAAGGGGTCCCACCATATCGAGCCCCCAGACCGCGAAAGGCCAAGTAATGGGGATAGTTCGGAGGGCGTTGGGTGGCATATGGCTTTGGTTGGCAAAGAGCTGGCAACCGACGCACCGTTTGACTAGGTCCTGAGCGTCTGCTCTAGCCGTCGGCCAATAGAAGCCAGTACGGAAAGCCTTGCTTACAAGGGACCGAGCCGCGGCGTGATGGCCACCGAGTCCGGCATGAATTTCAGCCAACAGACTCTGCCCTTCCTCTTCAGAGATACACCTTTGAAGGACTCCTGTAGTGCTTTTCTTATATAGCTCTCCCTCGTGGACTTTATAGGCTTTAGATCGCCGCACTATGCAGCGTGCCTCGTTTTGGTCCTCGAGGAGTTCCTGCCTAGTAAGGTAGGCTAGGAATGGTTCCGTCCATGGGGCGATGACCGCCATTATTGCGTGGGCTGAGGGTGTAATTTCGGTGGCTGGGCCGCCGATTATGTCTGATTGTTTGGCATTGGGTTGTGCGGTTATGCCCGGGCTATTATCCGAGGGTTCCCCCTCCCATGTTACGGATGGTTTGAATAATCTTTCTAAGAAGATGTTGGGGGGGGGGCTGCATCTCGTTTTGCTCCAATGCGTGCCAGGACGTCCGCTGCCTGATTATTTTCTCGGGCTATGTGATGGAACTCCAGTCCCTCGAATCGAGCTGACATTTTTAGTACAACATTGCGATAAGCTGCCATTTTTGGGTCTTTGGCGTCGAAGTCGCCATTTATTTGGGATACCGCGAGGTTTGAGTCCCTGCGTGCTTCCAGGCGTTGAATGCCCATGGATACCGCCATCCGGAGGCCATGTAGAAGGGCCTCGTATTCGACTGCATTGTTGGAGTCCGTGTACATAATTTGGAGTACATATTGGACTGTATCTCCTGTAGGGGACGTCAAAACGACGCCAGCCCCCAGTCTGGCCAGCATTTTGGAGCCGTCGAAATGCATGATCCAGTTTGAGTACGTGCCGTACTCTTTAGGGAGTTCGGCCTCTGTCCATTCGGCGACGAAGTTGGCTAGGACTTGCGATTTAATTGCTCGCCGTGGCTTGTAGGTTATATCAAACGGGAGGAGCTCTATGGCCCATTTTGCTATCCGGCCTGTTGCATCGCGGTTGTTGATAATATCGTTGAGTGGTACTTCCGAGGCTACTGTAATAGAACACTCTTGAAAGTAGTGTCGTAGCTTCCGGGATGCCATGAATACCGCGTATGCGATTTTTTTATAATGCGGGTACCGTGATTTGCATGGTGTGAGGACAGTGGACACATAGTAAACCGGCCTTTGAAGGGGTAATTTATGTCCGTCCGTTATCCGTTCGACGGTGAGTACTGCGCTAACAACTTGATGGGTTGCGGCAATGTACAATAGCATGGGTTCGCCGATATTCGGCGCAGCCAGGACGGGGTTTGTTGCCAAGATGGCCTTTATTTCCTCGAGTCCGGCCGTGGCAGCGTCCGTCCACTCGAAGTGTTCGGTGCGCCTAAGGAGGCAGTAAAGGGGTAGTGCCTTTTCTCCCAAGCGGGAGATGAAGCGGATTAAGGCCGCCACGCATCCGGTGAGTTTCTGAATTTGCTTGAGATCCTTTGGGACATCCAATTGTGACAGAGCTCGGATTTTAGCTGGATTTGCTTCAATTCCTCTGCCGGATACAATGAAGCCCAGGAGCTTTCCGGCTGGGATGCCGAAAACACATTTTTCCGGATTGAGCTTGATGTCGTATTTTCGCAGGTTGTCGAATGTAAGTCTCAAGTCGTCTACTAGAGATTCGACGTGTCTTGATTTAACGACCACATCATCTACGTACGCCTCCACTGTTTTGCCGATCTGGTTTGCCAAACATGTTTGAATCATGCGCTGATATGTCGCGCCAGCGTTTTTGAGCCCAAAGGGCATTGTGTTGAAGCAGAATGGGCCGTATGGCGTGATGAATGCTGTTGCAGCTTGGTCGGATTCTGCCATCTTTATTTGATGGTAACCGGAGTATGCGTTGAGGAAACACAGGGAATCGTGTCCTGCGGTGGCATCGATGATTTGATCAATTCGAGGGAGGGGAAAGGGATCCTTTGGGCAGGCCTTATTAAGGTCTTTGAAGTCGACACACAGGCGCCAGGATTTGTCCTTCTTTGGTACCATTACCAGGTTTGCTAGCCAGTCCGGGTGTTTGATATCTCTAATGAATCCGGCCTCCAATAATTTGGCTAGCTCCTCTCCCATGGCCTGTCTCTTTGGTTTGGAGAAACGCCGAAGGGTTTGTTTGACAGGTTTGAATCCTTTCTGGATATTTAAGCTGTGCTCGGCCAGCCTGCGTGGGATTTCTGGAATATCTGAGGGGTGCCAAGAGAAAATATCCCAGTTCTCTCGTAGGAACTCGCGCAGTGCGGCGTTTACATCAGGGCTCAATTGTGCCCCGATGGAGGCTGTTTTATTCGGGTCCGTTGGGTGGACCTGGAATTTGACTATTTCGTCCGCTGGTTTGAAGGATGTGGATTTGGATCTCTTATCGAGTATCACATCATCCCTGCTAACCGTGGATCGCAGCGCCGTCAGCTCTTCGGCCGCTAAGGCTTCAGATAGTGCCTCAAGGGCCAATGCGGCTGTCTTGTTTTCGGCGCGGAGTGCTATGTCCGGATCACTAGCGAGAGTGATAATTCTGTTTGGCCCAGGCATCTTAAGCTTCATGTACCCGTAATGGGGTATGGCTTGGAAAACTGTGAATGCCTCTCGTCCTAATATAGCGTGATATCCGCTTCCGAACGGGGCCACCTGGAACGTGATTTGTTCGGACCTGTAATTATCTGGCGTGCCGAATACCACATCTAGTGTGATCTTTCCGGTGCAGCGCGCTTCCTGACCGGGGGTTATTCCTCTAAAGGTTGTGCTGCTTCGCTCAATGCGGTTCCAGTCTATTTCCATCTTTTGGAGGGTTTCCTCGTAGATGAGGTTAAATCCGCTGCCTCCGTCCATAAGTACCTTTGCGAGGCGACAGCCGTCCACTATGGGACTGAGAACCAATGCGGCTGGCGCTCTGGCTGTTCGGAATTTAGGTTCGTCGCTCGCATTGAAGGTGATGGCAGTATTGCTCCATGGATTTATGGTCGGTACTTGGTAGACTTCGGTGAGGCTGCGAAGTGTTCTTTTTCGCATGTTATTTGATGCGAAAGTCTCAGAGATTGTGAGAACGGTATTGAAATTCTCGGGCTGGTTTCCTTCGACCTCTGTATTTAGGAGGTCCTCGCCAATTTTGGCCACCTGCCGGAGTATCCAACATGCCCTGAGGCTGTGAGTTGGGGTGGCATCCTCTGTACTATGAATCTTGCAGGGTCCATCGAGCCACCTTTCTAGCACAGTTCCGTGCCCCCTAGAGGGATTTGATTTTTTATTTAATCCGGGCGCTTTGCTGTAGTGCGCCCTTTTGATTCGGACGGGATTGCTATTCAAGGCCGGATTATCCCAAAATTTAATTTCGGTTTTCCGAGCACTTTCCATCGCACAGTATTTTTGTACTATGGACGCCAAGTCAGCAAAGCGCGTAATATTACGACGACTTATGGCGTTGAGTATCCCCTTGTCCGTGCAGTTACTGCAGAAGATTGAAATCGCGTCTCCCTCGTGGCAGTCCTTTATCCTGTTCATAAGCAGGAGGAATCTGGGACAGTAATGATGTACTGTTTCTTCAGGCATCTGCTTGATTTGGGAGAGATCGCTTAAGATCGGACGGGTGGAATTCATTAGATCTGATACTTCTCCCGGTTTGCTGTTCGGAGGCCGAACGACCTCCGGATTCCGAGATACGGAGTCCTGTATATTTTCCGGTTTGCCTGGTTCCAAGCCCAGGTCTTGGGTTGTATCCTCCCCTCCGTGGATATCCGGCATGGAGGGTTCCGGAATTCGGACATAACTGGTCCTTAAGATCGATGAAGGGTCAACACATTGTGTTTCCACCACAGCAACATGATGGGTTGCTTGGGGAGAGTTGATTTCCCTTAGATCGGGTTTAGGCCCAACCTGGTCGTAGTTTGTAGCGACCCCCAAGGCGGCGATGCGATCCAGGAGCTCGTTTATGGAGGAGAGCTCCAGCGGATCTAGCTGCTCGGCCAATTCCGAGCTGACGTGGAGATTGTTTTCGATGACCCGAGAGGTCACTGTCGGCGTAATGGCCGAACGGCCGGTCATGAGAAAACCACCCAACCGGAGGGGTTGGCCGATAGCCAAAGCTCCCTCAGTGACGGCGCCGTCTTTAAAGATGGGAAAAGGCATCCTTCCTGATCGCGACGACACAGAGGAACTCTCAATGAAAGCACCAATGTCGGTGTCAAAACCGGCGGATCTCGGGTAGGGGGTCCCGATCTGTGCGTCAAGGTCGGATGGTAACAGGAGACAAGGGACACTTTATTTTACCCAGGTTCGGGCCCTCTCGATGGAGGTAAAACCCTACTCCTGCTAGATTAATATTGATGATATGGGTAGTACAAGAGTAGATCTACCACGAGATCAAGGAGGCTAAACCCTAGAAGCTAGCCTATGGGTATGATGATGGTTATGATGTGTTCGTCCTACGGCCTACAACCCTTCGGTTTATATAGGCACCGGATAGGGTTAGGGTTACACAGAGTCGGTTACATTGGTAGGAGATCTTGATTATCCGCACGCCTAGCTTGCCTTCCACGCCAAGGAAAGAACCTTCTGGACACGGGACGAAGTCTTCAATCTTGTATCTTCATAGTCCTGGAGTCCGGCTGAAGATATAGTTCGGCTATCCGAACACCCCCTAATCCAGGACTCCCTCAGGTGCTCCTGAAGAGAGCCCGGGCCGTGAAACCTTCAAGTGGCTAGGGTGAAAACGCTCGTGAGGGCATTCGGTTTCATGAGAGAAATCAAAACGAGGAGCGAAAATCAACGAACCACAAATCAACGACGGCGATAGTTTCGATAAGACTTCAGATGCAAATAAACACGTCAACTGCGGAAAGCAAATAAAAAAGCCGCGTCCGGCACCTAATCTAGTCTTCGACGTCTTCTCACCAGCGCGGAGCTAAGTGCTGCCACTGGGCGTGGGAGGGAGCCCCAGGGCCTAAGGCTGGCGCTCCTGAGACTCCGGGGCGTGTACATCCCCACTCATTATTACGTGAGAGTGTCATGGGGCGGCGAGCTTCACAGGCATTGGCCTTCTTCACAGGCTCCGGGCCTTTCTCCCTAGAGGTGATCAGCTTCACAGGCACTTGCCTTCTTCACATGCTCTGGGCGTTCTCCAAAAAAGGGAAGGTCTTCATAGGCGTTCGCCTTCTTCACAGGCTCTGGGCCTTTTCCAAAAAGGGAAGGTCTTCACAAGCGTTTGCCTTCTTCACAGGCTCTGGGCCTTTTCCAAAAAGGGAAGGTCTTCACATGCGTTCGCCTTCTTCACAGGCTCTGGGCCTTTTCCAAAAAGGGAAGGTCTTCACAGGCGTTCGCCTTCTTCACAGGCTCTGGGCCTTTTCCAAAAAGGGAAGGTCTTCACAGGCGTTCGCCTTCTTCACACGCTCTGGGCCTTTTCCAAAAAGGGAAGGTCATCACAGGCGTTCGCCTTCTTCACAGGCTCTGGGCCTTTTAGGGGTAGAACCTCCGGAGGTGCTGGATGTTCCACGCGTTCTGGATCGGCCCCCCTCTTGAGTCTCCAAGCGCACGGAGCCTGGCCTGGAAACATGAACAACCTTGAACGGGCCCTCCCACATGGGAGAGAGCTTGTGCATCCCCTCCCTGGAGAGAACCCGTCTGAGCACGAGGTCTCCTACCTCGAGGGTCCTGGGGCGGATGTTGCGGCAGTGATATCGTCGCAGCGCCTGTTGGTACCTTGCCGCTCGCAACGCGGCTTCCCGGCGGCGTTCCTCCCCCAGTACGAGGTCCATCCCCCGCATGGCGTCCTGCTGCGCTTCGTCGAACGCTAGGACCCACGCGGATCGACGCCTGACCTCGTGAGGGAGGACTGCTTCAGCTCCATAGACCAGGAAGAACGGGGTCTCCCCAGTTGGTTTGGTCGCGGTCGTGCGGATGGACCACAACACGGACTGTAGCTCGTCGTACCAACCTCTGCCGCAAGCCTCCAGCTTCTTCTTGAACGTCCTTGTCTTGAGGCCTCTCAGGACCTCCGCGTTGGCCCGTTCGGCCTGCCCATTGCTTCGCGGGTGTGCCACCGAAGCGTAGCATATCTGCGTCCCAAGGTTAGCACAGTATGTTTTGAAGAGATTACTGGTGAACTGCGAACCGTTGTCTGTGATGATGCGGTTTGGCACCCCGAACCGGCTCACGATACCCCTGATGAACTTGACCGCGGAACCAGCGGGGATGGTACGAACGGCCTCCACTTCTGCCCACTTGGTGAACTTGTCAATGGCGACGTAGAGGTAGCGGTAGCCCCCGGCGCCCGAGGGAACGGGCCCAGAATATCCAACCCCCAAACTGCGAATGGCCACAAGAGGGGTATAGTCTGCAGGCCCCCCGCCAGTTGATGGATCTGCTTGGAATGAAACTGGCAGGCCTCACAAGCCTTTACTAATTCGACTGCATCGTTGAGCACAGTGGGCCAATAGAAACCCGCTACGAAATGCCTTGCCGACGAGGGTTCGTGATGATGAGTGATGCCCGTAGTCTCCGCCGTGTATGTCCTCCAGTAGTTCCTTTCCCTGCTCTCGGGAGATGCAGTGCAGAGATACATCATTTGGTCGCTTCCGGTAAAGCTCTCCATCTCTGATGCAGTATGCCGTGGCCTGCCGCGCCACACGCTCCGCTTCCTCTTCCTTTTCCGGTAGGGTCCCTTGTGTTAAATAGCTCCAGAGTTCTGTGATCCAGCACTCCTCCCGAGGTTCCATCATCAGGAGTAGACGCGCTCCTGAGGTCGGTCCACAGATCGGGGCTCCCGAGGCTGGCGGCCGAGGGAGCTCCTCTCGAGGCTGAGCGACGTTTGATAACGTTGGCTATGCTAAGGGTTTGAAGAGCCGCTCTTCGAAGACGCCTGGTTCCTGTGGCAACCGCCTGGATGCCCGTCTGGCTATGTCGTCAGCTTCCTGATTGGTGCCACGGGGCACGTGCTTCAGCTCCAACCCCCAGAACTGCTTTTCCATCCTGCGGACTTCCGCTAGATAGGCCTCCATATGCTCGTCCTTCAGCTCGTACACCTTGTTGGAGAAGTTGACAAGGAGCCGCGAGTCGCCCTTGACGGTGAGGCGCTTCACCCCCAGAGCTACTGCGGCCTTTAATCCGGCTATCAGACCCTCATACTCTGCTATGTTGTTGGAGACCTTTTCACCTTGCTGGAAACAGAGCTGTACGACATAGTAGAGCTTATCCTGAGTGGGTGATATCAGCACCGCGCCAGCCCCCGCGCCGTGCCTGGAGAACGCCCCATCGAAATACATGACCCAGCCTTCCGGTGCTTCACTCCCTGGAGAGAGGGACTGATCCTCGTTGTCCCTGAGGCCTGGTGCCTCCGCCCATTCAGCCACGAAATCTGCTAATGCTGCTCCTTTGATGACCCTAGTTGTGCTGAACTCGAGCTGAAATGCCTGCAGCTCTATGTTCCACTCGGCGACCCTTCCAGCTGAGTTAGGGCTCCTGAGCACTCTCTCCAGGGGGTACGATGAGATGACCTTAATGGGATGGGCCTGGAAGTAGTGACGCAGCTTGCGCGAGGCCACCAGTAGCCCAAGGAGGAGCTTCTGAGGCATTGGGTACCGTGCCCTCACGTCCCATAGCACCGTGCTAACAAAGTAGACTAGATGCTCAACAAGGCTGAGAGCATCCGGGGTTGCGGCGCCCTCGGGAGGTAAGGGCGCCTCACGAGATGACGTGGCCTCGGGAGGCGGACCATCCGGGCGTGTGGCTTCTCCTGCCTCCGGTGCACTCTTCGGCAGCCGACCCTCCTCAACTGCGGTTGTGGCTTCTGCAGGCTTTCCTTGCTCCCGTTTTGCCTTGCCTCGGGTTGCCGCTGCGGTCTTGACTTGGCGCTCCTCCCTAACCGCCACCAGGGCTGCGCTGGCGGAGTAGGGAGTGGCGGCGAGGTAGAGCAGCAGGGGATCTTGAGGGCGCGGAGCCAACATGACTGGGGGACTGGTCAGGTACCTCTTGAGATCTTGAAACGCCTTATCTGCCTCTTCAGTCCATTCAAAGGGCCCCTTTCTCTTCATCAGTTGAAAGAAAGGCAACGCTCGCTCCCCCAGTCTGGAGATAAAGCGCCCTAGCGCGGTCACGCGCCCAGTGATCTTCTGCATTTCTCTGAGGGTCTTCGACGGACTCATGTCCTCGACCGCCTTGACCTTCTCTGGGTTGGCCTCGATGCCACGATGGGATACGAGGAAGCCCAAGAGCTTGCCCGAGGGGACGCCAAACACACATTTCTCCGGGTTGAGTCGCAGGTTTACTGCGTCGAGGCTCGCGAAGGTCTCCTCCAGGTCTTGTATCAGGGTCTTGGCCTCCCGAGATTTCACCACAATGTCGTCAACGTAGGCTTCGACATTCTTTCCGAGTTGCGGGCCCAAGGTGATATGCATCAGCCGCTGGAAGGTCGCCCCTGCGTTACGCGGTCCAAACGGCATGCATGTATAGCAGTATACCCCGCACAGGGTCAGGAAGGCGGTCTTCTCAACGTCTTCTACCGCCATCTTGATCTGGTGATATCCGGAGAAGGCGTCCAGGAAGCATAGAAGGTCGCACTCCGCGGTGGAATCGACGATCTGGTCGATGCGGGGGAGCGGAAACGGATCTTGCGGACATGCCTTGTTGAGATTGGTGAAGTCGACACACATGCGTTCCTTTCCCCCCTTCTTAGGCACAACGACGGGGTTGGCCAACCAATCCGGGTATCGGACCTCGCGAATGACCCCAGCGGCTTCTAGCTTGTGGGTCTCTTGGACAATGAAGGCCTGCTTCTCTGCGGACTGCCGCCTAGCCTTCTGCTTCACGGGGCGCATATTTTGGGCACACGTTGAGGTGATGCTCGATGACACTCCTGGGGATCCCTGCCAACTGATCGGG
Organism: Aegilops umbellulata; assembly: GCA_032464435.1. Lineage (NCBI taxonomy): Eukaryota > Viridiplantae > Streptophyta > Magnoliopsida > Poales > Poaceae > Aegilops > Aegilops umbellulata. Next base: position 284,551,774 of record CP136055.1, on the reverse strand, counting down.
CTCCCAAGCGAACACCTTCTTATTCGCGCGCAGGAACCTGAGCAAGGCCTCCTCCTGCTCAGGCTCAAGGTTGGCGCCTATGGTGAAAGTGGCACTGGAGGACCCGTCCTCGTCAACGGGTATCTGCTTGGTTTCTGCCTTGTCCTGGGTGAACAACTGCTTTTTCTTGGCGGGTGCAGCCCCCTTAGGCTCAGGGGTCTCCGCGTCGGCGGGCTGTGCCGATGCCGCCGTCTTGAAGGCGAGCTTGAGTACTCGCAAGGCGTCCCCGGTGTCTCCGTGCACGGTGAGGGTACCGCTGCTCCCGGGCATCTTCATGAGGTTGTACGCCGGGTGCGTGGCGGCCATGAACTAAGCCAGCGCCGGGTAACCGAGGATGGCGTTGTAAGGGAGGCTGATGGGGGCGATGTCGAAGTCCACCATCTCCGTACGGAAGTTGTCGTAGGTGCCGAAGGTTACCGGGACCCGGATCTGTCCCAAGGAGTCGGACGATCCGCCCCCGACGCCCGAGAAAGATCGACTGGGCCGCAGCCGCTCCCGGGGTATGCAGAGGAGATTGAAGGTCTCGACCGAAAGCACACTGAGGCTTGCGCTGCCGTCGCCGAGGGTTCTGGTGACGGCCACCTGGCAGATGGTGGGGGTGCACAACAGGGGGAGCGTGCCCAAGCCGGCCAAGTTGGTGGGGTGGTCCTCCAAGCTGAAGGTCAGATCGTCCTTGCGCGCCGCCCGGTCTGTGGAAGCCCCCTGTCGTGCGGAAACGGTGCTGACCCGGCGGGCAAACGTCTTGACATGGCGACTCGTGGGCGGCGCTTGCGAGCCGCACAGGAGGGCTGCAACGACCGGAGGTGTCGATGTTGTGGCGTAGTCACCCCGTCGCATAGGCGGATGCTGGGGTGGTGCTTGCTGCTCGTTTCCCGCCGGGCGGGTGGCGGTGTTGACGGCGGGCGATGGGGGACGACGAGAACGCCCACCGGCGAGGGCTGCTGGGGCGATGCGGGCCCGACCGGTGCCGTACATGGGTGCGGCAGCCGGAGAAGGACGGAGCGGTGGAAGACAGATTCCGGCGCACCCCTACTTGGCGTGCCAAATGTCGGATCACGGGTTCCGGCAGACCCTTAAGGTTCGAACTCTGGGGTGCGCGCGGAGATGATGCCCTCTACCTCTCCGTCTCGTAAGGATCTAAATTACCGAAAGAACAGCACAAGAGACGCAGGGTTTATACTAGTTCGGACCACCATTGTGGTGTAATACCCTACTCTAGTTTGTGGTGGATGGATTGCCTCTTGGGCTGATGATGATGACGAACAGTACAAGGGAGCACAGCCTCGCGTGGGCCTGTTCTTGGCTAGGGGGATGAACTGCTAGGGGGAGTTTGATCGCCCTTCTCTCTCTCTCTCTACTGGCTCTATGCTTGCCCTCAATACCCAATCGTCCCTCTACCCTGGGGGTGGCTAGTCCTATTTATAGGCAAAGGCCCTGGGCCTCTTCCCAAATATTGAGCGGGAAAGGCGCCAACAATTGGCCAATTCGAAGGGGAACATCTGGTACACTTATCCTGAATAAAGTTGGTCCTCGCCTACCAAAGTCCCAGTGGTGACGCCGTACTGGGCTCCACGATGACCTCCTTCCCACCGTTGGACTGGTCTTGGTCTCGTTGCACCAAAATGGGTGCCTTTGCTTGATCCTCTCGCCTGCGCTTGCCCCCTTTGCACCAAAGAGGAAAGGGAGGACACTGCGTGGTCTGGCGCCCGCCTGGCACCCTTGGTCGTCATGGCTTGCGTCATGGGCACCTCGCGAGGTACCCTGCCTTGGTCTCTCCGCCTCCTCGTGAGCCAGCCTGACGAGGCCGCGCCTGACAAAGCGCCGTGTCGTCCGCCCCGCGAGGCTTGGCCCCTCGCGAGGGTCTTGGGTCTTGTGTTGATGAAGTTGGGCCGTGCTGGGCCCCCTTTGAGCCACGCCGCGGGCCGTAGGCAGGCAAGTCTGGGGACCCCCGTTCCCAGAACGCCGACACATTTGACCAAAGAATTTCAATAAGAGATAATGGCAGATAAGCGTCATGTAAATCCACATGTCGTATTTAAATAATACGTCGATGCGTATGAGTACATGTAAAGTAAAAAAGAGAAAGTGACCGCGGAACATACTGAGACCAGGCGGGAAGAGGCTGTTCGTGGATCTGTAGTGCAGTCGAATGGTCATTGAGGGGAATATCTAAGAGTTCCCTTGCATGTTCGAGCTGTTTCCATGTCGCCTTTCCTTGCCTGGACGAAAATGAACCTATATAGAAAATGCAAGATATGTTTGTGTGCCGCAGAGCGGTTGAGCCGCGGTATGTGGCCTGTCCTGTCCTTCGCCGGAGTGTTTACTTGAGCTCTGGACGAGCCGGGCTATCCTGCCGCGAAGTAGTTCGGAGTCCTTCGGCGGTGTCCGGGAGCTTGGCCGTCGACTCGAGGTTCAATTGAAAGGTGCCACTCGTTGCTTCTGCTGTTAAAGCAGCGTATACTCTTTGGTACCGAGGGAGAGTTTGGCCTTGCCATTAACCGTGATGACACGGCGCGGACCGGGCATGTTGAGCTTACGGTAGGCATAATGTGGCACCCCATTGAATCGAGTAAATGCGGTTCGTCCGAGCAGTGCCTGATAATCACTGCGAAAGGGGACGATGTCGAAGATTAACTCTTCGGCACAGTAATTGTCTAGTGATCCGAAGACTACCTCAAGGGCGATGGAGCCTGTACAGCTGGCCTCCACACCTGGTATAATACCTCTAAAGGTGGCTTTAGTGGGCTTGATCACCGAATAATCGATGCACATCTTGCGCACTGTGTCCTGATATAGCAGGTTTAGACTGCTGCCTCCGTCCATAAGGACTCGTGTGAGGCGGAAGCTGTCAATTATTTGGTCGAGGACTAGTGCGGCTGAATTGCCCTGATTGGTGTTAACCGGACGATCCGTGCTATTGAAGGTGATCGGCCCTAGTTTGTATTGTGGGACGACTGGTTCCGTTAAGTCGACATCCCTGAGGGTGCGTATCCGGTCCGAGTTGGGAGTATGGGGGGCGTTTACCACGTTCACCGTTTGGATTTGTGGGGGAAATTTCTTTCGCCCTCCTGTATTCGGTGATCTGGGCTCCTCGTCGCCATCATCGCTTTGAGACCCCTTATCTTTGTTTTTGGCGCCTGACCTGCCGGCTCGTTTGAAGACCCGGCATTCTCTGTTGGTATGATTGGCTGGTGTTCCTGGGGTGCCATGAATTTGGCATCGACGGTCGAGTATGTTGTCCAGACTGGACGAACCCGAATTGTCATTTTTGAATGGCCCTTTCCACTGACCGGACTTAGAGCCACTAAATCCGGCATAGACTGCCGTATCTTCAACGTTTTCACCATTTTTGCGGTGCTTGTGTTTGTTGCGTCTGGGTTTGCCGTTGCTATCTCTGGCCTCTGATGTGCCAGGGTTGCTTGCTGTGTTGTTGCTACGGGCCAACCAACTATCCTCGCCCGCGCAAAAGCGGGTCATGAGTGTCGTGAGGGCTGCCATGGATTTTGGCTTCTCTTGGCCGAGATGTCGGGCGAGCCACTCGTCACGGATGTTACGTTTAAAGGCCACTAGGGCTTCGGCATCTGGACAGTCGAGAATTTGGTTCTTTTTAGTTAGGAACCGAGTCCTGAATTTACTGGCCGACTCTTCGGGCTGTTGTGTTATGTGACTTAAATCATCAGCATCTGGTGGTCACACATAAGTGCCCTGGAAGTTGTCCAGGAATGCGTCTGCCAGGTTCTCCCAACTTCCTATGGAGTTTTCTGGCAAGCTATTCAGCCAATGCCGAGACGGCCCTTTGAGTTTTAGCGGGAGATAATTGATGGCGTGTAGATCATCCCCGCGGGCCATGTGAATGTGGAGGAAGAAATCCTCTATCCATACCGCGGGGTCTGCAGTACCATCATATGATTCAATGTTCACGGGTTTAAACCTTTCTGGGAATTCACGATCCATTACTTCATCAGTGAAGCATAGGGGGTGTGTGGCGCCTCTGTGCCGGGCTATATCACAACGCAGTTCATACGAGTCTTGTCTGCTGTATTCGGCCCAGCCGGATTTGCTTTTAGTATATCCAGCGTGACTGTCATCGTCACGCATTGGGGCACGCCCCCGTGATCCATAGATCGATCTTGTATGTCCTGCTTTGTTTTCCAATACGTCTCGCAGGTCCTGCATGTTGCCCTGGGCTTTGGTGTTTTTGTTTAACTGGCGATGGGGTGCGGGCTGGACTTCGGGCTGATATGCCGCTTTGTCTCGGCCACGAGGTGGTCGGTCAGCTGCATCATACACTGGTAGTGTAGGCTTTAATGCTTCCTCTTCGAGTTGGGGTAGCAACCTGCGCTTTGGGTAACTTTTGGTTGGGCATTCGAGTTCGTATTTCTCAGCTGCCAGGACCTCAGTCCGTCTATCCGTTAGCAGATCTTGATCAGCTTGAAGTTGTTGCTGCTTTTTCTTCAGGCTTTTTGCTGTGGCTATAAGCCAGCGCTTGAAGCACTCCTGTTCGATGGGATCCTCAGTCACGATAAATTCTTCGTCGCCGAGGCTCACCTCGTCTTCGGAGAGGGGCATGTAAATGTCATCCTCTGATTCTCCGTGTGTCGCCTATTCCTTAGGGCTAGCTTGCCCATCCTCCCGCTCGAAGCCTGGCTAGAGGGGATTGTCTTTGTCTTCGACACTATCTGCAGCGTTATTGTCTCTTGTGCAGGTATCGCTGCTTTTGCTATGGCGGGGCTTAGAGCGGCGCTGATGATGCCGGTGCTTAGATTGCTTCTCGAGGGGATTATCGTCCATTGCCTTATTGCCATCGCTTTCTTTGGGAGTGTCCACCATATATATATATATCATATGATGAGGTGGTTGTCCAGCGCCCTGTGGGTGGTGGTTCCTGTTCTTCTCCTTCATCGTCGTTCATACCGTCGATGTCTTCGGAGCCGAAATCAAGCATGTCGGTTAAGTCGTCGACAGTGGCTATTAAGTGGGTGGTGGGTGGGGAATGAATTTCTTTGTCGTCCGCTTCCCACTCAAGCTGGGCATAGTTCGGCCAAGGGTCGCCTGACAAGGAGAGAGACCTCAATGAATCTAGCACATCGCCCAAGGGTGAGCACTGAAAAATATCCGCGGAGGTGAACCCCATGATCGGTGCCCAATCAGATTGGATAGGCACGTACGCAAGCGGTTCGGAGCCTGTGGACGGGGACGAATCCAAGGATCCGGTAAAGCAGGTCTCATAGTCGGTGAAGTCAGCATTCGGCTCTATCGCCGCTGAGTGTGCGGCCTCCGTGGCGGGGTCTATCTGCCCGTCCTCGGACGACACGATCGGCTCCGGATTGAGGGCCGGAGTAGCCACATGTGTGATCTCCCGAACACCGTCTGGCGGCAGAGCTAAGTCATGCTCGTCGTGACTGTGCGGCGCACCTGACATGGGCTCGAATCCGTCGAAGATCAAGTCTCCGCGGATGTCGGCAGTATAGTTCAAGATTCTGAACCTGGCCTGATGGCCAGGGGCGTAGCTCTCGATCTGCTCCAGATGGCCAAGCGAGTTGGCCCGCAGTACGAAGCCACCAAATATGAAGATCTGTCCGGGAAGAAAAACCTCACCCTGGATCGCATCGTTGTCGATGATCGAAGGAGCCATCAAGCCTTTATCGTGACGGCACAGTGGAACTCTCAATGAAAGCACCAATGTCGGTGTCAAAACCGGCGGATCTCGGGTAGGGGGTCCCGAACTGTGCGTCTAAGGCGGATGGTAACAGGAGGCGGGGGACACAATGTTTACCCAGGTTTGGGCCCTCTCAATGGAGGTAATACCCTACTTCCTTCTTGATTGATCTTGATGATATGAGTATTACAAGAGTTGATCTACCACGAGATCGTAGAGGCTAAACCCTAGAAGCTAGCCTATGATTATGATTGTTGTTGTCCTACGGACTAAAGCCTCCGGTTTATATAGAGACCGGAGGGGGCTAGGGTTACACAGAGTCGGTTACAAGAGAGGAGATCTACATATCCGAATTGCCAAGCTTGCCTTCCACGCAAAGGAGAGTCCCACCCGGACACATGACGAAGTCTTCAATCTAGTATCTTCATAGTCCAACAGTCTGGCCAAAGCATATAGTCTGGCTATCCAAGGACCCCCTAATCCAGGACTCCCTCAAGGGGGCGCGCCCAGGGGGTAGGGCGCGCCCCCACCCTCGTTGATGGTGGGTGGCCCCCTCTGGTTGATTCTTTCGCCAGTATTTTTTATTAATTCCAAAAACTGCCTCCGTGAAGTTTCAGGTGTTTTGGAGCTGTGCAGAATAGGTCTCTAATATTTGCTCCTTTTCCAGCCCAGAATTCCAGCTGCCGACATTCTCCCTCTTCATGTAAACCTTGTAAAATAAGAGAGAATAGGCATAAGTATTGTGACATAACGTGTAATAACAGCCCATAATGGAACAAATATCGATATAAAAGCATGATGCAAAATGGACGTATTAGTGACGACACGTGGCATCCACCGTAATGGGACGCCGTTAAGCTATTGGGTCCGGTTTTGGATCCGATAACCCGCTAACAGCCACGACCAATGCCGATTTTCAACATGTAAAATTCTCATTGGCTGACGGAACCACGTGTCAGCTCCGCGTTGGCACGGGTGTCACTCATCCAACGGGCGAGATGCGCCTATGATACGCTGACACGTGGACCGGCCCAAAAGTGGCCCATAAATATTAAATGGGCCGGCCCAACTAAAGGCCCAGAAGATTTAGCGGGCCATAATGGGCTGGCCCAGCTAAAGGCCCACAAGATTTTGCAGACCATAATGGGCCGGGCCAGCTAAAGGCCCACAAGATTTTGCAGACCATAATTGGCTGGCCCAGCTAAAGGCCCACAAGATTTTGAGGACACTAATGGGCTGGCCCGTTAACAGGCTGCCATGTTTTGGGCCAAATGTCGGCCCATATTCGATTCGGTCCATAAACAGCCTGCCATGTTCCGGGCCCTATAAAGGCCCATATTAGATCCGATCTGTTAAAAGCCTACCATGTTCTAGGCCAAATTACGGCCCAGATCAGATCCGGCCCTTTAAGAGGCTTTGGGCTAAATTATGGCCCATAGCAGATTTGGCCCGTCAACTGGACTCTATGCTTTTGGGCCCACTTGTTAAATGTCCATTTAGTAATTCGGCCTGATATTAGTTGCGGCCTGTTAAAGGCCTATTTAACATTTCGGCGTGTTAAAAGCCCATCATATAGTTGGGCCTAACTAAGGCCCGGTTTGCAGCCGGCCTGCTCACAGCCGATAATCTGATTGGGCCAAACAAGGACCGAGACAATTTTGGCTTCTTAACGGCCCGTGATGTGATTGGCACAATCATGGGTCGGGTCTATTTCGGCCTATTGCCGGCCCGTGAGCTATTCGGCACATTTCAGGCCCAACCCACTTTTCAGCCTCCTAAAAGCCCATTGAGTTTTCTTGCGAAAATAGGGCTGATGGTTTACTCGGCCTATTAGAGGCCCAAATCTACTAGTGGGCCAGTTTACATTTAGGCTTGTTAATGGACCGATTATGTAGTGATTAGCATGACGGCCCAATTATGTACCGTAATTTTACGGTTTGGCTGGTTTACTGCGAACACATGATATATATACAATAAAATAATTGCAGCATCATGAATAAGAAAAAACCTAGACTATACAATAAAGAAATTATAGCATATTACATGCACCGGGCATCAAACTTCGCCACTATGATAATAAAGCAGAAGCACACAACAGATTACATACACTGGGCATCAAAGATCGCCATTACTGCAAATAAACACGCCGATAAAATAATATACAAAACCGACATCTCTTCAATAGAGTTCAAGAAAGGTTAGTCCTGCTCAGGAGCTGCAGCGCAAGTAGCTGAGAAAGCTGATGAGACGGCGCTTGTTTGACACTTATATCCTCCTCACTCTGAAAGATAAACAAGCAGACAGATGACAGGTTTTGCACATATAAGTATCAATGCTGAGAATTCATCGCATTTCTTACTGACGAATAAAGTGACACAGCTTGAAATAGCATTAACACAATATGGTATTGTTCAGGTTAAGACATGGCAGGAAATGACATTGTGAAGGAGTTGGCAGCTTCACAGCACCACTGGATTACAAATCAAGAACTCATAAGTATCAATGGTTAGTGTGCTATAAATTTATCCCATTTCAGATTGGCAAATAAAGAGATGGTTTAAATAATAGTAGAATGATATGACATTGTTCATAATTAAGACATTGCAGAATATGACACTGTGTTGTAGTGGGTAGGTTCACCACACCACTGGATTACGGATCAAGAACAGAAGCATACATGCAGTGCAAAAGAAGATCACTTGCTCTGTATAGTTTAATTTACATGGTATGAAGAAGGAACTTGGTTGTTCAACTGAAAACTTAAATTAAGAAGGACAAACTTTTGCATGTGAACTACATAATAAACTTTAAACATGCAATTTGATGCAAACACCAAAAATAAACAGTTGTTGCAGTCATGCCTAACCAAATATACACAACAAAGTTTGAAGGCTTGAGAAGGACAAACTTACATTATTGGTGAAGATAGGCTCTATAAAGCCCTTGCCCATGTTGATGGGGGCCAATTCAAGAAGTTTACCACATAATATTCTTCATAAGCATTGCCTTTATTCTACATTTTGTTAAGAGTAAATATAGATGTGATAATATAAGAAAAAATGGAGAATATTTAAGATAAGATGAAGAGTGATGCTACATGACCAAGTAGCTATAAATGTAAGTACAGCGATACAGGCAAAAGGTACAACCAAGAGCAGTGCAGTGCTAAGCTTCTTCAGGACCATCGGTGTTATCCAACCTTATGGTAAGAGTAAATATAGATCTGATGCGTATAAAAGGGAGGGCAAAGGAAAATAAGCTGCAGAGTGATGGTTCATGAACAATTACCTGTCAATATAAGTACACTGATAAAGGACAGCAGGTACTTACAAGAACAATGCAGAGCTAAAAAATTTCATTGGCATTGGATATATTCTACACTAATGTAACCATTCATACAGATCAGATAATTTGGAGCGAACACTTGATAAGCAAGCTATCATGCATACTGCTGTCACATAATGAACCAGGCATGAATGCAAATACAGTGATACATGACAACATGTACTAACAAGAGCAAATCAGCGGGCAGCATATTTGCGATATCCAGTCGTTCTTTTCAAACCAAAATTCTTCTTCAAGCTGATTTCCTGCAAAAAAGATCCGTAAGGCACATGCGAAAAAGTAGAAGTTCAAATTTTTCATGTGATATCATATACAGTACCTCATCCTGGGAATGAGACCAGTGCATAACAAGGTTTTTCCATCCAATGTCTTCTAAATTTAGCACATGAGACTTCACCGGAACTTCGTTTATAGACTTGCCATCAAAGTGTGATTTCCTCAGGTAACACTGACACTGCTGCAATGCTTCCTTGAAAAGCGCAAGCAAGCTTTGCTCGTCATGACTATCCAGATTGACCCTCGCCTACTTACAACAATGTAATGTAAATCATTGATGTGTTCAATCAACAGAAAACAGGAAAATAATCACCATGGATAATAGCACTTACACGTAAGTGGGACAGGAATATGTGAAAATGGTGTTTGTCTTCACTATAATCTTCCCATGATGGGAATATATGCACGTAGTCCCTAACAAAATTGAAAGCATTGTCTCTAAAATTGGGAATAACTTGAATGGGGTTCCAATCTGTAGGAATTGGCCGTCTCTGCAGTTGGGATAGGTCTTTGGCCGATGGACTTGCTGTACTTTTTGCTGGAGTGGGATTTTTCTGTGGTACAACTGGTGCTATGGCAACTGAAATTGGCATACCTTTTGCTGGAGTGCAGGTCCTGTGTGGTGGGGCTAGTGGTGTGGCCAGTGAAGTATGCGTACAATCTGCTGGAGTCGGTCCTACGTTTTGTGTCACTGGTAGTACAGCCAATATAAGTGGGGTGCTGTCTGATTTCTCCGGCACCACCACGTTTTTCAAGGACTTTGCTGGTGCCCCTTCAGGTTCGGCAATCACCCTCTTCCTTTTTGATGGCTGATGCACAAGAACAACATTTGAGTGAAAAAACATGGTATCATGATAGATGAATATGTATAGATAATGGATGCGCATGGCATCTTGACATATATGATGAGTAAACTAAATAGATGGCGGTGCAATGAAGTAGAAGAAATGCAAGGCAACATATGCAAGATACACGCAATGAATAAAACCTTGCCAAATTAGAACAAGCACCTTGATGGGTGAACAGGACAGACCATCTGCCTTTGACTCCTTGAGGTTAGAATAGTCATTAGGATCATATTCTGAACAAGAACCTATAGGTGGGGAGCGTATGAATCTCATTGCATCCAGAATGGCACTCAATGCCTCGGTGCCAATTTTGTAAGTCGTTGCGGTGTTCCACAATATTCTTATGATGCACGGGTTCTGATATTCACTGTAATTATGTATAATATCTGAGAACCATGAAAACATAAATAGTAGTGAGATTATCTTTGTAATGCAGAGGATATTCTAATATAGGGGCGCCCCTGTAAACCCTTGTGTGCTATCACTAGATTCTGATGAGAGAGCTCATGTGTGATGTAATATGGTGTGTGCATTAATATAATCTGGCACAAGTACAAAAAAAATAGGTTCTAGAAGTAAGGATAGTTGGCAGATGATAGGTTCATAGTATACTGTATAGAGTGTTTATTGCCAAACCCTGATAACAAGAGCACACAGCAACTAGGCAGATCGTAGTGTACATAAATGGGGTACACCACAACCACAATATATAAATCGGGAAAGTGGAACTGGCTGGAAAATACGGTGTTGTATTGCCGCTACTAATTGAAAGCCTATCGATTACAGGCTAGCTCTATCAGCTGTTGACTGCAGATGTCCCTGCTCCCCTTCTGGACAAGGAACATACTGTACGTACTAAATACAGAATAGCAAAAGAGGAACATGTTAACGAACAGAAGAGGAAGCATATTCTTCAGGTTCCGTTGCATTGCATGCAATGTTGGTTGCCCACTCATGATGAATCACAACGCCCAAAGAAATGCAATTCCATGCTGTCTCTCTATATGTGGCCACATGCATTTGGAAAATAAAGTGGGAGCATTACCTGACTAATTAAATGTGTGTCTGTTAACTAATATCAGTATCATATCACAATTCGTATTTGAAGAAGTAAGCTTTGGACTTATGATTGGTGTGTTATTTAGCTTCAAGAGTGGACTACTATTAGTTAGACACATAGCAGCTACACAGATCATACTGTAGATATAATGGGAAAACCGTAAGCATCGGGAGTAAAATTAGCAAAGTGGAACTTGCTGGAATATATGTGCTAGTATTGCCGGTACGGCTAGAAAGGCTTCAGATACCAGCTCTCTTCAACTGAAGGTGCGGTACTGTTAATATCAGTGTAACTCTTAAAGGCAACACAGCTCCCCGCATTTCCTTGCTAATCTTATAGGATTCAAGTGGGCAGACCACTACAAATCCTATTCCTATGTTTACAAAATCCTACGAATCAAAGAGGACCGAAGAGCTCAAAGTGTCCATCACAACCGACCGTATAGACCTCCGCACTGCAAATGTTCCTGCTCATCTTCACTACAAGGAACATATTGTACTACTATCATACTCCCTCCATTTAAAAATATAAGTCTTTGTAGAGATTTCCACTATGGACCACATACAGATGTATACAGATACATTTTAGAGTGTAGATTCACTCATTTTTCTCCATATGTAGTCCATGGTGGAATCTATACAAAGACTTGTATTTAGGAACAGAGAGAGTACTTATTAAAAAAGAACAGAAGAGGAACATGCTAAAGAAGAGAAATAAGATTTTGGATAATAAAATGTTCATTGCGCAGTGCCCACACATGATGAACCAGAGCGCATTAAGAATGCAACTCCATGCTGTCTCTCTCTATATGTGGTGCACGTGCTTTTCGAAAGTAAAGTAGGGACATTAGCTGACCAATGAAATGTTATCTGTTTTAGTAATATTAGCATCATATCAGATTCGTATTTGAGCAACAAGTTTGTAATTATGAGTGGCACATTGTTTAGCTTGATGGATTCAGGAGCAGTGCTAAGCAGGTACGATAATGGTACTGAATATAAAGGCATGTCTGCATGCAAGTCGCGTGTCTTTTGTCATTTGCGTGAGTCGGCCATTTCAGGCGGTTGGATGAAGATCCTACGTCTCCTAACCCTTCTTCTTCCTGGTCTCTGATTCTTCCCATACAGAACACCGCACGGGCCGCCGGCCGAACCACCGGCCCCGACCCCCCGCCCTCCCCTGAACCACCCCCACCGCCTTTGTTCCTTCGCCACCCCCACCCCCACCCCGCCCCCACCCGCATCAAGATTTTCTCGTTCGATGAGGCCCCACCACTGCCCCCACAACCACCATCCCCACACGAGCCCCTTCATTCGCACCGGCGAACTCCGGCGAGCTCTGAAAAATCGACTGGCCCAATTTTGAAATTTAGTCTACTGTCATTTAACTAGTGTGGAATATAAAAGGGGAAAACCATAAGCATTGCGAGTATAGTGTTGAGCGTGCCATGGCGGAAGGTGCAACCCGGACAAAGGCAACTTCGCAACCAATGTTTGCTTTCAACTAGGAAGTAAGTGATGCACAAGAAATCAGAGTAAAGCAGTGGCGATCTATTTTCTTGCTGCGATAAATAAGTTGAGCACATACGAAAGAGTACCGCCTCTGGTGCGGCGCCGTGTATGCATCTGCTGAGAATTTGACGGTGCTGCGGTAGCGATGGCTGTCGGCAGCGTGGAAGCAAATCTAGGAGGGTAGACGGTGGCGGCAGGGCACGGTGGACGAGAAGGTCATAGGAGCAGCGCCGGCAAAGTGGACGCCGGCGGGGATGAAGCGAGAGGATGGGATGCAAGGATCCCGGTCCGAAGCGACGGATGAGAGAGGTCGATCTCTTGTAATGGACGATGGCGTCGGGGTATCAGCTCCAACATGGTGGAGGAGGACGGCGGTGGACGGGGTGGCGGACGGAGGAGGCTGGGGTGGAGAGGCTGTTTTGGCGCCCACGGAGTACGAATGGGGAAATGGAGGGAGAGAGGAAGGGGAGAACCATGTCTTCAAGGCACGCTTGTCCCAAATACGAGGAAATTTACAAACTTAGCCCCCGTTTAAAATTTCCTACATCACAGCAATATTAGTCGGTTGGGGATAGGACGGTAATCTCGCATACACCGAATATTTGCGGATGAGAGTTTCTTTTTTGCGCTCACCGTGTATGAATCGGGAAGGGAGTCGGTTTCGGCCGAGGAGACACTGTGTTTTTGCGCCCACCGTGTATGAATCTGGTTGAGAGGCGGTTATGTCACGTTTGAGTGAAATTACAAACCTACCCCTATCGAAACCTATAGAAATCGAGCCAATAGGCTTTGCGTGTCAGGGATAGGCAGTAATTTCCATCTCGCAGATTTTGATTCCGGGCGGTTACTGCGACTTTCCCCGCTTCGTTCAAATTTTTGCGGAGCAAGAGTGCACGTTTACCGTGCCAACTCAATTCGAATCTAGTTTATATTCTATTTTTGTTCGGCTAGGATCTATTTCTATTCGAATAAAATTCTATATAAATCATTTTTATATATACCTTCAAAAGGACAACAAAGAATTCTGCTCCTTTATATGCATATAATATGATTTACAAATACAATGATCTCAAAATCATAAGGTTGAATTCCAAAAAAATTTAAACCAAATTATGTTCTACTAAAATGTATGGATCATTAATATCTACATATTAAATAACATAGATGTGCGTGAATTCATATGAGTATGCATGTTTGATAGATCAATTTTGGTTCGAGTATGAATTACATGTATCATCATCTCGAATTCAAATATTTTAATCCCTTTTATGTTCACTCCTTTCACGCCCATCTCTCTGGCATTCTCCTTCATGTAGCTATCATTCTCTTTTCTCCAGCTCACCCGCACGCTCACTTCATGTTTTTCCTATCCTTGCAATGGTCTCTCGACGTCTCCCTTGAGAAGTATCACACTCTCCCTATCATTATACATTACACGGTTTTCATTTTCTCTCACGTCTCTACCGTTCTCTGGTATCACTAGCTACCTAAGCTTTCCTTTTCACGCCACACACAGTCTCACTCGTCTTTCACTTTGTCTTTCCCTCTATGGGGTTCTCTCTCACACCCTATATGTCTCTAGATATGACTCATACCACTAAAATTACTCTCTCCTGCAGACACAACATTTTTTGGGTCTCCTTTCCGTTTCCATCCCAGTTATAAACTGACATTATTCATTTGTTTACTGATCAGACAACCCCCCCCCCCCACGCCGCTCTCTCTCTCACACACACACACAGCTCCTGCTTCCACTCCCCTTCCCGACTATCTTCTCTCTCTCACACACACAAAACTCTCGCTTTCGCACCCCCGACTCGTATTTCTCTCACATCATTGATCGACTAGCCTCCAGATAGTTTTATACACCCACACACTCGTGCATCCACTATCGCGTACATGTCTCTCTCGCGCTCCTTGTATCTATGTAGATTTTTCGTCCCTTCTTGAGACACGCCCTCTCGATCGTGCACACACACACTATCGCCTCATTTTAAGCTGATACCTCCCGCACACACACGCTTTGTGTCTTTTTCACACATGCACTCCATCCTCCTCCTCTCTCCCTCTCTCTCACACACACAACACACACACACATGGGCTTTTTGCAACAACTAGCAAGATGCCCATGCGTTGCACGGAACATCAAGATGCATTTGTATGAGTAGTTTATCTTGTGGGAGAAAAGGATGAACGAGGGAAGGCCTTATTTGCAAATGTGGAGAGGGGTGTGGATATCTTTTTGCAAAATTGCCACAGTTTCCTTCCTATCCGTCAGATATAAATCGGACGGCCTATATAGCAGGATGGCAGGCACACCATCATCACCAACTCTGTTTTTTATCTCGAAAGAACTCTTATAAAAAGCATAATCGGTGATGATGGTGTGCCTTCCATCCTATAATATAGGTCGTCCGATCTATATCTAACGGATAGGCAGGAAACTATGGAAATTTACCCGCACTCCTCTCCACATTTGCAGATAAGGCCTTCCCTTGTCCATCCTTTTCTCCCACAAGATCTTGATGTTCCGTGCAAAGCATGGGCGTCTTGCAAGTAAGAATAGAAATTAGAGATATACCACTTCTCGAATCTTGAAACCAACAACATTCCTCCCTTATCTCATCAAAACCGCCAAAGGAATATATTTTGAGTGAAACATAAGATATTTTTAGTGATACACGTATTTCAAAAATAGACTCTTTTTTCTATCAAATCGGCGAGTATGTATTAATCCACTTTGATCGTGTGGCAACACATTGGCACATTGCTAGTAGTTATTACTACTGTATAATTTTTTGGATACCAGACAAACGGTGGAGTACATATACGAAGAGAAGAGGTGCACGCACGCAGTCGGTCTCTCGCTGTCTCGCACGCATGAGAGTTACGTAAAGGCACCATTAACAAATAAACCCTAAAACCCTAGGTGCACGATTGCTGCATGCGCAGGTACGAGGTACGTGGTGGAGCGCACCTTTGTAGGAATATTTAGCTCACGTGATAATTTGATCCGTAGGAGTTGATGGTGGCGACCACAGGTGAACGACCTAGAGGCGGTGGCTCGCCAGTTGCCATAGATCGAGTAGCCACGTTTAAAATATCATTTTTTAGCGGGGTAAGAGTTCCGACTTTAAAGGGCGCATTATAAGTACTTAAGTAGTTTTTAGAACAATTGGTATGGAGCGAAAATGGAATTCATAACTACTACCTCCTTGGCGTATGGTTGTATGGATTTATGTTGCGAGATGTTGGACCTGGTAGTTCTAGGGCAAATACTATGGTTTAGATGTTGCTTTTCAGTAATGAAAATCGGAAGGGGGAAACCCTTCTTTGATAAGAAAACTACTACCTCCGTCCTGGTTTACTAGTCCCCATCGTATATTGGGTCAAAGTTTGTCCACGAACTTTACTTGTAAAATGTGAATGGAAAACGAGATTTTTGTTATACCCAAACAAAAAAGGACTGGAGGGAGTGATTGCTTTGACACGGATTCAACCTCTCATAGCGTGGGCGTTGAATCGGCGCGCCGGCCAAGAGGGCCCCACTCGCTCTAGGCCAGGCTGAACACGCCTCCTCACCACATGCAACTGACTTCCTACTACCCCACCTGCCTCCATTGAATCAGCGCGTGTGCCGGCAACATGTCCTTCCGCGAGCCAGCTGGCATTTTAGAACACAACATCGGTGGCTAGCTCCTCTCGTCCGCTCGCTATTTAAACGATGCCAAACCCCTGGCAAGAACCGCACCACACCGCTGCTCCCCATATCCTCCTTGCACCATTTTCTCCACACTCTCCATAGCATCCGGTGAGCAGGAAGACGAGTTCTCTGACATAAAAGCCGGCTCGGTGCCTCAACAAGCCAGACAACTCGCTGCCCCACCTCCCTCCCCGCCCCAGGCCGTCGGTATGATGGGCGAGGCTGCTGGTGGGCAAGCGGAGGAGCAAGCCACCTCTCCAAGCTGGCCCTTGGTGCATCAACTCGATGCTCCAAACCTTCTCGCAGAGGAGTGGCCAGTTGCTACACGCCAGCACACGGGGGACCACGACGTCCAGTGCATTGTGGTTGGCCGCGCCATCCGACACAAACGTTGGCGGAACCGCGGCATGCTGGCGGAGGTGGCCAACACGTTTGCGGCCATCACCGACACCGAGGAATAGTAGACCACGGGAGCCGCCGCCGCTTTGAACCCACGAATGCTACGGCCACCGCGTCGCCGACATAGACACCCGGTGTGTTGCCCTGTTTGGCTCAAAACATCATGGACCCCACCCACGGCCGGCATTAGAAATTATACCTGCTTCCAGAAGTTATTCGCGATTAGTCAAAAAATGACCAAAATATAATTAATTACGCATGGTCTTGACTTGTTGTGCTTGCACTGGTAATAGGAAGTAGAGGTTTTTCTTTATTTATAACTCTCCTCACATTTTTTTTGGCTTTCAAGTGAATCATGGTTGTGGAAATTATCTATGAATGTGCAGATATCTGTGAACATGAGTTTGATGTGGTAGTTGAACTTGGAATGTTGGGCTTGCGCGTGAACTATACCATGTCCAATGCTTCGTCTGTTATTGTTTGGAAAGTAATTGTTGTTATTACATGACCCATAAAAAAATTGTGCCATATCAGTAGATGCACGGACATCACAACAGGCATGCTAACTGGATAAACATTCGATCCTAGCTATTATGAAGGAAAATTTGTGTTGACAACAGTTTTAGAAAGCATGAGACGCCTAGCCTGCTCTGCCTTTGCTAGCTTCTTTCTGGCTTCTTCCATCTCTTGTTTGGCTTGGGTGAAGAGAGCATCTGATTGCTCATTTTGCTTCTTCAGGAACTCAGCTACATTCTCAAGGGCTGCTGCGTGCTATCTTTCAGCCTTTACTAGAGCCCCGAGGACACAAACAGTTGATGACTCCACCTGGCTTGTCTATAATCCAGCATCATCTGGGAATTTGCACCTTGTGTCTAATCCAGGGTCATTAGGGAACTGGCACCTTGTGTGTAATCCAACCTCATTTTGGAAACATGATCTCGAGGTTGACCATACCTCCCTCCTCGTAGGAACTGCATCTTGACATGAAGTTACTTCTTTTTTAGATCAATACTCAGAGCAACCCAGATCCATTTAGTAGAAGCCAGATAAATAGGACTCGGAGAAGTGAATCCAAAATAAAATAAAAAATAGACTACAAGGTGAGAACACCCATTTCCTACATCAAGCTAAAAATAAAAGCACTAGGACGATTAAGACTCTTCTTATTACACATCGAAGAGCACGAGGCTAAGAGAAACCGAAACTACAACATATACACATCGAAGAACACGAGGCTAAACGAAAGTAATTGAAAGGGTGTTACTTACCAAAGTTCGTTTTACAGGTTCGGTGCAACTCCTCTATAACTTGTCCCCAATATCCCGTGTTTGGTCTTCATTGCTCCTCTGCATGTTCGCACTCGTGGTTTTAAAATCTCAACATGGCCAGAAAAATATACTAGTAATACTCAAACATCTTGTGGGCAACATAAAGCACTCGTCTGCCATGTTAGAGCATCTCCAACAGAAGCGCAACGCGCGGTGCTTTGAAAAAGCGTTTACAGTGCTGAGATCGAGAAGTAGAGATAGAGAGTAGAGACTAGAGAGTTGAGACATAGATAGTTCTCAGCATAGATATAGCATAGATAGATAAAAAATAGATAGTTCAGCTACTCCTCGTCATACGACTCCTCCTCGGTGGTGTCCTCCTCCGACCTCTCAATGTAGGCGTGAAGATACCGATCGTCATCGGATTCCCAGGGCGACGCTGCTCCTAGCCTCATGTTGAATTGAGCGTCAGCTTTTCGCGTACGCTTGTCCTCGCGATAGGCGGGTCGCTCCGCCCTCCTCTTCTCCCTCTCCACCCTCCTTTGCCCGTATAACTCGTGCTCGTTGATGATGTCCTGCGGGAAGCGTTGGCGCCACAGCGCCGTGGCTTCCTCGTCCATCTCGGCGATGCCGAGACGGTGCTCCCGCCTCCAGTTGTCGCGATGATCCTTGTCGGTGATAAGCTGCGGCAGAGGTGCGAGCTCCTGCGCCCGCTCCCGTGTTGGCACGTTGGGGAAGTTCATTGTTCTATGAGGCCACCGGAGGCGCCACGCCGTCGCGTCGTACGCGCGGGCGGCCTCGTTGGCGGTGTCGAAATTGCCGAGGCCGAGGCACATCCTGCGGTACCGGATCTCGGCGGAGAAGCCACCGAAGGGGCGCGCGTGGACGCTGCGGTATCCCCAAGTTTCCCGGCGACGCTGCGGCATGGTGGCGCAGCGGCGGCGAGGTGAGAATGAGTGGGGAGAGAGCGGTGGCGAGGCGTAGAGTGGGGATAGAGCGGTGGCGAGGCACAGAGCAGGGAGAGAGCGGCGGCGAGGCACAGAGTGGGGAGAGAGCAGTGGCAAGGCACATAGCGGGGAGAGAGCGGTGGCAAGGCACAGAGCGGTGGGAGGGCGTTGGATTTTATAAAGCGCGCCGGACGCCGCGCGCCAAAACTAGCGCGTGCCCGACCGCTTTCCCCCCGCGCGCGCGATCCTTTCCCGACGTCCCTGCTATCTCTACTCTCTTCTTTACTGTTATATTTTTTATTTTTAATATTTACCTCTACTCTCTTCTCTATTGTTATATTTATTGTATATTTATTAATATTTATCTCTACTTCTCTACTCTCTACTCTTTTTTTCTACTTTTTTTTAAAATAGAGTTGATAATGATGGTCAATGGCGGAGCCAGCGTTGGGTTCAAGTGTGAACCCAACGAAATTTGCCTGGTACGTGCGCGTAGGTACTTGTTTGGTTCACGTGAACCCAGTAAAAAGTGGTCGCTGACCCCATCAAATAAAGGACCTCTCGTGGATAGCTAAATAAAAAGGCCAAAAGTCCATAAGCAAATGTCAATGAGTTCATGCCCAGGCCTAAACCATGATTATAGACAAACAAAACACACACAGCCGACGCCTCATCTCTTGTCTGTTTGTCTTAAGAGGAAGACGATGTCGTCCTCCTCTGAGACTAGCAGGCGGCGGTGATCCTCCAACAACTCCAGGACGGTGAACGGGTAGCACGTCTCATACTTGATGTTCTCCGCCAAGGGCCAGTAGTGATAGACGGATGACTGCGTGGGGTGATGCACGAGGTCCGCTGGCGAGCCCCAAAACGGCATCGGGCACTAATAGCAGTAGACGAAGGGCTCCTTGGAGGCATCGACCAGGCCATCCATGAAACGGGAGTGGTTGTAGGGGACGGTGCGCCAGTTGAATATATGAGTGTCGGTGTCAAAACCGGCGGATCTCGGGTAGGGGGTCCCGAACTGTGCGTCTAGGCGGATGGTAACAGGAGACAAGGGACATGATGTTTTTACCCAAGTTCGGGCCCTCTCGATGGAGGTAAAACCCTACTCCTGCTTGATTAATATTGATGATATGGGTAGTACAAGAGTAGATCTACCACGAGATCAAGGAGGCTAAACCCTAGAAGCTAGCCTATGGTATGATTGTTGTTCTTGTTGTTGTCCTACGGACTAAAACCCTCCGGTTTATATAGACACCGGAGAGGGCTAGGGTTACGCAGAGTCGGTTACAATGGTAGGAGATCTACATATCCGTATCGCCAAGCTTGCCTTCCACGTCAAGGAAAGTCCCTTCCGGACACGGGACGAAGTCTTAAATCTTGTATCTTCATAATCCAGGAGTCCGGCCGAAGGTATAGTCCGGCTATCCGAACACCCCCTAATCCAGGACTCCCTCAGTAGCCCCTGAACCAGGCTTCAATGACGACGAGTCCGGCGCGCATATTGTCTTCGGCATTGCAAGGCGGGCTCCTCCTCCAAGTACTTCATAGAAGGTTTTGAACACAAGGATAGTGTCCGGCTCTGCAAAATAAGTTTCCACATATTGCCATAGAGAGAATAATATTTACACAAATCTAATCTGCTGACGTATTCCGTAGCGTGACATCACACCACGGCCAAGCCTTTCCTCGAATCTTTTTATTATCCCACCTCAGCGCGTTTTATTAAAGTAGAGATCGTGACCCCTTTATTTACGGGATTCTCATCAATACGGACGCGGGTAACCCAGTCGTGCCCGTTGGTATGTTTTCTCAATCAAAGGCGAGTCCCAAACGGTCACGGGGAGGGCCCTTGGTATTCAACCTCTTATAAAGAGACCAAGGCCTTACTCCTTTCTTTCAATCTCAAACGAGTTCGCCCTTCGCCTCGAGTTCCAACACCCAAGGCTCTAGATTTCAGGCGCTTCGGACCTCCGACAATGTCCGGCTTCGACCTTCAAGGCCGATGGATGCCCTCCTCCGTCACGGAGGAGGACGTGCTGAAGTTAAGAGCGGCCAGGTTCTTGACTGGCGATATTTCACATAGGCTGCCTGCGCAAGGGCAGGCCATTCCCACTCCCAATCCTGGTGAGAGCGTGGTGTTTGTGTCTCACTTCCGTCGGGGGCTAGGCTTCCAGACGGATCCCTTCGTGAGGGGGCTCATGTTTTATTATGGGCTGGAATTTCACGACTTAGCTCCGGAGTCCATCCTCCATATTTCCTCATTCATCGTCGTGTGTGAAGCCTTCCTCCGTATTACTCCTCGCTTTGGACTATGGCTCAAGACCTTCAAAATAGAGCCGAAGATGATCGAGGGACGGCATTCGGAGTGCGGAGGCGCTGTTATAAGCAAGAATGCTGATGCTCCATGGCCCGAGGGCTCTTTTCAAGAGGAGTCCAGCTTATGGCAACAAGTGTGGTTTTACATTACCGCTCCTAGGGGCACCAAGTGGGTGGCACCACCTGCCTTTTGCTCGGGTCCCCCACCGCAGCTAGTGTCATGGGTCAACAAAGGACTGGACTGGGGGCCGTCCAAGGACGTGCCCTTGCTGCAGGGCCGCATTCAAGATCTCCTAGAAAAAGATATCAGTCTGGTCGTGGTGACACAGGTTATGCTGATTTGCCGAGCTCTGCCCTGCAAACGCCGCCCCCTCCGCCTGTGGGAGTTCAATCCAGAGGGACCACGAGCTCTCCAACATTTTATGGGCGCAACGCCTGTGAAGAGGTACAGATTATTCTTAGGATCACAAGCAACATGTCCGGACTTGACCGAGGATGCAGGTCTGAGCTGCAATCGCCCAGATACTCAAGTAAGTAGCCTTGTGCCCGGACTCGCTATCCATATATTTATCATAAAATTGCCCTTAAAGGAGCTGTCCTTTAAACAGGAGTGGATAGCGAAAGCAAAGCTAATCAGGTGTCCGGCCCTCCTCCCCGAGACCATGCTGGATCCCGTGCTGGTCCGGATGTTGGAGGTTGTGCCTTCAGAGGAAAGCGAGGGAGGGGACATGGAAGCTGTGGCCTCCTTCAAGGAGGCTGTTCAGAAGGGAGGAATCGAGAATTCCTCTCCTCAGGGGAAGA
Organism: Aegilops umbellulata; assembly: GCA_032464435.1. Taxonomy (NCBI): domain Eukaryota; kingdom Viridiplantae; phylum Streptophyta; class Magnoliopsida; order Poales; family Poaceae; genus Aegilops; species Aegilops umbellulata. Next base: position 284,529,599 of record CP136055.1, on the reverse strand, counting down.
AGAGGACCGCCTCTGACGACCCGGAGACGAGGGCCTCAAAGTGGGGGAAGAAATCTTCGTCAGAGGGTCCTGCGCCGGGGAATACTTCGGCCGAATTATGCCCTCAAGGGGATCAGCCCTCCACCGAGCCGTAAGTAGAGAGGGGAGTTTAAATGTAGAGAGGGGAGTTTAAAATGAGAAACACCCCTGTTCTATTTCTGAGGAATATAACCGAAATTTTACCTTGTAGTTCGGATCTCAGCCCTTCTCAGCAGAGCTCATCTTCAGGGGATCTTCTTCCGGAGATGATGGAGAGCGGCATGCCTCCCCCTACCGTACCGCCTTGTGAGGCGGGCGACCCTGAGGTGTCATCGGGTTTCTTCGAATCCGGCAGGGCCAGGGGGCGGCCGTATGGCCCCCTAAAGCCCTCCGTGTCCGGCCTTCGAAAAGGCCATTGGGCGAGTCCAGCACAGTCTAGTGCGCGGTCGGAGGAGCTGAAGGATCTGCTCGGGTGAGCATCTATCTCAGAAGAACACCGTGTATTGACGGGTATGGTGATTGAGAGGATTGCATTCGCGGAGAGCGGGTTGCACGAGGCTGTCAGGAGTTTATTGACAGGTTTTGAGGTACGCAATATGATGTACCTTTCGACAGTTCCGCATATATAAGATGCGTCCTGTGTAGATAGTAGCCCCTGAGACTCTGTGCGTTGTTGAAAGTGACGGCGCGCAGAGGATCATAATCCCAGGTATAATATGCCGCCTTTCATATGCAGGTGGCGAAGTGTCCGGTGGCCAGCCAGACTGATGAATTTGCCAAACTAAAGCGGCAACTTGACGTGGCAAATGCCGACATTACGCTTGTAAACAAGCGGCTTGACGAGGCACAAGGTATGCTATTTCTCCGGCGGCACTTGGTAAGAGGAGCTTGATGCCAGTATCTTACAGCGGTGCGCTTGATGCAGATGGTGCTGCTGCCGTGGAGGATCTTCGGGCGGAACTTGCCCGAGCCAAGGAGCAAGCCAGGAAAAGTGATGTGGCTGCCGGAAAGACAATTGAAGAGCTGAAAGCCGAACAGGCTGCTCACTGCCGAAGCAAGAAGGAAATAGCCGAGATGGCTGTAAAGTTGAAGAGCGCTGCCGACCGCTGCGAGGTTCTTGAAAAAGAAGATCAATCGGAATGGATGGACCTGGAGAAGGACATTACCGAGGCCAAGGATGCTCGCTCTGCGATGAGAGCTATGAAAGAGGAGCTACGTCAGGCCGGAGATATCACGGCTGGAAAGCCCTTTGTGCTGCGGAGGAAGTTCGGGGATCCTAAATATGCTTCGCTAGACCGGTTGTGGAGTGCGGCGGACACTTAGCAGGATTTGGCAGCGAGTGCCGCGGACGCGGCCGAACACATCCGAGATAAGGAGGAGCACGAAGTGGAAAAGCTTTTTTGGTCGCAGTTCCACAATCCAGAGCGTCCGCTTCAATTAACCGATCGTCTGGCCGAATGGGCTGAGCTGAGTAGGTTATCTGGACTCGCCATGAAGTATGTTGTGAGTCATCTGTGGCCGGAAAGGCCTGAGCCGAAGAGCTATTTTAGCTTGGCGCAGCATTTCCTTGGTGTGGTGCCGCATATCAATGAAGTGAAGAGGTCGGCATGCATAGAGGGTGCGCGGATGGCTCTTGCCCGTGTCAAGACATACTGGGCGGAGATGAAGGCCACCGCTGTTGCAACCCAAGACTCGAATGAGAGCCGAGTACCTGCCGAGCACTATTTTCAGGAAGTTCTGCAAGGCGCTCCTGGACTACCTCCCCTCGGCCTGGTGCCTTTTTAGAAAACACCTCAGTGTTGTCCGTAGGGCGAGGGGTGGAGGCGGTCGGAAGAGAACCGCTACTCATATCCGACGGGTCCAAAGAACCGTAGGGTGAAGATACGTTGATATGGGCTCGGGACGGACTACATAATCATGTTCGGCGTAAGCTGAAGCAGTGCAATAGAAACATATCATGAATTACTATGGTATCTGGATACTTACGACTTCGCCAGGGGCTTGTCCCTGGGCAACCACTCGTCGTTGCCATAGGCGGCGGTCGTGGAGCAGTCCGGAAGGAGGGTCTTTTTCTTCTTGGACCCTTCGGCCTCCCCAGTTGGGGCGGCCTTCCTTTTCTTATCTTCCCCGGCTGGGGGGGGGGAGAGAACTTTCCTCCCCCTCCTCTTCATAGGAGGAGTGCGTCTTGGAGTTATCAGACGATGAGTCCGATGTCACCTGGCGCCGGAGACCCTTTCGGGTCCCCGTGGTCTTCTTCTTGGTCTTCTTCTCCGGCACCTCATAAGGTGCCGGGGTCAGCATCTCCATCAGGAGAGCGTCTGCTGGATCTTCGGGCAGGGCGGCCGGGTAGTCAATCTGCTTCGCTGTCTCCACCCAGTCCTATCAAAGGCATGGGGGCTTAGATCCCGCACATGATTAAACTGGGGAAAATAAAATACCCTATAGGGTGTAGCGAACTTACCGGATTCGCAGGGCGCTTCATGCTAAGTTCACGATTCTTGGTAAGGGAAGGAGGTACCTCGGCGGCCCTTGAACAACACCCTCTAGACATCTTTGTGCGTCGTGTCGAAGAGCTCGCGCAGCATTTGGGGCTGGGCCGGGTCGAACTCCCACAAATTGAATGCCCGTCGTTGACACGGGAGGATCCGGCGGAAGAGCATGACCTGGACCACATTGACAAGCTTGAGTTTCTTGCTTATCATGTTCCGGGTACATTTCTGGAGTCCGGTCATCTCCACCGGTGGACCCCAGGACAGGCCCTTCTCTTTCCAGGAGGTGAGCTGTGTGGGGATTCCGGATCTGAACTCGGGGGCCGCCACCCAGTTGGTGTCGCGCGGCTCGGTGATGTAGAACCACCCTGATTGCCACCCCTTTATGGTCTCCACATAGGAGCCCTCGATCCATGTGACATTGGGCATTTTGCCCACCATGGCGCCTCCACATTCCGCTTGCTGACTGCCCACCACCTTCGGTTTAACATCGAAGGTCTTCAGCCACAGGCCGAAGTGGGGCCGGACACAGAGGAAGGCCTCGCACACGACGATAAACGCCGAGATGTTGAGGATGAATTTCGGGGCCAGATCATGGAAGTCCAGCCCGTAGTAGAACATGAGGCCATGGACGAATGGGTGGTGAGGGAGTCCGTGATTAGGGGGTGTTCGGGTAGCCGGACTATACCTTCGCCGGACTCCTGGACTATGAAGATACAAGATTGAAGATTTCGTCCCGTGTCCGGATGGGACTTTCCTTGGCGTGGAAGGCAAGCTTGGCGATGCGGATATTCGAGATCTCCTACCATTGTAACCGACTCTGTGTAACCCTAACCCTATCCGGTGTCTATATAAACCGGAGGGTTGTAGTCCGTAGGACAATCATCTTCATACACAATCAAACCATAGGCTAGCTTCTAGGGTTTAGCCTCCTTGATCTCGTGGTAGATCTACTCTTGTACTACCCATATCATCAATATTAATCAAGCAGGAGTAGGGTATTACCTCCATCGAGAGGGCCCGAACCTGGGTAAACTCCATGTCTCTTGTCTCCTGTTACCATCCGACCTTGACGCACAGTTCGGGACCCCCTACCCGAGATCTGCTGGTTTTGACACCGACATTGGTGCTTTCATTGAGAGTTCCTCTGTGTCGTCGCCTTTAGGCTCGATGGCTCCTTCGATCATCAACAACGATGTGGTCCAGGGGGAGACTTTTCTCTCCGGGCAGATCTTCGTCTTCGGCGGCTTCGCTCTGCGGGCCAACTCGCTTGGTCATCTAGAGCAGATCAAAAGCTACGCCCCTGGCCATCAAGTCAGGTTTGGAAGCTTAAACTACACGGTTGATATCCGCGGAGACTTGATCTTCGACGGGTTCGAGCCACAGCCAAGCCCGCCGCACTATCTCGAGGGGCATGATCTAGCTCTGCTCCGAACAATGTCCTGGAGGCCGCGCACGCACCGGTTCCGACCCTTAATTCGGAGCCTATTGCGTCAATCGAGGATGAGCGGTTGGACGTCGCCTCGGGGGCTACGATCTCAAAGGCGATCGAGCCGAACGCCAGCCCCGCACTCCGCGTGACCCGTGACTCTGAGGGTCCGGACTCTTCTCCGGACTCCGAACCTCCCGTGCCCCTACCAATCGAATCTGATTGGGCACCCATAATGGAGTTCACCGCCGCAGACATCTTTCAACACTCACCTTTTGGCGACATCCTGAATTCTCTCAAGTCTCTCTCTTTATCAGGAGAGCCCTGGCCGGATTACGGTCAGCAAGGATGGGATTCGGACGATGAAGAAATTCAAAGCCCACCCACCACCCACTTTGCAGCCACTGTCGACGATTTAACCGACATGCTTGACTTCGGCTCCGAAGACTTCGACGGTATGGACGATGAGGTAGGAGACGAACAGGAACCAGCACCTGTAGGGCGCTGGAAGGCCACCTCGTCATATGACATATATATGGTGGATACTCCAAAAGATGGAGATGGCGATGGAACAGCGGGGGATGACACCTCCAAGAAACAGCCGAAGCGCCGACGTCAGTGGCGCCGCTCTAAATCCCGCCAAAGCAAAAACGGTGATTCTGGCACGGGAGATAATACTACCCCAGATAGCGCCGAAGAACACCCAACCCAGCAAGGTTTGGCGCAGGAAGATGGAGAAGCCCACCCTCATGAGAGAGCGGCAGAACGAGAGGTTGAGGATGATAACTATATGCCTCCCTCCGAAGACGAGGCAAGCCTCAACGACGACGAATTCGTCGTACCATCAGACCCCGCCGAACAAGAGCGTTTCAAGCGCAGGCTTCTAGCCACGGCAAATAGCCTCAAGAAAAAGCAGCAACAGCTTAGAGCTGATCAGGATTTGCTAGCTGATAGATGGACTAAAGTCCTTGCGGCCGAAGAGTATGAACTCGAGCGCCCCTCCAAGAGTTACCCAAAGCGTAGGCCGCTACCCCGATCAGAGGAGGAAGCGCCTACATCACCAGCGCACGACATGGCAGACCGGTCACCTCGTGGCCGTGACCCAAGCCATGCCCTCCACCCAAGCCATGCCCTGACGCCGCTCAACTAAGGCACGGGAAAATGCGCCAGACCTGCGAGGCATACTGGAGGACAAGGCAAGACAAACAAGGTCGATCTACGGATCGCGCAGGCGCCCGACGACACGTGACGATGACCCTCACTCCAGATACAACAAATCCGGCCGGGCCGAACACAACAGACATAGCTCTTCCGAGCTGCGTCGTGACATAGCCCAGTACAGGGGCGCCGCACACCCACTATGCTTCACAGACGAAGTAATGGATCATAAAATCCCAGAGGGTTTCAAACCCGTGAACATCGAATCATACGATGGCACCACAGACCCGGCGGTATGGATCGAGGATTATCTCCTCCACATCCACATGGCACGTGGCGATGATTTACACGCCATCAAATACCTCCCGCTCAAACTTAAAGGACCGGCCCGACATTGGCTTAACAGCTTGCCAGCAGACTCAATCGGTTCTTGGGAGGACCTGGAAGCCGCATTCCTCGACAACTTCTAGGGCACCTACATGCGACCACCGGATGCCGACGACTTAAGACACATAATTCAGCAGCCAGAAGAATCGGCCAGGCAATTCTGGACACGGTTCCTAATAAAGAAATACCAGATAGTCGACTGTCCGAACGCAGAGGCCCTAGCAGCCTTTAAGCATAACATCCGCGACGAGTGGCTTGCCCGGCACCTGGGACAGGAAAAGCCGAAATCTATGGCAGCCCTCATGACACTCATGACCCGCTTTTGCGCGGGAGAAGATAGCTGGCTAGCTCGCAGCAACAACTTATCAAAGAACCCTAGTAATTCGGATACCAAGGACAAAAGTGGTAGGACACGTCAAAATAAGCAAAAGCGCCGCGTTAGCAGCAACAGCAATGAAGATACGGCAGTTAATGCCGGATTCGGAGGCTATAAATCCGGTCAGCGGAAAAAGCCATTCAAAAAGAATACTCAGGGCCCGTCCAGTTTGGACCGCATACTCGACCGCTTGTGCCAGATCCATGGCACCCCCGAAAGGCCAGCCAATCACACCAACAGGGACTGTTGGGTGTTCAAGCAGGCAGGCAAGTTAAGAGCCAAAAACAAAGACAAGGGGCTGCATAGCGATGACGAGGAGGAGCCCAGGCCACCGAACAACAATGGACAGAAGGGGTTTCCCCCACAAGTGCGGACGGTGAACATGATATACGCAACCCACATTCCCAAGAGGGAGCGGAAGCGTGCGCTACGGGACGTATACACGATGGAGCCAGTCGCCCCAAAGTTCAACCCATGGTCCTCCTGCCCGATCACTTTTGATCGACGGGACCACCCCACTAGCATCCGTCATGGCGGCTTTGCCGCATTGGTTCTCGACCCAATCATCGACGGATTTCATCTCACAAGAGTCCTCATGGACGGCGGCAGTAGCCTGAACCTGCTTTACCAGGATACAGTGCGGAAAATGGGCATCGATCCCTCAAGGATTAAGCCCACAAAGACGACCTTTAAAGGCGTTATACTAGGTGTAGAAGCCAATTGTACAGGCTCGGTAACAATGGACGTGGTCTTCGGATCTCCGGATAATTTCCGAAGCGAAGAGTTAATCTTCGATATAGTCCCGTTCCGCATTGGCTATCACGCCCTGCTCGGACGAACCGCATTTGCAAATTTCAATGCGGTGCCGCACTATGCATACCTCAAGCTCAAGATGCCAGGCCCTCGAGGAGTGATCACGGTCAACGGAAACACCGAACACTCCCTCCGTACGGAGGAGCACACGGCGGCTCTCGCAGCGGAAGTACAAAGCAACCTTCTTAGGCAATTCCCCAGTCCGGCCGTTAAAAAGTTAGACACTGCCAAGCGTGCCCGGAGTAACCTACAACAAGACCGCCTAGCACGTTCTGAGCAGGCGTAGCAATGCGGCCCCAACCCCGGTCCTCGCGATATAGCGAAACCAGTGCCTCGCGTACATAACTACGCCCTTGAAATACCATGGGCACAAGGGAAGGGGCACAATAACGGCACACCCAAAATACGGCTTAAAACGTACTAGGGGCTGCCAGATTCCTTTTTCTTACTTTCAGGACTCCATACTTTGGACGACCTGTTCGGCAATTCGACTGCCGCGCAAACGATGCAAGATCCAGGGAAGCAGACAAAGCCATGCCGCATTATGAAACTCACAGGTGGTCTCTGTTACGAGCAGTATACCTATTTTGAATACAATTCCATGGCCTGCCCCTGGTCAGGACATGTTAAATAGTCCAATACATTTCTTGCTTATTGCACTACTTGTATCGTTCGGCTCTGATAAACAGCCTCTCTATAAACAATGCATAACTTTTTGTCTATTTTTTTGCATTATCCTCTTTTCATATATATGTTTATTAAATGACATGACTGCACCCGTACATCATGGTACGACAAATACGCCAGGGGCTTCAGTACCCCTTATTATGGTGTGAGAAGTCCGTCCACTTTCACAAGTGCGGCACCCCGAACTTATAGCACTATATGCATCGGCTCCGAATCATGATTTGGGTCAATAGTTGGGTTTGCCCGGCTCCTATGTTTTGGTGCCTTACGTTCCGCTATATCGGCTAAGGTAGCACTAGGAGAATAACTGCGATTGTGCCCCGGTTCAGCTGGGTTAAGCACCTCAGTGGAGAAAGCTAAAACTGACTGTCATGATGAGGCGAGAGACCGGTCGCTGTTCGAGAGGTTTTTCGAGTCCCTAAAGACTTATGCCGCTTAGAGCGAGGAGCTGGCTTTGTCCGGCCAAAGGCGTGGATAGCGCCCCAAACTCGGTCTTCCGAACTAGGGGCTTCACCGAAATTTAAAATTATAAAGTTCTATGGCTAAGTGAGAGTGTTCAAGCATTATAGTCCGATTGCCTGGTTCGTTGTGCTGAGCGCCTCCCTCGAAGGAACCAACCATGGGAAAAAGAGCGCTCAGGTTTATCCCGAACACCCCAGCACTAGTGGCACAGGGGCAGAAGCCGACGACTGGCCATCTCTCAATTTTTTGATAAACGGCCGCACAGAAAATAATATTTTAAATTCAATAAGCATTGCTTAGCGCATATGAACAAGTTTTCAGCGCACAGGATAAACACGAGCGAGTTCACTCAAAAATTACATCTTTGGTGCAGTCATCCGCCACAAGGCGGGCACCTGCAAGAACATCCTTGTAGTAGTTCTCGGGCTTGCGATGCTCCTTCCCCGCCGGTGGCCCGTCCTTCACAAGCTTCTCGCCGTCCAGCTTACCCCAGTGCACCTTCGCACGGGCAAGGGCCCGACGGGCACCTTCGATGTAGACGGAGCGCTTGATGACCTCGAGCCTTGGACAGGCCTCCACCAGCCGTTGCACCAGCCCAAAATAGCTCCCAGGCAGGGCCTCTCCGGGCCACAGCGAACTATGAAGCCCTTCATGGCCTGTTCGGCCGCCTTGTGGAGCTCGACCAGCTGTTTCATCTGGTTGCTCAGGGGTACAGGGTGCCCGGCCTCAGAATACTGAGACCAGAACACACTCTCCGTCGAGCTGTCCTCTTCAGCTCGGTAGAATGCGGCGACGTCGGATACGCTGCGGGGAAGATCTGCGAACGCCCTTGGACAACTCCGGATTCGGGTAAGTGACAAGTAGTTTACTTTTATATTTCTACTTTGCATTTAATGCCTTACCTGCTGCTATCTTTTTCATCTCCTCCAACTCTTGGAGGGCCTTTTGGGCTTCGGCCTTGGCACCCTTGGCGGTCTCAAGGGCCGACGCGAGCTCGAATGCTTGCGCCTTTGACTCAAGCTCCAAGCTCTCATGTTTTTTCATGAGAGCCTGCAGCTCTTGCTGCACCTCGCCGACCTGAACCCCAAGTCTTTCTCGCTCGGTATGCTCCTCGGCCATTTTCTTTTCGACCTCAGATAGCGCTTGCTTGAGGGTCGCCAGCTCAGTTGTGGCCCCTAGAATAAGCAGTATGATCCTGTTATTTTTTGCAATCACGCCTCTCTATAGGCACCTTTTTCAGTAGGGTATTTCTTACCTTCCTTTTCCTCGAGCTGCCGTTTGGCAAGGCCGAGCTCTTGCTCGGTCCGCCCGAGGTCCTTTTTTAGGACATCCACCTGCGCAGTAAGTGCGGCGGTGGACAACAGCGAAGCCTGCATACGCATATTGACTCTTTATTGTTAGACTCCTGCGAAGATTAATAGATCCTCTATTCGGCTTTTCTTTCCGAATGCCAAACAGAGCATCAGGGGCTACTGTCTTTGTGGTAATATTTTGACATATTTTTACTTACCTCGAAGCCTGTCAGAAGGCTAGCGCAAGCTTCAACAGTCCGCTATTGGCGGACTAAACCCTCTGGATCACCGTACTCATGATAGTACGGTGCCCCTTGTCAATGGAGGCGCCGTCAAGCACCTCCAGCAGATGGTCCAGCGACTCCGGTTGGACGGAAGTCGCTGGCTTAGAAGGCTTGCTCCTTTTGGAAGGAGTTCGCCTACCGTGGCTCGGAACTGTTGAAGTTTCCGGCACGGTGTCCGGCTCAAAGCCGGACTTGGAGCCCTGGGGGGTCTTGTCCCCTTCACTCCTAGAGTCCGGGAGGTTGCCTTGCGGCTCCTCCAGGACCACCTCCTCCTGCCCCGGAGCTTGTCGCGACACCACTTCGGCGTCATCCGCCGTGCGGGGGGAGACAGCGGGCGGAACGGAGTTCACGTCCGATGAGTCCAGGGAGCCCCCCGACGATTCGTTGTATTCAGCCTGCGGTGGGCTACATAATTACATTCGACATTAAGGAAAGTTGTGCAACAGAGGAACATCATGAGTCACTCTGATATCCGAACTTACAATGTCGCCGGACGTTTGGCCCTGTTCGGCCACTCCTCTTCGCTCTCTTCGGCCACGTGGGAGTAGTCCGGTGGAGGGGTCTTCCTTTTCCTAGACCCCTCGGCCTCCCCTGCTGGGGCGGCCTTCTTCTCCTCTTCTCCCTCCGCTGGGGGGGAGAACCTTCTTCTTCCTCCTCGTTTTCGCGTGAGGAGGGCGCCTCGGACTCGTCAGACGACGAGTCTGACACCACCATGTTACGGGCACTCTTTCGAGTCCCCGTGGTCTTCTTCTTCTTGACCTTCTTCTCTGGCACCACATAAGGTGCCGGAATCAGCAGCTTCACTAGGAGCGCAGGGGCTGGGTCCTCGGGCAGGGGAGCCGGACAGTTAATTGGTCCGGATATCGCCTGCCAAGCCTGTCAAAGGTAAGGGAGTTTAGATCCCGCACAGAGTCAAAACTGTGAAAGGAAAAAAGAGCTTAGTATACTGTTAAAGGCGAAGATAGCTTACCTCGCTAGCGTGACGCCGCGAGCTGTATCCGCGGTCCTCGGAGGCGGATGCGGGAGCCTCGGCACCCTTGAAAAGCACCTTCCAGACATCTTCGTATGTCGTGTCGAAGAGCCTGTTAAGGGTGGGGTGCTGCGCCGGGTCGAACTCCCACAAATTGAAGCCCCGTTGTTGGCACGGGAGGATCCGGCGAACGAGCATGACCTGGACTATATTAACAAGCCGGATTGGCTTGCTCACCAGGGACTGGATGCAAGTTTGCAATCCGGTCACCTCTTCTTCATTGCCCCATGACAGGCCCGTCTCTTTCCAGAATACCAGCCGCGTGGGGGGTCCGGATCGGAACTCGGGGGCTGCGACCCATTCGGATCGCGTGGCTCAGTGATGTAAAACCACCCGGCTTGCCACCCCTTTAGGGTCTCCACAAAGGAGCCCTCGAACCATAGGACGTTGGCCATCTTGCCCGCCATGGCGCCTCCGCACTCCGCTTGGCTGCCGCGCACCACCTTGGGCTTGACGTTGAAGGTCTTGAGCCAGAGGCCGAAATGGGGGCGGACGCGGAGGAAGGCCTCACACACGACGATAAACGTCGAGATGTTGAAGATGAAGTTTGGGGCCAGATCGTGGAAATCGAGGCCGTAGTAGAACATGAGTCCCTGAACAAATGGCTGAGTGGGCAGCCCAGTCCGCGGAGAAAGTGGGGAAGGAAAACTACCCTCTCATGAGGCCTTGGGGTGGGGAGAAGCTGCCCCTTCTTGGGAAGCCGGTGCGGGATGTCCTTGGACAGGTATCTGGCCTTCCTTAGCTTTTTTACTTGGGCCTCCGTGATGGAGGAGACCATCCACTTGCCTCCTGCTCCGGACATTGTTGGAGAAGGTTCAGGTGAAAAGAGCGGGCTTGGGCGCTGGAGCTCGAGTGCGCAAGAGAGGGATTGGCAAAGGAGGAATAAGGCGTAGGTAAAAAGGCGGATTATTATCCCCTTATATGGGCGGATGCGGTTATGCGTCCCCACCTGCCTAATAAAACTCGCTTGCCTCCCAAGCGCCGTGGTAAATGGCGCGGTTGGGTTACCCACATCCGTATTGATGAGAATCCCGTAAAAATGGCACACGATCTCTGCTTCGACAGGACATGGCAAGGAAACCGCCTCGCAAAACGTGCTGAGGTGGAAAAGTAAAAACGATTAGTAAAGAACTTGGCCGTAGTGTGATGATGCACTGCGGAATACGTCAGCAGATTTGATTTGTGTTAATGTTATTCTCTCTATGGCAATATGTGGAAACTTATTTTGCAGAGCCGGACACTATTTTTGGTGTTTACAATCTTCTATGAAGGACTTGGAGGAGGAACCCGCCTTGTAATGCCGAAGACAATCTGCGTGTCGGACTCATCGTCATTGAAGCCTGGTTCAGGGGCTACTGAGGGAGTCCTGGCTTAGGGGGTGTTCGGGTAGCCGAACTATACCTTCGCCGGACTCCTGGACTATGAAGATACAAGATTGAAGACTTCGTCCCGTGTCCGGATGGGACTTTCCTTGGCGTGGAAGGCAAGCTCGGCGATGCAGATATTCGAGATCTCCTACCATTGTAACCGACTCTGTGTAACCCTAACCCTATCTGGTGTCTATATAAACCGGAGGGTTGTAGTCCGTAGGACAATCATCTTCATACACAATCAAACCATAGGCTAGCTTCTAGGGTTTAGCCTCCTTGATCTCATGGTAGATCTACTCTTGTACTACCCATATCATCAATATTAATCAAGCAGGTGTAGGGTATTACCTCCATCGAGAGGGCCCGAACCGGGGTAAACTTCGTGTCCCTTGTCTCCTGTTACCATCCGGCCTTGACGCACAGTTCGGGACCCCCTACCAGAGATCCGCCGGTTTTGACACCGACAGGTGGAGAGGAAATCCCAGTCCGCAGATGGAGTGGGTAAGGAAAACTACCCTCTCATAAGGTTCCGGGGTAGGGACGATCTGCCCCGCGTTAGGCAGCCGGCGCGCGATATCCGCGGCCAAGTATCCGGCTCCCCGCAGCTTCTTGTTATCCTCCTCCGTGACGGAGGATTTCATCCACTTGCCTCCCGCTCCGGACATGCTTGGGGCGGTTTGAGGATAAAAGTCGCAAACTTGGGTGTTGGAGCTCGAGTGCGTGAGAATGGATGTGCGAGGAGGAAGAATGCATGGGTGAAAAAGGTGAACCCTTATCCCTTTATAAGGGCGGACGAGACTATACGCCTCCCCACCAGCCTAGTAAACTCGCTTATTCCCCAAACGCCATAATTGATGGCGCGGTTGGGTTACCCACATCCGTATTGTTGAGAATCCCGTGATAAGGGGACACGATCTCTACTTCGACAAGACGTGCCAAGGAAACCGCCTCGCAATATGCGCTAAGGCTGGTTGAGAAAAACAGTTCGATAATGACCGGGCCATGGTGTGATGTCATACTATGAAATGCGTCAGCAGATTAGATGTGTGGAAATATTATTCTCTCTACGGTGGTATCTGGAAATTGTTTTGCAAAGCCAGACACTATCCTTGTGTTCTAAATCTTCTATGGAGTATTCGAAGCAGGAACCCGCCTTGCAATGTCGAAGACAATCTGCGCCCTGGACTCATCGTCATTGAAGCCTGGTTCAGGGGCTACCGAGGGAGTCCTGGATTAGGGGGTATCCGGACATCCGGACTATATCCTTTGGCCAGACTGTTGGACTATGAAGATATAAGATTGAAGACTTCGTCTCGTGTCCGGATGGGACTCTCCTTGGCGTGGAAGGCAAGCTTGGCGATATGGATATGTAGATATCCTCCCATTGTAACCGATTCTGTGTAACATTAGCCCCCTCCGGTGTCTATATAAACCGGAGGGTTTAGTCCGTAGGACAACAACAATCATACCATAGGCTAGCTTCTAGGGTTTAGCCTCTACGATCTCGTGGTAGATCTACTCTTGTAATACTCATATCATCAAGATCAATCAAGCAGGAAGTAGGGTATTACCTCCATCGAGAGGGCCCGAACCTGGGTAAATATCGTGTGCCCCTCCTCCTGTTACCATCCGCCTTAGACGCACAGTTCGGGACCCCCTACCCGAGATCCGCCGGTTTTGTATGCTTATTACGAGATATTGGGTAAATGATGTCGGTGTCATACCCGCTCCCCCTTGGAGGGTTTGGGAAAGCTCTCCGCTTGCTCCCCGCCATTATAGGTGGCGATCCCGACTCAAACAGGGACCATATACACTGGGGGGAGGAATCCCTGGGTCTATAGCTCCACTAATTGACTATGCGGGACGGAACACTTCTTCCAATCTCCGGGCTGAGGGCTACGGGAGCGAGAGGAGGAGCTACGTTGGCCGGCCATGATGGGGATGGATTTTTTCGAGCGCGCTCCGATGAATGCTCGCTGAAGGAGGAGGGTGTGATTTGGATCTGAGAGTCCTCGTCTCTTTAAATAGACGGTTTATTCACATAGCTAGGGTGGTAAATGCAAAAACGCCCTGGATCCTCGCATTCGCTCGACACGTGGAAGGTAGCCATTATTGGACGCGACATTTATGAGAAGCCGGACACTACTCAACAGGTAGTCGGGATTTGGAGAAGAACCCGCCTTGCAATGCCGAAAACAATCAGCGCGCCGGACTCATTGTCATTGAAGCCTGGTTTGGGGGCTACTGAGGGAGTCCTGGATTAGGGGGTATCCGGACAGCCGGACTATACCCGTTGGCTGAACTATTGGACTATGAATATACAAGATTGAAGACTTCGTCTCGTGTCCGTATGAGACTCTCCTTGGCGTGGAAGGTAAGCTTGGCGATACAGATATGTAGATCTCCTCCCGTTGTAACCGACTCTGTGTAACCCTAGCCCCCTCCGGTGTCTATATAAACCGGAGGGTTTAGTCCGTAGGACAACAACAATCATACAATAGGCTAGCTTCTAGGGTTTAGCCTCTACGATCTCGTGGTAGATCAACTCCTGTAATACTCATATCATCAAGATCAATCAAGAAGGAAGTAGGGTATTACCACCATCGAGAGGGCCCGAACCTGGGTAAACATCGTGTCCCCCGCCTCCTGTTACCATCCGCCTTAGACGCACAGTTCGGGACCCCCTACCCGAGATCCGCCGGTTTTGACACCGACATCGTTTACCCAAGTTCGATCTTCAACCTCATTACGAGATATACACCGACTCCCATCTTGCATTACGAGATCGTGCCAGGCATCTTCAACAAAATATTTTCACGTGTGAGATACTTGTTTTGTATGCAAGCTAATTCAATCATCTTGAAAGCTTCAATATCAGTTGGGGTAAGAAGATTTTAATGAGGTTGAAGGATGTCTTCTTCTGCTGCTGCTAGAGCTTGATCCTCCGTGGACTTCTTGATCCTACCATCCTTATTGATCTCCCCGGGTTCTTCTCTCTTTAGCTCTATCTTCATTAGCCAAGCATCGTTGCCCTCATTGTTAGAGGAGGAGGACGACATGATGCCTGGCCTTGACAACTCTGTCAGAAAACAGCTTGAAACAAAAACAGAGGATATTTGCGTGGTACGGTGATCAAAACCTTCGGGAGATTATATAATGAATTTTTACTGACCAAAAGAAGCATCGTGCAAGAAAACAGAGTCTGGAGAGCACACGAGGCAGGGGGGCGCGCCCTCCACCCTCGTGGATGCCTCGTGTCCTTTTCAGAATACTTATCTTTCCTATTTTCTTAAATATTCCAAAACGGAGAAAAATTGCTATTAGAACTGTTTTGCAGTCGGTTTACTTACCATACCACATACCTATTCCTTTTTGGAGTCCAAAACGTTCTTGAAAGTGTCCCTTATGTATTCCTCCGGGGTTACGGTTTCAATAACATTAGTTTCAACGTTTATTGGATTACCTGAGATATAGTGTTTGATTCTTTGACCGTCCACCACCTTCGGATTTGTGCCTTCGAAGTTGTTGATTTTTATGGCACCGTAATGATAGACCTCCTCGATAACGTAAGGACCTTCCCATTTAGAGAGGATTTTTCCTGCAAAAAATCTTAAACGAGAGTTGTATAGCAAAACATAGTCACCTACATTAAACTCACGCTTTTGTATCCTTTTGTCATGCCATCTTTTAACTTTTTCTTTAAACAGTTTTGCATTCTCATAGGCTTGGGTTCTCCATTCATCAAGCGAGCTAATGTCAAATAACCTCTTCTCACCGGCAAGTTTGAAATCATAATTGATCTCTTTAATGGCCCAATATGCCTTATGTTCTAGTTCGAGAGGCAAGTGACATGCTTTTCCATAAACCAATTTATACGGAGACATACCCATAGGATTTTTATATGCAGTTATATAGGCCCATAATGCATCATCAAGTTTCTTGGACCAATTCTTTCAAGATCTATTAATAGTCTTTTGCAAAATTAATTTTATCTCCCTATTACTTAGTTCTACTTGACCACTAGACTGTGCATGATATGGAGGTGCAATTCTATGATTAACATCATACTTAGGAAGCATTTTACGAAAAGCACCATGAAAATGTGAACCACCATCAGTCATTAAGTATCTAGGGACTCCACACCTCGGAAAAATAACTTCTTTAAGCATATTAATAGAGGTGTTATGATCAGCACTACTAGTTGGAATAACTTCTACCCACTTAGTAACGTAATCAACAACAACTAAAATATGTGTATACCCATTAGAGGAAGGAAACGATCCCATATAATCAAAGCCCCAAACATCAAATGGTTCAATAACAAGTGAATAGTTCATAGACATTTCTTGACGTCTGCTAATATTACCAATTCTTTGACATTCGTCACAAGACAAGACAAATTTACGGGCATCTTTGAAAAGATTAGGCCAATAAAAACCGGATTGCAATACCTTATGCACAGTTCTATCTCCAGCATGGTGTCCTCCATAAGCCTCAGAGTGATACCTATGTAGGATCTATTTCTGTTCATGCTCAGGTACACAATGTCTAATAACACCATCTACTCCTTTTTTATAAAGGTGTGGGTCATCCCAGAAGTAATGTCTTAAATCATAGAAAAACTTTTTCTTTTGCTAGTATGTGAAACTAGGTGGTATAAATTTAGCAACAATATAATTAGCATAATCAACATACCATGGAGCAGTACGAGAAACATTTATGACAGCTAATTGTTCATCAGGAAAGCTATCATCAATAGGTAGTGGGTCATCAAGAACATTCTCTAACCTAGATAAGTTGTTCGCAATGGGGTTCTCAGATCCCTTTCTATCTATAATATGCAAATCAAATTCTTGTAGCAAGAGAACCCATCTAATAAGTCTAGGTTTAGCATCTTTCTTTTCCATAAGATATTTAATAGCAGCATGATTAGTGTGAACAGTTACTTTATAAACAACAATATATGGTCTGAACTTATCACCAGCAAATACAACTGCTAATTTTTTTTCTTCAGTAGTAGCATAATTTCTCTGGGCACTGTCTAGAGTTTTACTAGCATATTGGATAACACTTACTTTCTTATCAACTCTTTGTCCTAGAACAGCACCTACAACATAATCACTAGCATCACACATAATTTCAAAGGGTAAATTCCAATCAGGTGGCTGAACAATAGGTGCAGAAATCAAAGTTTTCATAAGTATTTCAAATGCTTCTACACAATCATCATCAAAGACAAAAGGAACATATTTTTGTAAGAGATTAGTCAGATGCCTAGAAATTTTTGAGAAGTCTTTAATGAACCTCCTATAAAAACCGGCATGTCCAAGGAAACTTCTTATACCTTTGATGTCCTTAGGACATGACATATTTTCAATAACATCAACTTTAGCTTTATCAATTTCAATACCTCTTTTAGAAATTTTATGCCCCAAGAAAATACCTTCATTAACCATAAAGTGGCACTTCTCCCAATTCAAGACAAGATTAGTTTCTTCACATCTCTGCAAAACTCGATCAAGGTTGCTAAAGCAATCATCAAAAGAAGTTCCATATACGGAGAAATCATCCATGAAAACCTCAACAATCTTTTCACAAAAGTTAGAGAATATAGTAGTCATACATCTTTGAAAGGTAGCAGGTGCATTACATAAACCAAAAGGCATACGTCTATAAGCAAAGGTACCGAAAGGGCAAGTAAAAGTGGTCTTTTCTTGATCCTCTTTTGACACAGGTATTTGAGAGAAACCAGAATAACCATCTAGAAAGCAGAAATTTGTACGTTTGGATAATCTTTCTAGCATTTGGTCAATAAAAGGTAAAGGGTAATGATCCTTTTTAGTAGCTTTTTGCGGAAATCAATTACCATTTTATAACCTATAACAATTCTTTGTGGGATCAATTCATCTTTATCATTAGGAACAACAGTAATACCGCCCTTCTTAGGGACACAATGGACAGGACTTGCCCACTGACCATCAGCAACGGGGTAAATTGTACCTGCCTCCAGAAGCTTTAGTATTTCTTTTCTTACCACTTCTTTCATCTTAGGATTCAACCGCCGTTGGTGATCAACAACCGGTTTAGCGTCTTTCTCCAATTTTATTTTGTGTTGGCATAGAGTGGGACTAATGCCCTTAAGATCATCAAGAGTATATCCAATAGCAGCACGATGCTTCTTCAAATTTTTCAATAATTTCTCTTCTTCCTGCTCTGAAAGGTTAGCACTAATAATAACATGATATATCTTCTTTTCATCAAGATAAGCATATTTAAGAGTATCAGGTAATGGTTTAAGTTCAAACACGGGATCACCCTTGGGTGGAGGAGGATCCCTAGGATTTCAACAGGCAAGTTGTGTTTCAAAATAGGTCCCTATTTAAAGAATACTTCATCTATTTCCCTTCTTTCATTCATAAACATATCATTTTCATGGTCTAGCAAATATTGTTCTATAGGATCATTAGGAGGCACGACAATAGAAGAAAGACCAATAATTTCATCTTTACTAGGCAATTTTTTATCATGGGGTTGTCTATGAAATTTAGCAAAATTAAAATCATGAGACATATCCCCTAATCCAACAGTAACAATATCCTTTTCGCAATCTATCTTAGCATTAACAGTATTCAAGAAGGGTCTACCAAATATAATGGGACAAAAGTTATCTTGTGGGGAACCAAGAACAAGAAAATCAGTAGGATATTTTACCTTCCCACACAAGCATTCAACATCTCTAACAATCCCAACTGGTGAAATAGTATCTCTATTGACAAGCTTAATTGTAACATCAATTTCTTCTATCTCAGCAGGTGCAATATCATGCATAATTTCTTTGTATAAGGAATGAGGTATTGCACTTGCACTAGCACCCATATCACATAAGCCATGATAACAATGATCTCCTATTTTAACAGAAATAACAGGCATGCCAACAATAGGTCTATGTTTACCCTTAGTATCGGGTCTTGCAATTCTGGCAGCTTCATTACAAAAATAATAACATGCCCATCAATATTATCGGCTAAGAGATCTTTAACCATATCCATACTAGGTTCAACTTTAATTTGCTCAGAGGGTGTAGGTGTTACTCTTATGAACCATAGTTGAAGCTTTAGCATGATCCTGTATTCTAACAGGGAAAGGTGGTTTCTCAATATAAGTGGTAGGAACAATAGGATCAACATTATAAGTGATAGTATTTTCTTCAACTTTAATAGGTTCAACTACTTTTACTTCAATGTGAGGATTATATTTAAACCACTTCTCCTTAG
This sequence comes from Aegilops umbellulata, assembly GCA_032464435.1. NCBI lineage: Eukaryota > Viridiplantae > Streptophyta > Magnoliopsida > Poales > Poaceae > Aegilops > Aegilops umbellulata. Next base: position 284,510,530 of record CP136055.1, on the reverse strand, counting down.
GGAGATCAACATGAGTAGCAAAGGATTCACATAAAGAAGATACTATCTCAGAGTCAAGTCCATATTTAGTGCTAAATTCATGGAAAACATCGGTATCCATAAAAGATTTAACAGAATCAAACTTAGATGTTATACCTGGATCCTTACCTTCGTCGAGGTCCCAATCTTCAGAGCTGCGTTTAATTCTTTCCAATAAATCCCATTTGAATTCAATAGTCTTCATCATAAAAGAACCAGTACAAGAAGTATCGAGCATGGAGCAATTATTGAGAGAAAGTCGAGCATAATTTTTTTGAATAATAATTTCTCTTGAGAGCTCATGATTGGGGCATGAATATAACATTGAATTAAGCCTCCCCCAAGCTTGAGCGATGCTTTCTCCTTCGCAAGGCCAAAAATTATGTATATAATTACGATCACGATGAACAAGATGCATAGGATGAAACTTCTGATGAAATTCCAGTTTCAATCGGTTGTAGTTCCATGATCTGAAAGTGCTAGTTATCGACTAGAGGGGGGAGGGGTGAATAGGCGATTTTTATGAAAGTCTTCAAAACATGGGAGTTTTGAAGACAAACGATAGAAATGAACCTATTGACATGCAGCAGAAGGTAGACTACACTAGACAAGCCATGGTCAAGCAAGTAATGAAGCTAAAGCACGAAGACTATTAGCAGCTAGGTAGAATGGATCAAGATGGAAGATAGTATGAAGCCAAACACAGTAGTCGTCACACAGTGAAGTCAAACAGATCAGGCAAGCATGCAAATGACTTCACGAAGACAAACTGTAAATAAGTGAGGGAAGAGATTGAACCAGTTGCTTGGTGAGGACAAGGATTTGTTGGACCATTTCCAGTTGCTGTGACAACTGTACGTTTGGTTAGGGAGGCTGAGATTCAACTCAAAAGGCCGCATCTTCACCTTATTCCCCTTGAGCTAAGGACACCCAGTCCCCGCCCAATCACTCTGTTAAGTCTTCAAGGTAGACTTCCAAACCTTCACAGACTTCGTTCACCGGCAATTCACAATGACTCTTGGATGCTCAGAACGCGACACCTAACCGGCTAGAGGATTCACAGTCCTCAAGTGTAACAAGTCTTCAGGTCACGTGGACAAAAAGACTTCAGTGATGCCTAACACTCTTTGGCTCTGGGTGTTTTGGGCTTTGTCCTCGCAAGGATTTCTCTCTCTCTCAAAGGCTTCGAGGTGGGTTGCTCTCAAACGACAAAAGCCATGCACTAACTCTGAGCAGCCACCAATTTATGGTGTAGGGGGTGGGCTATTTATAGCCACTAGGCAACCCAACCTGATTTGTCCGAAATGACCCTGGGTCACTAAGGAACTGACACGTGTTCCAATGGTCAGATTTCAAACACACGCGGCAGCTTAACTTGGGCTACAAGTAAAGTTGACTCATCCAGCTCTGGATAAGGTTTGCTCTCATTGTCTTTGCTCGAAGAGTTAGGATTTGGTCGAGCATCACTTCAGTCACTCTGACTTTGTTCACTTGGACCCCACTTAACAGTACGGTGGTTCCTATTACTCAACAAAGAGGAAAAGGAAACTACGAAACACCTATGTCTTCGCACTCCATAATCTTCACGTGAATGTCTTCTCGAGTCATAATCTTCGATGTGATTGTCTTCACATACCGGCATTGTCTTCAATGTCTTCACACATTTTTAGGGGTCATCTCCAGTAGGTAAACCGAATCAATGAGGGACTACTACCTGTGTTATCCTGCAATTCTCACAAACACATTAGTCCCTCAACCAGGTTTGTCGTCAATACTCCAAAACCAACTAGGGGTGGCACTAGATGCACTTACATGATCCCATATCATCACATAGCCTAAACCATGTCAATGCCTTTCCTTTCAAAGACAAAGGGAAGAACTTCTTCTTGATAACATCCTCGGGCATACCTGCAAGCTTAAATAATCCACAGACTTCATCCACATAGATTAGGTGCAAATCGGGATGCAATGTTCCATCTCCTGTAAAAGGATTAGCTAGCAGTTTCTCTATCATACCCGAAAGAATTTCAAAGAAGACATTTTCAGTAGGTTCAGTATGTTGAGGAGCAACTCTTTGCTGTACTGGTCAAGGTGAAGATACCCCAAACAAGCCCCTCAAAGGATTATGTTCCATAGTAACAAGTGACAGTAAATTTCAGCACACTATATAATTTTTCCTTACCAAATTCCACCTACCAATGGTGCTTCACTCCCCTGCAACGGCGCCAGAAAAGAGTCTTGATGTCCCACAAGTATAGGGGATCTATCATAGTCCTTTCGATAAGTGAGAGTGTCGAACCCAACGAGGAGCAGAAGGAAATGACAAGCGGTTTTCAATAAGGTATTCTCTGAAAGCACTGAAATTATCGGTAACAGATAGTTTTGTGATAAGGTAATTTGTAATGGGTAACAAGTAATAAAAGTAAATAAGGTGAAGCAATATGTCCCAATCATTTTTGTACCAAAGGACAAGCCTGGACAAACCCTTATATAAAGGAAAACGCTCCCGAGGACACATGGGAATTGTCGTCAAGCTAGTTTTCATCACGCTCATATGGTTCGCGTTCGTTACTTTGATAATTTGATATGTGGGTGGACCGGTGCTTGGGTAGTGCCCTTCCTTGGACAAGCATCCCACTTATGATTAACCCCTATTGCAAGCATCCACAACTACAAAATAAGTATTAAGGTAAACCTAACCATAGCATGAAACATATGGATCCAAATCAGCCCCTTACGAAGCAATGCATAAACTAGGGTTTAAGCTTCTGTCACTGTAGCAACCCACCATCTACTTATTACTTCCCAATGCCTTCCTATAGGCCCAAACAATGGTGAAGTGTCATGTAGTCGACGTTCACATAACACCGCTAGAGGAAATACAACATACATCTCATCAAAATATCGAACGAATACCAAATTCACATGACTACTTATAGCAAGACTTCTCCCATGTCCTCAAGAACAAACATAACTACTCACAAATCATATTTGTGTTCATAATCATAGGGGTATTAATATGCATAAAGGACCTGAACATATGATCTTCCACCAAATAAACCAACTAGCATCAACTACAAGGAGTAATCAACACTACTAGCAACCCCACAGGTACCAATCTGAGGTTTTGGGACAAAGATTGGATACAAGAGATGAACTAGGGTTAGAGAGGAGATGGTGCTGGTGAAGATGTTGATGGAGATTGACCCCCTCCCGATGAGAGGATCGATGGTGATGATTTCCCCTCCCGGAGGGATGTTTCCCCGGCAGAACAGCTCCGCCGGAGCCCTAGATTGGTTTCGCCTCGTGGCGGCGGTGCTTCATCCCGAAAGCTTCCTCATGATTTTTTCTCAGACGAAAGACTTCATATAGCAGAAGATGGGCACCGAAGGCCTGCCAGGGGGGCCACGAGGCAGGGGGTATCGGTGTCAAAACCGGCGGATCTCGGGTAGGGGGTCCCGAACTGTGCGTCTAAGGCAGATGGTAACAGGAGGCGGGGGACACAATGTTTACCCAGGTTCAGACCCTCTTGATGGAGGTAATACCCTACTTCCTGCTTGATTGTTCTTGATGGTATGAGTATTACAAGAGTTGATCTACCACGAGATCGTAGAGGCTAAACCCTAGAAGCTAGCCTATGATTATGATTGTTGTTGTCCTACGGACTAAACCCTCCGGTTTATATAGACACCGGAGGGGGCTAGGGTTACAGAGAGTCGGTCACAAGGGAGGAGATCTACATATCTGAATTGCCAAGCTTCCCTTCCATACAAAGGAGAGTCCCACCCGGACACAGGGCGAAGTCTTCAATCTTGTATCTTCATAGTCCAGCAGTCCGGCCAAAGTATATAGTCCGGCTGTCCGAGGGCCCCCTAATCCAGGACTCCCTCAGTAGCCCCTAAACCAGGCTTCAATGACGATGAGTCCGGTGCGCAGATTGTCTTCGGCATTGCAAGGTGGGTTCCTCCTCCGAATACTCCATAGAAGATTTTGAACACAAGGATCGTGTCCGGCTCTGCAAAACAAATTACACATACCACCATAGAGAGTGCAATATTCCACAAATCCATTCCGCTGACAACTTTTCCTAATGTGACACCATGCCACGATCCAGTCTTTATTCGAACCGTTCTCCCTAACCAGCTACTCCGCATATCGCGAGGCGGTTTTATGGGCATGTCGTATCAAAGCAGAGATCGTGTCCCCCTATCTCGGGATTCTCGTCAATACGGGTATGGGTAATCCAACCGCGTCTTTAGCGCGACGCTTGGGGAGTAAGTGAGTTTACAAGGCAAGTGGGGAGGCGCTTGATCCCTGCCGCCTTTAAAAGGAGATAAGGACTCCTCTTTTTCACCCACGCCTTCTCCTTCTGCTTAACCATTCCCCTCTGCTCGAGCCCCGGCACCCAAGTGTTCGTCCTCTCCGACCACAAAGGCCTTCGAAAAATGTCTGGATCCGGAGCAGGAGGCAAATGGATGGCCTCCACCGTCCGGGAGAAGGATATCAAAAAGCTCCGGGAGGCCGGGTACCTGGCCCAGAAAATCAGCCACCGTCTCCCGACGGCAGGACAGATCGTCTCTACTCTGGAACCCCACGAGAGGGTTGTTTTCCTCCCTCATTTTGTCCGCAGGCTGGGGTTTCCCCTCCACCCATTCGTTCGCGGCATCATGTATTACTATGGGATCGATTTTCATGATCTATCCCCCAATTCCTTCCTCAACATCTCGGCGTTCATCGTCGTGTGCGAGGCCTTTCTCCGCATCTCGCCACACTTCGACTTATGGCTGAAGATCTTTAATGTGAAGCCCAACGTAGTGGGTAGTGAGCACGCCGAGTGTGGAGGCACCATGCTGAGCAAGATGCCCAACGTCACATGGCCAACAGGTACTTTCAATGATTCTGTCAAAGAGTGGCAGCAGCAGTGGTTTTACACCACTGAGCCGCGCGACACGAAATGGGCCGCTGCTCCTGAATTCTAATCCGGAGCCCCCCTGCGGCTTACGTCCTGGCCCAAGAAGGGCCTGGATTGGTCTTCGTCCGATGAGCTGTCAGTACTTCAGACGCGCGTCAAGAATATGGAAGACAAGGATATCAAACTTGCCAATGTAGTCCAGGTGATGTTAGCTCGCTAGATCCTTCCCTGTCAACACCGGGCTTGCAATTTATGGGAATTCGACCCGGTCAAGCACCAGACCCTGCGAGAGCTCTTTGGCTCCTCACACCAAGATATTTGGAATGTGCTTTTTAAGTCCGGTAAATCATGGCCGGACTCAGCCGAGGACCACGGGTACCAACTGTCCCGCCCCGCAAGTTCGGTAAGCCATTATAAGTTTTATTCGCATAACCCAAGGGAAACGCTTAATGTGTTTTCCTCAACTCTCCTAGGGCTGGATGAAGAAGGCGGGCAGATCTACTGTCCGACCCCGCTACCTGAAGAACTGGCCGGCCCTTTTCTAACGAAGATGTTGGTCTCGACGCCCTACAAGGCGCCGAAGAAGAAGGCCGAGAGAGGGGCCAAGAAGACCTGGGGCGGCCTCCATGGCCGTGGTGCCTCGGACACGATATCCGAAGAGTCCAATGCCCGTTCTTCCTTCGAAGAGGATGATGATGAGGAGGAAGAAAAATCCCCAGCGGGGGGAAGAAAGAAAAGGACAACCTCCGCATCGTTGGAGGCCGAGTCGCCTAAGAAGGGAAAAACTCTTCTTCCAGCGGAGTCCACCGTCGGCGATAGCAGCCCGGAGTGGGATCCCAGGGCTCAGCCCCTTGTGAACTCGTGAGTATATAAAATCCGAACACGTTTATGCGTCCGGACTTATCATGGCACAATATTTTGATCTGGGCCATACTTTTTGCAGTCCGGCGAGGTCCCACGCGGAGCAATCCTCGTTGGAGGATTTGCTAAGCTCGGACGCTATGGAGAGCAGGACACCCCCGAAGGTCCCTTCCCCCAAACATGTGAATGACACCGAGGCTTTGTCCCAGGAGTACCCATCCCAAGGAGGAGGGGGGAAAGATTGCCAAGGTGGCGCCAGGAGGTCAAACTTCAGGAGCCAGACACATGGGAGGGAAGGCTCCCATGGGCGTCGTCGGCGGGAGCCATCTTGAATTCGGCCCCCAGCCGGGCGCAATTCCGGAGACCAATATGGTTCCAGAGTCAGGCAGGCGGTCTCCCTCGGCTAGAGAGGGTGTACCTGTTCCACCTGCAACCTCTGTCCAACAAGAGGTGCTGGATACTTTATTGGCGGCGCTGAAAAGCGCCTCCGTCGTCGATGAACACCGTGCCCTTGTGGGTGCGGTGATTGAGAAGATTTGATCTGCGGAGAGTGGGCTGAATGAAGCCTGTATTAGCCTTATAAGAGGCTTTGAGGTATGTTTTATGAAGTTTCGAAGAGTGTCACAGTATAGATAGTAGCTCCTAATACACTGTTCGATGAGAGAAAGAACCAGACGGAGGATCAAATCTATGTTCGCAGGAGACTCACTTGATGATATTTACCTCTCTTTTGGTATAAACAGGCGTTTGTAGCGACTCCACCTCTCGTACTGCAGAGGTCTCTGCACTAAATCAAAGTCTGGAGCGGGCCATAGAAGAATTGGGCCAGTTGCAAAGGCAGTTGGAGGATAAACAAGGTAGGCACAAACCTTGCTCACGTTCAGTGCGAACAAATTTTATTTAAAATATGTTTTGTGATTTGCGCCAGGGGCGATGACCAAAGTCGATGCTCTGAAGAAGGCTGTTGCCGAGGCCGAGGGAACGACAGCCGCAGAGCGGGCTCTTCGTGAGAAGCACGAGGCCATGGTTATTGAAGCTGAGCAAGAGCTTCAAGAGGTCGCGAGAAGATGCGAGGCCTTGGAGCAGAGTCTAACGGAGAAAGAATCCGAACTTACCAAGGCTCATCAGGCCGCATGCGATGCCCAGGGGGAAACCCAGGGTACCCTGTAGGAGATCCAAGAGGCAAGGAAGATCGCGGCGGGTAAGGCTTGTTCCACGTAAGGAAAGTATTTGGGGAGAAAATCATGTTTCTAATCTTGAGTTCGGATTTCTCCAGGGGTGTTTGCAGAGCTGCCATGCAGCATATATGATGCCGCACAATTCTACCGAGCCGAAGAAAGGAACACTGCAGATAAGCTCTTCTGGTCGCAGTATCTGGCACCGAATTATCCGGTGCCTTTTGCCGACCAACTGAAACAGCTGATCGAACTGCAGAAGGCGGCCGAGTTAGCCATGAAGGATTTGATTATCCGGCTATGGCCCGCTGAGCCGATTCCAGGCAGCTACTTCGGGCTCGTGAAACGGCTTACGAGTGTCTTCCCTCGACTGGACGTCATCAAGCGGTCGGTCTTTATAGAGGGTGCGCGAATGGCCTTCGCCCGCGCAAAGGTGCATTGGGGGAAGATGGATGCTGAAAAGCTGGTGACCGAGGGACCGCCGGAGGGAAAGGAGCACCGCAAGCCTGAGTTATATTATGAAAGTGTCCTGAAAGGATCCTGCCTTGCGGCGGAGCAATGCACCAAGGACATTATATTTCCATGAATACAATCATGTTGTCCTTTGTAATGTTGAACAAGGTCATTTCTATTATTTATTGCCTATTATATAAAAGTTTATCCTCTTGCGCGGCCGTTTTATATATTAATCCTGAGAGTTGACCAGCCGTCGGCTTCTGCCCCCACATAGGAAGTACGGAGGTGTTCGGGATAAACCTGATCACTCTTTATCCTAGTTTTGGGTCCTTCGAAGAAGGTGTTCAGCACAACGAACCAGGCAATCGGACTATAGGGCTTTATCACTCTCACTTAGCCATAGGAGCTTTAGAAAAGGAAGGTAGGCGCAACCCCTGGTGTTCGGAAGACCGCACGAGGGGCTCTATAAGCACCTGATCGGAAGAAAAGCCGATCCATCGCACGTTGCATTGGTTATGGCATTATGCGGGAGGAATCCTTAAAGATTTTACAACCTCTCGAACAGCTGACCAGCTCTCGCCGTATCATGACAGTCAGTTTTCGGCTTTCTCTACTGAGGTGCTTGTCCGTAAGAACCGGGACACAATCGCAGTAGTTCTCCCTGTGCCGCATAGCGGAACGTAAGGCAGCAAAACATGGGTGCCAGGCAAACCCAACATTTGACCCAAGACATGATTCGGAGCTGATGCATATAATGCTATAAGTTCGGGGTGCCGAACTTCCATGAAGGTGTTCGGACTTTATTGCCGTATTATGGGTAAAACGAAGACCCTGGCATATTTAAGGCATATCGCGGTGTACGGATGCCATTTGACAAAAGAATTTCAATAAGAGATAATGGCAGATAAGCGTCATGTAAATCCACATGTCGTATTTAAATATACATCGATGCTTATGAGTACATGTAAAGTAAAAAAGAGAAAGTGACCGCGGATCATACTGAGACCAGGCGGGAAGAGGCTGTGTGCGGATCTGTAGTGCAGTCGAATGGTCATTGAGGGGAATATCTAAGAGTTCCCTTGCATGTTCGAGTTGTTTCCATGTCGCCTGTCCTTGCCTGGGCGAAAATGAACCTATACAGAAAATGCAAGATATGTTTGTGTGCTGCAGAGCGGTTGAGCCGCGGTATGTGGCCTGTCCTGGCCTTCGCCGGAGTGTTTACTTGAGCTCTGGACGAGCCAGGCTATCCTGCCGCAAAGTAGTTCGGAGTCCTTTGGCGGTTATCCGGGAGCTTGGCCGTCGACTCGAGGTTCAATTGAAAGGTGCCACTCGTTGCTTCTACTGTTAAAG